>OU426987.1:140410009-141010009 GCA_911387755.1 Chrysotoxum bicinctum | reverse complement strand
AAAGAATTAAAAGAAAAATAATTGTATGCTTATGAACACTTTTCTCTAATAAAATTCGTTTTTAAAATTCCTATTCTATTACATAGGAGGAAGTTCGTGCGACCCAGTCGTGCATTTTATTTATTTAAAAAAATATATAACCCAGTAAGTGCAACAAACTCGGTTATTGCAAACTGCCTAAATTTCTATTAGTTTCGTAATTCGAGTTTATACTGTTGATCCTAATATTGTACTGTACACATATTGATATATTTTTTATTTTATTTACAAGTATTTAAGGTACTTAGTAAAATAAGGTTAACCAAAACATAAAAAACTTTCTTTAATAGGCTTTTCACACCGAATTAAAATCTCGGATTTCAGCAACAAGATTACGAAATCTCATTGAAGCGTTCGCACTGAACATAACCAGGATTTCATTTGACGTTTCTGTATATTTATCCTGCTTTCTCGTATATAATGTATCTTCTCTCCTTCTCTCCCCACAATTCAAATTTCAAATAGTCACTCGAGTCTCGACTCCATTATCTGCTTTTTATCTACCTCTTGTCTTGCTGACAATTTGCTGACAAAGCAGAACATTTCTTAAGGTTTGTTTGTTTTGACAATCTTGTGTTTGTAAGTAGATTTTGAGGAGATTTTGTCGTAATCTAGTAGATTTCGAAATCTGAAAATGTATGGGAAATCTAGTAGATTTGGATGAGATTTTGAGAATTTGGCTCGAAATCTAGATTTTGATTTGGTGTGAATAGCGTATAATTCTATATGACATGATTACATTCTGTATTTATATTTATTTGTTTGTGGCAACCATGGTCACAGATTTATATTTTTTCATACAAATATATTTTTCCTATCCTCACAAAACGTCACATATACATATAATTTTCTCATTCCTATTTTTGCTTTCTATCTTTGAGTATATATAATATGGAGGGCTCGTGTCTATTCCAAATGCGTGACTATCATAGGGGGCGGTACTCAAATTTGTGTAAGACAAAGTTATTTGACAGCGGCAACCGAAAAAAAGTTTTTGGCAGGAGTGATTGCCTTGTGGGAAGATACTAAGTTAGAACAAAAGAATAGCATACAAATTAACAAACAAAAAAACATTTTACTATTCAATATTTTTGTATCATTAAACAACCAAATAAACACAAAATTTTTCAAGCTAAATATTTCTACAAATTTATTTTTTAAAATCCATCGAATTGTGCACGTTTCTCAATCTTTACCTCATTACAAAGGTGACACAAACCACTTGCAGGGAATGGATCGCTGAAGTCGGAAAAATCATTCTGCTGTTCATCTCTCTTAATCGAGGCTAAATTACTGCAGTCCAGATGTTGAAAAATCTCCCGATTGTAGTCGCCATCCTTGGTAAATCCATTGTATTGGTCACATTGTGGGGAAGCTATTCGCCTCCAAGTAGGGAACTTTAATATTTTGATTACAAAATAGCAATTAACAGTCACTTTAAAGTTTGATCTTATTTTTAAGTATAATTTGTAAAGAATTAAAACAGTCACAAAGCTTATTGATATGCGGTTTTTTGCAAACAAGACTGAAAATTTACTGAGTGTTTCATATCCTTTGAGTATATATAATATGGAGGGCTCGTTCCTATCCCTAATGCATTGTAGTACTTGAAGTAGTGATAGGGGTCGCTGTCTCACTTTCTGTAAGTTAAGGATACAGCCGTATCCTCCGATTTGTGCTTACCTTCTCCTCGCATATAGTTCTCCGTCACATGTGATATGAAGCACTCGGCAATAACTTTGTCTTACACTGTGGGTTTCACACAATGAAAAAGTTACATATGTGATTAACACACTAATTATTTTATTTATTAAATAAACGCGATACAATATACGATTCGTGGGTAAGTAAAACAAGTTTATTATATAGAGCCACAGCTATAGCGGATGACGAAGATGGCCTCTCAATCGTCTGATGATTTCGTCCAGCCGCTTGCTTGGCCAGTTCAGCTTTTGATTGGAGTTTCCCAAATTGACTGCTTGGCGCGTGCTTGTGCGACCGGAGCCGCCACAGCTACTCCCCCCTGAGGAACATTCGCCGGGAGGTTTGAAGGTTACTCGCCGACGGCTGTAGGTACGTAATGGTGGAGCCATGATTGATGTCCACTGATGTGACTCGAGTTTAACAGGTGATCCTGGAAGAGACCGACTGTCTGATGAGCTAGATCTGTGAACAGATGAATCGTTAGTTACGGGTGGTGGATCGGGTTGAGGAATTTCAGATGGTGTCTGAGAATTTTCAGGTTGAGGAATTTCAGATGGTGGCTGAGAATTTTCAGGTTGAGGAGCATCTTGAGAGGTGGAGGGTTCAGGATGTGGTGTTCGAGGTTGTGATTGAGCTGTGTTGCCAGGCTGATCCTGTTTGTTGGTGTAGCACGGCTTAAGTCTGTCTACGGAAATGTTTTGCCTTTGACCATTGACATCAATAATTGTGAAAAGTCGGTCTGTTAGGCGTTCGATGACCTTGAACGGTCCTTCGTAGGGCGGTTCAAGTGGTGCTCTGACTCGATCACATCGAACGAAGACGTGTGAACAGATGTACAAATCTTTTAGAATGAAGATTCTTGACTTAACGTGGTGAGCAGTTGGAGTAGATCGTAGACCGCGTGCAAACTCTCTATGTTTCTCTATGAAGATTTGTGGATCTGGTTGTAAATCTTCAGTAATGAAGAATTCTCCTGGGATCCGTAGGTTGCTTCCGTATAAGATTTCAGCAGGAGAGGGTTGTAAATCTTCTTTTAGACTAGTTCTTAATCCGAGCATGACTGTGGACAATATCTCTATCCAGGGTTTTGCGGAGCACATGAGCGCAGCTTTTAGGGTGCGATGGAATCGCTCAACCAACCCGTTGGACTGTGGATGATATGCTGTTGTTCGACATCTCTCAGCCCCGATGAAATTTGCAAAGTTTGGAATACTTGAGACTCGAATTGAGCGCCTTGATCAGTTGTGATGGTAGTTGGAGTGCCGTAGTGACTAATCCAGTGATCAAACAGGGCTGTAATGACGGTGTCGGCGGTCATATTTTTGAGAGGTACAGCTACAGGCCATCTTGAGAACCTGTCTATAATTGTTAGACAATAGTTGTACTCATTAATCTTTGGTAGAACAATTAAGTCTATATGAATGTGAGTAAATCTGACATCAGGTACTGTGATTCGGTTAGGTACAAGTCTGGTGTGTCGTTGCACTTTTGATCTTTGACAGGCAAGACATTCACGAGCCCAAGTGGTAGCATCTCTCTTGATGTTGGGCCAGACGTATTTCCCTCTGAGTTCTTGTGAAGTTTGCTTCTGACTAGGATGTGAAAGGCCATGTACGACGTCGAAGGCAATTCTTCGGAGTGACTGAGGTAAGTATGGACGGCATTCACCACGAGAAACATCACAGTAAATTTTTAAATTTGTTTTAATCTCAATCTCTTGAAGTTGTAGAGATGAGTCACTTTGCAAAATTTTAGTGAGTTCTGGATCTATTTGCTGTTCTTGATAATATGTTTCAGGATCCAGAAGTGTTGGTACGACAATGGTTTCAACCCGTGATAGGGCGTCAGCGACGACATTTTCTTCTCCCTTGATGTGAACAATATTTGTGGTGAACTGCGAGATGAAACTGAGTTGGCGGATTTGTCTATCAGAGGCGTTATTGTGCTTCTGCGTGTGAGCATGAATTAGAGGTTTATGATCTGTCTTGATAACGAAGTTGCGGCACTCGAGAAGATGACGGAAGTGTTTTATGGCTGCGTAGATTGCCAACAACTCGCGATCGTATGTGCTATACCTCTTTTTTCTCGAGAAGAATCCCACTGGCCTGACAACACCATTCTCAGTTTGTTCCAACGCAGCACCAATGCATGTTGTTGACGCATCAGTAACCAGAGCTAAATCAGAGGTAGGTGATAGAAATGATGATTGTGTAGCTTCGGAGAGAGCTTGTTTGAGCTTGGAGAAGCAAGAGTCAGTTTCTGGAGTCCAATTGATTTTTGTTTTATCGTTTTTTATTGAATGTCTGATAAAACAATGCAGTGGTAATTGAAGTGCAGCTAATCTAGGAACACACTGTCTGTAATAGTTGATCATGCCCAGAAAACGTCTTAGCTCGTGAACCGTTTGTGGCTTGGGGTACTCAGCAATCTTGTATAAGCGGTCAGCTGTTGGGGCGAACCCAGTAGCATTGATGGAGTAGCCTAAAAAGTTGACCTCACTCTTGATGAATTGACACTTGTTAACGTTGATTGTGAGTTTGTGCTCTTGTAGCTTCTTGAAAACCTGACGAAGATGATCTTTGTGCTGTAGTTCGTTACTTGACATAATAAGTATATCGTCTATGTAGACGAATACAAAGTCTAATCCTCGAAAAACGCTGTCGATAAATCTTTGGAATGTTTGCGTGGCGTTTTTGAGACCAAAAGGCATGACCAAATACTCATATAGTCCCCAAGGCGTGTTGATTGCAATTTTCTGAATGTCGTCCTCGTGCATCGGTATCTGGTAGTAAGCACGTTCTAGGTCCAAAGTTGTGAAAACGGACTTGCCATGTAATAGAGGAAAGAGGCTTTGTATAAGAGGTGGTGCATAATTGTCTGGCTGAGTGACTGCGTTTAGCCTTTGATAGTCTCCACACAATCTCCAATTATTCTCTTTTTTCGACGCCATTGTGATGGGACTGGCCCATGGACTGCTGGAGGGTCTCATGAGTCCTTGGTTGATACAAAGTTGGACCTCTGCTTTTCGGGCAGTTGCTTTTACCCCAGCGAGTTTCCTGGCTCTTGAGAAAACTGGAGGACCTGTCGTGAGGATTCGATGAGCGTAAGCTTTCTTTTTTAGAGCAGCCGATATGTCATTCTGTGGCCTTGTGATGTCAAAAAATTCCTGGAGGAGATCTGAACACGGTAAGCCAGGATGAATGGTGGAGATGCCGGTGTAAGAGGTATGGTGTAAGTGTCCTTTTGATGTCAGAAGAGTTTTGGAGTCGATTAGCTGTTCGTTTTTCAAGTCAATCAGGAGGCCAAAGTGTTTCAAGAAATCAGCTCCGATGATAGGCTTCTGCATGTCGGCTATGATGAAAGACCAGGTGAGATTTCTTCGTAAATTGAAAGTAGGTGTTAAGTCTAGCATGCCGTAGGTGCTTATCTGAGTTACATTGGCAGCGTACAGAACCACATGTGCTGGTTGTCGATTACCACGGAATTCTGCGGCTGGTAGTAAAGAAACCGCTGCACCAGAGTCGACGAGAAATTCCATGCGTGTTTTGTTGTCGTACAGATGAAGTCGGGCCTCCACAGAACGAGGGTTCTCGCTGTCGCGCACGGCCCCTATTGTCGACAGCGATTGTTGTTTTCCTGATTCTGTGTTAGGTAAGCGCATGGAGGGTGGCAGGTTCGTGTCTCTGCGCCATATCGTTGGTGGTTGCGGCATATGTCACTGCGACCGGAGCTACGTCCTCTTGAATGTGACCTGGGCCTATGGTTTGGAACCCTAGATGCTTTGAATTGTGTCAGGAGGTCGGCTACAGTTTTTTCTAAGTATTCAATCCTTTCCAGCAGTGCCGTGACGAGAGGTAGTGATGCGTCTCTGTGAGGTTTGTCTGCGACGGCCATGACTGTACCGCTGTGAGAAATCTCTGGGAGAATACGATCTGCCATTTTAGCCAGCTGTTCCAGATCAAGGTCATCGGATATGACGAGGAATGCTCTCAGCTCAGTCGGTAATTTTTCAACCCACAAGCCATGCAATGCGTCGTCGGGGAAGACACCAGCCGACAGGCTTTTCATCTCTCGTAGGAGCTGTGAAGGCTTCTTGTCACCTAGTAGAATGCCTTTGATTACTTGACGCAATTTGTCTTTTTTCGACACTTCCAGCCTTTCTAATATTGTATTTTTTAGGTAGTTATACTTATCTTGAGCAGGTGGGTTGTCCATGATGTCGGTGATCGTTTCCGTGGTTGGACCATCTAAAGCGCGTAGAACTGCAAAATATTTGGCATTGTCATCCTCGATTTTGAGTGCTGCAAATTCTGTTTCCACTCGTCTGAACCAGAGATCAAGTTTTTTGGGATCATACTGAGGTAGCTTGGGCTGTCGCGCTTCACGTAGCAGCGCTTCGAGTCGATTCTCCATGGTTGGTTCTTCTTTCACTTGGATCTTGGTGTTCGCTTTTGATTGAGAGCGGGTTTGCACCTTCTCTTGATCTTGAGTGGATGTATCTGTTGCTTTCTCGTCACAGCTTGACATCGAACGTCAAGGTTAGATTTTGAATGACGATACCAGGCACCTGGAGTATAACCACAATCGTAATCTAACGTGATCACGTCGGGGTCACCAATTTGTGGGTTTCTAATAGAACACACAATGAAAAAGTTATGTGATTAACACACTAATTATTTTATTTATTAAATAAACGCGATACAATATACGATTCGTGGGTAAGTAAAACAAGTTTATTATATAGAGCCACAGCTATAGCGGATGACGAAGATGGTCTCTCAATCGTCTGATGATTTCGTCCAGCCGCTTGCTTGGCCAGTTCAGCTTTTGATTGGAGTTTCCCAAATTGACTGCTTGGCGCGTGCTTGTGCGACCGGAGCCGCCACAACACAAATTTGAGTAGTCACGCATTTGGAATAGAAACGAGCCCTCCATATTATATATACTCAAAGTTCATATCACATGTGACGGAGAACGATGTGCGAGGAGAAGGTAAACACAAATTGACAGCATAAGCTGTATCCTTAACTTACAGAAAGTGAGACAGCGACCCCTATCACAACTTCAAGTACTACAATGCATTAGGGATAGGAACGAGCCCTCCATATTATATATACTCAAAGGTAGAGATTGACATTTGAATATCGATCGGGTTGAGGTAAATGTTTTTGTCATTGAATAGAGTATCGCCCACTGATCTCTATAATACACTGGATAGCGCATTCATCCAAAAAAGTTGACTCCATTTGAACATTGTTATATTATGAAGCTGCCCACGGTGCCGTATAACAGTATAACTGTATAACATCTAAAACAGCATCATAAAGCGCGGAACAGATTGAGCCAGCAACAGCACTGTCAACAGCAACAGCGGCCGCCATTAATTTAAAACCAATGCATTTCAATTGTTCAACACACATAAGAACAGCAACAGCAACACCAACAGCGTCGTTAGGCCAAAGTCCTAAGATTGCTGGTGCAGTATTGTCAACTTTCCCACTGCAATATTTAGTGGCACCACAATGCAAAATAAAATAGAACGTAAAATAATTTTTTCATTTTGCTACTTTTTTATTTTGGTTGCAATTATCGTGTGAATAAAAAACAATGAATAATTTTTGATAAACTGAAATTGCAAAATTAAGTGACCAAAAAGTAATAAAGAATAAAAAATTATCGTGAGTTTTAAAAAATCGCTGAATAAATGAAAAAAATTACTGTGCTTGCCAGTCTTTTGCCTAAAAAATAGACAACTCAAACGACATTCCTTCAATTTTATTAAATTGTCAATTTGTCAATCAAAAAAAATGATTTTCGTCCAATTTTCAATTTATTATTTTAATTTTAATAATAAATATTTAAAATTTACAAATAATGCGAGAAATAGGAGATACAGATTGACACAGCAACTTCAACAGCAACGAAAACTTCAACATCAAAAATCTTGTGAAATAGATTACAACGTGAACAGTATTCAGATTAGCACAGCAACTTCAACAGCAACTTTAACAACCACGTCACTCTTCTTAGGGCCGCTGTTTTAAATGGCTTTGATTACATTAACACAGCAACTTCGACATTAACGTTAGACCTTAACTCTAAATTCGATGTCGAAATGCAAATGCTACCAACTTTTGAGGCGAAATTTTTCAATATTATCAACAATTAAATGAATATGTAGCAACCATCGTTTTGATTCGTCTATTTATTTTGGTTTTGACAATGAAAGAATTGCTAAAAACATTAATTTTAGTACGACAAATTGCGCAAGTCGTATACATTGACGCAATTTACGTTAAATTTATTGTTAAATGTAATGCAAAATCATTTCGCATTTGCATTTACTTTGATTACCTATATGCTGTCAAAAACGCTGTTCACGTTGTAATCTATTTCCCAAGACTTTTGATGTTGAAGTTTTCGTTGCTGTTAGACTAGGTGCGCACACTCAATTTTTAGTTGCACAACTGTTTGGTTGCTTATAGAAAAGAGATGAACTATTTGGTTGAATGTTCGCGCAGGTGCATATAATTAGATGTTACACAAAATAGCGAACTCATTTTATTCAATCGTTTAGTTTGGGTCAAAACACAAACTTTTTAGTTGCTCGAACGAAGCAGTTGCGAAACTAAACATTGAATGTGTGGTCCTAGCCTTAAAGTTGCTGTTGAAGTTGCTGTGTCAATCTGTTTCCCGCATAAACAAGTACAGTCACATTTGTTTTCCTCTTTGTCATGTCAAAATATTTTTTTTTTGTGAAAAGAAGACGTCAAATTATGAAGCTGCCCACCATCTGTCATCTTCAATTGGAGTCAAAAAATCTGTTATACAATGTAGTGAATGCGCTATCCAGTGTATTATAGAGATCAGTGGTATCGCCTTATATAAAGACAAATAATTGCGTGGTAAAAATGATTAATGGAGCCCTTTGATTTTTGGTCTCACAAAATACTTAAAGAATTTTTAGAAGAATTTTAGGAAAATAAATGGAAGGAAATGGGTTGAGCAAATTGCTGATGTCATGTGTAGACAAATTTCAAGTCACGCCACCTGTTAATGAATGGAATGAGCGAATTTGACAATATGGCGGAGGAGATGGTTTGCCAAGTGTAAAAATAGGGGTGTTTACATGGACCAGCATGCTCGACAACATGGCTCGATGACAAAAATAACTGTACGCACAACTTTGCGTTTACATTGATACTGATGTTGCCGAGCATCAATATTTTAAAATTTTCGAATCAAACAGACGCAGGATGGCGAAAATGATTTTGGTAGCGTTAAGAATGAGATTCTTGAAGAGGAAGAAAAAAAAATAAAGGAAAAAAAGAAAAAACGTTTATGGGTAAAAAAATGGATTAAGGACAAAAATTTGATGAACGAAATCGTCTACTCCAGCACCTGATTTTTGACTTTTTTTTACTTTTTTTTAATTCCCGGCGATAACAGACGCGAATTGAGTTTATTTTTTTTATCGTTTCTAAACTGGCATTAAGGTCTATTTCCTTATATTTTTCCAACAACACTTCGTATCCTTTTATTTTTTTGTTTTTATGAATTTCACTTTTTATTTTCCATACCTCAGATAAGCTTTTGTATAGTTCAAAAAACTCTTTCTAAAACTCACTGTTATTTGGTATTGTTGCCATTATTTTCGCTTACCGTGACCGTGTTATTTGGCCGAAATAATTTACAGAATGAGAAAAAAAAACGAAGTTGTCGAGCATCTGTTCACACGAGTTGGCTGGTTGAACGAGCCTTCAGGTTTCAAAAATTTTTTGAAATCCATCCAGCATGTTGGTCAAGCAGTTGTTTTCGCATCCATGTAAACCCCCCTAATGAGAGTTGAAGCGAAAAGAGAGTAGCCTAAAAGCCAATACACCTCTCACTACCGACATTAGAGCTATTGGTGCAAAAGTGGTAAAAATAAATATTAATTCCAGAGGCCATCTCCCTGGCCTGAACTACGATTTTTGTCATAGAAACTATAGACATCTATTATTTTTGCTTATTAAAAAACAGAGCCATCTATT
This sequence comes from Chrysotoxum bicinctum, assembly GCA_911387755.1. Taxonomy (NCBI): domain Eukaryota; kingdom Metazoa; phylum Arthropoda; class Insecta; order Diptera; family Syrphidae; genus Chrysotoxum; species Chrysotoxum bicinctum. Next base: position 141,000,233 of record OU426987.1, on the reverse strand, counting down.
TCAATTGAACTTGACATTTTAACGTTATCCAAGACAAAATAATAAAAACAATATAAAGGGTGTTCAGCGAAATTTGTGAACACGCGAGAACAAAGCATTTAGTTCAATGAAAACTGCTTTACCGTAAATAATGTCTTCTAGGGCTTGAATTGCTTGGCGATTATTGCTGTAAGGTTTCCAAAGGTAATCTAATTAAAAGGTAGAACGGTGTAAGATCCTGTGACCGGTCCTTGGTAAATCTATATTTATATTTTAAAATGGAATACATTGTTACGGTAAAATTTACCGCAACAATGACTGGCCTTCGTTTCCTTCCGTTCCTTCTTTTCTTTGGTTGCGGCTGCAAAATTCTGGCTAGGTTGAGAGCAACCATGGTACCATCAACCATTGGTGTACTTAGTCAGCATTTTGCAAAAGTGACAAATACAGGTTTCGAGTGAAAGGGGTTCCGAGATTTACGAGAATATACTTGACATGTAGACGGGCGGTCTCATGCAGCATAACGAGTGCCAGCGGATGAGCTGAAGAGGTAACGAGTCAGGTGGACTCTTACCTACCTTAACATCAAAACAACACAACATCCTAAATTTTTGCTTAACTTTCAATTTCTAAAATAACTTAAATTCTTTTTGTAAGCGTAAGGGTCCCTAACGATTAAAGTAACTTATAGATTCTTTTCCTAAAGATATTAATGCGTCTTTTCCAAAATGGTCCACTTCGAATATAGTTCGTGTTAAGATTATGCTTTCCTCTTTCATCTCATTATTGTTTAGATGGCTTCGCTTTTCGAATCACTCGCGTGTATTTAATTGTAACTAGGAGAATGCCTAGAAATGGCTTTTTCTCGATTTTATTCTTTTTGATTTTTCTCGAGAAATTTAGTTAATAATAGTCTGAACTCGACCATTTAGATTCGGCAAGTTTTGGAAAGACACCCAACAACTTGCTGAATCCGTGAATGTGTGCGTGAGAGAAAAGTTTCGTTTGAGATTCAACAACGGTGGTTTTCTGCGAAACGAAAAAGGTTTCCAGGAAGCCGGTGTCCGTGACCGATGATCGCGAAAACGATTGGCTGGATGTGTGTATGTGTGAGTGACTGGAATGGTCGAGGGAGGAAAGAAAAGGATTAAAGCTAGGAAAGTTCACTCTTTGGAGAGCTTAACCAGCGACAAGTTGAGAAAAAAAAATAGAAAAGATTCGAGGAAATTAAAAAGGAAGCACAAAATCGAGGAAAAGAGGAGAAGATTGAAAAAGAAAAAGGATCGAGGAAAATTTTGAAAAATAAAAAGGAGTAGTTCGAGGAGCGAGGACAGGAAACAGGAGAAGTTAGAGGAACTTATATCGAGAAATTAAAAGATAAGTATACGGACATCTTGTCCAAATACAGTTTCGTGTATTTAAAAATATTCGGTGGACCTTTGTTTTCTTCTTTTTTTTTATTCGTGACCAATTTTAATTTGTTTATTCGGGTATAGTTTAGTTTTGATCGTTAGAGTCCTAAACGCGTTTCATTTGCTTTTCGAATTCATTTGTATTTTATTTTATCGAAAAAATTTTGGGTTTTTATCCAGGGTTCGCCCACGGTTTCCCAAATAAAACTTACTTTCAAATTCCCTAGTGGAAATCACAAAAACGGAGTTTTATTTTCTTAAAATTATTTTCTTTCGCTCAATAATTAGTTTTGGAATTTTACTAATTTTAGTTCGAACAAAAATTCCTGGCGCCCACTTTTTATTACAGTACCCCACTGTACTTGTAATAAAAATATTCTTTCGCTTCATTAAATTGATTATATTGATAATCAATTTAAATCTCCCCATCGCGAATTCTTCCACCTCCACTGAACCCAGCCCAGCTGAACAGCCGCGGTGGTAGCTTATATCAACGAGCTACGAGTTACACTTTTTGTTGTTCTTATTTCAGTTTTCGTAATCTGTCAAAACCAAAGCGGTTCTACGATCGGGTCGTGTCGTTTGCTTTCTTTTATTCGCGTTAGATTTGTTATTATGATTAATAAAATTAATAATAATAACAATAATAATTATATTAATAAAGGTCGGATACCAATTCGCGTCGAGAAGAAAAAGTGTAACAAATTGGAGCCCAACGTGTGTGGCCTACGGTGGAAGAATTGTGTTTTTTTTTGCGTGATTAGATTTGTTTGGTGTAATTGTGTCTTCGAGAGTGTTTAATCTTAATTACTATATAATTGAATAATTGATACAGTGTTTTTTCCTTTTTATTAGGTTGTTATAAAGTTAAATTAAAAGGAATTCGAGTTTCGAGTGGAGAAAACAAGTGCATATATAGGCAAAGGAGTATCAACATACCTACGAGAGTTTGAAGATTTTCCGCAAGTATTTGTTTTTGTTGTGAAAATTTTTTTTTGTGTTTTTATTTCTTTTGATTATCAATTTTTTTTTATAATATTACTTTATTATTACTATTTTGCCCTTTCATCATTCGTTGTTTTTTTTTTGGTGTTTTTTTTTTATTTTCATTTAATTTATTCTCATTTGCATTGAATAATCTTTCCATACCGGCATTTTGTTTTTTTTTCTTTTCTCTTGTGAATTAATTGATAGATCTCCCGTGCGAGTTTTAATTGAGTTGTTTTTAGTTTTTTCTTGAGTGGATTAGGTTTTGATTTTAATTGAGTGACAATCATTAGAATTTATAAACAGTGGCGTGCTGATTTTTTTTTGTTAAATTTTTTTTTAATTTGAGTGCAGGTTTTGATTTTTTTTAAATCGATTTCTTTTAAATTTTGATTTTGTTTTGAAAAAATTTTCAAAATTTTTTTTTCAAACGTTGCTTTTTTGTTTAGTTGAATTTTAAATTTTTATTTCTTTTTAATACGTAAAAATTTTTTTATTAACTTGTTGAATAGATTAGAATCATGAACATAGGTCGTTTAGCACAGGACGAGCTGGCCTACGAAATGAAGGTCAGGGGTTTGAGAGTAGGAACGGTGGAGGAAATGCGGAAAGCATTGAGGTCATCGAGGCTACTCGTTAAGAGGAACTCGATGGAGATTAGCGTTGTTTACCCTTTTAGTTTCGAGGAAGATCGGGATGCCGTGAAGGCAAAAATAGATGAGATTAGGATTCTTTTAAAGGATGCTCCGAAAAATTCGAAATCGTCGGAGTATATTAAGATAATGACAAAAATAGAATGGTGTATAGGTAGATTAGGTAGGACACCGTGTGAAGCTGAGGATGAAGAAGAGGAGATAAGTTCGCTGAGGAATGAGGTTTTGTTTTTGTTAGGTGATCTCACAGGTGAAAGTGAGATAAGTGATAGGGAAGATGAGTCACCGAAAAAGAAGACTCCAGCTCGGACAGAAACCCAACTTAAAGTACAAGTTGGTCGGACAGAAACTTTAAGTCCGCGGTCTCCATCAGTTTCTGGTACGGTTAGGGAAAATTTAGGACCTACATTAGCGGCAGGAGAAATAGTTGTTGTTCCAGAGCGTAGGATACAACGCGTTGAGGCATACCCTGAACAGTTGGTGGTTCAGCAAAGGTGGCCTGAACGTATAGGAAAGTGGGGGGTGAAGTTTACTGGTGACTCGGACGGAGCATCAGTAAATTCTTTCTTGGAGAGGGTGGAGGAACTTCGGTTGGCTAACGATGTTCCAGAAACCTATCTTTTTAAATCTGCTTCGGAGCTGTTATCTGGTAGGGCGCTTATGTGGTTTAGGACGGTTAGGGAAGATATTTTGAATTGGCAAGAGTTCATTAAGGAACTGAAGGCAGAGTTCTTACCTGCGAATTACGATGATCTTCTGTTGGAGGAAATCAATCGTCGTTCGCAGGGCAAGGATGAAACTTTCGGAGCTTACTTGGCCACGATGAGGACATTGTTTCGAAGATTGTCGGAACCATTGTCAGAGGGAAGGATGCTTTCGATTTTGAGGAAAAATGTGGACCCTTTCTTCCAATTACAGATTGCGAGTGTTAAACCAAAGACGATTAAGGAACTCGCTGTCTTAGGTAGGGAATTAGATACGTTGAAGGTTAATGTAGAGTCGTTCTCTCCGCCTAGTAGAGACAAAAACTTATTAGAACCGGAGTGTGGGTATAGGCCGAGTACGTCGGGGCAAAACCGAGTGGCGGTTGTCAGTTCAGTTCCGAACAATCCATTTAGGCAGGCAGTTAGGTGTTACAACTGTAACAGAGAAGGACATTTCGCCCATAGTTGTTCGGTACAACAGCGATGTTTTGGTTGTGGAGCGGTAGGCGTTTTTCGTAGGGATTGTAGGCGGTGCTCGGGAAATGGGGAACGGGCTCTTGTGTCAGCAGGGCGAGAGACCCGTCGGCGTTAGTTAGGTCGTCTGCTGGCGACCAACTGGTTAATCGAGTTAGATTGAGTTTCACTTTAGCGGCAAATGGTAGGGATAGTAGGCCATATTTAGGAGTACGAGTTTATGGAATCAAGTTTTTAGGATTGCTTGATTCAGGTGCTTCACGCACCATCGTAGGAGGAGGTGGGTGGAACATTTTAAAGGAGTTAGGTTTAAAATTAGAGAAATGTAGTGTTGGGTCAGTAGTGTTAGCAGATGGGGCGGGAGTAGGAGTAGCAGGATCTGTCTCTTTACCTATAGAGGTCGAGAGCAAATCCATTCTGTTAGAATGTCTGGTTATACCAAATCTCCCACACCTTTTGATCTTAGGTGCCGATTTTTGGGCACTATCGGGCATAGTCCCGGATTTGAGATCAGGTATGTGGAATTTTTCGAGCCAAGAGATGGTGGCGTCGATAACAGACAAGGTAGCAATTAGGGAAAAATCGGATTTGAACGATTCTGAGAATAGGAGGTTAGAATTAGTTTTAGAAGAACTTTTTAAATCAATGACCGAGGGTTTAGGATGCACCAACTTAGTCGAGCACAAGATTAGGACGTCCGCAGAACCGATTAAACAACGTTATTACCCTGTTTCGCCCGCGATTCAGAAACATATCGATCAAGAACTTCAGGAGATGTTGGAAGCTGGAGTGATCGAGAAGTCTAAGAGTCCTTGGGCATCGCCGATTCTTCTTGTTAAGAAGAAAGATGGTAGTTTTCGGTTCTGCGTAGACTATAGGAAGTTAAATGAAGTAACTGATAGGGATGCTTATCCACTCCCCTTTATTTCGTCAATCTTAGACAAGCTTCGAAACGCGAAGTTTTTGTCATCGCTTGACATTAAATCTGCATACTGGCAGATACCCATGGAGAAAGAATCGCGCAAGTACACTGCCTTTACTGTACCGGGAAGGGGGCTCTTCCAATTTTTGAGAATGCCCTTTGGTTTGCACAATTCCCCGGCAACGTGGCAGAGGTTCATTGACGACGTTTTAGGACCCGATCTAGAACCTTTCGTCTTTGTGTACTTGGATGACATTATCATCGTCACCGATTCTTTCGAAAAACACCTAGAAATTCTCAAAGAAGTTTTTAAAAGATTGAGGGAAGCAGGACTTAAAGTAGGTAGGGAAAAATGTAACTTCTGTAGGCCTTCTTTGAAATTTCTAGGTTATGTGGTAGATAGGAATGGACTTCACGTCGACCCTGAAAAAGTGGAAAGCATGTTGAGGATTCCTGCACCGAAAAATGTGAAGGAAATTAGGAGTTTCGTAGGGACTATTTCTTGGTATCGACGTTTCGTGCCAAATTTTGCTATTTTAGTTAGGCCTCTTACCGATCTCTTAAAGAAAGGTAAGAAATTTGAGTGGACAAAAGAATGTGAGGAGAGTTTTAGGAAAGCCAAAGAGTGTTTGGTGACGGCACCGATACTGACGTGTCCGGATTTTTCTCGGCCGTTTGTTGTTCAAACAGACGCGTCCGATTATGGTATCGGCGCCGTACTTTCGCAAGAATTTGAAGATGGGGAAAAAGCTATATGTTATATTAGTCGGTCATTGAATAGGAATGAAAGGAACTACTCTACGGCCGAAAACGAATGCTTGGCTGTTCTTTGGGCGATTGAGAAGTTGCGACCATATGTCGAGGGGGTTCGATTTACTGTCGTGACTGATCATCACTCATTGGTCTGGCTGAGTAACCTTAAGGATCCGCAGGGTAGATTAGCTCGTTGGGCCATTCGGCTCCAACAATTCGATTTCAAAATCATCCACAGAAAGGGTAAAGAACATGTCGTCCCCGATATGTTATCGCGTGGAGTTCCAGAGTTGGCTGGAGTTTCAGTAGCGGATTCGGACCCGTGGATGATGAAAATGAAATCATTAGTAGAAAAGAACCCATTAGGATACCCATCTTGGAGAGTAGAAGATGGGCGGCTTTATAAGCACGTTAGGGTGAATCATGTCGTGGTTCATGAGGAGAGCGAGGGTTGGAAATTAGTGATAGGGAAAAAGGATAGGTCGAGAATTTTGAACGAGTGCCATGATAGTCCATTAGCAGGACACATGGGTGTAAAGAAAACCTTTGCTAGGATAGCAGAAAAGTTTTACTGGCCCAAAATGAGAGGGGATATTACCAAATACGTTAGGAACTGTAAGATTTGCCAAAAAGTGAAACCAATTAACGAGAAACCAGCTGGTCTTATGACAGAAAGAGTAGGGAATTCGAAACCTTGGGATATGGTGTGCGTGGATTTAGTGGGTCCATTGCCAAAGTCGTCGAGGGGATTTATTTATATTCTGACAGTGGTAGACTACTTCACGAAGTTTCCACTTTTGTTTGCGTTGCGTTCTGCAACTGCGAAAGCAGTGTGCAAGGAGTTGGAAGAAAACGTTTTTCTTCTCTTCGGTGTCCCAAAGTGGATCGTCTGTGACAACGGTCCCCAGTTCCGCAGCAAGGAACTGCAAAGGCTTGGCGAAGCTTACGGGTCACAACTTCGGTATACTGCGCATTACCATCCGCAGGCGAATCCTGCGGAGCGCATTAACCAAATCATAAAAACGACTCTTCGTGCGTATGTCTCCGAGAATCAACGGAGTTGGGATTCGCAACTGGCAAAGGTAGCCTGTGCGATCCGAACTTCCCAACATGAGGTGTTAGGTGTTTCTCCATATTTTGCTAATTTCGGTAGGAACATGGTAACTAATGGCCATGACTTAGGACTTAGGGATAGTGAGAGGGATCAAAGCAGTGAGGAACTCAGTAGGCAGTTTGACAAGCTTCGTAAGGATATAGCTAGGAAGTTGGAGGCGGCGAGTAAAAAGACCGCAAAAGTTTACAATCTTAGGAGAAGAGACACGCAGTATCAACCTGGCGATCTCGTGTGGAGGAGGAATTTCGCGCTGTCCGATGCAGCAACTTATTTTGCAGCCAAATTAGCTACCAAATATGTAGGCCCATTTAGGATTAGTAAGCGTGTGTCACCATGGACATACTTACTAGTGGATGATAGAGATAAAGACCGGGGTACATGGCACGTTAAGGATTTAAAACCTTACGTTGATGTTTAAGTCAAAAGTCCCTTAGTTTTTTTTTGTTCTAATTTTATATTTTACCTTCTTTTATGATTCTTTTTGTAAACTGAGTAGTATTTAACGTTTTTTTTATAGTCGTGCCATAGTTTTTTTTTAACTTTTTTGCTTTATTTAACTTTTTAAATTCAGTAATGATGGAATCCGATGTTTGTGTTGTTTACCTTTTGTTACCCCTCCTAGTTTTGCCTTAAGAAATGGTTTACTTTTCTTCGAAAGGTAAACACATTTCTTGGGGAGGTAAGGGTGGGATTTGTTACGGTAAAATTTACCGCAACAATGACTGGCCTTCGTTTCCTTCCGTTCCTTCTTTTCTTTGGTTGCGGCTGCAAAATTCTGGCTAGGTTGAGAGCAACCATGGTACCATCAACCATTGGTGTACTTAGTCAGCATTTTGCAAAAGTGACAAATACAGGTTTCGAGTGAAAGGGGTTCCGAGATTTACGAGAATATACTTGACATGTAGACGGGCGGTCTCATGCAGCATAACGAGTGCCAGCGGATGAGCTGAAGAGGTAACGAGTCAGGTGGACTCTTACCTACCTTAACATCAAAACAACACAACATCCTAAATTTTTGCTTAACTTTCAATTTCTAAAATAACTTAAATTCTTTTTGTAAGCGTAAGGGTCCCTAACGATTAAAGTAACTTATAGATTCTTTTCCTAAAGATATTAATGCGTCTTTTCCAAAATGGTCCACTTCGAATATAGTTCGTGTTAAGATTATGCTTTCCTCTTTCATCTCATTATTGTTTAGATGGCTTCGCTTTTCGAATCACTCGCGTGTATTTAATTGTAACTAGGAGAATGCCTAGAAATGGCTTTTTCTCGATTTTATTCTTTTTGATTTTTCTCGAGAAATTTAGTTAATAATAGTCTGAACTCGACCATTTAGATTCGGCAAGTTTTGGAAAGACACCCAACAACTTGCTGAATCCGTGAATGTGTGCGTGAGAGAAAAGTTTCGTTTGAGATTCAACAACGGTGGTTTTCTGCGAAACGAAAAAGGTTTCCAGGAAGCCGGTGTCCGTGACCGATGATCGCGAAAACGATTGGCTGGATGTGTGTATGTGTGAGTGACTGGAATGGTCGAGGGAGGAAAGAAAAGGATTAAAGCTAGGAAAGTTCACTCTTTGGAGAGCTTAACCAGCGACAAGTTGAGAAAAAAAAATAGAAAAGATTCGAGGAAATTAAAAAGGAAGCACAAAATCGAGGAAAAGAGGAGAAGATTGAAAAAGAAAAAGGATCGAGGAAAATTTTGAAAAATAAAAAGGAGTAGTTCGAGGAGCGAGGACAGGAAACAGGAGAAGTTAGAGGAACTTATATCGAGAAATTAAAAGATAAGTATACGGACATCTTGTCCAAATACAGTTTCGTGTATTTAAAAATATTCGGTGGACCTTTGTTTTCTTCTTTTTTTTATTCGTGACCAATTTTAATTTGTTTATTCGGGTATAGTTTAGTTTTGATCGTTAGAGTCCTAAACGCGTTTCATTTGCTTTTCGAATTCATTTGTATTTTATTTTATCGAAAAAATTTTGGGTTTTTATCCAGGGTTCGCCCACGGTTTCCCAAATAAAACTTACTTTCAAATTCCCTAGTGGAAATCACAAAAACGGAGTTTTATTTTCTTAAAATTATTTTCTTTCGCTCAATAATTAGTTTTGGAATTTTACTAATTTTAGTTCGAACAAAAATTCCTGGCGCCCACTTTTTATTACAGTACCCCACTGTACTTGTAATAAAAATATTCTTTCGCTTCATTAAATTGATTATATTGATAATCAATTTAAATCTCCCCATCGCGAATTCTTCCACCTCCACTGAACCCAGCCCAGCTGAGCAGCCGCGGTGGTAGCTTATATCAACGAGCTACGAGTTACACTTTTTGTTGTTCTTATTTCAGTTTTCGTAATCTGTCAAAACCAAAGCGGTTCTACGATCGGGTCGTGTCGTTTGCTTTCTTTTATTCGCGTTAGATTTGTTATTATGATTAATAAAATTAATAATAATAACAATAATAATTATATTAATAAAGGTCGGATACCAATTCGCGTCGAGAAGAAAAAGTGTAACAACATTTTAAATCGCATTTTTGTCATTATATTTATCTAATTAAGTGAATTTGTTATTATTTCGAAAAAAATCTTCATCTTTTATCTACATAATTTTAAGTGGAGCAATATGAACCTTATAATTTACCTTTTCATGTTGAACCGCATCCATTTTGTACTAGAGATAGTTTTTTTTGTGATTTGAACACAATGTTCATAATAAATTGAAATGAAAAGTTGAAATTTTGATTTGTGTTAAACAGTAAGGTGTGTACAAATTGATAAATTTCACTTTTCCTTTGAATTATATGTTTCCACGTTTGCATACTTGATTTCATATAAGAAAATAAATCAATTTTTAGTGCCATTTAAATAGTTTTCAGCATTTCGACAGTTCTTTATGCTTTCTCACTCTAACGAATCACAGCACTCTTCTCCTGTATATGATAAATGCATATTATGACTCTTAAATTCGCAAATAAATCATGAAAATAGCCTTCAAGTTTTTATTTAATAATAAACTAAAACAATTCCCGTTCAACACCCTTTACTAACTCAATTATGTCAAAAATTGATGTATCAAATACCAAAACCACAAGTTACACTATGTTTTCCGAGTTTGCACCAACAGCGCTAGTTCCGTATAGTTTTAAATTGAACCATCCATCGTGAAGTTGGGCTCTTGCAGTCCATGTATAATAAGTCCATGTTTATCATCATTGACTACAAAATAATTATCTATCTACACAAAATAATTGTTCTGAGTGGTAACCGTTTAAGAATTCGTGTATTTGAATAAAAATCCTACATTTGCTCCAATATAAATACAACGAAAAAAATCAAACCTAACAATATACCGTTTTTTCTCTATGCGTGAAGCAAAAAATGCCACCTCATACTTATATGTATAGAAAATTGATAAAAAGAAAACAGAAAATAGCTTTTTTGTCGTCGCTTTGTTCTGCACCTTCGGTTTGCTTTTACCGAAAATATTATCACCCCTTCCTGATTATCGTCTGTCCTTACTCTCCACAACTCTACGTAAAAAGTTATGGAATACGCTCGTATGGCGCCGCATCGTTCGTTCTTCTTCATGGGAGTACTATAGTTTTTTATATATAAGGGTTATATATCTGTCAAATTAAGGGTTGTTCAACGCAAATTCGCTTAGGTTCTGTTGTAAAACCTACATTAGTTAGAAGAGTTGTCTAACGTGATTAAAATTATGAAAAAGTTAGACAAAATCTCCAAGCTAAGCGACTGCGTTAAGTAGAGCCGGTTTTATTGCTTAAATGAGAACTCTTTAAAATTTTGGGCTATTCAGTTATATAAAGTGTACCTTTAGATTAATGTCAAAAAATAAAGTCTTATAAATACATAAACTTTTTTTAAGTTTTACTTATTTTTTTTTGTGAAAAATTCAATATTAGTTGTGTTTTTTTTTTGGCAGCGCAGTAAAATTGTACACGTTGAACAAAAACAAACAGGAATTGGGTTGCTGTTCAGCGTGTAAAATTTGACTAGCAAAAAACCATACCTATTATAAAACGTTTAATTGCAGGTTTTATGTATGTCAATCAAAAAAATTAATAGAAATTCAAATGTATAATTTCTACTTAAGCAAAGTTGTGAACGTTATTAAGCTGACAACCTTTTTCATAAGTTGACATAAACTACTTTAGTGCAAGTAAATATTAACTGTGTTTTTTTAGAAAATTTATCCGTAGTACAGTAGGATTTTATATGAATAACAAATACAACATCCGCAGTAGGATCACTGCTGATACTCGAATAAACGTCAAATCTCTATCCGCAGCAGGATTTCACTTCTCCTTTTATCGGCAATGATCCTACTGCGGATGTTGTATTTGTTATTCATATAAAATCCTACTGTACTACATATAACCATTGTATATAATCTTATAGTATTATCAATTGACGTGATTTTATGTTAGAGTCCCTAGCCTGTGGTGTCGCTGAAATCAGCAAAATTTGCCAGTGGAGAGTAGGATAAGAAAAATAGAAACAAATAGTAATAAAGAGAAATTTTATTATTTTCATTTTTCAACAAAAGGCAGAGTAAGGGAGAATAAAAAAAAAATGTTCTATTTTGACCGTTTTCTGTTGGAAATTGGAATATGTATATTTTCTTGTTTGTATGTTTTTGTGAGTATGTATTGAGGTAGATATATTTTTTGCTTGAACTTTTTTGTCTGAGTACATTTTCTTGTTTGTATGGTTTTTGTAGGTATTGAAATAAAGAGATATGGCTACCATTTGATTTGAAATTTTCAATTCTGTTGAAAAATCAAATATATATTTACTATCTGAAGCGAGAACTCTCAACCAATGCTACAAAGATACAGTGTGTTCTAGAAAGCATATTGATTGAAATGACAAACTTTATAACAAATATATTGGCGATAAATTTAAATGGAAATTAGTAATTAAACTGTTTTAATTTTAAATATGTAAGTAACTGCCATACATTTTTTTTTCCAAATCTTAGAAAATATTTTTTTTTTCTCTAGAATGTTTTTTTTATTTTCGTAGGTATTTACGGCGGATTGACGAAAGAAATTTCGAGGATGAAAACAAATGAAAATTTATAGATACTAGTTTCAGGGCTTTTAATGTTCATGTAAACGCACTTATTCACATATAATAAATTGTTGATAACTTTTTTACAAGCAATCGAATGCAGTTTTATATTATATTCTTATATTTTTATATTATGTTTTTTCTTAATCTGCACAAAAAACACGGCAAGGTCGCATGAACTTGCTCCTATATGTAATAGACTAGGAATTTTAAAAACGAATTTTATTAGAGAAAACTGTTCATAAGCATACAACTTATTTTTTAAATTACTAAAACAACTCCTTTAACAGTTGGAGCTAAAAACAGGATGCCATGTGTCTTAAGCAAAAATTAGTTTATGTAAGAACAAAATTATAATTCCTTGTAGTGGTTTCTTAAAAAAATAAGCTTTAATATACAAAAACATTTTTAAGAAAAAATTTTGGAAGCCCAATTTAATGTGTTTATTAATGTAGGGGAGAGTTGGGCACAGTTGAACAATGCTTACCTATAAAATTTTACTTTATTACTCTTTTTTAAAAGTAATTTAAAATTTTAATCTGTCAATATCATATCCATAAGCGTCATTGACTTTTCTTGATTCTCTCAGTTGTCTCTCGGACTTAGAGGTGAAAGGTCCTTTTGCTAGTGGAAGTGTTTTGTTTTCATTTTTTAGTTGTTAGAGTTTAAAAGAAAAAAAACTGCGCAATTTTAAAACAGGAACAATTTTTTTTGGAGGAAAAATAAATTTTAAACTTAATTACGGTAAGTTTGTTACTGGATATATTTCAGATAAATATTTATAATAAATTTTATGTCACTCGAACAGTTGGGGCAGATTTAAACAAGCGTGCTGGGGCACTTTTGAACATGTTCAAAACTGCCCCGATTATTTTTTTTTTTAACATATTTAAGACATCTAAGAGAAAACTTAATCAGCTTCAAGCAATTAATCAAGCAATTTGTTATCTGTTCTATAGGGAAAGAATTGGTTTCAGGTAAAAAATGTTTTTGTCATATCGTCCGTCAGTCTCTGCTTCTATACGTTCTGTCTCATTTTTGAGCTATTGAGTACTGAAAATAAGACCTAGTTAAAGCTTTCTAGACAAGTCGAACAAATCTTGAAATTTTTATATCTTTAACTAAAATATTCTAAGCTATTTTTATTCACACAAATTGAAGCTTAGGTATGGAAAACAAGCTACAACTAAATAAACTTAGCGTTGGCTATTTTAAAATAGGTATTACTAGAAAAAATCTTTAACTAGCTAGCTTAAGCTTATTCTTATTCACTAAAAATCCAGCTTTTAATTAAGAATCCAAGTTTTAGATTTAGCTTTTTTTCTTATTAATCTTTGTGTATTTTTGTTTTTTTTTTCTACAAAAACATGAATATGATATAACAAAAGTATTAATTTTGAGTTTTATTGATAAGTTCTTTTTAAAAAATTAATATAAAAATAAAATTTAAAAGTTCTTTTATTCAGTAAGAAAAATATATATCACTGTTCAAAAGTGTCCGTTCCAAGTTCAAAACACTTTCGAACATAAGAACCTATATTGGTTTGAGATAAAAATTTAATATAAATATTTCGTTAAATGAGCCAAATATTTTTCTAAATTGAACGTCAATACCTCCGTTTCATGTGAGTAAAATATCAGGCCAATCGCTCGAATATTTTAGGTTTTATCAGTCTGGAAAGCAGAGTACGAAAAAAAAATATTTTTTGAATTTTTGAAAAATATATTCTTTTTTGGAAAATTCGATATCTCAAAAACGGCTCAATTTGTATTTACGTTTGCTCGTACAATAATAGAACCTTTAAGTTGGCTTACTAATTTTTTGTCTTATTTCATATTTGCATAGCATACTTTTTTATTTCTTACTACTTAAAGAATTAAAAGAAAAATAATTGTATGCTTATGAACACTTTTCTCTAATAAAATTCGTTTTCAAAATTCCTATTCTATTACATAGGAGGAAGTTCGTGCGACCCAGTCGTGCATTTTATTTATTTAAAAAAATATATAACCCAGTAAGTGCAACAAACTCGGTTATTGCAACTGCCTAAATTTCTATTAGTTTCGTAATTCGAGTTTATACTGTTGATCCTAATATTGTACTGTACACATATTGATATATTTTTTATTTTATTTACAAGTATTTAAGGTACTTAGTAAAATAAGGTTAACCAAAACATAAAAAACTTTCTTTAATAGGCTTTTCACACCGAATTAAAATCTCGGATTTCAGCAACAAGATTACGAAATCTCATTGAAGCGTTCGCACTGAACATAACCAGGATTTCATTTGACGTTTCTGTATATTTATCCTGCTTTCTCGTATATAATGTATCTTCTCTCCTTCTCTCCCCACAATTCAAATTTCAAATAGTCACTCGAGTCTCGACTCCATTATCTGCTTTTTATCTACCTCTTGTCTTGCTGACAATTTGCTGACAAAGCAGAACATTTCTTAAGGTTTGTTTGTTTTGACAATCTTGTGTTTGAAAGTAGATTTTGAGGAGATTTTGTCGTAATCTAGTAGATTTCGAAATCTGAAAATGTATTGTCACGGTAAAATTTACCGCAACAAAAATCGCTCTTTCAAGCTTCCAAAGTCCTTGTTCCCACCTTTTCCATTTATTCTTCCCCCCCCTACAGGTGTTTGTTTCAATATACTGAGAGAGAGAGAAGGGCAGCCGTGGTCCGTCAGCCATCGGTTCACTCTCTCAGTGTCTTGAGAAAACAAAATTTTTAACTAATATCCATAAAATGGTTGATGGTCGATGATGAAAACACCACAGACGGGCGGTCTGGGTCGATCCAAAAGAGCGCGGGCGACAACTAGTCCCCGAGAGTGAGAAGTGACTCGTAAGAGAATGGCTAAGTGCCCAACTGATTTTCAACAACTTTCTGAAAATGATTAATTACTTAAACTTGATTTTGTTAAAAATGGAACGCTATACGCTTATCCCTAATCCCCAAATCTAACAAAAGTCCACCGAAGTAGTTTTTGTAAATCGCGTGTAAGAAAAGAGCTGCCAATTTTTCCCTCCGAAATGTTTATAGTTATTGGTCATTAAGTAATTCGCTCCGTGAGTTTTCTCTTTACTTTTATCAAATGTTTATATGTAGAGTTTGGAGGGGACAAATGTATTCAAGAAATCGAAATTTTGAATGGTTCACGATTTGTTTTTTTTGGTTTTGCTTTCTCTCAAAAAAAAAAAAATAGGGGGAAAATGACTGAATGCGTTCATTGAATTTGCCGCCCCTGGCAGTAAAACCAGCGGTCGGTGAATTTAACGAAGGCAGCGCAGAGCAAGATTTAGTGTGCGTGTAAGCAGGACCGCTGGCTTTCAAAAACGAGAGCGCATCTCAGCAAATTAGCTGAATGTGGCTTACAATGACGTGATTGAAATCCGCGGATTCCAATTGGCTGAAAGCACAAGGGTTAAAAGTTAAGAAGGTCCGAAGAGACATCGAAAAATCTGGACGGACACTTCTTAACTGGAGAGCATAGCGAAAAGAGTAGATAATTTGGAGAAAGCGATAGAAAAGAAATAGATTGTGAAAAATTCGAAATTTTGGAAAAGTTCTGGATTTTTAGAGAGCAAAAGTAAGGAGGAAAACACGTAAAGAAAAAGGAAAAGACGTAAAAAGAAAAGTTCTGGAGGAAGGAAAAATTGTGGCAAAAAGATAAGTAGAGTGTTTATTTTTAGTTTGGTTTACCATTGTGTCTTTGTGCGTTAATCAGAATTCTCGTTAGTTTAAATTCATTATTTCAAACGGTTGACTTTTGTTTCGCGAGATTTTTCCTGAAATTGCAGGACGCGCGACCCGTTAATTAGACCTGTTGTTCTTTCGGGACAAAGTAATAGCGGTCCATTTTGTTCTGTTCTATAATAACGTTGTTCAATAATTTGATTGAAAAGATTTTGGGTTTTTACCCTATAATTTATAAAGGTTTCCCAAACAATAAACCCCTTTTTAACTTCCCTTGTGGGAGCATAAAAATCTGTTTTATCTTCTTTAAAATTACTTTCACCGTCGGTTCTGCTCCGAAGGTTTGTAATTTCCTTATTTCAAAAAAAATTACCGGCGCCCTTTTTAACTTTCAGGTACTACGCCCCTGCGGCATTAAATATTACAAAATTAAAATATTCAATTATTTCATCATTATACATAATCCAACTGATTCCCCCTCGACGGGTTTCACCTTGTCGTGGTGGGGGGGCTTACGTCCATAATCAGCTGTGTCATTCCAGCTGAGAATATGGACAAACTAAGAAAACCCAACAGGGAGTTAGGGGGCAGTCAGGATTGAAACGATATGAGATGGTTAGGATTTCCGGTGACATGCCTAACCGGAAACTTAATGCATCTCGTAGTATTGATCTTGGTTGGATAAGGTTTTGGGAGGATCGTAGGATCTCTGGCTGCCACCAGCTGGGGGTCCGAAAGTCCTACCTAAAAGGGTGAGTTGCACGGAGTTAATTGGTATGGTTCTTTTGGTTCTCAGGAGCCAATTGAACCTTGATTGATTGATCTTGGTGGTAGTACTGGTGGGACTGCGGATTCTCGACTGGGCATGCAGTTGGGGATTCTAGGTCTCACCTCGGCAGTTAATTAGTAAGTCCTTGCTCGTTCGCGGGTAGGGAGTTGAAAGTTTTCTGGAAGGAAGTGAGGAGGTTCAAGAGGTGTCAGAAGCGCAGATGTGTCAGAAATGGCACATCTGCTAGAGGCAGATAAATTAGTAAGTCCTTGTCCGTTCGCGGATGAGGAGTTGAAAGTTTTTCTGGAAGAAAGTGAGGAGGTTTTAAGAGGCAGTTAAATTAGTAAGTCCCTGTCCGTTCGCGGATGGGGAGTTGAAAGTTTTTCTGGTAGAAAGTGAGGAGGTTCAAGAGGTGTCAGAAGCGCAGATGTGTCAGAAATGGCACATCTGCTAGAGGCAGTTAAATTAGTAAGTCCTTGTCCGTTCGCGGATGGGGAGCTGAAAGTTTTTCTGGAAGGAAGTGAGGAGGTTCAAGAGGTGTCAGAAAGATGTCAAGAGGTGTCAGAAGGGTTTTGGGTTCCGGGTACTTGTACCTGGCGTCCTTCGTTAATAGCGAGAAGTGGAGAGTCATCCAGAGTTCTTCGGGACAAATGACTAGGGATGCACAGGAGTTGTTCGTCGACCGCCCTCGACTTACTTCTCCAACGTGTATCCTGAAGCAGGGCTGTCAGGCCCCGAGTTTTGCAGTGACTCATCTGGAAGTGACTGATTCAATCCATTCAACCCCGAAGCTGAGTAGGAATTAGGCCATGTCCTCTTTTCCAAGTCGCCTAGGGGGGATTGATAGGTTGCGAGGCTCCACCGGTAGCTTAGCTATATACGTAAGTTATAGATTTAAAACTGGTACCACGGGTGATAGTGCCCAGGATTTTGAGTTCAATAGTGCACACATTAGTGTGTCAGTTCTCTTTATTCTGCTATCTTGAGGTCGGCCCCCTAGTGGGAGATCGTGGTGGCGTGGTTTACTCCAAATGCGGAAACGAATGGGACTCAGGATTCTTTTCTTGGGTTCAAGAGGCGTGGGTAGGTCTCGACTTCAAAACAAGAGGTGTGCATATGCTGCAACATATCACAGCTTTGTTACCAAAGTAGCTTGCTACGGAGGGGTTAATGGCTAGGACTAAATCTGGCTCCTATGGTGGTAGGCCACTCGTGGGGTAAAACCTTTAAGTGGTAGGAATCCACGTAAAACAAAGGTTCACTCAATCCAACTGATAACACAATTAATTGGTTGAACCCACCCCTTTCTCTGAGCTAGTCGTGGTGGTAGCATTCCAATCGCTACCTGTTGCACTCGGTACGTATTCAAACATACTTCGTTTGTTTTTTTTCTTCCATTTCTCTTTGGCTTGACATTCGTCTAGCAAAACAAAAAAAAAATCATAATCAATCATCGCGCTCAGTGGTCAGTGGTCTGCGTCGCGTCGGTCTTAGTTCGTCGTTAATTTCATTAGTTTAATTAAATTATTATCTATAATTATTGTTCGGTTCGCGTCGAGTTAAAGTGCAACAGTATGGGAAATCTAGTAGATTTGGATGAGATTTTGAGAATTTGGCTCGAAATCTAGATTTTGATTTGGTGTGAATAGCGTATAATTCTATATGACATGATTACATTCTGTATTTATATTTATTTGTTTGTGGCAACCATGGTCACAGATTTATATTTTTTCATACAAATATATTTTTCCTATCCTCACAAAACGTCACATATACATATAATTTTCTCATTCCTATTTTTGCTTTCTATCTTTGAGTATATATAATATGGAGGGCTCGTGTCTATTCCAAATGCGTGACTATCATAGGGGGCGGTACTCAAATTTGTGTAAGACAAAGTTATTTGACAGCGGCAACCGAAAAAAAGTTTTTGACAGGAGTGATTGCCTTGTGGGAAGATACTAAGTTAGAACAAAAGAATAGCATACAAATTAACAAACAAAAAAACATTTTACTATTCAATATTTTTGTATCATTAAACAACCAAATAAACACAAAATTTTTCAAGCTAAATATTTCTACAAATTTATTTTTTAAAATCCATCGAATTGTGCACGTTTCTCAATCTTTACCTCATTACAAAGGTGACACAAACCACTTGCAGGGAATGGATCGCTGAAGTCGGAAAAATCATTCTGCTGTTCATCTCTCTTAATCGAGGCTAAATTACTGCAGTCCAGATGTTGAAAAATCTCCCGATTGTAGTCGCCATCCTTGGTAAATCCATTGTGGGGAAGCTATTCGCCTCCAAGTAGGGAATTTTAATATTTTGATTACAAAATAGCAATTAACAGTCACTTTAAAGTTTGATCTTATTTTTAAGTATAATTTGTAAAGAATTAAAACAGTCACAAAGCTTATTGATATGCGGTTTTTTGCAAACAAGACTGAAAATTTACTGAGTGTTTCATATCCTTTGAGTATATATAATATGGAGGGCTCGTTCCTATCCCTAATGCATTGTAGTACTTGAAGTAGTGATAGGGGTCGCTGTCTCACTTTCTGTAAGTTAAGGATACAGCCGTATCCTCCGATTTGTGCTTACCTTCTCCTCGCATATAGTTCTCCGTCACATGTGATATGAAGCACTCGGCAATAACTTTGTCTTACACTGTGGGTTTCACACAATGAAAAAGTTACATATGTGATTAACACACTAATTATTTTATTTATTAAATAAACGCGATACAATATACGATTCGTGGGTAAGTAAAACAAGTTTATTATATAGAGCCACAGCTATAGCGGATGACGAAGATGGCCTCTCAATCGTCTGATGATTTCGTCCAGCCGCTTGCTTGGCCAGTTCAGCTTTTGATTGGAGTTTCCCAAATTGACTGCTTGGCGCGTGCTTGTGCGACCGGAGCCGCCACACCTACTCCCCCCTGAGGAACATTCGCCGGGAGGTTTGAAGGTTACTCGCCGACGGCTGTAGGTACGTAATGGTGGAGCCATGATTGATGTCCACTGATGTGACTCGAGTTTAACAGGTGATCCTGGAAGAGACCGACTGTCTGATGAGCTAGATCTGTGAACAGATGAATCGTTAGTTACGGGTGGTGGATCGGGTTGAGGAATTTCAGATGGTGTCTGAGAATTTTCAGGTTGAGGAATTTCAGATGGTGGCTGAGAATTTTCAGGTTGAGGAGCATCTTGAGAGGTGGAGGGTTCAGGATGTGGTGTTCGAGGTTGTGATTGAGCTGTGTTGCCAGGCTGATCCTGTTTGTTGGTGTAGCACGGCTTAAGTCTGTCTACGGAAATGTTTTGCCTTTGACCATTGACATCAATTGTTAAAAGTCGGTCTGTTAGGCGTTCGATGACCTTGAACGGTCCTTCGTAGGGCGGTTCAAGTGGTGCTCTGACTCGATCACATCGAACGAAGACGTGTGAACAGATGTACAAATCTTTTAGAATGAAGATTCTTGACTTAACGTGGTGAGCAGTTGGAGTAGATCGTAGACCGCGTGCAAACTCTCTATGTTTCTCTATGAAGATTTGTGGATCTGGTTGTAAATCTTCAGTAATGAAGAATTCTCCTGGGATCCGTAGGTTGCTTCCGTATAAGATTTCAGCAGGAGAGGGTTGTAAATCTTCTTTTAGACTAGTTCTTAATCCGAGCATGACTGTGGACAATATCTCTATCCAGGGTTTTGCGGAGCACATGAGCGCAGCTTTTAGGGTGCGATGGAATCGCTCAACCAACCCGTTGGACTGTGGATGATATGCTGTTGTTCGACATCTCTCAGCCCCGATGAAATTTGCAAAGTTTGGAATACTTGAGACTCGAATTGAACGCCTTGATCAGTTGTGATGGTAGTTGGAGTGCCGTAGTGACTAATCCAGTGATCAAACAGGGCTGTAATGACGGTGTCGGCGGTCATATTTTTGAGAGGTACAGCTACAGGCCATCTTGAGAACCTGTCTATAATTGTTAGACAGTAGTTGTACTCATTAATCTTTGGTAGAACAATTAAGTCTATATGAATGTGAGTAAATCTGACATCAGGTACTGTGATTCGGTTAGGTACAAGTCTGGTGTGTCGTTGCACTTTTGATCTTTGACAGGCAAGACATTCACGAGCCCAAGTGGTAGCATCTCTCTTGATGTTGGGCCAGACGTATTTCCCTCTGAGTTCTTGTGAAGTTTGCTTCTGACTAGGATGTGAAAGGCCATGTACGACGTCGAAGGCAATTCTTCGGAGTGACTGAGGTAAGTATGGACGGCATTCACCACGAGAAACATCACAGTAAATTTTTAAATTTGTTTTAATCTCAATCTCTTGAAGTTGTAGAGATGAGTCACTTTGCAAAATTTTAGTGAGTTCTGGATCTATTTGCTGTTCTTGATAAATTGTTTCAGGATCCAGAAGTGTTGGTACGACAATGGTTTCAACCCGTGATAGGGCGTCAGCGACGACATTTTCTTCTCCCTTGATGTGAACAATATTTGTGGTGAACTGCGAGATGAAACTGAGTTGGCGGATTTGTCTATCAGAGGCGTTATTGTGCTTCTGCGTGTGAGCATGAATTAGAGGTTTATGATCTGTCTTGATAACGAAGTTGCGGCACTCGAGAAGATGACGGAAGTGTTTTATGGCTGCGTAGATTGCCAACAACTCGCGATCGTATGTGCTATACCTCTTTTTTCTCGAGAAGAATCCCACTGGCCTGACAACACCATTCTCAGTTTGTTCCAACGCAGCACCAATGCATGTTGTTGACGCATCAGTAACCAGAGCTAAATCAGAGGTAGGTGATAGAAATGATGATTGTGTAGCTTCGGAGAGAGCTTGTTTGAGCTTGGAGAAGCAAGAGTCAGTTTCTGGAGTCCAATTGATTTTTGTTTTATCGTTTTTTATTGAATGTCTGATAAAACAATGCAGTGGTAATTGAAGTGCAGCTAATCTAGGAACACACTGTCTGTAATAGTTGATCATGCCCAGAAAACGTCTTAGCTCGTGAACCGTTTGTGGCTTGGGGTACTCAGCAATCTTGTATAAGCGGTCAGCTGTTGGGGCGAACCCAGTAGCATTGATGGAGTAGCCTAAAAAGTTGACCTCACTCTTGATGAATTGACACTTGTTAACGTTGATTGTGAGTTTGTGCTCTTGTAGCTTCTTGAAAACCTGACGAAGATGATCTTTGTGCTGTAGTTCGTTACTTGACATAATAAGTATATCGTCTATGTAGACGAATACAAAGTCTAATCCTCGAAAAACGCTGTCGATAAATCTTTGGAATGTTTGCGTGGCGTTTTTGAGACCAAAAGGCATGACCAAATACTCATATAGTCCCCAAGGCGTGTTGATTGCAATTTTCTGAATGTCGTCCTCGTGCATCGGTATCTGGTAGTAAGCACGTTCTAGGTCCAAAGTTGTGAAAACGGACTTGCCATGTAATAGAGGAAAGAGGCTTTGTATAAGAGGTGGTGCATAATTGTCTGGCTGAGTGACTGCGTTTAGCCTTTGATAGTCTCCACACAATCTCCAATTATTCTCTTTTTTCGACGCCATTGTGATGGGACTGGCCCATGGACTGCTGGAGGGTCTCATGAGTCCTTGGTTGACACAAAGTTGGACCTCTGCTTTTCCGGCAGTTGCTTTTACCCCAGCGAGTTTCCTGGCTCTTGAGAAAACTGGAGGACCTGTCGTGAGGATTCGATGAGCGTAAGCTTTCGTTTTTAGAGCAGCCGATATGTCATTCTGTGGCCTTGTGATGTCAAAAAATTCCTGTAGGAGATCTGAACACGGTAAGCCAGGATGAATGGTGGAGATGCCGGTGTAAGAGGTATGGTGTAAGTGTCCTTTTGATGTCAGAAGAGTTTTGGAGTCGATTAGCTGTTCGTTTTTCAAGTCAATCAGGAGGCCAAAGTGTTTCAATAAATCAGCTCCGATGATAGGCTTCTGTATGTCGGCTATGATGAAAGACCAGGTGAGATTTCTTCGTAAATTGAAAGTAGGTGTTAAGTCTAGCATGCCGTAGGTGCTTATCTGAGTTACATTGGCAGCGTACAGAACCACATGTGCTGGTTGTCGATTACCACGGAATTCTGCGGCTGGTAGTAAAGAAACCGCTGCACCAGAGTCGACGAGAAATTCCATGCGTGTTTTGTTGTCGTACAGATGAAGTCGGGCCTCCACAGAACGAGGGTTCTCGCTGTCGCGCACGGCCCCTATTGTCGACAGCGATTGTTGTTTTCCTGATTCTGTGTTAGGTAAGCGCATGGAGGGTGGCAGGTTCGTGTCTCTGCGCCATATCGTTGGTGGTTGCGGCATATGTCACTGCGACCGGAGCTACGTCCTCTTGAATGTGACCTGGGCCTATGGTTTGGAACCCTAGATGCTTTGAATTGTGTCAGGAGGTCGGCTACAGTTTTTTCTAAGTATTCAATCCTTTCCAGCAGTGCCGTGACGAGAGGTAGTGATGCGTCTCTGTGAGGTTTGTCTGCGACGGCCATGACTGTACCGCTGTGAGAAATCTCTGGGAGAATACGATCTGCCATTTTAGCCAGCTGTTCCAGATCAAGGTCATCGGATATGACGAGGAATGCTCTCAGCTCAGTCGGTAATTTTTCAACCCACAAGCCATGCAATGCGTCGTCGGGGAAGACACCAGCCGACAGGCTTTTCATCTCTCGTAGGAGCTGTGAAGGCTTCTTGTTACCTAGTAGAATGCCTTTGATTACTTGACGCAATTTGTCTTTTTTCGACACTTCCAGCCTTTCTAATATTGTATTTTTTAGGTAGTTATACTTATCTTGAGCAGGTGGGTTGTCCATGATGTCGGTGATCGTTTCCGTGGTTGGACCATCTAAAGCGCGTAGAACTGCAAAATATTTGGCATTGTCATCCTCGATTTTGAGTGCTGCAAATTCTGTTTCCACTCGTCTGAACCAGAGATCAAGTTTTTTGGGATCATACTGAGGTAGATGGGCTGTCGCGCTTCACGTAGCAGCGCTTCGAGTCGATTCTCCATGGTTGGTTCTTCTTTCACTTGGATCTTGGTGTTCGCTTTTGATTGAGAGCGGGTTTGCACCTTCTCTTGATCTTGAGTGGATGTATCTGTTGCTTTCTCGTCACAGCTTGACATCGAACGTCAAGGTTAGATTTTGAATGACGATACCAGGCACCTGGAGTATAACCACAATCGTAATCTAACGTGATCACGTCGGGGTCACCAATTTGTGGGTTTCTAATAGAACACACAATGAAAAAGTTATGTGATTAACACACTAATTATTTTATTTATTAAATAAACGCGATACAATATACGATTCGTGGGTAAGTAAAACAAGTTTATTATATAGAGCCACAGCTATAGCGGATGACGAAGATGGCCTCTCAATCGTCTGATGATTTCGTCCAGCCGCTTGCTTGGCCAGTTCAGCTTTTGATTGGAGTTTCCCAAATTGACTGCTTGGCGCGTGCTTGTGCGACCGGAGCCGCCACAACACAAATTTGAGTAGTCACGCATTTGGAATAGAAACGAGCCCTCCATATTATATATACTCAAAGTTCATATCACATGTGACGGAGAACGATGTGCGAGGAGAAGGTAAACACAAATTGACAGCATAAGCTGTATCCTTAACTTATAGAAAGTGAGACAGCGACCCCTATCACAACTTCAAGTACTACAATGCATTAGGGATAGGAACGAGCCCTCCATATTATATATACTCAAAGGTAGAGATTGACATTTGAATATCGATCGGGTTGAGGTAAATGTTTTTGTCATTGAATAGAGTATCGCCCACTGATCTCTATAATACACTGGATAGCGCATTCATCCAAAAAAGTTGACTCCATTTGAACATTGTTATATTATGAAGCTGCCCATGGTGCCGTATAACAGTATAACTGTATAACATCTAAAACAGCATCATAAAGCGCGGAACAGATTGAGCCAGCAACAGCACTGTCAACAGCAACAGCGGCCGCCATTAATTTAAAACCAATGCATTTCAATTGTTCAACACACATAAGAACAGCAACAGCAACGCCAACAGCGTCGTTAGGCCAAAGTCCTAAGATTGCTGGTGCAGTATTGTCAACTTTCCCACTGCAATATTTAGTGGCACCACAATGCAAAATAAAATAGAACGTAAAATAATTTTTTCATTTTGCTACTTTTTTATTTTGGTTGCAATTATCGTGTGAATAAAAAACAATGAATAATTTTTGATAAACTAAAATTGCAAAATTAAGTGACCAAAAAGTAATAAAGAATAAAAAATTATCGTGAGTTTTAAAAAATCGCTGAATAAATGAAAAAAATTACTGTGCTTGCCAGTCTTTTGCCTAAAAAATAGACAACTCAAACGACATTCCTTCAATTTTATTAAATTGTCAATTTGTCAATCAAAAAAAATGATTTTCGTCCAATTTTCAATTTATTATTTTAATTTTAATAATAAATATTTAAAATTTACAAATAATGCGAGAAATAGGAGATACAGATTGACACAGCAACTTCAACAGCAACGAAAACTTCAACATCAAAAATCTTGTGAAATAGATTACAACGTGAACAGTATTCAGATTAGCACAGCAACTTCAACAGCAACTTTAACAACCACGTCACTCTTCTTAGGGCCGCTGTTTTAAATGGCTTTGATTACATTAACACAGCAACTTCGACATAAACGTTAGACCTTAACTCTAAATTCGATGTCGAAATGCAAATGCTACCAACTTTTGAGGCGAAATTTTTCAATATTATCAACAATTAAATGAATATGTAGCAACCATCGTTTTGATTCGTCTATTTATTTTGGTTTTGACAATGAAAGAATTGCTAAAAACATTAATTTTAGTACGACAAATTGCGCAAGTCGTATACGTTGACGCAATTTACGTTAAATTTATTGTTAAATGTAATGCAAAATCATTTCGCATTTGCATTTACTTTGATTACCTATATGCTGTCAAAAACGCTGTTCACGTTGTAATCTATTTCCCAAGACTTTTGATGTTGAAGTTTTCGTTGCTGTTAGACTAGGTGCGCACACTCAATTTTTAGTTGCACAACTGTTTGGTTGCTTATAGAAAAGAGATGAACTATTTGGTTGAATGTTCGCGCAGGTGCATATAATTAGATGTTACACAAAATAGCGAACTCATTTTATTCAATCGTTTAGTTTGGGTCAAAACACAAACTTTTTAGTTGCTCGAACGAAGCAGTTGCGAAACTAAACATTGAATGTGTGGCCCTAGCCTTAAAGTTGCTGTTGAAGTTGCTGTGTCAATCTGTTTCCCGCATAAACAAGTACAGTCACATTTGTTTTCCTCTTTGTCATGTCAAAATATTTTTTTTTTGTGAAAAGAAGACGTCAAATTATGAAGCTGCCCACCATCTGTCATCTTCAATTGGAGTCAAAAAATCTGTTATACAATGTAGTGAATGCGCTATCCAGTGTATTATAGAGATCAGTGGTATCGCCTTATATAAAGACAAATAATTGCGTGGTAAAAATGATTAATGGAGCCCTTTGATTTTTGGTCTCACAAAATACTTAAAGAATTTTTAGAAGAATTTTAGGAAAATAAATGGAAGGAAATGGGTTGAGCAAATTGCTGATGTCATGTGTAGACAAATTTCAAGTCACGCCACCTGTTAATGAATGGAATGAGCGAATTTGACAATATGGCGGAGGAGATGGTTTGCCAAGTGTAAAAATAGGGGTGTTTACATGGACCAGCATGCTCGACAACATGGCTCGATGACAAAAATAACTGTACGCACAACTTTGCGTTTACATTGATACTGATGTTGCCGAGCATCAATATTTTAAAATTTTCGAATCAAACAGACGCAGGATGGCGAAAATGATTTTGGTAGCGTTAAGAATGAGATTCTTGAAGAGGAAGAAAAAAAAATAAAGGAAAAAAAGAAAAAACGTTTATGGGTAAAAAAATGGATTAAGGACAAAAATTTGATGAACGAAATCGTCTACTCCAGCACCTGATTTTTGACTTTTTTTTACTTTTTTTTAATTCCCGGCGATAACAGACGCGAATTGAGTTTATTTTTTTTATCGTTTCTAAACTGGCATTAAGGTCTATTTCCTTATATTTTTCCAACAACACTTCGTATCCTTTTATTTTTTTGTTTTTATGAATTTCACTTTTTATTTTCCATACCTCAGATAAGCTTTTGTATAGTTCAAAAAACTCTTTCTAAAACTCACTGTTATTTGGTATTGTTGCCATTATTTTCGCTTACCGTGACCGTGTTATTTGGCCGAAATAATTTACAGAATGAGAAAAAAAACGAAGTTGTCGAGCATCTGTTCACACGAGTTGGCTGGTTGAACGAGCCTTCAGGTTTCAAAAATTTTTTGAAATCCATCCAGCATGTTGGTCAAGCAGTTGTTTTCGCATCCATGTAAACCCCCCTAATGAGAGTTGAAGCGAAAAGAGAGTAGCCTAAAAGCCAATACAATGACATCTCTAAAAAACTAAAACTAACAATTTAGCGGACATATTGGATCATACGATGCTAAAAGGAGAAAATTGTTTAGAAAGGAAAAGTGGCCTGTTCGTAGGTCGCCCCTCGAATTAAGAAGATGCAAACGTCAAATGTCAGATGTCTTGCTAGAAGAACCGTGTTGAGCTCGGATGACATTGTGTTTTATCGTGAATGTAAGAAATTAGTCTTTTTTGTGGAAATATTCCATACGTTTTCTGAAACTAAATTCCTAAAGTAAGAAAATATTTTTTTATGTAATTTCAAGTTCGTGGAATTTTATTTTTATGTATTTTGTTTGTGTTTTATAGTTTTTATTATAAACTAAAGAGTATTGGTTGAAATTGCTTTCCCTCGATTGGCTGAGTGCTGCAAGTTGCTTCATCTCAAATTAATTCCTTTGGTATAATTAAGCGAGGTGAGTTTCAGTTGACCTATTTTAGTGAGGAATAAGTACTTTAACATAGTACATTTATATAGGCCGAATATACACCAAATCTTGAAGCCCTGGCGGTACCAGCTGGGCCGTCCCCTCATTTTTGTTGGTGTAATTTTGTATTGCTGATTTTTGTGTGCTTCTTCACTGAAACGACCACTACAGCCATATGGGCAGTATCTTAAGACCACAGCAAATATGTTGGACAGTTTTGTTTTAAGACTGGTCAGAGTTTGGGATCAGGTACAAATCATCTAGCGAGTCCGTTGGTTTTCCTCCATAAGGAAGCCACCATCCTATCTGGCGCTCGCAAGTCAGGATATATTTTTGAGGTTTGATTGGCCTCCTAGCAGATGCGTGGCCACTAGTTATGAATCGGCAATAGCACAGTGAGTCTAATAAAAAAATAAGAAACGATTTTAAGTTCCGGTCAGATAAAGGCAACATGCATTTACATAAGTATATATATTTCGTACGAGGTGAAATCAAAGAAAAGAAGAAAAGAATGATTTCCGGATTTTTTTTTGTGTTTGTCAATTCGTACTTACCTTTTTACCTGTTATTCTAGTTCTTGTGATTAAAAGGCGTAGAAGTTATTTTCTTTGTTGATTTTGATTTATATTATTATTGATTAGATTGCTTTTGACTGTATTACATTTAATAATTTTCTTAATCTAGCCACGATTTTTAATGTAAGTGATAAGGGTATTGTTTCCAGGATAGTTATGTCGGTTCATTTTGGGTTGTTCCTTAAGCCACCTCCAAAGAGCTCTATAGGGGTAGGTCCAATTGGTGTAAAAGGAAAATTAAGTAGTCTCCAGGTAACCAAGCTGATACTTTCGGCTTCGTTTTCGGGTTATTTGGTAAAACCTGTAAGAAACACATCCGAGTCACATTTTTATAAGTGGTTTCTTTTGGTTTAGGATAACATTTTTAAAGTTTATGTGTACATTAAAGAAAAAAGTTCCAACATTTAGTGTTTTTTAGTAACTTTCTATTTAATGAAATATCTTTACCTAGACTAAGCTCAATGTTCTCTGAACTGTTCGTTTTCCAATTTCCTTTCCTTTCCTTATTTTTCCTACCCCACCACCTTACCGACATCCTAATATTCCTCTTGCCTCTCAACAATCTTGTAAAATTGTATTGAAAAACTTATAATTATCAAGTTTGAAAAAGAAATAAGCGTGTGATTTTCGAATTATTGTTAAAAAAAAACTTCGAATTTTGAAAATAGGTGTGTTTTTTTACAGCTTTAAAAAAAACTTGGCAGCACTGTGCTGTGGAATGATATTTTAAAACAAATCTCATCTCTTTCTCTTTCTCGTATCTTCTATCAAACATTTTTGACATTTCCATCCTTCGTCGCTATATAAAAACATTAAATCGAAATATTTTTCAGACCATACTTATACTTACATGGTTTAATCAAGGCCGAGCCGGATGATGAATGACAATAATTAACAACAATAAATTGCCCAAGAGTCAGTTTACAGAAGCTAAAGTCGTTTTGCGGCATAGTAACTTAAAGGATTGCTTTGCTGTCAATGACCAACAGTTTCCATTCCTTTTGGACTATACTAACGCTCCACCAAGTAAACGAATGGAGCTTTGCAATGAAATTTTGAGTGAGATAAGAAGAGATTGGTTACATTTTCGACCGAAAACACCTGCAATTGAGTTGGACGACTATATTGAACCGCTTGCGGCTGCGACGGAAGTTGGTGAAGCACCAGCTGTTACTCCAGCCGTTGGCTTCTCAGCCATGACACCGATTTCCATTAAAATACAACGTTTAAGCCAATGTGCAAGTGCCCCTTCGGCGATATTCCAAGAAAATGGCAATAGTACTTCAGCAGGTTTGTGGGAGAGCAATTCTAATGATGCGCTCTTTATATAAAATCCGTTCACATACGCCGACCTGGAGCCTGACTCTCAGCTGCTTCCATCAGTGTTTGCAGCCAACTTTCTTAGTAAATCAATGTCCGAAAATAATCAGGATGGTGATGCTCCAAACGTGAGCATTGATTTGAATTTAAGTGGTGATAGCTTAGCTGACATGAATTTCTCACTGGGCGAGGACGACAACGAAAATATGCTAGACAACATTTTGCAGAAGTGCAGTGCCAAATAGACTACCTGAAAACGCTCAAAAAAAACGAATTTTTGGAACGGCATCCTCGACGACGGCGGCGCAGGCTTGCTTGACTGTATTGAAGAAAAAAAATTGTCTGGCGATTTGACGACCAAGCATGGAGAGGCGGGTGACAGTGCAGGCCCTGATGTCGCACTGGAAGATGACAAGGACGGTGTGAAGGCTGCGCTAAATAATAAATTAAATAACAGTCATTTTAATTTTGTTTGTTCGACATTCTCTACTATACGGATGAGGTATTCTTTAAAAAAGAAGAAACCAAAAAAAAAAGTTGCATCTTGCATCTTTTTGAAAAAAAATTAAAAATAAATCAATTTGATTTTCTATGGCATCATCATTGAATTCTTGCAGTGCATTAAAAAAGGCTCTCCAATCCGAGCCAGCTTCTTCACCGATATGCATAATAGTTCTTGGCATGGCCGGTTCTGGGAAAACCATTTTCGTTCAAAAACTCACGCAGATGTCATTCGAACACTTATTAATCTCGATCCAGCATGCCGTGAAACACCCTACCATTCCAATATAAACATTCGATACACTGTCAACTATAAAAAAGTAATGAAGCAATAGCAAATGGAGATATAAGCAAAATTCGAGAAGGTCACATTAAATAAGGTAAAACTATTTAGAATTTATAAATTTTCATCTAAAGATAAATTTTCCTATTAAGATTGACGCACAGGACCACGACTTTGCATTGGAATGGATGCAGGATTTTGAAGCATTCCAAGAAGGTTTAGAGAAGGAGCAGGAGCAGTCGTATGTTAGTAATCTTACACGTACTATGTCATTGACTCTAGACGAGTTTTACAAAAACCTGAACGCTTGTGGAGTTTCATCTAAAACAGGAATCGGATTTGATAAATTCTTCGATCTGGTAATTTCCGGAGCCAAAGAATATGAAAAGTAAGTTAATCACCCTTATTCCGGTAGTCGTTTTAATAAAACGCCTTTAAAACGAGAAGGCTCCAGAGACCACATTATGGTGTTTAAATAATACCAAAAGTGCTGCGTTCTCTATGTTCTTCACTTTTCTAAGTGTTGCGACTAGCTTCTTAGCCGCAAATTTAGCTATATGAACAAAAAATCAATTGCAAAAAAAACTAAAACCAAATTTAATTTTAACTACTATTTTATTTTGGGACACAAGTTGTACCAATGAATTGTTATAATGGACTGTGTTTCTTTTTTACAACGGGTCTGCCTTATATAGGCTTTAACTTAATTCTAAAATACCGCTTCTTAAACTGGCATTGCATGATGATCTTAGCTGTTGTTTTTTTTTTGCTTATGGTGCTGGTGCAGTAGCATAGGCGGCTCGCTGTCTGTTCAACTCAAAAGCCGATGATGTTGATGATGTAGATGACGATGTAGATGACGATGGTGCGAATAGGCTTTCTATTTCTCGGTCGCAGGTACCGCTATTTGGGAGCGGCCGATGTCGATGGTTTGAATACAATGCAAGTTAAAGGCATTGACTGACATTGACATTGATCCAAATGTGTTGATTGATGGGTGCCATAAAATGTTTGCGATTTGGTAATTCTAACGACATGTGAATTTATAGGGTGATGTTTGGTTGTTTTGCTTTTGGAAACCAATAATGATTGCGAGTAGCAACATACTGCCCGCCTTGAAAGCTCCTGGTTTCAATAATTTACGTTTCCTTGATTGTTTCTTCAGGATCAGGTTCGAGTGGTAATGGACATAGTTTGGCGATTGTCCGTTTGTAGATTCCGGTTGCGGTTTTTACGTTTACTACGCGTATGTTGCCATCGTCTCCTTCATAAATCCCAATGATTCGTCCCATTGGCCACTTTAGTGGTGGCATGTTGTCTTCTTTCAAGAGAACCAAGTCGTTGAGGTGAATGTTTGGTTGCGATAAGTCCCATTTTGTTCGACGTTGAAGTTGCTGAAGGTAGTCATGTGACCATCTTCGCCAGAAGTTTTGTTGAATCCATTGCAAATATTGGTATCGTTTGAGATGACTGAAGTTGAAATTTTCAATACGAGGCTCTGCAATGCTGGTGAGTGGTGTTCCAACGTTATGTTGCTCTGACATGAATAAGGTGTGCAGTTCTTTAAGTTCCCGGGATGCTCCTGTGAAATTAGAAGCACTATCCGACTAAATTTTAAGGCACTTACCCCTGCGAGCAATGAACCGCTTGAGTGCCAAAATGAAGGTTGGTGTTGACAAGTCTGATACTAATTCCATGTGGACGGCTTTGGTGGTAAAGCAAACGAAAATTGCTAGGTATGTTTTGTAAGGGATTCTTCCTCGGATGCGGTGTGATACGTAAAGTGGTCCACAATAATCAATCCCTGTTATGCTAAAAGGTCGAGACGGCGTAACTCTATCGCTGGGTAGGTTGGCCATTAGCTGATGACTTAAAATTGGTTTATTGCGAAAGCACATTGGGCATCGATGAACTTCTCTTCGGATTATTGCTTTAGCGTTTAAAATCCAGAAGCGTTGTCTTAAAATGTTTAGCAATGTTTGTGGACCAGCATGATGATTAATGTAGTGATGGTGTCGAATGATGGTGATGATAAATGGGTGCGATTTTGGAAGCAAGAGTGGGTGTTTTGCATCGTATGGTAGATCGGAATTTGCTATTCGTCCTCCAACTCGAACAAGTCCGTCTTTGATGAAAGGTGCTAATTGTCGAATGCTTGATGTGATGGGCGATTTTCCTTTCAGCTGACGGATTTCCTCTGCAAGTGTGTTGTGTTGGATGGTGCACAACACGAGTTTAAGAGTTTCTTCAAACTCTGGAGCTGTGATAGGACCTACGATTTTGGGTTTTCCTTTAAAGACACGGTTGTTAATGTGCCTGCGAATATAACAAAAAATACGGATTAATTTTGCGAAATCGTTGTGATATTTGCATTCCATAATTAAGTCAACAGGTCGATGTGTAAGAAGAACAGTATGTGTTTTGCGTTGCTCAGGAATCTCTCCTTGTTTGGGTGTATTGTGAAGTGTTTCAGGCCAATCTGTTTCTGATAAACGAAGAAAATTTGGACCGAATGTTGTCCATCTACATGGTTCAGATGCTAGCCAGGCCAGAACGATCGTTGAATCCGTCCAACAAAAGATTTGCGTTTGTTGATTATCGATAATGCTTGATATTCTGTCAAGAAGCTCTACGAGTAGCAATGCAGCACAAAGCTCGAGTCTGGGAATTGTTGTCTCTGCAATCGGTGCTACTCTCGATTTAGCACAAACCAAGTTCGATGAGACTTCTCCGTTTTCACTTCTCGATCTGATGTAAGCGCATGCTCCATATGCCTTGGTGCTAGCATCTGAAAAGCCATGAATTTGTATGTTGTTAGGACATGATACATACCGAGGGATTTTTATTTGTGTGATGTCCTTGAGATAATTCTTATATTTTGACCACTGTGTATGAAGATTTTCTGGGAGACTCTCACCCCAATGGAGCTTGAGTTTCCACAGTGTTTGCATAAAGATTTTTGCCTTTACGATGACTGGATTCATCAGGCCAAGTGGATCATAGAACTGCGAAATTTGCGATAGGATGATACGTTTGTTTGATTTGCAATTTGGAGATTCGATGTAGCTAAAACGAAAAGTGTCTTCATTGGGATCCCATCCCATTCCAAGAGCTTTGATGATTTCGGTGTCTCCTAAGACAATAAATGATTCCTTGTCTTTTTCTGGAATATCTGCAATGATAGTGGGATCATTCGAAGCCCATTTTCTAAGGTGGAAACCTCCAGTAAGAAGCAGGTTAGTTGTCTCATCTTTAATTTGAACTACTTCACTGCGATCGTTAGCTCCAGACATTAAGTTGTCCACGTAGAAATCGCGCAATGTTACAGCAGAACCAATAGGAAATTGTTGAGCACCTTCTTCTGCGAGGAGACGAAGACATCTCACGGCTAAGTACGGCGCACAACTGGTGCCATAAGTGACCGTCTTAAGTATGTAGCTTTCAATTGCCTTTGTCTCTGTGTTTCGCCATAGAATGCATTGTGTGTTGGTGTCCTTGGGGTTGACAAGTATTTGTCGATACATTTGAGTGATGTCTGCCATTATCACGAAGCGATGTGTGCGAAAACGAACGAGGATGGTAAAAATGTCATCTTGAAGAGTTGGACCGACCTTCAGAATGTCATTTAATGATTTACCAGATGATGTTTTGCAAGAAGCATCAAAGACCACGCGCAGTTTGGTTGTTGAGCTGTCAGGTTTCTGTACGCAGTGGTGAGGGATGTAGTTCACGTTGTCGTGAATTGCCTTTGCTGCATCTAACTTGCTCATGTGACCCAATCTTGCATACTCGTCAACAAAATGGAAATAATCTTTCTGCAATGAAGGGGAACGATGTAATTTATGCTCAATGGATACTAACCGATTTTTAGCTATTTCATAGGAATGGCCGAGTGATGTACGATCTTCTCTGAATGGTAGTCGAACGACAAATTTGTTGGTCAATGAGCAGCGTGTGGTTGTCGATTTGAAGAATGTCTCACACTCCTCTTTCGAGAATTTCTTCACTAGTGTATGATTCTCTTCGATTGTCCAAAATCGTTGCAAAAGTTCCTCTATGGATGGAGATGTGGTGGTAGTGGTGAGGCTGGTGTAGTTGATGCAAGGAGGTGATTTAGGTGCAACTGGTGCTAGGTCTAACGAAAATTTGGAGTTCGCCTTAGGTTCCTCCTTAATTGTGCCACTCACAATCCATCCGAATGATGTTTTCTGCAGACTTGGAAGATTGTCACCTAGCTTTATTTGACCTACTTGCAGAAGCTCAAAGTAAATCCCGGCATCAATTAGACAGTCGATGGAACCAGGGTAATTAAACCGAGGGTCGGAAAGTTGTATGTTGGAGGGAATCTTCCAGTTCTTTATGTTTATTGGATGCGATGGTTGAGGCGAAGTGATTTCTGGAAGAATTATTACATCTAAGTGTACTTTGAACGAATTGTGTAGTGATGCAACGCAAATTTGCGTTCGTTGGTACGCGATGGTGCTGGCTTGTCCAATTCCATTGACGTCTAGGCATGTACGACTGCGACTTAGATTCAGATGTTGTGCGATGTGTTCAGTAATAAAATTTAACTGTGAACATGAGTCCAGCAATGTTCTACCAATTACGGAAGCACCACCTTTGTTCGACAGACTTAGCAATGCTGTAGCAAGTAGCACATATCTATCAGTACGATCGGTAGGGTCAGCATGACTAGCCTGCAAAGAAGTAGATGATGAAATATTTGGTTGATTACCTGACGGTTGTGCAGCCGTGCTAAGCGATTTGATGTCAGAGGTGGTTGATCCAGATCTTTCAGGAATGGTGGAGGCAATTCGTTCCCGATGGAGCAAAGTGTGATGAGTGTCACCGCATTTCTGGCATTTGTTTGTCGAGGTGCAAGTTTGCAATGTGTGGCGTCCTCTTAAGCAATTGAGGCACAACTTCAACTCCTTTGCGAGCTTGAATCTATCCATGGGCGTTAAGTTCATGAATTTTTGACAGGTAAATGCGTTATGATGAGGTTGGTTGCAAAAGACACAGGACGAGGTTGATGGTGAATTGGTTGTAAGTAGAGTTGAATTATTATACTGCTGTTGTGGTTTTGACTTGGCAATGTGAATTGGGTGCGATTGTTGCGATCGATGTTGGGAATGATGCGATTGTGATGTGTTGGTGGAGATGGAACTGCGGTGAGATTTGGCTTCAATTATCTTGAGAGTCTTACACCTCCTCTCCATAAAAGTGCACAGATCAGTCCAAGTTGGAAAATCGAAGTCTTCGGTGGTGTTCAGAGAAGTGGAATCCAAGTTCTGGGTGAGTTTGCTAATCGCCCTTTGGTCTTGTTTGGCGGCTATTTCATCTTCCCACTTCGCTTGGGATTCGTTGTCGAACTTTGACAAAACTAGGTGTAGCAGGAATCCATCGGAGATTTGCTCGGTAGTGGCGATTGAGTTGAGTGCTCGAAGATTAACGTTGATTGTGTCGATCATGATCCGAATGGTTTCAACGGTTGGTTTTGCTATTCCTTGAAGCTGGAAAATTTCTTGTATGTGTGCTTGAAATAAATACCTTTTGTTATCGAATCTGGTTTTAAGCAGTTCCATGGCCGTGTCATAATTTTGACTGGTACACTCTAATGACTCAATCACTCTGGCTGCATCCCCATGGATGCACGATCGCAGGTACTGAAACTTCTCGATGTTAGAGAGGTCCTTGTTGTCGTGGATAAGCGAGTTAAACATGTCATAGAAATTCATCCATTTGGTGTATGATCCAGAGAATGATGGAAGTGAGAGTTTTTGTAAGTTGAGACGAGAGTTGCGTGAAATGGTGGTATTGTTGGGTGCGATGGTGTTATTTTGTGAACTTGGTGTTGCAAAGGTATCCAAATGTTGAAGCATGTCAGACCGGAGGACATAATAATTGTCTTCAACAACATCCATCTTCCCACTCGATCCTTCCTCATCATCAAGACGTTCGATCTGAGATTGTATTTTTTCAAAGTTTGTATTCTGCGTCTCTAACATCTTCACAAGACTCGTCTGATTTTTTCTCATCATTTGCCATAATTGCGATAGTTACAAAATAATTGTACGAACAAATTAAAGTATGAAAAAACGCGAATTTTAATTTAGGATACTGATTTAATATCCGGCTCGAAGGACCTTTATGTTGCGACTAGCTTCTTAGCCGCAAATTTAGCTATATGAACAAAAAATCAATTGCAAAAAAAACTAAAACCAAATTTAATTTTAACTACTATTTTATTTTGGGACACAAGTTGTACCAATGAATTGTTATAATGGACTGTGTTTCTTTTTTACAACGGGTCTGCCTTATATAGGCTTTAACTTAATTCTAAAATACCGCTTCTTAAACTGGCATTGCATGATGATCTTAGCTGTTGTTTTTTTTTTTGCTTATGGTGCTGGTGCAGTAGCATAGGCGGCTCGCTGTCTGTTCAACTCAAAAGCCGATGATGTTGATGATGTAGATGACGATGTAGATGACGATGGTGCGAATAGGCTTTCTATTTCTCGGTCGCAGGTACCGCTATTTGGGAGCGGCCGATGTCGATGGTTTGAATACAATGCAAGTTAAAGGCATTGACTGACATTGACATTGATCCAAATGTGTTGATTGATGGGTGCCATAAAATGTTTGCGATTTGGTAATTCTAACGACATGTGAATTTATAGGGTGATGTTTGGTTGTTTTGCTTTTGGAAACCAATAATGATTGCGAGTAGCAACACTAAGCATTATAACGATAGTCGTTTCAATAAAATTCCCATTTTCGTTTCTATAGCCTTGTCATTTTAAATTTAAATTATTAAAACGACTATCGGAATAAGGGTGAATTTGTGTACTAAATCAGGGTCTATCATGGTAACAGATCGGGGAAAAGGCACGAGTACGATAACTTGGCCGCCAAGATTTGATAACGGATTTTTGTAGAGGGGTCAAAAATAAGCACTTTTTACTACGGGAGGGGGGATCTATCTCCCCCCGTTTAGGAGGTAGGGGCACTTTTGAAAAAATGGTTTAAATTGAAAAAAAAAATATTAAAAAAAAACGGTAACACCTACAATAAAGTGCTAAACTGCGTTTGAAAGCCAGAAGATTGTTCTATAATCCTGCATCTGAACTAAATTACTCATGTCAATGGGTTTTGAGAAATTCGCATTTAAAGTCCAAATTTTGATAAAAAAAATGTGAAAAAAAAGTTTAGACCGATTGTTTTCAAAATTGTGAAATTAAATTGTAAATTAGCTTTTATTTGTTTCATGTATCTATCAGTTCTTAATCGAAAACAAAAAACCGCATGGTTCTGTCTTCTGGTTTTTGAGAAAACCTCCGTTTAGGAGGTAGGGGCACTTTAAAAAAAAATGGTTTAAATTGAAAAAAAAAATATTAAAAAACAACGGCAACACTTACAATAAAGTGCTATACTGTGTTTGAAAGCCAGAAGATTGTTGTATAATCCTGCATTTAAATTAAATTACTCATGTCAATGGTTCTTGAGAAATTCGCATTTAAAATCCAAATTTTGATAAAATAACGTGAAAAAAAAGTTTAGACCGATGGTTTTCAAAATTGTGAAATGAAACTGTAAATTAGCTTACAAGTGTTTCACGTATCTATCAGTTCTTAATCGAATACAAAAAACTGCATGGTTCTATGTCTTCTGGTTTTTGAGAAAATCGAAAATAACTAAAACTACTTTTCTACAAAATGTTTGATATTTTTTGCTTCCTTACATAAATAAATCAGTGCTAGCTTCCAACATTACAATATATAAACAGTAAAGTATGTATGGGGGGCATGCTGCCCCCCTGCAAGCCCCCTGCTTGGCACACTATAGGATTTGGGGTAAGTGCTAGGTTGGGTGCATGCAAAGTTTCTTTTGCATTCACAGAACCTGTATTTAAAAAAATTCAAATTTATTCTATTTATCCAGTATCCACTAAATACATATATATATATAAGTAGCCCCAAGTTCCAAACTTAAAATTTTTAAATATTAAAATGCATTATGAAAAATTCACATGTAATGCACTGTTGCTCGACTGCAGCAAATATATATAATTTCTTAATATGTATCTATGTTTGTGTCTTACATACCAATTTATATAAAGCAACTGAAATGTTCAAAGTATACCAACTTAGATAAAAAAAAGCTAACATTCCAATTTGTACCGTTGTTTTTTGTTCGTTAATGAAAATGTGGTACAAGTTATTGTTTACCAAGGTCATTCGTTTTTCAACTTTTGTAAGAGTGAAGTGTTTTTTTCTCTAAATGAAAAATGGCGGTTAAACATCCACTACTCCATCCCAAATTGAATAATTTTCCAATATTTTCTTCTTTCGGTGATTTAGTGTCGACCAACGAAAAAAGCATTACTTTTTTCGAAGAAATTGGTTTAATACCAAATGAAAATTCAACTCCCGTGGCCGTCTGCAATTCTGGGTAAAGCTAAATGAATTGCTGTACTGAACTAACTTTAAAATGGAATAACCGTCATCACCAAAAATCAAAAAAAGCAGTTTTGGTAATTTTCGATTTTCTCAAAAACTAGAAGACATAGAACCATGCGGTTTTTTGTCTTCGATTAAAAACTGATAGATACATGGAACACATATAAGTTCACTTACAATTTCATTTCACAATTTTGAAAACAATCGGTCTAAACTTTTTTTTCACGTTATTATTTTATCAAAATTTGGACTTTAAATGCGAATTTCTCAAAAACCATTGACATGAGTAATTTAATTTGAATGCAGGATTATACAACAATCTTCTGGCTTTCAAACGCAGTATAGCACTTTATTGTAAGTGTTGCCGTTGTTTTTTAATATATTTTTTTTTTTTCAATTTAAACCATTTTTTCTAAAAGTGCCCCTACCTCCTAAACGGAGGTTTTCTCAAAAACCAGAAGACATAGAACCAAGCGGTTTTTTGTGTTCGATCAAGAACTGATAGATACATGAAACACATATAAGCTAATTTACAATTTCATTTCACAATTTTGAAAACAATCGGTCTAAACTTTTTTTTCACGTTTTTTTTATTAAAATTTGGACTTTAAATGCGAATTTCTCAAAAACAATTGACATGAGTAATTTAATTTAAATGCAGGATTATAGAACAATCTTCTGGCTTTCAAACGCAGTACAGTACATAACGCTTATAAGAAACTCAAAAATTGCACAAGATTTGTTTCTTATAACCGAGTGTTTCTTATATTCATAGAACGGATATGAGAAACAAGTTTCTTATACGGATATAAGAAACAAGTTTCTTATACGGATATAAGAAACAAGTTTCTTATACAGATATACCCAGCAGCGTTACCACTTCCGGAAAAAAAAGTCGAAGTAGATTTGGAGAAAAAAGTGAAGTAAATTGAGAAAAATCGAAGTAGATTTTAAAATGACTCTATACTTGGTTTTTGGAATATTAGAACTCAAGATTTTTATCAATTGATATTACAACACGAAAAAGTAGAGATTCCGTCTGTCTGCAGGTGTGTACCTCAACCTGCAGCCTAAATGAGAAATTGAAATGTTTTTTTTTGCTCGTTTCCTACCATTATGAAATATATTTATTTCGAAGACGGCTCTAATGGTTTTTATAAAAAAAAATCATGTTCAGATGCAGTCCGCATTTTTGTAAAAAAAAACGGTACCTGTCATAGATCCTTATTTTGATTTTCTACTTTCTCATTTCTGAGTCTACCGATTTCGATCAAAATTTTCATATATGAATTTCTGTGATTTTAAAATAATATTGTATACAAAACATTTTTATCCTTAAATATATATTATTAAATATTTAAAATAATTGTCAGTACATTTCTTTAAATTTTAAAGAAATTTGTATAGCTATAAAGAATTTATATGAACGTTTTTATAATACGAATTCTATATACTACTGAAATAAATCAGCCAAGTAGAAGACTTAGCACTATTAATGGACTTGTTGAATTATTGATTCAAATTAGCTTTTTTGCCCTTTAGTCCACAAAAATTGGCGTTTCGTCCCGGCGATCTCACATGGACTCATCAGTTGACGAAACGCCAATTTTTGTGGACTAAAGGCCAAAAAAACTAATTTGTATAAAGAATTTATTTATTAACACTGAACACTGAACTAAAATTCTCTTCAAATGTCGAATTGAAATGACATTTGCATACCTAAGTTGCTTTGAATTTTTCTCAAAGGTCTGTTCAAGTTTTTTGAGTTTCTTGATTTTTTTGAAAGTTTCTTAAATCCAACCAACTTTACATTGAAAAAAGAAAGTTCGTGGTTGAAGAAATGTTTCTTTTATCAGTGTTTTTCTTATAAGCGTGTTTCTTATAAACACACAATTCAATATTAAAATATATGGGAAAGTACACGGTGCTTTTGTTCAAGTTTTTTGTAAGCGAGGTTTTCTTATAAGCGTGTTTCTTATAAGCGATAAATACTGTATAGCACTTTATTGTAGGTGTTGCCGTTGTTTTTAATATTTTTTTTTGTCAATTTAAACCATTTTTTCTAAAAGTGTCCCTACCTCCTAAACGGGGGGAGATAGACCCCCCTCCCGTAGTAAAAAGTGTTTGTTTTTGACCCCTCTACAAAAACCCGTTATCAAATCTTGGCGGCCAAGTTATCGTACTCTCCCCGGGGAAAAAATCTGCCCGATTTGTACGAAGTTTATATCATGGTAAACGTTCCGATTCACAAATCGGGGAGAATTACGAAAAATAATGATGTGCGTTGGTATATTAGAATTTAAGCGATGAATGACGGTAAGCTGTCAAAATATAAGCAACCAGTAGCGTTCTTATGCGTTGCACGACGATTTTTTTCTTTCCGATTTGCCCGCCAAGAAATCATAAGTGAAAAGTTTCCCGAAGAATAAAGAAGCAAGATTAAATTAGCAGAAATGATGAATGTGCAAAAAGATGAGTAAGTAAACATTTTTATTTAAAATAAATTGTTATTATTGTTATTGACACAGAAATTATATTTTACTCTTTTAGCAAAAAGAAAAAAACAAACCAAATACAATTCGACCGTCTGGTTGAATTAATGAATACGAAACCAGATATAGCAAGGAATTTTAGCTCCCGCCCGCCTGAAGAAACTAATGCTTTTTGGGAAAAAGTAACTGAAACCCTAAATTTACTTGGCCCACCAGTTAGAGACACAAATGGCTGGAAAAAGATAAATTTCATCTCTGTGAAATCAAAGAAAGTCTTATGCTTGTCTGCTTCTAGGTTTGGAGTGACTTTAAAGCCTACATTAAACGGAAACTTGTGGCCAATATGAAAGAAAATACATCGACAGGAGGTGGTTCTTACAAGCAAAAGAGCTTCAACGATATTGAAGAAAATGTCATAGCCCTTATGAACCTCAGAAGTTCAATTACTAAGATAGGAGCAAAATCTTTTGGCAATAGAAACGCCGATGCTATTACTCCTCCTGTAGCTGCTTCTACTTCTGACTCTGTTGCTGCTCCACCTGAATCTACAACCGTAAATGATGAAAATAATACGGACGAATCAAAATCAACACCAAGATGCAGTGGAAGACAACGTAAGCCTAGAAGGCCGCTTACATCGATTCAACTTCTGAGCAAACAAATCAGAATTCAAGAAGGAACAAGCAGGGCCATCAAGGAAATCGCAGTTAATATTAAAAAGGTAAATAAGAATTTGCAAGGACTGAAAGAAATCAGTAAGGACAAG
Organism: Chrysotoxum bicinctum; assembly: GCA_911387755.1. Taxonomy (NCBI): domain Eukaryota; kingdom Metazoa; phylum Arthropoda; class Insecta; order Diptera; family Syrphidae; genus Chrysotoxum; species Chrysotoxum bicinctum. The sequence continues at coordinate 140,958,312 of OU426987.1, read as the reverse complement.
CTAAGGGAAATGCAAAAGCACAACAAAACAATGGAGGAACTGAGAAAGCAAGAGCTTGAAATTAAATCAAAAAAGATGGAGTTGGAAATTCGTCGTCTTGAAATTATGTTACAAGACTAAAAGATGAAAAATAACGCACACATATTTATGTACATTGTGATCTCTGAATTTTAAATGTGATTTTTACTTTTTTACGTTTTTTTTTTTTGTTCTTTAATTTTGTTTTTAAGCAGTTAAAGTTAAGTTATTAAGTTATTTATATTTGTTTTTATAATAAAAATTGATTAATAAAAATTTCTTAGTATTTCATTTCTTGCATCAACTGCGTTATTATGGTATTGCGTTCTGGAAGTGTAGTGTTCATCATTTTCGTAGTTTATGACTTCTTCTTGAGTGCTTTCGTCGAAGTCCATATCTTCGTTAAAAAAAGGGCATAAGGCAGAACATACGTTAACAATTTGGGCCGCAAATTGTGGAGCATAATGTAGTTGTCGGGCTGCCAGTAAACATCTAAATCTGTTTTTCAATAAACCTATTGTTCTTTCCACGACATTGCGAGCCTTACAGTGGGATTTGTTGTACCTGCTTTGTGGGCTATTTGGAATTGGTGTTCTAAAAGGTGTCATCAACCAAGGTTCCCCAGCATAACATTTTAGATTCTTCAATTTGCTCTGCTGACATTTCCACAGATATCCATTTAGGGCACAAAGCTTCCTCGAGTACATTTAACATTTCTTGGAGAACTTTCGAAAATGTTGACTGTTCCATCGATGAATTATAGTCCTTGCCAACACGATGTTGATATGCTCCTTCACCAAAAAATCTTAAGGTTGCTGCTAGTTTTTGTTCCACGGTTAAAGCATCAGATCGTGAAGCCGGTTGAATATTGTGTTTTATTTCATTTAAAACATATCCAAATGAATTTTTGTTCAGACGAAAATTTTTTTTGAAACTATAAACAAAGATAAAATTTATTTCCAACAGATCAATTTTTATACCTACCTAATTAAACTTACGCTGCATCTGAGAGCTGAAAAATATGTGAAGTATTTCTTAAAAATCTTCTTTTTTCTTTGTTCAATGTCCTTTCTTCGTATCTTTCAGCTTCCAAAAATGCTGCTGCGCTGTTCATTTTTGCTTTAATTTTGCTTATTTTGGAATTAAAGTTTTGACAGATATAAATAAATGTCAAAAACCTGCGTTGGTATGCATCAATATTTCTTCTGGATTTTTTTTTAAACAATCCAGCGATTATAAAACTGAGTACAACAAGTTACGGTTACAAAAATTAGAAGAGGAGGAAAATATGTCTAAACAAAAGCTTAACCAGATTGCCCTCAAGTATTGGTGCCGGTTCTGAAGTACCTCTTACGACTTTTATTGAAGAGGTATAGAGGATATAGAAGATATACAAACTTTATTATGAATACCCGTCTTACTAGGTCTCCGTTGGACGCGAGCTCGCCGATATATACCTCAAACATCCTGGGAATGAGACTTCTGATAATGAAGAGGGCAACGAGGAAAAACATGTTGGTTTTGTAGACGATGAAATGGAAGAACATAACTTCAACCAATTTATTGTTCAACGTAAAATCTCAAAGCAAGAAAAACAGATACAACTTGAGCCGTAATTAATGTTTGCTTCAGTAAAATGTTTAACAATTTTCTATAATTTTCATTGGAGAACTAATGGGGTCAGTGCTTGTCTTGGTCACTGGGTACACTGTCAAATGTTTCTTGAAATTCAGAATATTAGGTAATGTTTTTTCTACAAATTTAGGAATGTAACCCTCGATAACATCTTCGCTAGGCGTTTGGGCTTCATCGTTGGAATTGATTACATCTGCATCTTTCTTGTGGCCAATCACTTCCACTGACAGCTTCCTGAGGTTATTACGTTCGTTCTCCAAAGGAAGTCAATCAGATCCTGTTTGGTTAATGTTTTAAGAATTTCTAACTCAAGCTTTCTTCTATCGAAAAGATATTCCTCGCACGAAATCTCGCCCCAATTTCGATTAACTTCTTCGGCGAGTGAAGCGTCTACGACCTGTTTGATTTTAATCAGCGATTCACGAACGCGTTTCGTACTCTTCTTGGTCTAGATCGCTTAGAATAGTCATCATTTGCAGGTGGAATGCTTCAATACGTTCTTTCACGTATTGAGCAGTAAATTTTGATTCTTGACATTGCGCAGTAATTGAATAGCCAGCAATGCCACTATTTATTCTTACCGAAGCTGAAACGTCATATCCGAGTTGTTCCTTGGTGCGGAGAGTATCGAAAAGAGGTTCATCGACAAACATCATTAGAAGATCGAGGATTCCATCATACGTGACGAACAAGGACCAATTTGGCAGAAGTTGCAAACAACTGAATTTTGGTCGGATATGTTAGTGGCATTGCATTGTACGTAGCTTGAACCTTCTGGAATCTGACATGAACGAGATTCAATCAAAGAAGTCTGCAAAAAAGTTATAATTAGGCTTTTAGTACAAAAAGAAAGATACATCAAATATGGCAATGAAACCATTATTATAAGGCTTTCAGAATAAAAATAGCCTTTTTTTAATTTGGATATTTCTGAGCGCTCTCAATTATACCGTAATACTTATTTTTTTTTTCCGGAAAAACGATTATATTCTGCTGATAGGTAAGGCGAAAGGAGACGTTCAGTAGTATCAAAAAGACAAGAAGGCGAGGGAATTGGAAGGTAAGTATAGGAAGGAGGAGATGCTATCAGGCTAAGAAAAAGACGAATGGAGGTTAAAAGGGATAAGCAAATGATACAAATTTTAAATTTTTTTGAACGGGGAAGAGAGTGTATAATTGGGTTTTTGAAATTTTTTTGTGGAATTATCCATTAACACCACAAAGTGCGTCGTAAAAAAATATTAAACGCATTTAATATATTTAAATATAATCGTTTTTCAAAGAAACATTCTTTAAAATCGTCTTGGACCGATAAATATTCCAGTGTTTTAAAGGTAGTATATGTTTATTTATTACTATTATTATATACATATTATATTATTACTATTATCCTGAAAGCCTGATAATCGATTTTTTAGCATATTTATACCTACATACTCACATCTTTGACTTTCTGACAATTTAAGGTAGTCAACACGGAATTCATTACATTATATGAGCAGTTTCTTCCGTAAAGATTGCCTTGCATTATAGCTTGAACATACAATTTTTTAGTATAATTCTTTGAATATTCTTCAATTACTTTCACAGTTATTTCAGGCAAGATTGTAACCTTTTCTACAAGCGGCCAACGAATGTTATCTAACACACTCAAGCGAATATCTCCATTGTTTTACTTGATCAAGAGCCTTACTTTTAGATGTTCGAGATAACCGACTTGAATCACTGCCGGGTGATGATAAATTCATTTTAGGTGTCTCTTGTTTTATTAGGGTTATATTAAGTTATATTACTTTGATAAGTTTTTCTGAATATTCTCAATTCTCGTTCCGACTGTTCGGTAGCCAAATCATCACGATCGTGCATGTGTTGATGCTTGCCCAAATCCGTAGTGATTTCTCCCACTTCTGTGTAGAACTGAACGTCGACGTGCTTCTTCTTGCTTGAGATGAAAATGCAATAGAATGATCGTTTCACCGTCACAAGGCTGAAAGAAGGCGCTCTTGATGTTGTTGTATAAAATGTCCACTTTGTCACCTCGCATTGAGACATAACGAAAACCATTTGTGTGCGCTTCCAAGCTGCCAGTAATACTTTTGGTAACAATATTTGGACGAATGTATAAATCTTTAAGCTTGGGATTACCCTTGTTTTGGGACATTACAAGTGTGTCTTGCTTTACAAGATCTTCTTTTTCGCGCTCTTCAGCTACGCGTGTCTTAAAGCGTTTTTGGACCTCTTTGATGAGATGGAACGCATTATTAAGATTCGATTAGGGAGCTGAGATTTCACCTGGTTCTTTTGCGTTGGCACTGCGATAGGTTCTACAAATAAAAAAAATAGTCAATAAATTTTATATTTAATTAATTTTTTCAGAAAACTTATACGTATTTGATGAATGTGGCTTTGGGTTGTGGGTAAATTCAACCTTCATTGCGTCCCATTGTTGCACCGGGATGGAAAAAGTTGATACGCAGATACGTATACTCTTTTTCCACCGATTGTGAGATATTTTTGATCGGCACTATTGGAAATTAGATATTTGAAACGAGATATTGGAAACTAGATATTTTGGGCGCAGCTGTCAACGTCAACTGAATAAAAAAACAATAATTATCTTCTTGTTTTCTTTTATCTAACGTTTGTATACAATTAATTGCTTTGGTAGCACAGTTTTAAGCCTCGATAAAAATTATGCCCCGAAATTATCGGGACATCGCTGATGCCCATAGCCGCTTAATTGTTGTTACATTTAACATGTGAATTGTTTGCCCCAGGCATCGTTTTTTTTATCTTCGCCTATTGAAAATGTAAAAAAAACACACCTAATATGAGCTTGATGAATTTACCGACTTAAAATTTTTATTTGTATTAAAAATAATTTCCATCGTGTTTTGGAAAAAAATTTTACCAAATGAAAAATATTAAACAAACCTAAAAGCACATTTTAAAACTATTAGCTATTTAGGCCTATTCTGCCACATCTGTTATTCTGCTATAGATTTTCTGTTATGAATCATTAAAGATTTCAATTTTTAGTTTCGCAACTGTTTGGTTGCTTAGGCTAGCAGCGCACTAGCAACTTTTAGTTGCGAAACTGTTTGGTTACTTATAGAAAACAGATGAACTGTTTGGTTGAATGTCCGTGAATTTGCAGATAATTATATGTTCAATAAAGTGGCGAACTTATTTTAGGCAATCGTTTAGTTTGTGTCCAAACACAAACTTTTTAGTTGCTCGAACCAAGCAGTTTCGCAACTAAAAGTTGCTAGTGCGCGGCTAGCCTTATAGAAAACAGATGAACTATTTAGTTGAATGTCTGGGCAGGTGCATATAATTATATGTTACACAAAATAGCGAACTCATTTTAGGCAATCGCTTAGTTTGTATCAAAACACAAACTTTTAGTTGCTCGAACCAAGCAGTTGCGAAGCTAAAAATTGAATGTGCGTGCCAAGCCTAAGGCTATTTTGTGTAACATATAATTATATGCACCTGTGTGGACTTTCAATCAAATAGTTCATCTGTTTTCTATAAGCAACCAAACAGTTGTGCAACTAAAAATTGAATGTGCGCGCCTAGCCTTACACACTATTGGTATTCATACAATGGAACACGATTTTACCTCATATTTTTCTGGGAATACCATGGCCATACTCTACTTATATGTTTATATGATATGTGTTTTAATATATTTTCTTTCATTTGTCTCCTTTAAAGAACATTTCGTTGAAGAAATAAAAGATAAATATTCATTTTTACATGATGCACCTGTGTACTTATTGAAATCTTTTATGATAAAAGTCACAGAAGTTTGTCTTTTATTCTTTTATGATTTTTAACAGATTTCATAAGAGATTTTGGCATGCTGAATACCAAAAATGCTATTCGTAAAAGATTTTTTCTATGTTCGAACGTTTGACAGTTCATAAAAGTTTTCTTAGCAGATTTTATAACAGATTTAAGCGTGCTGAATACCAAAATTAAAATTCATAAAATATTTGTCAAAGTCTTAAGTAGGTCTGATGACAGCCTGCAAAGAAAAATGCTGGTGACTGCTCTTCGCCGTAATTACTCCCCATTTAAAGAATGGCAAGTTTTGGCGGTCGAATACAATTGTTCATTTAATTTGACCTTGAATAACCTTGAGTCATGGAAAGATAATTTCTACGATTGTATTTCAATTATAGATGAAAAACTATTCAAAAGTTCTATTACTCGTGCGAAAGCATCCATGACAAGAACGGTGTATAGCAAACTTAATCTATGTTTAGGTGTTTCTAATTATTTTCGAAATGAATTTACAGTAAATGAGATCAGTTTGCTGTTTAAGATCCGTACGGAGATGATTGAACTTAATTATAGACCACACAGAGAAGACATAGATCACAAATGTTCGCTCTGCAACCTAAATCAAATCGAAAATGTTTATCATTTCTTAGCCCGTTGTCCAATACTGCAAGAAATACGGCGTCTATGCTTTAACAGGAGCTTTCTTTCGACAGAGGAGTGTTACCTAATTTTAAATGGAGAGAGTGGATGGAAAGATCTTATTCGATTTGTCTCACAAGCAACCGCGTATAGAAATATGTACGTAAATCTTCTATAGATCCAATCTATTATTATTTTTGTTTTAGCTAAACTAAAAGCCCATTCGATATTGCAACTCTCAAATTACTCTTTTTATTTTTTTGTTTTTCTTTGACTTTTCATTTCTTTTTTATATTATTAATGAAATAATTGTTTAAATTTTCTCGAAATTTCCATATTTACATTCATATTTACTAACTGGCAAAACCTTTGTTTAACATTTTACCTAATTAATTTACATATATTCAACTTTAAATCTTTTGCTGTTTTTTTTTGTCAAGTATATTAGTATATATTCTCAATGTAATTAAATCTTGATAATACCGGCAGACGGCTTTTTAGCCATGCTTGTAAATCTTTTTGTATTTAAATGTTTGTAATTTATATGTTGAAAAAATAAAGATAATAATAATAATAAAAGATTTGTTGACAGCTCAAACATTTGTATGGAAATTTATAGCAGAATAACAGAACAGAAGAATAAGGCCAGGCGCGCACATTCAATTTATAGTTTCGCAACTGTTTGGTTGCTAAAATGAAACATATGGGCTTATATGGGACACCACGCACTTAGAGCAACTCGATTCGAGTGTTTTGACACAAGCTAAACGATTTCCTTCGCAACAGTTGAGCTGTTTTCTATAAGCGCAAGAGAGAAAAGAGTGTGAGCGTGAGTAAAGAGTTGCCAGTGCGCGGTTCTCTTCCAACTGGTGATTAAACTATTTGATTTCAATCACAGTTGCCAGTGCACGACTAGTCTAAAAGATCTCGCCGAATAGGCCTAAATGTTTTTAGTATTAGCACAAGTAAGGGTAAATCTGCCGAAAAATTTAGATTTGCAAAATTGATTTTAAATCGACATTGACATTCTAACTGTCAAAATATAAAAGTAAATTTGGTGAAGTTTCCTTAACCTTTTTTGACAGAAATTTCACCTGAACACAATACCACCAACAAGAGGAACTCTTTTAAAACTGCACCAACAATGGGAGTAGCCAATTTATCTGTTGATGATCTTAAAACAATTCTCAACGATGCCTTAGACGAAAAGCTCAAGGATCTTGCTACAAAGAATGATTTTTCTACACTTTTCAGCGAATTAATTACTTTGAAGGCACTCAACACTCAACTGAACAACAAGCTTACCGTAATGGCGGAGAGGTGCGAGCTTCTTAAAACCCAGTTGGAAATCTTGTTTTGGAAGACAAACGAAAAGTCTATTGTGGTTCAACTTCCTTTAGACACAGAAACCAATGCAATTCAATTTGCAAAACAGACTTGCGAGGGGCTACTGAAGTTAAACGAAGGTGAAGAACTCCAAGTAAAAAGTACGCGGCAAATACACAACAACAACACTCAACGCGGAACGGTCATCGTGGAGCTTACTTCATCGGAGGACACAGACAAGATTATTGCTATCGCGCACAAGCTGAAAGGTTCTGGAATAAGCATATTTCGCGAAAAATCACTTATGTACAGGAAAAAACGAAAAAATCTGGTTGCGATTAAAAGCAAACTCCTGCAAATTAATAAGAACGCTAAAATACAAATTAAAGGAGACAACAAAATGCTAATTAACACTCAAAACTTTGTTTACAAAATTTCACGAGGTTTGATTGTCAAAACAGCAGCCGAGATGACATTTGTGAAGGAAACTTTTGGTGACAGTTGCTATGAACTCTTTGACTACAGCGAGGGAGTGAAGTAAGCTTCGGTTTTAAATGGTCCATCTTCTTCTTGTTACGAATCGTAACGAGCGCCACCAGCTGGTGAGATGATGCAACACCTAAGGGGGAGTTCACAATAGGTAAATTCTGTCGTCTGCCATAATTTAATTAATTTTTCCAATTTAACTATATGTTCTTATAATATTACTGGTCTTAAAAGCAAACTTTTGCAAACAGATTTTTTTAATTACTTACAAAAATTTGATATTATAATTCTTATTGAAACATTCTTAGAGCAAAAAAACGAACACGAATTTATTAATTTTTTTAAAGATTTCAAAGTAATGTTTACACCTGCAGTTAGAACAAATTTGCATGAAAGAGCCAGTGGGGGTATTTTATATGGCGCTAAAAAACATTTATGGGGTAATCTAGTTAAATTTAAAATTATTGATCAAAAAATCATGTTTCATGTGGCTACCGCCAACGTAAATCATTTTATACTTCCCGTCTACTTAAATTGCAATAATTGGCTTAACGAATTCGATGAACTTGTAGATTTAATGACTAACATCTCTTTTGAAAATTTACTGTTCGTTGGAGACCTAAATGCTAGAATTGGTAGATATCAGAACTCTAATGTTCATATTGTACAACCGCAAGCTGCACAAGAAAAATGGGCGGAATTTAACTGAATTTTTCGAACTATTTGGATTGCTGTACTTAATGAGTGTTCTAACAGCGATGAGTATGGCGAAATTACTTTTGTTAGTAGTCAGCTTTGAGTATATATAATATGGAGGGCTCGTTTCTATTCCAAATGCGTGACTATCATAGGGGGCGCTACTCAAATTTGTGTAAGACAAAGTTATTTGACAGCGGCAACCAAAAAAAAGTTTTTGGCAGGATTGATTGCCTTGCGGGAAGATACTAAGTTAGAACAAAAGAATAGCATATAAATTAATAAACAAAAAAACATTTTATTGTTCAATATTTTTGTATCATTAAACAACCAAATAAACACTAAAACTTTTTCAAGCTAAATATTTCTACAAATTTATTTTTTTAAATCCAACTAAAACTCATTACACCTTGAGTTCGTCTTCGAATTTGGACTCGTTTTTCGGTTGAAATTGTGCCAGTTTCTTAATCTTTACCTCATTACAAAGGTGACACAAACCACTTGCAGGGAATGGATCGCTGATGTCGGAAAAATCATTCTGCTGTTCATCTCTCTTAGTCGAGGCTAAATTACTGCAGTCCAGCTGTTGAAAGAGCTCCCGATTGTAGTCACCATCCTTGGTAAATCCATTGTATTGGTCACATTGTGGGGAAGCTATTCGCCTCAAAGTAGGGAACTTTAATATTTTGATTACAAAACTAACAATTAACAGTCACTTTAAAGTTTGATCTTATTTGTACGTATAATTTGTAAAGAATTAAAACAGTCACAAAGCTTATTGTATTGATATGCGGTTTTTTCGGCTTTTTGCAAACAAGACTAAAAATATACCGAGTATATCACATGTGACGGAGAACGATGTGCGAGGAGAAGGTAAACACAAATTGACAGCATACAGCTGTATCCTTAACTTACAGAAAGTGAGACAGCGACCCCTATCACAACTGCAAGTACTACAATGCATTACGGATAGGAACGAGCCCTCCATATTATATATACTCAAAGGTAGTCAGGGTCAATCTGTTATTGATTTTACTGCTATGTCTGGGAACTGATTGAACATGCTTGAAGACTTTGAAGTCGATTTAGTTAACTTTTCAGGATACTTGCCTTTAGTCGTAAAAAATAAATTTCCTGAGTTATTTCAACAATTGAACCCTTCAAGTTTTAATAAGCTCAAATGGTCCGAGAAAAATGTACCACTCTACAAAAATCTTTTAAATCGTAAAGTACTCACCCTGATTCAGCAATCATCACACTCAGTTGAGGAGACATGTGAAAGCATAGTGAAAACCATAAAAGCCGCTGCGCCTTTTGCTCTCAAGAGCACACATACTTTTGTACCCGAAAATAAGTGGTTTGACAAAGATTGTGAAAAACTCCGTAAGCTCTCATTTGTATATTTAAAGCTTTTTAGATCGACAAATTCACAATTTTTTAAAAATATTTACCTCCAAATTAATAAAGATTATAAAAAGTTATGTGTAGCTAAAAGGACAAATTATATTAAAAACTTGGCAAAAAAAATTAGAACATTGTAGGCATTCTAAATCTTTCTGGAATATTGTGCGCGAACTTGGTGGGCGAAATTAAGGTATGAAGTACTCTTTGGAAGCTGAGACGCTAGCAGCTCACTTTAAAACTCTACTCGCAGCTGATGAAGGTCTTCATACCTTCGATTATGCTTTACATAATTTTGTAGTAAGTGAACTGGATGAAAATATGTATCTCGCTACCGGAGTTAAGAGCAACGCTCCAAAAAATGAAAAGCAACAAAGCACCAGGACCGGACGGCATACCAGTAGAGTTCTACAAAAACAGTTCTACTGAATTCAAAAATTATATCCTTACATATATTTTTTAATCGAATGTACAACGATGCAGATATACCCAGCAGCTTGAATGAATCTGTCATTTTCGCAATTTTCAAGAAGGGTGATGCAAATGTGGCAGAAAATTATAGGGGTATCTCGATCTTAAATACATTAATGGCTAAAACAGATGTGCAGCAAGTCTGCACGCAGCGATGCATGCAGCGCTGCAGCCAGAATACATGTGCATACTTCCTAACTTTAATGATGCCTAGTTCTGTTAAAACAAAAATAACATTTGCCAAATTTTCATTCTTTTTGTTTGCTTAAATTGTTTTGTACTTAAAGTTTTATAAGTTTATTTTAAATTAAATGGATATTTCAACAAACATGGACAACAATTTGATTTTGATTGCCGTTTATGATAAATACCTCAAGTTTTTAAATGAATATAATTTGTTCCAGATCAAAACTTCAAGGCCGTGGACAAATTTAATTAATCAGAAAATGAAAGAGAATTGCACCTATACTTTCAAAAATTGTTCCTGGTGATAAGTAGGAAAAGCAAAAGAAGATACAAAGCACAAATGAAAAACTAGATATGAAGTTTCACTACGGATTTGGGCAAGCATCAACACATGCACGATCGTGATGATTTGGCTATCGAACAGTCGGAACGAGAATATTCAGAAAAACTTATCAAAGTAATATAACTAAATATAACTCTAATAAAACAAGAGACACCTAAAATGAATTTATCATCACCCGGCAGTGATTCAAGTCGGTTATCTCGAACATCTAAAAGTAAGGCTCTTGATCAAGTAAAACAATGGAGAATTTTCGGGGCATAATTTTTATCGAGGCTTAAAACTGTGCCACGAGTACCAAATCGATGAATTGTATACAAACGTCAGATAAAAGAAAACAAGAAGAAAATTGTTTTTTTATTCAGTTGACGTTGACAAAGAACTGTAGGTTTTCTGAAAAAATTAATTAAATATAAAATTTATTGAATATTTTTTTTATTTGTAGAACCTATCGCAGTGCCAACACAAAATAACCAGGTGAAATCTCAGCTCCCTAATCGAATGTTAATAATGCGTTCCGTCTCATCAAAGAGGTCCAAAAACGCTTTAAGACACGCGAAGCTGAAGAGCGCGAAAAAGAAGATCTTGTAAAGCAAGACACACTTGTAATGTCTCAAAACAAGGGTAATCCCAAGCTTAAAGATTTATACATTCGTCCAAATATTGTTACCAAACGTATGAATGGCAGCTTGGAAGCACACACAAATGGTTTTCGTTATGTCTCAATGCGAGGTGACAAAGTGGACATTTTATACAACAACATCAAGAGCGCCTTCTTTCAGCATTTTCATCTCAAGCATGCGATTATGTTTGGCAAGAAGAAGCACGTCGACGTTCAGTTCTACACAGAAGTGGGAGAAATCACTACGGATTTGGGAAAGCATCAACACATGCACGATCGTGATGATTTGGCTATCGAACAGTCGGAACGAGAATATTCAGAAAAACTTATCAAAGTAATATAACTAAATATAACTCTAATAAAACAAGATATACCTAAGATGAATTTATCATCACCCGGCAGTGATTCAAGTCGGTTATCTCGAACATCTAAAAGTAAGGCTCTTGATCAAGTAAAACAATGGAGATATTCGCTTGAGTGTGTTAGAGAACATTCGTTGGCTGCATGTAGAAAAAATTACAATCTTGCCTGATATAACTGTGGAAGTAATTCAAGAATATTCGAAGAATTATACTAAAAAATTATATGTGTTGACTACCTTAAATTATTAAAAAGTCAAAGATGTGAGTTTGTATGTATAAATATGCTAAAAAATCAATTATCAGGCATTCAGGATAATAGTATAAATATAATATGTATATAATAATAGTAATAAATATATATGTATACCTTTAAAACACTGGAAAAACGATTATATTTAAATATATTAAATGCGTTTAACATTTTTTTACGAAGCACTTTGTGGTGTTAATGGATAATTCCACAAAAACATTTCAAAAACCCAATTATACACTCTCTTCCCCGTTCAAAAAAATTTAAAATTTTCATCATTTGCTTATTCCTTTTCCTCCATTCGTCTTTTTCTTAACCTGATAGCATCTCCTCCTTCCTACACTTACTTTCCAATTCCCTCGCCTTCTTGTCTTTTTGATACTATTGAACGTCTCCTTTTGCCTTACCTTTTAGCAAAATATAAACGTTTTTCCGAAAAAAAAATAAGTATTACAGAATAATTGAGAGCGCTCAAAAATATCCAAATTAAAAAAAAGGCTATTTTTATTCTGAAAGCCTTATAATAAAATGGTTTCATTGCCATATTTGATATATCTTTCTTTTTGTACTAAAAGCCTAATTATAACTTTTTTGCAGACTTCTTTGATCCAATGCAATGCCACTAACATAACTTCTACCAAATTGGTCCTTGTTCGTTACGTATAGAAGGAATCCTCGTTCTTCTGTTGATGTTTGTCGATGAACCTGTTTTCGATACTCTCCCCACCAAGGAACAACTGGGATATGACGTTTCAGCTTCGGTAAGAATAAATAGTGGCATTGCTGGCTATTCAATTACTGTGCAATGTCAAGAATCAAAATTTACTGCTCAATACGTGGAAGAATGTATTGAAGCATTCCGCCTGCAAATGATGACTATTCTAAGCGATCTAGACCAAGAAGAGTACGAACACGTTCGTGAATCGCTGATTAAAATCAAACAGGTCGTAGACGCTTCACACGCTGAAAAAGTTAATCGAAATTGGGGCGAGATTTCGTGCGAGGAATATCTTCGAAAGAAGAAAGCGTGAGGTAGAAATTCATTTCATCGTCTGCAAAACCAACATGTTTTTCCTCGTTGCCCTCTTCATCATCAGAACTCTCATTCCCAGGATGTTTGAGGTATATATCGACGAGCTCGCGGGTTGCGGCCAACGGCGACCTAGTAAGACGGGTATTCATAATAAAATTTGTATATCTTCTATATCTTCTATACCTCTTCAATAAAAGTCGTAAGAGGTACTTCAGAACCGGCACCAGTACTTGAAGCAATCTGGTTAAGCTTTTGTTTGAAATGGAAACTGTCGGTCATTCACAGCAAACCAATTCCTTGGGCAATTGATTGTTGTTAATTGTCATTCATCATCCGGCTCGGAATTGATTAAACCATGTTTTTTTTTTTTTTCTTCTATGATGTTTTTTATTGAAGAAGATATAAGTTGTTGAATAATTAATTTTGTCACAAACTATCATAATTAATTCAAGTTTTGTTCGCAGGATTCAAATACACTGGTCAACAAATTTGTATTTTTTTTTTTGTCACATGAAAACTTATATCAAATTTTGAATATACTAGGGCCACCAAACAATAATATATTAATGAAAAAAAATGTACACATCAGGTTTTCTTGTGACATCAAAACATATATTTTCGTAAAAAGTACAAAAATCAGCCACACTTACAGAATTATTTCCTAATATCTAATAAATACTTATTATTTTCTTGAATATTTGGCTTTTGGTAGGTCCCTTTTAAGTATCCAACAACAGTCTGCTAGCATTCCTGGACTCCATTTCCCATGATAGCGCTTCTCCATTAAGGAAATGTCCTGATGGAACCTCTCACCTTGTTCGTTACTCACAGCACCCAAATTTGCCGGAAAAGAATCCAGATGAGAGTCCAGCATAATGTATTTTTAAGGACATATTACACTCCAAAGCTTTATATGATATCATAAGTTCATTTATTAAATCTTTGTAATTTTTCGCTTTATGGTTACCTAGAAAATTTTGAACATTCAGAAAACATTTCCAATCGAGTCTTTCCTGATCATTTAGTTTTTCTTCAAAGCTCTTATCCTTCTTGAATTGCCGTATTTGTGGACCTACAAATATTCCCTCTTTGATTTCCGCCTCGCTGAGTTTGAAGAATTTCTCTTCTTGTTTCGTCCAACCTAATTGGAGCCTCACACACGTTACACAACATTTATGTGGAACCCAGGGGTGGAATAGGCTAAGGTGTTAGTTGATTGTGATTGTCATTTTGACTATAGCTGTCTCCCTCATATCAATAAAGAAATATAGAGAGATCGATTGTCAAAATGACAATCACAACCAACTATCACCTTAGCCGATTCCACCCCAGGGTTTGTCTTGATTCCTTACAGGAAAACCAAAATAGTCTAAATAGAACTGTTCAATTAATGATGTGAAATTTCGACGCTGAGATGTAAAATTTAATTCTCCACACACATACGAGTAACAAAAACTGTCCGGGTTGCCACTCTCGTGACATATTTACGATCTAACTAACGTAAATAAAATGTAATTTAGCAATCCCAATAGTTACACAGTCGACTAAATGCAGTTTTTTAAGCAAAGAAACGTATATAAGGTCAGAAATGAATATGTAGCTGTCACAAGAAAACTGGATGTGATAGAAACAAAACTGTTATATATTTTTAATGAGGGTACATCAACATAAACAAAAATCATAACAAAGTTCGTGTGACAAAAACAGTGTTTACCAGTGATACAGATAATATATTTCAGATGCTTTTTTATCTCTATAAACACTTTCTTCACTATTCAGCTTTACAAAATTATGATCTCTCTGCTCTGATTTATTTATTGAAAATGTTTTAAGTAAAAAAAAGTCCAGCTTCTGACGCCACTCAAGTTTGCACGTTTGCAAGTTTTGAATCCCACTCATTGAGAGCCTTTATGGTTAAGAATTGCGCTTCATTGTTGGGGGTTTGCAAAACGGCATCGTGTTCACAACGAGCAACAAGAACAATTCCACCTCCCAAGTCCCATTTCCTGTAGTGATAACCGACACTGGCAATCTTCACATCCTCGTCTTCTCCAATAAATGGATTTGGCTCTTCAAACTTGAACTTAGGCTCCTTTTCGCCTGTCTTCAGGACCTGCTGGCTGAAGTTATGGTTGATGAAAGTTGCCTCGGTAGCCAAATTTCTTGGAGAGTTGGGGGATGCATCATCATCGGTTGGAGGCTCCACAGAGGTCTCGTTTACAGTCAACAAGTCGAACTCTGTGTTGTCACGCTTGTCTATGAAGATTTTGTCTCCAAACTTCTCGACAACAATATCCCAAGAATAGTTGGAAAGAGTGCAGCACATAATCATTGCCAAGATTGCGTCAGTGGCAAAAACATTACCAACCGTCTTTGAAAGACGTCGAATGATTGGATCATCAGTGGTTGTAACAGTGTGGACGATGCGATCGATCTTTTGAAGAGGACGCTCATTTTTGACATTCACACGATCGTAACTCTTGTCGTAGTACTCCAAAGTACCACAAGTCACGATATCTTCACCTTCCTTAATGTTAGGCAGCGACAATTTGATCAAACGTGGGAAGTCCATGGACTCTACAGTCGACCAATCTGCACGTACAGCCACAGAAGCATCACGGATTTTCGGTGGAGCGTTACGCATTCCGAGTTTTTTTCCCATTCCACGACGATTATCGCGCGACTTAACATTCTTGCCGCCAAGGGTAGTCATACCAGACTACATTCCTCCACGAGAATTACGTCCTCTATGCATGAATCTTGAGTTCCTCAAATTTACACGGAAGCGACCACGTTGATGTGGTGGTTTTTGTATGCGAGCAGTGTCCACGAGATAGAAAGTTGTTTCATCTTCTTCATGAAAGTAGGCGTATTGGCTGCCTGTTCCAAAGCTCGATTGGTGTAAGTATAAGTATGATCTGAAAAATAAATTATGCGAAACAATGCAATGAAAATTGAACTTACCTCCATTCTCTTCCATTTCGATTTAATGTTTTTATATAGCGACGAAGGATGGAAATGTCAAAAATGTTTGATAGAAGATAAGAGAAAGAGATGAGATTTGTTTTGTTTTAAAATGTCATTCCCAGCACAGTGCTGCCAAGTTTTGTTTATGCCCCGATGCGTTTTATTTATCGTCGCCTATTAAGCCTGTAAAAAAAACACACCTAATGTCAACAATCTGTCAATATCAGTAATGCCAAATAGCAATTATTTGGAAATTTTTGTTTTACAATTATGGCTGCAATAAAACTAGGCAGCAAATTAGAGACATCGTGCAGCGCAGCGCTGCATGCAGACTTTCAATGATTCTGCTCCCATAAGAACCTGTGTAATTAAATTTCGCTGCAGGGAAAATGCTGCACATGTGTTTTAACCATAAGGAACATTTTCGCTGCTATTCTAAACGAAAGACTCACAAAATGGATTGAGAATTATGGGTGACTAAGTATTTTTCAAGCTGGTTTTCGTCCAGGATTTTCATCCATGGACCACATCTTTGCTATTTCCAGCATCGCTAGAAAATTCATTGACAACAAGAAAAAACTATACACTTGTTTTGTTGATTTCAAAGCCGCTTTTGATAAAGTCAACAGGCAGGCTTTAATTTACAAATTATCCTGTTTAGGTATATCGCGAAAGTTTCTGTCAATGTATGCAAAGCTCATCTCGTCAACAAAGGCAAGGGTTTGGGATGGACACGAGTTTTCAGAAGGGTTCGAAACAACAGCAGGTGTTCCTTAAGGATGTATCCTCAGGCCAACACTGTTTGCCTTATTCATAGATGAAATCTTTGACCTTCTTCCTGGAGGAGTTCTTTTTGCAAATATTGTCGTTAAAGTCTTGCTTTATGCAGACGATTTAGCAATGTTTGCTGACAATCCTTTCTCGCTACAAATGCAAATAAACCGCCTTAGTTCTTTTTGCGAGACTTGGGGTCTGAAAATAAATGTACAAAAAACTAAAATTGTAATTTTTGAAGCGAGACAAACCAGCAGAAGGCCTGAAGAAAAATGGTCCCTTAATGATGCACGGATCGAGGTTGTGCAAAAGTTCAAGTACTTAGGAGTTTTACTAACAAATACAATTTAAGCTATGTCAAACATTCTAAAGTAAAAAGTAATTAAGCCAAATTGGCACTTAATGGCCTCAGTTTTTCTCCAACCATAATATTGATCTGGCATCTAAATACCGCGTTTTTAATGCAACAGTAAATTCTTGTATGTCCTATGGTGTACAAGTTTTCGGATACTTGAACCTCGATGCTTTTGAAAGTCTGCAAAGGCATTTCTTTAAGCGGCTTTTCCGTTTACCAAATTCAACACCAAATTATGCCATATATGTAGAGTCAGGTATAACCCCAATATATATACAAAATTTGAAGGCTAACGCGAATTTCATTTCAAAAGTTAAGAAAAGAAGTGATGTGTGTCTTCATAAGACTATTTTGAAAAGATTGCTTCAAACAAATGCCTCTCCATTTAAAGAGTGGAACCAACTGGATTTATCGCAAGAATCGTCTCTAAACTTAACAGAAACCAATGTTGACGAATAGCAGGCTCAGTTTGCAGAGGTGATCACTAAACTCGATCATACAATTTTTGAAGAAAATCTTTCAAAAGCAAATTCGTCCGCATCCAGAATTATTTACCGAAATTTAAATCATGGGTTGACTTCAGATATCAATTATTTTTCTAGTGATTATTCAGTCGCCCAAATAAGTACTATTTTTTATGCCAGAGTCGAAATTTTACGTTTATATTTTATACCGCATCGTGGTGATTTGCCGCAACTCTGTAATCTATGTAACAGAAGAGAAAAAGAAGATATTTACCACTTCTTAGCTGTTTGTCCAATCTTACAAGAAATCCGTCGATTATACTTTCGGGAAAGTTTTATTACATTACATAAACTTTATGAAATCTTAGGCTAGCCGCGCACTAGCAATTTTTAGTTGCGAAACTGCTTGGTTCGAGCAACTAAAAAGTTTGTGTTTTGACACAAACTAAACGATTGCCTAAAATAAGTTCACCATTTTATTGAACATATAATTATCTGCAAATTCACGGACATTCAACCAAACAGTTCATCTGTTTTCTATAAGTAACCAAACAGTTTCGCAACTAAAAATTGCTAGTGCGCGGCTAGCCTTAAATGGAGCAGCGAGTTGGCTCAGTCTGTATAAATTCTGTCAACATGCGCTTATTTACCGCAACAGCTTCCTCTGATTAATGTATTAGCCAGTTATTGTAGTTTTTCAACTACATATGTCATTTTTTGTTGCAAATCATTTCAAAATTGTTCGTTTTGTGTTTCAAATCACGTAAAAATTGACAAACTCTAATTTAGTATAATTGTTAAAAAAAAAAAAAACTGTTTTTTTGCTTTTATGATATGATAGGTTCCAACTTATCTTTAAACTTGTATTATCTGAAATTTGAAAAAAAAAATGTAAGTTATAACCTTTGAGTATATATAATATGGAGGGCTCGTTCCTATCCCTAATGCATTGTAGTACTTGAAGTTGTGATAGGGGTCGCTGTCTCACTTTCTGTAAGTTATGGCCAAATCACAATCTCGCGTTCGTCGGTCCGGCGTTAAATGGGCGTTAGATCGTATATTCGATTTTGTGTGTCAAAAAGCGCGACCGTAGCATTTGTAAAACGAAATTTAGCTTCAAACCTCCAGCGTTGACTGACATTTCCATGACATTTTTGATAAGTACCTACTTAATTTTTATATTCCAATGAATTTTGTTACTGTTTATTGATTTACAAGGTATATAATATTGCGTATTTTAAATTTTGTGCATTTAAAATAGTTAATTTGTAAAGCTATTTTCTTAAACAAGAGATAGATATGGCCGATATGGATGATCTTGATGACCTCCTTGACTTTTCCTTGTTCGGTGTTGTGAGCTATGCTGGGTATAAGGCATTTAAAAACGACAAAAAAAGAGTAGAAAGGCAGCGATGGGTTCGGGAGCTCAATTTAAGCAGAGACACTGATGGATTCTTTGCTCTTAATAATGATGCAATGCAAAAGCATGATCCAGAACATTTTTTTAAAATAACCCGAATGAAACCGGCCGATTGTTGATAGTTTGGTGGTTCAAAGTTAATAGGGTTCATACAGCCGGGTTAAAGATTTCTGAAACAATATAATTATTTAAATAAAAACAGAACCACACTTTTTTTGATTTAATTATTTATAAAAAAAGAACTTCAATTACTTACTTCTTATTTCACTTCAATTTTCAACTTGCAAAACAAATACAAAATACGGCCGACAATGAACTGTCAAACGCCCTACCGAATAGAAAATAGATCTACTTTTGCTTTGGCCTGGCGTTGGTCTGACGTTTACGATATTACGATATAAAGCGGTCGCAACGCTGGAGGTAACATTTCAGATTGCCTCATAAGAGTCTATTGTTTTTATTCAAAATGTCAAAGCCCGACCGACCAAACGCGAGATTGTGGTTTGACCATTAAGGATACAGGCGTATCCTCCGATTTGTGCTTACCTTCTCCTCGCATATAGTTCTCCGTCACATGTGATATGAAGCACTCGGCAATGGTCGCGTTCACCTCGTAGTCCGATAGGGTATCTAAGATACTTTAGTATCCGATACGTTGGCGAACGACCAAAACCGGATAGGTACCATTTACTGTCAAAGTCAAAAAACGACGTGAATCGACCAGGGTTGGCCGAATCAACTACATGCCAAATTTACTACAATTTGTTACGTCTGCTACATACGTAGTTAATTCATAAAAAAATAGAATAATGGAAACTAAACAATTTTGCACATTTATGATCTTAATCTTATGAAGGTTTGTACAAAAACTGAAAATGTTTCATTTACCATAAGGATGAGAAATTGTAGGAATTATACATGATAGATGGGAAGTTTATTTTTGGAGACAAACAATTTTCTTTGGCATAATTAAAGGATTTGGATTATGAATACATGATTTAAAGATATTTTTTAATGCTGAATTTATTGTCCAAGATATGTTGCGACGAGTTAGTTGCAGCAATAGACCATTTGCTAATCCGCAAAGCAAACAAATAATATTATACATGAGTAGGTGAGAACCAAAACTTGCCAAATCCATTCAAACTCGTTTTGTGCAAAAAGGAAAAAACTTATTACGGCTTAAAGAAAGTACTTGCAGAACTTAATATTGTATCTCTTTAAAGAATTGTCGTTCTGTATAATGTGATTAAAAGGAAAAATATATTTAATGTTCCTTTTAGAAGTTATTTAAAAATTTAATTTGGATATGATGAGTTTTGGTGCAAAAGCATGGAGATGATTAGTTTTGAAACCAATAAATATACGAAAAGTTGGATACGAAGAGTTTTGTTACCAACACTTGTAAAAATATTCACTTTTGAAAAAAAAAAACAAAAAATTATAATGAAAACAATTTCCTTATGTTAAACAAGACCTTTTATTGTTTATTGCCGAAAATAGTAATTAGTTAAGTTCACAAATTTTAAATTAATGAAGGAAAATTATTTTTTTAAATTGTGAAAACTTCTTGTTCTTCTAATGCAATTTCCCCTTCATCGTTTTGAAATTCTTGTTCATCTTGTTGAGGAGCACAAATTACATTTTTGTAATAAAGATCATAAATTTTTTTCCACTCATTTCCAAAATGTTTTACTAGCAATTTTTCAACGTCTTTTAGCTTTTCTTCTTTAACTGGGACCTTATTATGAAGCAACTCTGGTATGATAAGTCTTAAGCTTTTTCCTTTTTTAGTGATAGATTTAAAACTTCCTGAATCAACTTTATAATTAACTTCTCCTTTGACCACGATAGTTTAATTTTGCTTTAAAAGCATGATGCGTTTTGAGGAGGCAAAAGGAAAATGCAATTGACCAGGCGGTTTAACATTTCTGGCAACCGAAGATTTAAAGTCCAAGACAGGCACTTCTTCTCCAACGGTCTTAACTTGCCCATATTTCGAAAATATCTTTTTGTATTCTTCTGGCTGAATAATTGTGTCCATTTTTCTAAGTTCCTTTTCGATGCGACCAAAAACTCTGTCAGATGGTAAATACGAATGGCCAACGATTGGAAAAATGAATTCGATGGATTCTATTTTTGGAGGTGAAAGCTCAAGGAGCCATTTGGCTAACATACCAATCACAGTTATATTCTTGTTCTGCCCAGGACAGCCATCCTGAAACATCTGAATTTTAGAACAGCTTTCAAGATTCAGGCCTTTAAGGTAATAAAATAAAATTGATGCGATTTCGTTCGAGCCTTTAAATCGCTGATCTTCAGACAAAGTAAAAATTTTAACAGTGTCGGATGTTTGTTTATTTTTTGAGGTTCCTTCACAAATTGTCAGATTATACTGATAGAGCTGCCTTGAATAATAGGCAGCTTGATCAGGGACTTTTGGTAAAACAAGATTTTTTTGGCAATCAAATGAAAACTTGAAGATTTCTTCAGAAGGTTTTTGAAGCATTTCATGAAAGGCCTTAGCTTTCTTTTTATGGACTGCATATTTTGCCATTGTCAACACTTTTTCCTTTCCTGAACACTTAATTAGGGACTTTAATCTTATGCACTCTGAACAAGCATCCGTCGCAGGTGTGTCAAAGCTGAGGTTGAAGTCTCGTCGAAAAATTTCCCAGAAAAAGTGATATTTTACCTTAAGACTTGTGTCAGCTGCATTGTTATACTGTCTCCAAAGCAGTTTAACGCTCCAGTCACTTGGGAAATATTGCCGAATACTATTTTCCCTTGTATAATGGGACTGCACACAGTTCAGCTTTTTAATAAAGCTTGCTACTTCACCTTTTTTTGTACATATGTTCTGGATCTGGTGTCACCCCCTCGTTTTTCTTGTGGTGTTTCTCCTGCTAAGAGATGATTTTTGCAAATATTTTGAACTCTGAATTTTGATATTCCTAGTATTTGCAGAAAAGCGGTTTGACAAATTTGCAATAAGCCATCTTTCTTGGACCTTATAAAATAACTTATTGATATACCTTTGAAAGGTATTCTTTGTATTTCATTCCCTAAACCACAATTAAAATTAGACTTTTCAAAATATCTACTATTATTGCAGTTAATAGTAAATTACCAGAGCGCCTTATCCTCATTGGCTTTCTTTGAGACGTATATTTCAATATGAAATTATCCTGGGCGATCTTTCCTTTATTTGCATAAAAAGATTCATAAAAACGACGAATATCCTGAATGGAAATATTCGTACAATTTAAATTTTTCTTCTTGTGTGTACAACCAGGCACCGTTGGAAGTTTCTTAGTCAAATATCTAAACAAAAATGCTTTAAACTTGGTTAATTGATGCATACAAAACAAATCACACCTTTTATCTTTTAGCTGTTCCCTTTTCCAAGAGTTCTTATGAACGTCTTTTTTTTTGCCCTTACCTTCAGACAAAATTGGGAACGAGTTAAAATTATCCATTTTTTAAAAATCGATCTTATTCGAGTAACCGCTATCAAACGAATGTAATTTTGTTGTCTCAACGTGAGAACTGATAAAGAAGAAGAAGAGAAAGAACAGTTTTGAAAACAAACCTACTGCGAGGGATATGAAAAGTTTTGCTGCAAAATTCAAAGTGGATATGGATAGTTTTGAAACCAAACATAATATTCAACTTGAAAATTCAAAGGAATTAAGCAGTTATGCTACAAAATTTTAGTTCGAATATTTTCAATGCTGCCAAATCTTCAAATCTGCATTTAAATCTCAATTTTTTAGTAAAGTGGATATAACAAGTTTTGCTTCTCACCTACTCACATATACTGGATTACAAATCCTATGAATTTTTTTTAAAAATATAATATGGTATAGCCCTTATAAATATATACAACTTACAATGTCTCTATTAAGTTTTTAGTTCAATTTTTTGATAATTTAATCCTGCAATGAGGAAAGGTAAATTGAAAAGGGCAGATTTTTTAACCACAAATTATCTGACGCCAACCAGCTTTTTTTTTGTTATTTTAATTAGCGGTGAGCTTTAAGCCGACAGAGTTAAGCTACGAATTCTTTTAGTGCTTGTTCGCGTTTGGTGAGCAGACGCTGTCGTTTCAAGGTACGTACCTATAAATATTACTAAAAAACTTTTTAAAAATAATGAAAACCAATAACTGGCAATTAAATTTAAACTTGAAACTGTTTATTTTGTTTATGAATAAGTCCAACTAACATACTATCCAGAGCTAAACTCTTGAAATCTGACAAAAAAAAACTCCCATACAACTCTCTTATATCCCATTGTTATACCTAAGTATTAATATCTTGTTATGAAACTGAACTGGGTTTCATAACATTTTTATTTTAAGAGGTAAACACTTTTGCAGCTTACAACTACTTAAATCTTATAGCTAAACTATTTTCTCTTCTTGCAATAAGGTTATATAAGCTTTTAGTCTTAAAATAATCCTTTTCTGAAAACTCAGTTCTAAATAATATGTCCATATAATCCCATAACAAATCATGTTTGAGAGTTAAGATCATTTCATATTTCTATGAAAACTCTAAAAGAATTTGAGTTTAATACCTCCTATATCAAGAAACAATCTGAAGTTCAAAGAATAAAAGCTTTGCAGTAGGATCCGAATGAGATCTTTAATGCAACAAACTTTACTTTTCTCAATTAGTAAATTAGTACTAGACGTACCAAATGTTAAAAAGTTACAGTTCGGCCAACCCTGTACTCGACACAAGAGAAAATAGATCAGCTGAAATGTCAGCTGTTCTTCAAAATTCCCCTTGGATAGTTAAGTATACCAAAAATTTTTGGGTAGCTTTAGATTTCTACTTGACATCAGCTGTTTCGTTAATCAGTTGTTTTTTCCTATGGGATTACAACAACACCAACAAATCCAGATACCTTTGGATACGTACCCGAACGCGACCAATAACTTTATCTTACACAAATTTGAGTAGCGCCCCCTATGATAGTCACGCATTTGGAATACAAACAAGCACTCCATATTACATATTTTTTTTTTTTATAATTAGCACACACTCAAAGGTTTTTTGTATACCCTTAATATGTCAGAGACACAGCGTGAGCATTAGGAAAAAAGGGAGGGGTTAGAAAGGAGGTGTCGGTGTACATTGGTTTTGAATTCTTGAACATTGCAATGACTGGGAAAGATAGGTTATAACCTATTAACCATTATAAACTTATTCAAATACTTTGTTTATATTATTTAATTTCTAATATTTTTTGTCTCGATTTATTTTACTTTTTTTTCTTAAAATCATAATAAAGAATGTCATTTCAG
This sequence comes from Chrysotoxum bicinctum, assembly GCA_911387755.1. Classification (NCBI taxonomy): domain Eukaryota; kingdom Metazoa; phylum Arthropoda; class Insecta; order Diptera; family Syrphidae; genus Chrysotoxum; species Chrysotoxum bicinctum. The sequence goes on along the minus strand of OU426987.1, from coordinate 140,933,761 downwards.
GCAGACGGCAGTAATTCTTAGGAAAACAAACTGTAAAACTTTATGATGAAAAAAAAAAATAAAGGATATACATATCTATCTATCTATATATCTATCTAAATCGAAAAATAAATCATTTAGTTTGAACAATTTAATGCAAAAATAACCAAAATCGTCGAAATTTAATCGAAAATAAATTGTTTATTTTACCAAATTAAACCAAACCAAATTACTTTAATAACTCAAAATTTGTATGAAATCGTATATGTAATTACAAATCAACTTAAAAAAAAAAAACTCTCAAACATACATCTATTCTTACAATAAGGATGTTAAAATAATATCTTCAAGAGTATGTTGAATAATAAATACAATAAAATAAGTTAATAGAACTATATATTTTTGGTAAAAAATGTCCCTTGTTTATTGCAAGAAATTAAAATATAATTCTTACACAATTTTATCAACTTATCACCAACTGCATAAAACTGAAGTATACGCATTAAATTACACATGTGATGTGGTGTGTTGTGTCAAAATCCTTCATGTTCTTATTGCGCTATTACAAGCTGTGTGGCTAACGTTTTTTCTATGTTTGAGAATCTCAAAATTTGAAACAAATTTGTTCAATAAGCAGCGTGTATAACACCAATCTTGACACAGGAGATTCCACGCTTGTGTACTCCGCTTAAGGAAAGAACAAATTAGATAAGACTGACAGCAACAACTGACATTTGACAACATAAAATAGTTGACAGTAATTGGAACATAATTTTGATTACATGGGCTAATTTTGTGTTCTTATATGGCAGTTTTTACCACGTTACGTTACGAATTGCAATTGTTTATAGAACTGTCATAGTTTTAACATTTTGTTAATTATTTGTTGAAATACTTGTTCACTAAATTCGAGAGTTGGCTCACTAAATTCGCAACACCATTCCCCATCGATAGATACCAATAAAGACTACTTTTGTTTTCATCACCTGCTAACTATACGCGAAACCCTAAATTGTTAATAACTATGATTCACCAAATCATAATATCGATTCACCAAATTTCACCAAATGTTCACCTAATTATAGGAATAAACATTTTTGAAATCTGTGATATGTCGCTGCTAAGTATATGCCAGTCATAGAACCTTTTAGTACTGAAGAGATTATAGGGGAGGAGATGTTTTTGTATGGAGAAAAAAAGCATTTATCCTAAAAACAAGACCTAAATTGCGTTTGATTGATATTTTTATATTTAAAAATAAAAAAATCAATAGAAATATATTTTCTGAAACAAAATAGTCCACAAATCACGTACTTGATGTAAAAACCATATATTTTAAAAGAAGATGATGTTTTATTTTAACTTATTTCAAGCACCATAATTTTGAATTTTTCTAAAACTCAAAAGCACAGTCAAATTAAAAACACCATTAAATTTATAACATAAATAAATTTATTTCAATGGTAATTCTTTTAGAACTAAATAAATAACAATAAACGAAAAAAATTCAAGAAATGGAATTACACAAATATTAATTTCTGTCTGAATTTGTTTTGATTAATTTTTTTAAATAATCAAAATCGAATTTTGGCATGAACGAAATGCATTGCCTTAAACAATTTTATTTTAGTCTAGGATATTGTGTTTCGTTATTTTTTTTTTCAATTCCAGTATTCGGATATTCAAACAGTAGCCGTCTTTTTTTGGAAAAGTTATCCGTAGTACAGTAGGATTTTATATGAGTAGCAAATACAACATCCGCAGTAGGATCGAAAATTTTGGTACATAAAACTAATTTTTGGTATTTTGGTCGACATACAAGCTTATAGTTCTCAGCCAGAGAAATGTCAAAATGGAACCAGTGCTAAAGGGCCTAATGTGCAAATAGTCCAATTGCCAAATCTGAAAATTTCCCTTTTTAATTTTCCCTTTTTTATTTTTGTTTTCAACGTATAAATATATACTGGAAAACAGTTTTCGTTGCATTTACTTGTATTATCTATTAACATATACTATTATTCTTTGTAAAAAATACTTTTATTAAAGCAATTATTAGTTTCATGTGCTTAAACTTTTACAAATAATTTTAATTTTTATACTAGAAATCAAGAGATATGCTAAGATCTTTTGGCTAAGTGACATAAGTCAATTTTTTTTATTTGAAATCGATTTTTCATTTTATAAAATTAAATCTAGAATTAATGATATATTTTTATTGATGTATATTTTTCAAAGTGTTGATTGTAAAAACAATTATGTTTGCCTTGATAAATATAAGCATTATTTTTATCCTTATGGGAATTCAATTTGAAAAAATTAAACTTTTAAAAAAATAATGTCACTTCGTTTTTCAACCGACGATACGATTTGCGTGATCTTTTCAGTTAGTGTAATATAGCTTAGTCAATTTTTCATGTTTGCATGTTGCATTTTTTCGTTGATGGACGACATTTTCTCAAAAAAGAATGCACACAATAAAATCATTAAGTAAACCAAAATGATTCATAAAATATTTTAAAGGGGATTTTTTTTTTCGAGATCCCTTAGCACTACTCTCAGCCGATTATCTCTCTAACCATAGAGCGCACCGTTTCTTCAAAGCAATGTCAATTGATGTCCTTAGTTTCTATGAGTAAACATTTCTGTTGGCACTAGTAGAACAAGAGATGGCGTTAAATATGTTTATTTTTGCCACTAGTGTCGGCACGAGGGCTAGTTTCGATTTAATCCGTTGTACCATTTTGGTTGCAAATTTTGTATGGGAATTATACACAACTAGTAGTTCATATATAATAAGTCAATGGCTCTGGCAGTCCATGTATAACATTGACGTATTATATATGGACTGCCAGTCGTATGAAATTTCCATACAAACGCTCTGTGAATATGGTTCAACTTCTCACTATCAACATTAGAGCTGTTGGTGCAAAAGTGGTAAAAATAAATATTAATTCCAGAGGCCATCTCTTGGCTCCTGGCCTGAACTACGATTTTTTCCATATAAACTGTAGCTATCTCAATTTGAACTTTACATTTTAACGTTATCCAAGACAAAATAATAACTATAATATATAGGGTGTTCAGCGAAATTTGTGAACACGCGAGAGCAAAGCATTTAGTTTAATGAAAATTGCTTTACGGCGGATATTGTCTTCTAGGGCCTGAATTGCTTGGCGATTGTTGCTGTAAGGTTTTGACAGGTAACCCAATAAAAAGGTAGAACCAGTTCTTCGTAAATTTATATTTATATTTTAAAATGAAAATGGCATTTTTGTCACTATATTTATCTAACTATAAGTGAATTTGCTATTATTTAAAAAAAATCTCATATGTATAATAAGTCAATCATTGACTTTTTATGGGTTTTTGGATGTAGTTATTAATGATTTTTTTTTTTTTTATTGTTTTGGTCATCAGGTAAAAATAAGAAAACTTTATGTTTATTACGCATTTTTGGAAAAAAATTGACTTCAAAGTCAAAAATTTGTTCGGGCAAGAAAAATTGAAAACCATTTAAAATTGAATATCTGGCAACCCTTAAAACATATCAGCTCAATTAAAACGTAGTTTTAAAGGTTAGTATTTGTACTAAAAAAAAGTCTAAAATGAGATCTCTACCATTAATACTGACTGAGAAATTTACCTTAACATGGGTCAGGGTACACCAAAGTTAGCCTTTTTTTAAATCGTTAAAAAGTGATGTCAAAGTTGAAAATCAGACTTTACTGTAGAACAATTTTTTTCTTAGAATATGTCCAAGAATCACATCCCAAAGTATGGCACACGAATTACGGGACACCCTGTATATTTAATAAATTATTTAAAAAATGTCGATATCGATAAATTTGAATTTATTATTATATGGACTGATTTTTTATGTTTATAAATGAAATAATTTATGTTTTTTATTGTTGTTGTTTTTTTTTAGAAAGTGAATTTATTGATTTATTTTTTTCGTTATATTGTTTAATAAATTGTTTAAAAACAAAAATTTACTTTTTTACTATTCAAACAACAGATGCTGGATCCGTTGTTACTTTTAGAAATATAATGCACTCGATGTGCAATGACTTTTTTTAGAAACTATTTTTCCTTAAAATGTGGAAATGTTTTAAAACAAAAAAATATATTCAATTAAAAAGTTCAAGTGACTTCAACTCCAAGGTGCGTTTTAATTTTTAATTGAATTTAATTCAATCACTCCACTTAAACAGAAATAATTTTCATTTCTCTATTGACAAAAAATTATATGTTAGCATAATCTTGAATAATCAATAAATCAAATACAAAACAAAACATTGGAATACATTAAAAGTTTTCGGAAATACACTTTTAAAAACAAAGTGTCAAATGTACCCCCTTCTCCCCTACGTTTTCTTTTAGGGAAATTTAATGTCCTTTTTGTTTAATTCTATTTCTTAATACAGGACAAAACTGTCTCCTTAACAATAAGGAAGGACGGGATCCCCCAATATAAAGAAAACCCCGAAAACGGCCTGGGATAGATATGCCGACACAGATGATATTAGAGTTGGGTAGTTCCGGACATGTATAGTTCCAGGAACTATGTCTTCTGTCGGATACATTTCAGTTCATTCCGATCAACAAAATCAAACATGTCCGCAGTTCCAACCTCAAGAGACAAGTAAAGCGAACATGTTTCAAGACGCAAAGCATAGAGGAAATATATTACCTAGAGTCACGACCGGTACCCCTCTTGCCTGAAACACCCTCAAATTTTTTTTGAGGTGAGTAAGAGAAAACTCTCTTAAATTCCCTATCCATGAATACGTGTGAATGGTGGATTAAAATACAAAATGAAGTCAGTAGCTCAAAATTTGACGTTTTGTTTTTTTTTTTTTTGAAAATCAGAATGACAGTTCTCATAATGTCATAATTCAAAACAAATATTGCAGACGAATTATCTACAAACATTTAGGTATCTGAAGACCCGATACGATCAATATCAAGACCGAATAAAGGATCGCGACAAGTTGGCTATGTACAGGTTAATTGCCCAAAATTTATTATAATTATTTTACTTGGTTAAATTTATGTATGTTTTATATTGAATTCTCACAAATAGCAATAGGCAGCTCGATGAAGACGAGGAGATGTGGTTTAATGAGGAAGAAGATTTCGCTGAAGGACTTGATATTTACAATGTTATGAAGAGTGAGTAGTAAATGAATAGAAAATATCTTAGTTCGGTTAATTCATCACTGTTTGTAGGTAAACCAGTTGAAAAGAACGGTCCTGAGCCTGCGCAGCAAAATAAGTCACCGAATAATTCGCGACTGCGATTCACTCAATGACACAACAGCAGTTTAAATATATCCTCGACTTCGTTGTCGCCGGGAAGTGTTAGTGGTAGCAGGAGCAGCAGCAGCAGTGGTTCGTCGACTGAATCGTCGTCGCCTCCGCACTCATCAAACTCACCGCCACAGGGCCATAACTCGTACCTAACAATGCAACAACACCCTTTGCATAATTTCCAACAGCTGCAGGTGACGCTTACTAGCACGCAACAACAGAACGCTGCAGCGTTATTGATTTCGCATCAACAGCAAGAGCTGTCTCTGTCGTCGTCGTCGTCGTCGTCCTCGAATTTTTCTTCGTCCTCGTCCGAATTATTGTCAACAAAAACACCAAGAACAACCTTAGCTAAAGCAAAAGGAGCCAGATAATATTTATAAAATGTGTACTTTGCGTTTAACTTTGTTTTTATTGGTTGTACAAAAAATAACTACACATATACATATGATATCTATCTATTGTGTTTTCTGCTCTCTTTCTTTTTGTGCGAAGATGATCGTTTTCTTCGTTTTTTACTCGATGAATCCGATGATGAAGACTTCTTCTTCATCATCTGAATAATAACTTTGGCTGCGATATGTGCTATGACTTCGAGAACGTTTCTTTGCCTTTTTCTTACTATGATGATGACTATGTTTGGAAGACTTTTTTTTTATGTGTAATCAAATTAAAAGACGACTTTATTATTTGAGTGAACTGGCCATACATGTTATGAACTTTATATTTAAGTGGACTTGAAATTATAAAACATATAAAAAATAAAATGTAGCATGTATGGTCAGTTATTAAAGATTCCATTAAATAATGGTTCATTTCGCTCAAATATTAAAGTCATCACTAAATTTGTTTATTGGTAAGGCCCAATGAGTTTTATACGCGCATTTCGAGATCGAGAACGCAATCGTTTTGAAGAAATAATAACAACTTCAGGAGTTTTTGTACGCTGACGCGTTCGAGATCTTGAATGCCGCTTTTTGTATTCAACAGTGACTAATTGTACGTCATCATCATCATCTTCAACTGTCACTTTTTCATGGCATGGATAAGTTTTGGAAGGTTTTGTTGAAATCTCAGTGTCTTTAATTAAATTTCGATTCAGCACAACAGTGCTTAAATATTTTTTTAGACAATACGTCTTCTTGTTCACAGTTAAAATGGAAAAAGCAACTTATTCTGACTTCGACGAAAACAAAAAAAAACATTAACAAAACAATGAACGAAAAATTAGTCAAGACTTTGATAAAAAAAGGAGTGAATGAAAAAATAATGAAATGAATTCTACGGAAAATAATTATTCTTCGTCAATTCTGAATAAAAATTAAAATAAAATATTTCAATTTGTTTGTAAGTTATCCTGAGGTCATCTTGCTATCAGTACGATTTTTCTGCGCTCAATCCCTGAATTGCTTTAATAAGCATACGAACATTACTACATTGAGGGTTCTTAGTTTGGGTGAGCAGGAATGATTGGCAATTTCGATATAGCTCTTGCATAACTTTGGGGCCATGTTCTCGAGTAATTGGATCGTTTGGGTTTATACTTAACATTGCATCTGCTAAATAATTTTGCTTGACTTCATTGTTATTACTCATATCAGCTGAAATTTGTTGAATGAGAGAAAGTAGAACTTTTTGCTCGAGGCAACAAGGATGAAATACTTAATTGTGATCGGCCCGCTGGAGTGTAAATTCCACCAGTGATAGGTCGTTGGCTAGAAGGGCTTGATGGAAAGCTTTGTTTATTTGGCCCGAGCTTAGATGGAGTCTTTTTTGATCTTTAATGTCATAAATTGATGGAGCTGGCGTTGTAGCTTGTGAGCGTAAGGCTGCAGTTTGAGATTCAAAACCTTTGCGAACTTCAGTTTGTACAACTTCAGCTATTTGTCTTAATAGCAGTATTTTCATATGCTTTGCATCTTTCTTAGTATCCAACATCGATTCTTGTACAGTATTCCGATGTTGTATTAATATCGAATCCAAATGCTGCCTAAATCCAGAGAATTTATTAAGAATCTCTTCAGTTGAGTCTTGCATTGGTTGAAGATGCAATAAATAATTATCAAATTGCTCCATAACTGTTATACATAAATAAATATTATGCAATTGATTAAAAATAATACATATTTAATACAAATAGAACTCACATTCTTTGATACCCACAGAAAAAGCCTCGTGCAACTGTTTGAACATATTTTGTGAGGATTTCTCGTAAGCTGGTATTAATGTATTTGACATAGAATCAACAAAAGCGCTCTGAAGGCTTCCTTGAACTCCAACTAATACAGATTTTCCAAATGCGTCGATGATATTCTTGAAAAAAATATATATGTAATTTATTTTTGTTTGAAATCCTATCTGAACTTCAAGAAAATATGTTTTAAACTCTTACCTTACTCTTACAAACATGTGCTATGTTATCCTTTAACATCATATCGAAGGCAGACAATACTTATTAGCAACATCCATTTGAATTTGTTGTTGTAATCCATCAATTTTTGCAGCTAACATAGGCATAATTTGCCTTTGATTACTTTCGAAATTACTTCGGTCAAGCGGGTGAGGGTAAATTGCGCAGCCACATTATCTAAATCCTTATCATTTGATTTTTCGCTCGGATTTTCTATAAATTCCTTCGTACTATCATTGGAAATACTGCTCTTTACATCGATGTTCTCGTCCACAGTTGGCTAATAAAGAATATGATATTCTTGTACGCTTTTCGGTTGGACAACAAACATGCGAACAACAACACAATAAATTGAATTTGTCTCTTCATCATAGTCGTCCATTTCATCGACCAAATAATTGTCATTTGCACATTTATATCGACGAACAGCTGCATCAACAATTATTGAGAAACTGAGAATCGGTGATGACAATGGGAATTCCGAAACACTCTTCACACATACACCAAAGGTCTTTTTCTTCACTTGGTCATTGCTGGTCACTATAATCGAATTATTTGATGAGCCAGCACCAGCTGTTGTTGAATTCATTTCCAATGATGGTACACCATCTGGAGCTGTTAAAATTTGCAGGGCATACATAACACGAGTCTCTAAATTTGATATAACTAAATACGAAGATGTTCTATCGATTTCGGCAATGAATTTTAATTTTTTTATTTTCACTCGTCCTAATGTTGATTGTTTGCAGGCATTCCCAAGTACCGCAGTCCCAAATTTTAAACTCTGTGTTATCATCGGCACTGGTTAGGGCATATTTCCAATATGAATCTGCTGATGTTTTGGTTTAGTTGTCCAAAAAGAAAAACGATGATACCGGTTTTCCACCATGGGGTTTCCACTGATGCAAGCATCTCGGTTCTTTTTCATGGAAATATACCTGATAGAACCGAATAAGACCATCTTCCCTGCCAACTCCATGTCTTGTACCGTCGGGTGATAGAGCAACCCAAGTTATAACTAAAGTTGGCTCAAAGAATTTAAGATAACCAGTGGCTATGTCTGTTGGACAAAATTTTCCAATCCCATAATTAACATTAATGGTTTTCACATTGAAACACTGGTAAATACTGCCTCTGGCCCACACAATCAACTGATTACTCTCTTCGTCATCATTGCTCGAACAATCCACATAAGGACACCATGAAATTTTATCATATTTAGGAGGGTCTTCGATTTTGATAAGCAAATTGCAGACCAAAGTCTCGCTGATCATATCGATTTTGTGGACATACAACGAACTGGCATCAATCGAAGCCAATATTCGCTCTTTTTCGATGTGAGCTAACTGCAGATCCAGCATCTCTCCGGACATTCCCTTGATCAATGCGCGAAGGCCGGAAGTTGCGTTAACCACTCGAACCATGCCTTCGGTTCTGGAGATTTTGTTGTTCACATTTATAACTTATGCTATATGCTTTCCGTCAATATGAACGGCTATCAAATGGCCTGGATAATTCTTTGTCTCCCATTTGTAGTCAATGATGTTTTTGAGTTTCACTTTGGAACTGCCATGATCATGATTGCCAGCGCTTCCGACGATGGTGACGTTTGGTTCGTTGATCTCATAGCAGTGTTTTTTGTCGCCGGACTTGAAAGCAATAACATTAACGAGAGTATGTCGCTGCTGGATTTTGTTAGGAAACTACTCATTTTATTAGCTGGCTTATTTTCTTGATTCTTGGATGAATTCTCCGGATGAAGTTCTTGTTTTTTAAAATAAAAACTAAAAGTATAAGAAACGCTATTAACATAACACATTTGGCTATGGGACAAATCTTTGTGGCAAATGGAATTTATTATTTTGCAGATTTGGTGGTTTTTCAATTTTTTATTGGAAGTATTTCTTCGAATGATAATGTTTACTGTTTTCGGGATAACACAATTGGATTTGTAAGATATTTTTTTGTGGATTTTATCGTGAACAAATAAAGTTCACGGCATAGGCAAGCGCCTCGTTTCTTTATTTTTTTTATTTAAAAATAAAACAGGGAAGATTTGATTTCCGATCGCAAAGTGTTGAATTCCTAAATAATGAATTGGGATACGCTTATTCGATATAAAGAAAATTTTCTTTTCTTGGGTTTCACGAGTTTTCTATTTTTATGACATTTGTATTTTTGTATCGATTTGTTTACTTGTCAAAATATTCACCTTTTGGGCCAAAATGTCGGTATTCCGTGGTAAGTGTTCAGCACTATACGCATTGAATTTCTAGGGTGCGCTTCTACTTTTGCTTGGATTTTTTTAGTTTTTAACAGAAATATACATAAATATTAAATAATTTGTATCTCAGAAGCAATAAAACTAATATTTAATGTGGTTTTTATTGATAAAGAGATACAAAAAGCAAAAATAATACAAAAATATTTGTATTTTAAAATTTTTGAATTTAACGGATTCCTTTTTTGAATATTCAAACGCACTTATTCAACCTTTTTGCGCATTGAGCAAAAACCCACAAAATTTGAACAAAGCTGTGTTTGTTCCCATTTAAAATGCATGGGGCAACTAACACATCTTTGGACTGTGGGTTTTTTCCTCTCAATTCAGCTTGTAGGGTTAAAGAGAGCAAACCCCCGAAGTCGTGACTCTAGGTAATATATTTCCTCTATGACGCAAAGTGCGAACGAATACTACAAATCAGTTCCAAATTCACAAATACAAAACAAAAGTAAAAGAACGAATTTGTTCGATGACCGAGATCTTAAAGCAGGAGAAAAAAGAAAACCAATACATACAAACTTTAACTCGCGCGTACAGAGAAACAGTTTGTGGTTTGTGGGATACATACAAAATAATGTCCGATCATACATTCATTCTGTGTATGAAATGAACGAAGTATACTGAAACCGGACTCATAGTTCCTTGGATTGCTTGTTAGTTCCATGTCTTTTAACTAGTTCCATATCCGTAAAAGAAATGAACTATTAATGTGGATGTGGTTGGGTTGGATTGCTTGTTAGTTCCATGTCTTTTAACTAGTTCCATATCCGTAAAAGAAATGAACTATTAATGTGGATGCGGTTGGGTTGGATTGCTTGTTAGTTCCATGTCTTTTAACTAGTTCCATATCCGTAAAAGAAATGAACTATTAATGTGGATGCGGACATTCCCAGTTCTTTTCATTTGTAGTTCCATTTCTATTATGGTGAGAGAATGAGAGATATCATGCATGTTTGTCTGATAGTGGTAGATGAAAAAAGAATGTTTCTTGTTCAATGCAATTGTTTTCTTCGGTTTCGTTGGGTTTTATTTTCTTTCTTCTGGTTGGTGACTGTTTACTGTTTTGTTTAGTTAGTGTTTTATCATTAATCATTATTAATTATTTGTTGAAAGTTTGATTAAGATTTGATAAAGTTCATAGTTCAGTAAGGAACTAGTAATTTAAGTAAAGAAAAGTGTTTACGTTGGATTATTGGTAATTTTAAAGTAGGTATTTTTGTTATGTCTTAAACCTACTCATGCATTCAACTGACTGAATTTGTCTATAAATCTTGAATGTTTTTTGTTTGTCTTTCTTTGATGTACAAAAATCTAGTTCAAACACTTAGCTTCCTGCTACATTTTTAAAACAAACTTTGAAGCTTATAGTTTTTAGCTTTTCCAATTAAATAAATTTGTATTTTACTCAAATTGAAAAGAGTAATGTTCTGTTTTTTTTTCATAACTCTTGAAAATGCATGAATATCAAAAAAGGAATTTAAATCATAAACATGTCTTAAATTGCTTTTTTCACACTGAAATGATTTCAGTTTGTTCTAATACTCGTAAGTAGTAGGAGTAAGTATATATTTTATTAGAATTAACCTTTTCAACTTTGATAATTGAATCACCAATTGGAAGAAGGGAATATGTGCCAAAATTTCCAAAAATGACATTTTGATGCAAATGTCATCTCTATACCTAGACCCATTGGTTAGGCCGAAGAAAGAAACAAAAACCCGTTTTTCTAATAGAAATATAGGTGATTTTAAAAAAGCATCTTAGAACAGTCACAAAGAAATTATTCAGTTTTTTTGCGTTTTCCCAACAATTAGATCAGATGGATTTATTTCCTTCTTCCAATTGGTGATTCAATTATTTCTTGGATCATTCTTATTATAATTAAACTACATACCTACGAATGAAAAGAACTTTACATAATTTATATGGAACTCAAACCAGCAAGTGAAACATGGAACTAAGCACCAATTAACAAAATAAGTACCTATACGCATTAACATAATTTGAAAAACCTTAACAGTTCCACGGACATGGTTCCAGGAACTGGTTCCGACGAGAAAAAGAATCGTTCCATGTCCGTTCCGGCTGCCGCAACAAAATACATATTCCATCTTGCTTTCAGTTCCGGACCTGCAATTGAACTTTAAAGTTATGCCCTCACGTAGATAAATTGCAGTGCTCCCACCTCTGCTATTTCTATCAGCCCGAATAAATCTGTACCCATTTAACCTGCACAGTGCATCATTATCATTAACGCTGGGAATAAACCAAGTTTCTGAAGCGCACACCACATCAACCTTTGATAATCATAATAGAAAACCCTGATAAGTATACCTTTGTGTAATATCAGCCAATTTCTCGTGTCCCATTTATCCAGTTAAAGAGAAGCATCCCACTAGTACCATTTGGTAATACGAGAAAGCCAACTGGGACGGTATGAATAACTTTTTTAGAATTTTTAACTGGTCACTGTTTCCTCGATATTGACGTTGATGCCAGTGCTGATATGATGACAGAAGTCATTTTTCTTGGGATGCGGAATTTTATTCCTTACAGAATTAAGAATATAAAGCCTAAGGAAAACTCTTGGTTCCATACAAGCTGTAAAGAAGCTATAAGGTTCAGAGAAGTAAGTTTCCGCTCTTACAAATCCAACCCAATCAACGAAAATCGGAAAAAGTATAAAAAAGTCAGAAACTGTTGGAGTAATGCGAACTACATAACTACAACTGCAATTACTAGAACCGCTACTTAAAACCAACCCTGAACTTATGTTGGCTAGTCTGACTCACTCTTCAACTGCATTTGCATTTGGTCACTTCTTTGTAACTTTTATCTTTTTGAGTATATTTAATAAATTAGTAATAAAGCTTAACTTTAAATTATAAATTGCTTATAATTATTTATCTTGTATGTCACTCACGGACATAACAATTGGCGACGAGGATCTTTTGTTTAGAACATCCACGGTTAAATACAGATTTCATCTTGTAGCGTCTGTGTAAAAAAAAAAGAAAAAAACAAAATGGCTAACGATGCGAAGGTTCTGGAACTTTTGGACATTCAGTCAAAGCTTCTTCAAGCAATCATAGAAGAAAAAAATACACCAAAAGAAAAAGACAAATCAAGGCCAGAACTTCTTATGGATTCATTATCAAATAGTCTATCTGAATTTTTTTATGATCCTGCAAATGGAATTACATTCGAAGGGTGGTTTTCTCGACACGAAGATATATTTTGCGTAGATGGAAAAGACCTCGATGACGCATCGAAAGTGCGGTTGCTTATGCGCAAACTCAACCCGATTGCACACGAGAAGTACGCATCATATGTCCTTCCAAAGAATACACGAGATATCCAATTTAAAGAAACCACAGACATCCTCCGGAGTATGTTCGGTGCCCCAGAGTCTCTCTTCAGTACACGATATCGTTGCCTACAGACCGTCAAAAAATGGACAAGAAGATTTTACAAGCTACGCAGCACGAGTTAATAAATTGTGCGAGGATTTTAAGCTAAGTGTGCTTACACCAAACCAATTTAAGTGCTTAGTGTTTGTCACAGGCTTGCAGTCATCAGCCGACTCAGACATTCGCACGAAACTACTTTCATCGTTGGAGGACGATGCAAATTTGGATTTATCGAAGCTGTTGTCGGGAGTCCAAAAATATATAAACCTTAAAAAAGATACAGCCCTAATCCAAAATGCATCAACTTCAATCGCCTCGATCAATGCCGTAAGAAAAGAAAAGTTCATTCCATCAGGACCGAAGTCAAAGAACCAACAAAGTAGCAGTAGCAACCTACAAAGCAATACTCAGTCATGCAGTCAACCAAAATCTCCCTGCTGGGGTTGCGGAGAAATGCATTTTTCTCGCGATTGTCCTTTTCGGGATCATAAATGCCAGCAATGCAAAAAAAATTGGGCATAAAGAGGGTTACTGTAATTGCTTTTCCAAAACAAGTCAAAAAGATGATAAGGTCAATGGAAACAAACCACATCATTACCGTAAAAAGTTTTCTCCAAAGAACAAGGCAATTCGGTTGAAGGTCAACTGTGTCAGCCATGCGAAGCGACGAAAATATGTGTCAGTCAACATTCGCCTCAGTAAAAACGTGGTACTGCACACACTGAAGCTGCAAATTGACACAGGATCCGATATTAGTATAGTGGACATTCACACCTGGAAAAAATTGGGTCAACCTGGAACAAAACTTGAAGGACGCCAAGCGAAGAGTGCATCGCTGGACGATATCAAGTTGATAGCTGAATTTACATGCGATATTCAGCTCAACGGGGAAGTCAAATCCTGTAAACTTTTCGTTTCAAAGATTAAATCTTTAAACATTTTAGGTACTGATCTATGCGAAGGATCAGCTGATTAGGGCACTCTGCAGTCGAATAATTCAACCGACAAAAAATGACCGACGCTCCGCAGTTGATATTATTCAGAAGCGATATGCAAAGTTGTTTAAAGAAGATTCATCAGTATGCACCAAAACGGAAGTCCAACTTCATCTCAAAGAAAACTCAACACCAGTCTTCAGGGCTAAGCGGCCAGTGGCATACTCAGTCCTACCACTTATTGAAGATGAACTCCAGCGCCTTCAAGACCGTAATGTTATCTCTCCAGTTGATTATTCAGACTGGGCAGCACCTATTGTGGTCGTTAGAAAAGCATCTGGAGGTGTTCGAATTTGCGGAGACTATTCATCTGGTCTGAATCAATCACTAGAGTCACATCAGTACCCACTTCCTCTGCCCGAAGATATATTTTCGAAAATTGCCAACAGCCCATACTACACGTATATCGACTTGGCAGATGCGTATCTCCAGGTCTCCGTAACACCTGCATCAAGGAAGCTACTCAACATCAACACCCACAAGGGGTTGTTCACTTTCAATAGACTTGCACCTGGAGTCAAATCTGCACCAGGAGCTTTTCAACAGTTGATGGAGGCAATGCTTTCTGGTATCAATGGAGTCGCAGCATACCTTGACGACATAGTCGTTAGCGGAAAGATTGGGATGACCACATGCTTAATTTGAATAAAATTCTTCAACGACTTTTGGATTATGACTTCCGAATCAAAATCGGTAAGTGTTCATTTTTTGTATCGAAAATTAAGTATTTGAGTCATATAGTCGATGCGAATGGATTACGACCAGACCCTGACAAAATTTTACAAATAAATACAATGCCTGCACCAACAAATATCACCGAGCTCAGATCATTTCTTGGAGCCGTGAATTACCACGGGAAATTTGTGAAACAAATGAGAGAAATTCGTGCACCATTGGATAATTTACTTCGAGAAAATGTTACATTCAAATGGTCTGAAGAGTGCCAACAGTCATTTTCTAAATTCAAATCCATACTCGCATCTGATCTTATGCTCACTCATTATAATCCAGCATTACCTATAAAAGTCGCAGCAGATGCATCAAATGTTGGTATGGGGGCAGCATTATGCACATTTTTCCAAATGGTGATGAGAAAGTCATCTCACATGCAGCCAGGTCCTTGACATCAGCAGAAACTAGCTATAGTCAAATAGAGAAAGAAGCCGCCGCACTTATTTTTGCCGTTAAAAAATTTCATCGAATGATTTTCGGACGTAAGTTTTTGCTTCTCACCGACCATAAGCCTCTGTTAGCAATATTTGGTAGTAAGAAAGGCATACCAATTTACACTGCCAACAGGCTACAGAGGTGGGCGCTAACGTTGATGATGTACGATTTCGAGATCAAGTATATTTCGACAAAAGAATTTGGATTCGTCGACGTACTCTCATGTCTGATCAACACCAAAGCAAATTTAGACGAGGATTGCGTTATTGCTTCGACCAGATTCGAAGAAAATTTTAGAGTTAATCTGCTTGATACAATTAACACGCTTCCAGTTAATTTTAAAATGATACAGCAAGCAACATCAAATTGTAAAACATTACAAGCTGTCATCAAGAACATGAACTCAGGATGGAAGTCACCTATACCATCACAAATCTGCCCATATTGTGCCAGGAAAGAAGGCTTAGCTGTCGTCGATGGATGTACATATAATGTTTAAAGACCGCATAATCATACCAGTGTGTTTTCAAAAGAGAATCTTACAACAACTCCATCGAGGCCATCCGGGTATTGACAAAATGAAAACTGTTGCCAGATGTCATGTATATTGGCCGGGGATCGACGAAGACATAACATCGTTCGTCCGTCAATGTCATGCCTGTGCCAGTGCAGCGAAGGCTCCTGTTAAAACAACTCTTGAATCATGGCCAACTACAGCAGCACCAATGGATCGTATTCACATCGACATTGCAGGTCCTTGTGACGGAATTTACTATTTTGTTATTGTGGATTCATATTCAAAGTGGCTGGAAGTTCTACAAGTCACTAACATTACATCCTGCATGATAATAAGTAAATTGACAGAAATATTTTCTCGATATGGTGATTGCAAACAACTAGTTTCGGACAATGGAACTCAATTTACAAGTGCTGAATTCCAAAGCTTTATGAATTCACGTGGAATACAACATTTACGAACTGCTCCTTATAATCCACAATCCAACGGTCAAGCAGAGCGCTTCGTAGATACGTTAAAGCGATCATTAAAAAAATTAAAGCAGGAAGGAACATGTCAGCAGAACCTCAAACCATTCCTACAGACTTATCGTTCTACACCGAATCGTAATGTTGTTAATTTTAAATCGTCTGCAGAAGCATTTCTCGGTCGAAAAATAACAACTTCGTTGGATTTACTGAAGAAGAAAGAATATAACTCCACAACTTGTAACGACAAACAGAATCGCCAGTACAATAGACATTTTATTGCCGGCGATATTGTCTACGCCAAAATCTACTTAAGGAACTCGTACAGTTGCAAGAGCCCTTCGAGATCTTGATATAAACAAATACGCTGGTCCTGATGGTTTACCCCCATTCTTCTGAAGAGATGTTCTTCATCGCTGGAAAAACCATTGCGTAAGCTTTTCCTTCGCTTCTACTGTTCCGGAATCTTCCCTAGAAGATGGAAAATAGCTTTTGTCCAGCCTGTTCCTAAAAAAGGCGATCCTTCCTCGTTCCTTTTGAATCGCTTATTCCATAATTACATATACACAAATTCTTAATTTTGTTGCTCTTATACGAGTATGTTTGGACCGAAAAAGCAAATAATCGACAATTTAAAGGAAATAAAACAGCTAGGGAAGTGGTTAAACACAAGTGGAAATTTAATCAGTGTATCCCAACCCAATTTGCTTGCAAACCCCTTTCCAACTTCATCTGAGCCTGCAGATGCCAGGCAGATGCAGGCACTTCACTTCAGCATTTAGACGCAATCGCTTTAAATATGGAAGATAATCATGCTTATTTTGACATTCTCATGAATAGTCTATTCGTTAGAATGATTCTATTCCTTCGAATAAACTTTCTTAATTTTGAGATTCGAACGAATAACATTCATTTGCGAAACATTCAGGGGTGGCCGGGGCGCGATGGTTGTGTGCTCGCCTGTCAATCTCAATATAACAGGTTCGATTCCTGCCGTCGTCTAAGTCGTCTTTAATTCCATTAAAACCTTCTATAAATTGTCATCAATGGGATGCTGGTTTACTCATTACATGTTGTTTAGGCATAACACTAACAACATGTGATTGAGTTAAACTAGTATGCCCAACAAGGATGGAAAACGAATAAAATAATGCAATTATAAGGGACATAGAAATAAGACACGGCAATTCTCCGCTTTAGTTCAGCCGCCATCCCTGGAGATACAAAATCTGAGACAACCACCTTCAGTCTCAGAACATCGTGCCACACATCTTTCCTATCCTTCTTTCTCTTCCGTAACTTCACGCCCACGCTGTGTTGAAACATTTGAAGGGTATTCATATTCCCTTGAGCGTGAGTAAATTATAAAAAAAAAAAAAAAAAAGATAGCATAAAATGAACTTCAAAAAAGATTCATTTTCATTGTCAGCTGTTTGACATTTACTATATTTCTATTTGAATTAGTATGACCGTTTTACATTTTTTTTGTTTCTAAACATTTTATAGATGTTGGATAAATAATCAAGAAACAAAATAAATAATACACTTTTTCATTATAAAGTAAAGTTTAACCATTAAGAACTACATATTTATTACATTTTTTGTGTCAACTCAGCTGTTTTGAAACTTTTCTTAAAAAAAATAAGTTGTTCATGACGCGTTCTAAATTTTTATTTTTTTTTCGTATACACTTGGTCACACTATAATATCAAAAACAAAAGAGAAGTGTTTGTGAAATGTCAAAACCAAAAGGTGAAATCTTTGTTTATTTGTAATTGTTTTGTTTATTGTATAATAATTTAAATTTCTTGGATAAAAACATAAAATAATAAATAAAAATATGGTATTTGTGTTGTTTATAAATTAAGATGGTGCTGAAGAAGTGCAGAGGAGAAGGATAGTGGATGATTTCTTTATTTCCGTATCAACGCGGGTGGTAAAAAAACCCTTTGCTACCTCCGGGTTTTCTTCCATTCATGCTTATTTTGACATTCTTATGAATAGTCTATTCGTTAGAATGATTCTATTCCTTCAAATGAACTTTCTTAATTTTGAGATTCGAACGAATAACATTCATTTGCGAAAGATAGCATAAAATGAACTTCAAAAAAGATTCATTTTCATTGTCAGCTGCTTGACATTTACTATATTTCTATTTGAATTAGTATGACCGTTTTACATTTTTTTTGTTTCTAAACATTTTATAGATGTTGGATAAATAATCAAGAAACAAAATAAATAATACACTTTTTTATTATAAAGTAAAGTTTAAGCATAAAGAACTACATATTTATTACATTTTTTGTGTCAACTCAGCTGTTTTGAAACTATTCTTAAAAAAGAATAAGTTGTTCATGACGAGTTCTAAATTTTTATTTTTTTCGTATACACTTGGTCACACTAAAATATCAAAAACAAAAGAGATGTGTTTGTGAAATGTCAAAACCAAAAGGTGAAATCTGTGTTTATTTGTAATTGTTTTGTTTATTGTTTAATAATTTAAATTTCTTGGATAAAAACATAAAATAATAAATAAAAATATGGCATTTGTGTTGTTTATAAATTAAGATGGTGTTGAAGAAGTGCAGAGGAGAAGGATAGTGGATGCTTTCTTTTTTTTCCGATCAACGCGGGTGGTAAAAAAAACCCTTTGCTACCTCCGGATTTTCTTCCATTATTTTAATTAACTTTTTCTTTTGTTCGCGGTTTGTCTAGTTGGAATGCGACCTTTAAACATAAAACAACAACAAAAATAATAAAAGTAATTTATTTTCCATTAAATAATTAAAAACTTACATGTTTTGTTGTTTACTCGACAGAAAAATTCAAACGATACAAAAATGACATTTAATTCTATTCTTTCGAATGTCAAAATTGAATTAGCTTTAGCAAATGAATGAACTTTCTATGGATTGGGTGAACTTTCGATTTGTTCGATTAACATTCTAATCGCCGAGTCTCAAAATTAAGTTTCAACGAATTCGACTCACTTTCTAACGAAAGAGAATGTCAAAATAAGCACCAATTTCGCCGAATTTGCGGGTGAAGTTCCGGAGCCACAAGAACAGCATAAAACTGAAGAACCAGCAGGAAAGAAACGACGGCAAGCTTCCGCTTTTGGATAAGCAGTGTGTACTCCAAGAAATAACCTTAAATGGTATCAACGAAAGTATAAACAAAGGAAGAAGAGAGGAATATGTCATACAAATTAAAGGAGGACATTGCTAGGAGAGACACAAAACATCCTAAGATCCAAGAGGAAACTTATACAGCCTAATTGTGAGTTTCGCCCGGAAAACATTTCCCCCGAAACATTTTTGTTCCCTCGAAATTTTAAAGGCTTTTATGAGTTTCGCCCGAATAAAAATTTCACTTCGAATCAGGGCATCAGTTATTTGTCAAAATTACTTGCGATAGAGGTAAAATTGTGGCTACGCTAGTAGTGCCACTCATTGTGGCTCCCAATTTTTAATTGGATTATCTGAAACGAATAATTTGCACAGCTATTTTTAAACAGCAGACTATTTTCAATAGAATCATACGAGACCGGTCTTTAATTTTTCAAGATCTTTCTGAAGAAGGAGGCAGTCATTTAAAGATTTTTATGGAACGGAAAATTTTGACGTCATCGGCATACATTAAATTATTTGAAAATTTGAAACTGGAGGGTATATCATTAAAAAGGATAAAAAGCAAAGGACCAATATGACTCCCTTGGGGGACACCTGAGGTAACATCAATTTGTTTTGATATCTGTGATCCAATTTTAACAAATTGAAAACGATTTTCCAAATAGGATGAAATCCATTTGATAAAGCTGGAATGAAAACCGAGTTTCGAAAGCTTAAAAATCAATATTTCATGGTTTACCCTATCAAACGCCTTAGCGAAATCTGTAAATATTATATCTGTTTGCAAACCATTTTCAAACCCATTTATAACTGACTCAGACAGTATTGAAGATTTGTGGCGGTAGATCTACCGGCCATTAAGCCACGTTGGGATTCTATTATAGTGTTTTTAATAACAGAGCTCAACTTATTACAAATAAGCAATTCGAACATTTTTGGAATCGCTGAAAGTTTACATATCGGCCTATAATTCACAACATTCTGCTTAAATCCAGATTTATGTATAGGAGATATACTTATAAGAAATCTTCCAAATATCCAAAAATACTCCACTGTTTAAAGATTTATTGAAAATCAGACAAAGTGGCAGAGATAGTGAGGAAGCACAGCTCTTTAATACGATGGGGGCTATTCCATCGGGGCCAGCGCTTTTATTAATATCAAGCTTATTTAAGGCTTCAAAAACATCCGATACATCAAAATTAATATTTCCTATATCAACTTCCTCTATTGACGAAAAATCCGGAAGTTCACATGGGATTGGAAGAGCATAAACGGAATAATAATCAGCAAAGAAATCACTTATCACATTTAAATCACTCGAAATTCTTCCAGAATATTCCATACTATTCGGAAATCCAGTGGTTTTTCTTTTCGTATTGATGAATTGCCAAAAATGTTTGCTATCTCTTTTAATTTTAGATTCTAAAGATAAAATATAGTTATTTATAGGAAGTCATTAAGGATGTTAAAATCATGATGACATTTAATATATTTTTGTCGGAGAATAACATTATTTTTATCCAGTTTATATAATTTATAAGCTTTATTTTTTTTATTTTTTAGATTAGCGAGCCTGCTATTAGACCAAGGGACCTTTGAGCTGGAACGGGCTCATTTCTTAGGGACAAACAAATCATGTGACTCTTTTAAATATCTAGAGAACAATTCAAAAGCTTGATCTAAGTTTAAATCGATCAGAATTGTGCTCCAAGGTATTGACAGCAAAAAATTATTAATTTCAATGAAATTCGCACGTTTATAATCAAAAAAGAATTCTCGTGGATTAACAAATTCTCTTATATATGTTAAAAATTTACAATCTATTGTCAGGCATATAATGATGAATTGAATTATTTACAGCTGGAAATTCATTCTTTTCGATATAAGCTTCATATTCCTTATCAACAAAAACTAAGTCTAAAATGCGATTCAGACTATTATGTAAACCGTTTACTTGCACAAGATCAAATTGACCATAAAAATCAAGAACAGCGGATTCAATTTGGGTACTAACGTTAAAAGGCACAATATGCTTATCATTGTTGTGGATACCCAATTAAGGTTCTTCTTTTTTTTGACTATAAAGCAGCAAGTAAATACAGAACGACGGAAGTCACTTAAGTCTATCTTTATACTCGTTCTATCCGTCTGTATAAAATTAAAAGCACGATATGAAATAGTTTTTTTTATTTAGCTTAGAACAACATACAAACCAACTTTGGTACTTTAATGGTTAGGTAGGAGTCGAAGCAGATAACATAGTTGTTGGTAGCCGGTACATCTGCGGCGCTTGCACCATGCAACAAATGTTGATTCGGTGGAAGCGGTGCCGGTGGCTATTTTCCTGGGGTGGTATCCTCAGCCCATCTGCCTCCACGAATTTAGTCTTAAAAACAAAAGGAAAAAGAAAGGAATTAGTGGGATTCGATTGAAGTAAAGAACAAGGACATCGGATTAGGTACGGACTCTTATTCCCATCCGATGCCCTTGATTCAGAACTGAGGATATACTTATCTTTTCCTATGGTAACCTTAGTCCACCGCGGGTTTCTAGATTGTTTAGTTAGGCCATGAGGACTCCCGTCGAATGGGGCTGTTTACGAATCGGCATTGACCCATAATATATTCTTCCACAATCATAAAGCCGCGTGGAAAACAATGGCTTTGCACTGGGAACACGAGGGAAAGATTTACGAGGGTTTGACTCCATCACTTTCTTAGAATTGTCGACAGGATTCACCAAACGATAATTAGTTAAAGACAATTTTAAAAACGCGGAAGGAAAATGATTATTCGCGAAAATTATTCCTGTAGCCCGAAGCTGTGCACGGCGAGGACGCGATCGAATCTCGAACTTAAATAAAATAAATAGGAATTACGATAGGGACAGATAGAAGAAAATTGGAAAGGGATAATAGGATAAATTAGTGCTTTTGACCAAAGAAAGAAAAAGAGGAAGTGAAACGGGCATATAGGTGTAGGGTCGTAAGAAAAGCTGAGGCGGAAGCGAACTAGAGATAAAAGCGAAATAGGTAGATAAAGTTTAAATTCATAGGTATTAAAAAATTAGAAAAAGAAGCTAACTCGGTCAGAGAGGGAGAGATTTTGTGAAGTGAGGAATAAACATTAGAATAAAAGTTAAGGAAGATTCACAATAGGTTTATGGGAGGAAATAGGTTTGGGGACGTGATAGTTTTAAAATTAGAGCTTTTACGGACTAAACATGATAGTAGTCGTTATTTTGGTTTCTTAATCACGAATACAGACGAATTTTTTTGGTCACCTGTACCACTAAGGTGGTTGAACTTAATTAGAGATTCCCCCAATCAAATGGATTGCGGGCAATGACAAAGAAGATGAGCAACGGTTGCAGGGAATACTGTAACGACATCATCATCTTCGTCATTTTAAATCGAACCACCTCTGAATAGACATCGCAGAACCAAGTCTGTGTTAAGTGATAATTTAAATACAAAAAAAAATCAAAACTTTGTTTTAAATCAGTTTTTTTTAATTAAATAAATATATAAGTTTTTGTGAGATTTCCTGGCTAAGTTTGAGTTTGCTTAGGAAATTAATAGAAAGTTTTCGGGGTGAGTTAAAACAAAAAAAAAGGAACCAAAGGGAATAGTGATATAGTGGATTTTTTTTTAATTTACAGTGAGGGCGAATATCGGCAGTGGTAATTAAGGCCATTAGACAGGGCCAATGGTTGATTCCAATGGTTGATTCATACGACAAGAGCTTAAAAGAACCCAGTTACGGCTTACCAAACAAAAAAGGGAGCATTCGAGAGTGTTGGAACCTAAAAGGATCGAAATCCGTGAGATAACCCGGATAACAAGTAACCTAATCTAAGATATTAAAGTGTGAAGGCAAAAATAGAAGGGTGAGCTGAGAAGTCGTTCTGTGGGGTCGTATTTCACCTCTTCTAGTGTCCAGTGACTTCGCCCTCACCGCAAAAACTTTATTACGTTTTTAAAATTAGAAAACTATATATCTATTACAAAACACATCAAAAAGAATAAATTCGATAGCTGCACAGTTGCAGCGACGAAACCGCTCAGCGGATAGCGGTCACGAGAGTACGTCCGGAGGAGGCCCCAGTCCCCTGATATACATATATCCATATTTTATATTAAGAACAATCGGCGTGATATAATTTTGTTTTTTTTTGCGATTTTAATTGTATTTTACCTTTTTTTAGATGATTTTTTTTAGCAATTGTTTTATGTAAATCGGTGAGAGTGTTTCCTTTTTTTTGGGTGAAAAGTGTGTTTTAAAGCGTAGTCGAAAGCATCAATTCCGTTAGCCTTTTGCGGATATAGGTTCCTCAGAGGTCCAGTTATTTAGCAACAAAATTTTGCGAAACCCTTAAGTTACCCACAAAGAGCTCTTTGTAGGTAGGAATAAAAGGAGGATAGTGTTTTTTTCGAGCCAGAAAGTCAAGGTTTCGGTATCAATAACGAAGACTGGGACTTTAGGAGCTTAGTCCTTGTACGAGAGTTGTGTTTTTTTTCCAACGGAAGAGTTTTTTTTTCGGTTACATAACCACTTTAAACCAACTCAAAAGGCAACATCCCATCGCCAATTTGTTTTATATTTTCTTTAACGTACTACTTTTGAATAATTATTTGTTTTCTTTGATATGTGAGTTAGCTTTAAAACAAGTTAAAGAGGCAATTTAAGTCACATGTTTCTACGTAATTGTACCTTTTTTTTAAATCAATTTTAAACCCTAAAAGTTCTTTTAATGTTTTTCAGTGTAATTTCAAAATGTTAGAGTAGGTCTTTTTATGAACCTTGTCCTTAAAGTATGATGTTTAACTTACTTCCGTATAGAGTAAATAAAGAATCTTTGTAAATCACGTCATCAATGATTGAAATAACCGCCTTTTTTTCTTAACTGAGCTCCCAAGAAGCTCAATGGAACTTTAATTTACTTTTCAGGGGGTGCAGTACGGCGGACTAAAGTCCTGGCGGTGAAGTAAGTATGGTTCATTAGCGACAGAAAGCAATCCTTGTTTCAAGTAAGGGGAAACTCGAAGTACAGCGCCGACCGAATTCCAGGTAGGGAGGGACAAGACGACGTCAACAGCAGCAGCGTACCCAAGGTGTGAGTCGTTAGAGTGAGGGTGTGGCATGTTTAAAAATTTTTTTGAAATAGGCGAGGTCCAACTACGGTGGCAAGATCCCCCCCTACATCCGGCGAGCGGAGCTGAGCGGAACAAGCATGCCATCGCCTCCGTAGCGGACATTCTACCCCTACCTCATCCTCTCCTACCGTATCCTAAACCTCTTTCTACTTTCCTATTTTCCTTTTCTTCTTTTTTTTTATGCACCCGTTCAGAATCCTACACCCCAAACAACCTCCCTTTGCCTCATTTCAAATGGCGCCCATCCGTGTTATGCAATTTTTTTTTGTCGTTGTAGATTATCTCAGTTCTGAGTGGTTGCGAGGGCAGTATCCGGTCGCAACGTATGTCGTAAGCAAGATAGCTCTTGGGAAGGCTTGTTTACTTGCGACGGATCGATCGGGTGATGTCATCGGGCTAGTTGGAACTTAGAACTTTAGAAATTTTTGTTTGATAAAGGTTCGGATCCGGTCGTCGTCGTTAATAACAGCCATGTTTAGCGTATGTCGTGGACAAGATAGCTCTTGAGAATGCTTGTTCACTCGCGACGTCAAGTGGGGGTTGTTGGCGACGGAAATCGGAACCAGAAATAGGAAACTGAATTCGCTGTCTTCTCTGAGAGCCCTGTACGTCTTCTTTGTGAAGGTCTTAACGTACGCAAAGAACTGCGACATGATTATCCGAACGAAACATCGGGGACAGGTCGTGTTGGCTACATCTGTTTTCTTACCAGGGTCGATACAATTCGTAAGTCTTGGAGGGGATTGCTCTTGAGAAAGCTCAACCAGTTGCGACGTGGCGAATCTGGTCCTGGCAGCAGAAGTAGAGAAACATTTATTGTGTAATTTTCATATTTTGTATTTTTCTGATTGTCATTGTTCACACCTTGGGAAAAAATATTTAGGTACAAAAGGATAGCTATTGAACCATACTTAGATGAAAAAAGAAATCACCGAAGAGAGCCGCTGGAAACACCCCCATATGTATATGCACACCTCTTTCTAAAACAACTATTCCAAATCATTACAGTTAGCGGAAGAAACTTCAAGACTAAATATTATTTTGCATACATTTATTTGTCGTTTATTAGTTAGTTTTTTTTTTGGTGTGTGAGAAATTAAGTTTATAGATAGGAGAGTGGGTGATTTTCCTGTCGCGATTATTGGGTTAAAAAGATATATTGTTAGGATTAAGAAGAATCATTAGTTTAGTAAGTACTTCATTTGTTATAGGTAGATATTCTGTTTTTTGTTAATTACATACATACATAGCATACAAATTTCATACTTTTGTTCATACTAAAGGTAGTTTTTATCATTAAAGAATTAAATTTTCGGCTTAAAATCTTTGTGGTATCTAAGACATAGGAATTGGGTTTAGTTTAGCTTGAATAGTATAGTTTTTCTTTGTAAATGTTTTTTAGATATAAGCAGATAGTGGTTAAGATTCTTAGTGTTAGATAGATAATATTTAAGAAGATAGAATTAAGAGATAAGATCTTCAGTTCTTTTGTAAAGCAAATGAACGCATGAAACGACAAGAAGAACAACAACTTGAGGTCGACATAAACAGCATTTAAGAATTCGTTCAGAACCGAGTAATTACTCGAACTCTACGCGATAGGCTTTTGAGAAATTCACCTGAAATGTCGTTTGTAAAACATTCTCCAATCAAAAAGAAAGTAACTCAAACCCAAAACATGCCAGATGATGAGTTTCCCTCCGGCGACAATAGCCAGACTGGAAACCGAAGAGGCCCGACACCAGAAGGTGATTTAAATCTTCCCCTCAGCGTTCCTAGTGATTCAGGTGTTGTTGTGGGGACAGGAGCGGCGGACAGCCAAAGTCAAAGTCAAAATCTTTCAAATGACCTGGATAATACCAGCGGAAATGCATCCATAAACGGAATGATTTCCACACCGCCATACAGCGACCTAACTGTAATGGGTGATAGTTCATCGAGGCCATTGAATGGGTCAAATGCAGGCATAGGGTCTAGAACCGAAAAGGGGAATGGCACAGGTAACCATAATGTGGGAGGTGGACAAAGCACGCAGGGGTCGTTCATTGCAAACGAAATCAGGGCAGTAATGGGAGAGGCCATTGGAGACCAGCACAGGGCTTATGAAAATTCATTAGATAGGGAAAACACGGAGTCGTTGAAAGACGAAATAAGGATACAAGTTTTAGATATCCTAAAAGAGATGAATACATCTCTGCATGTAACCCCACCTTGTGAGGAACGATTCCGACATTCCATGGGCAACCAAGAAGTTGGTCAGAGATATTTACCACAGCTTTTGACTGAACCTCCGCGACATTCGCAGCTGGATCCCCGTTCAAGGCCATTTCAACCACCTAGATTCATTCAGGGGAATGCTAACCA
Organism: Chrysotoxum bicinctum; assembly: GCA_911387755.1. Lineage (NCBI taxonomy): Eukaryota > Metazoa > Arthropoda > Insecta > Diptera > Syrphidae > Chrysotoxum > Chrysotoxum bicinctum. Next base: position 140,906,566 of record OU426987.1, on the reverse strand, counting down.
AAGACCTAGTAGTGAAAACGGACATGCTTCGAATGCGATATACCAACCGAATTTACACCAAAATCCGTATTCAGAGATTAGAACACCTCATAATAGACGTGGCCAAACAGCGTATAATTCATCACAAATGTACCCGCCCTCCGCCATGAGAACGCCCATCAAGTTGGATAAATGGGGAGTGAAATTTGATGGCAAGGCTGGTACCCTCAGTGTAGAGGTCTTTGTTTTCCGGGTAGAGACGCTTCAAGGCCAATACGAATGCTCCTGGGCTGAGATCATGAGAGACTTCCATCTCTTGCTCTCAGGTGATGCGAGTGAATGGTACTGGTGGTATCATCGATCAAACGGTCGACCGGACTGGCCCATGTTGCGAGATGCTTTGATGCGCCAGTTCCGTAATTCCAAATCGGACTATGAGATCATACGGGAAGTCATGGAACGAAAGCAGAACACCTGGGAGTCGAGTGATGATTATTTTGCGGCCATAACGAAGCTCCGATCTCAGCTCAGGACACAGATTCCGGAAGGGGAACTCGTTCGGATTTTAAAAAGAAATTTGAATGAGCGATTAGAGAGGCTGGTGTACCCCCAAGCGATTTACTCAATGGACCATCTGAGAATGGCGTGTAAAGAGGCCGAATATGCATTCCCAAGAAGGGAAAGAGAAGTCCCAAAAACGCATAGGGCTACTGCTCGTTTCGTGGCCAACGAATTGGAACACGAACCAGATTTAGAGATGCGACAGTGTCACGACGAACAAGTTGATGCATTCCAGCATTTAGGAGCACGCCCTAAGACCACAGTGGGCCAAAGCGAAAGTAGACCAATGATTTGCTGGAATTGTAGAGCACAAGGCCATACTTTTATGGATTGTCCCTCTACGAAAAGAAATATATTTTGTTACCGTTGTGGACAGGAAGGTGTTATTACGCCTAAATGTGCAAGGTGCAACCCGGAAAACCGGAATCGGAACGCATCTTCGGGGGAGTCGCGTTCAACTCAAACCCCCCAAACAGAACAGTAAGAAACGTGGGAGTACAAACCGATGTAGATGAAGAAAGGAGAGTGAAGATATTAGCTAGAGAGGAAAAAGATAGTGAAAGTGTAAAAGAAACTAAAAACAGATTTGAGATGAGACCTTTGCATGTGAGATTAAGGGATTATTATTTAACGAGGAAAAGAATATTTGAGGGTAAGGGGAATGAAGTTTCAAATAGGATAAAGAAAGCGAGATCGAGATATCAGTTACGGAAACAGGTTAGAAAGAACATTTCAGCCACAGTGATAGATACTAACACTGACCCTCGACCTTACGCAAAGGTTTATATTGGCAAGAGAGATATATATGGGTTATTAGACAGTGAGGCTAGTGTAAGTATTTTGGGAAAGAATTGCGTAAAGCTCTTAGATGAGCCAGGAATTCACTTTCGACCTTACAAGTCCGGTGTCAAGACTGCCGACGGTAAAAACTAAGCCATAATTGGAAAGGTCAACATATTAATTAGATACAAAAATTCCGAGCAAACTATCACATTCTACCTGGTACCCAATCTCGACCAGGAGATGTACTTAGGGGTAGACTTTTAGAAAGCTTTTCAAATCGCTCCAAATATTATCAGTTCCATTTCAGTTCTAGAGGAGGACGCGGACTTAATGAATTCGCACGAACTTTCGTCTGAACAGCGGTCCCGATTGGAAGCAGTCAAACTGAAATTTCTCGATTTTGATCGTCACGGCTTAGGAAAGACAACGCTCATGGAGCACACCATCGATACCGGAGATGCGGTCCCGGTAAAGCAGAGGCACTACCCCGTTTCTCCAGCGGTACAAGCCATTTTGTATGAAGAAATAGATAGGATGATTAAGCTCGGCGTTATCGAGGAGAGTGGGAGTCCTTGGTGCTCGCCAGTTGTCCTTATTAAGAAGCCAGGCCCTAACGGTACGACAAAGTATCGTTTTTGCCTGGATTCGCGTAAGGTCAACTCGTTGACTAAAAAGGACGCTAACCCTCTCCCCCATATCGAAGGGCTTATCAGTCGTCTTCCGGATACATACTTCATTAGTAGCGTGGCTTTTTGGCAAATACCGTTGGAGGAAGGGAGTAGGGAGAAAACTGCGTTTGCGGTTCCGGGGAGACCTTTGTACCATTTTACGGTCATGCCTTTTGGGTTGTGCAACGCCGCTCAAAGGTTATGCCGTCTAATGGACAAAGTGATCCCTGCACGTCTCTGGGACCGGGTCTTCGTGTATCTAGATGACTTACTCATAATAGCACCTGATTTCGAATCTCATATCGCTCTGCTGGGCGAAGTGGCCGACTGCCTGAGGAAAGCGAATCTCACCATCAACGTTAAGAAATCCAAATTCTGCTTTAAAGAGCTGAAGTATTTGGGTTTCATCGTTGGTGGTGGGAAATTGAAGACTGACCCGGCCAAAATAGAAGCAGTCGTCGATTTTCCGATGCCGAGAAATCCGAGACAGGTTAGAAGGTTACTTGGTCTGGCGGGGTGGTATAGGAGATTTATTAAAGACTTTTCAACTTTGACTGCTCCCCTGACGGACACGCTTAAGAAAAAGAATTCCAAATTTGTGATGTCTGAACAGGCAAAAGAAGCATTCGAAAATCTGAAAACGCTTTAACGACTGCTCCGGTGCTCACACACCCAAATTTCATGAAGCGATTTTATGTTCAATGCGATGCGTCCGACTCTGGAATCGGTGCAGTACTTTTTCAGAAGGACGAGGCGGGCGAAGAGTTTCCAATTTCATACTTCTCTCAAAAGTTGAACTCGTGCCAAAGAAACTACAGTGTGACCGAGAGAGAGTGCATGGCCGCGGTGATGGCAGTGAAGAAGTTCCGGCCCTATGTCGAGGGGATGGATTTCACCGTCATTACTGACCACGCTAGTCTGAAGTTGCTAATGACGATGAAAGACCTTAGTGGCAGGCTAGCAAGATGGTCGCTGGAGCTACAATCATATACCTTTGACATAGAGCACAGGAAAGGTTCACTCAATGTGGTGCCAGACACGCTCTCTCGGGCACACTTAGATAGCTTGGAGTTGGGAGAAGTAGCACCTCTGATAAATCTCGAATCCGAAGAATTTCGCTCCGAAGAATACCAAGATCTGATAAACACTATCCTAAAGCACAAAGAACAATTCCCGGACTTGAAAATTGAAGACTCGTTTGTGTACAAACGGACCTTTCCCTCAAATAGCGATGAAGCATTACTAGAAAACACTTGGCGGCTGTGGGTTCCTGCCGGTTTAACCGAAAGCCTAATCGCCAAGGCACATAATCCACCCCAAGCCGCTCATGGTGGAGTGGCTAAAACCATGTACCGTGTTAGGCAACACTTTTATTGGCCAAACATGACCGTCCAAATCCGACAATTTGTGCTCAATTGTGAGATCTGTAAACAATCTAAATCATCTAGTCAAGTCCAACGTCCCCCAATTTATAACAGTTAATTTTCTGACCGTCCTTTCCAAAAATTATATGTAAACTTCATTGGTCCCTATCCGAGGTCCAAAACCGGAAACTCCTTTGTCTTCGTGGTATTAGATCACTTTTCGAAGTTTGTTTTTCTGAAACCCCTGTGCGCCGCGAATTCCAGAAGCACAATTAGTTTTCTTAAAACAGAAATTTTTAATACATATGGAGTGCCCCAAATACTTCATTCCGATAACGGAAAGCAGTTCATATGTAAAGAGATCCAAAACTTCCTGGAAAAGTATGGGGTACGGCACTTCAGGACGCCTAATTATGCGCCGCAATCCAACGCTTCTGAGCGAGTTAACAGAACGTTATTAGCTGCCATACGTTCATACTTATGGTAAAGGAAGACCAACGCGACTGGGAGGTTCACTTAAGTGACATCGCATGCGCATTAAGAAGTTCGGTGCACACTAGTATCGGAGTGTCGCCATACTTTGTTCTGTTTGGTACAAATATGGTTACACATGGTAGCGCCTATGCACTGACACAAAAGTTGAATGCGGTAGAGGACTGCGAACTCTTGATCCTTCCGAGGCAAGAGCGATTACAGATAATTCGCGACAAAATAAAAAAAGGCATACTGAAAGCAAACGAGAAAATCGAAAAAACCTATAACACTCGGTCCCGGAATGTCCGATATGTCCCGGGTCAAGAGGTGTATAAACGAAATTTTGTCCTCAGTGACTCTTCAAAACTGTGCCCCAAGTATATAAAGTGTCGAATAATTAAACCCGTAGGGAAAAGTATGTACGAACTCGAAAACTTAGCTGGCAAACGAATTGGAATTTTCCATGCAAAAGATCTCAAGCAGTAAGTTCAAATAGACCATAGGAACTTCCAAATCAAACGTAACACAGTGTTTCTGTTACTGGGAACGTCCTCATCACAGAGCAATAAGATGTTATCAAGTAGTTTTCAAAAACAATGATAGCTCACAAGTAGTTCACAAGAGATTTATTCCCTCGTGGACGAATACTTCAACTAAGTATACATGTTATTCGTTTTAAAATACGTAATATCTTCTAAACTAAAAAGAAAAAAAAAATACTTTGAGTGACGTTAAATCGAACCCAAGTAGATAGATAGATAGATAGATAAATTCTTTATTATATCAAAAAATGTTTAACAATATTTCTTTACTTAAGAATAAGAACATGGCTTTCCTGCCGTCTGCCTGATATGACATTTCATTTTAGTGATAAATAAAAAAACAATAATAAATTAAAAGTAACTAATAATATACCAATATTAATAATCAATGATTAAAATTATTATAAGTTAAAAATTTTCAAAAATTTAAAAGGAAACAAAGAAGATACATTTCTACTTAATGATTATAATTTTCTCTAAGTAATTTACAATTACACAATTTTAATATGATTTGAAACACAAAAGGTTGTCAATTTTGAAATGATTTGAAACACAAAAAGATAACAATTTTGCAATGATTTGAAACATAAAAAATTTTACAATTTTGAAATGATTTGCAACTAAAATTTTACAATTTTTCAATTTTAAAGTGATTTGAAACACAAAATAGAGTGCCTTAAACTGCAGTAACTGGTTGAACTAGAGGTTTTAAGCTTCGAAACTGTTGCGAAAAGTTAAGGCGTGTTTGCAATACTTATATAAAGTAGACCATCCTAGTTCTCCGTTTAGTATTTCATAAAGTCGCCTTGGAGAAAGGTAACTCTCATCAAAATATAATCGGCGGATTTCCTGCAGTATAGGACAAATGGCAATAAAATGGTTTATATCTTCATTTTCACGTCTGTTGCAAAGATTACAGATTTGGGGTAGGTCAGATCGATGAGGCATAAAGTTTAAGTTAAAAACTTCAACTCGGGCTCTAAAAATATAGCTTATAACTTCGACAGAAAATTCGTTGCTGAAATAGTTCGTTTCTGAAGACAACTGGTGGTTAAGGTTCCTGTATGTATTCCTGGACGATGAAGAAGTTGCTCTGGATAGATGCTGGGTGTAAATCTGCTCATCTATTTTTGCAGTCACATCTGCAAACATACTCTCCCATTCATCAACGTTAGACTCCATTAGTGACAGATGAGCTTCATGGGAATGGGCTATTTCATTCCATTCCTTGAACGGAGAGGCGTTAGTTTGCAATAGTCTTACCATGATAGACTTGTGAAGACTTCTGCCACTTCTTTTCATAACCCTTATCAAATAATTAAAGTTGGCTTTTAGATTTTGTATATACAGAGGCGTTATACCAGATTCCACATAGATGGCATAGTTTGGCGTTGAATTAGGCAGTCTGAATAAGCGTTTAAAGAAGTATCTCTGCAACGTTTCAAACACCTCGAAGAATACATAACCAAAAACCTGGGCACCATAGCACATACATGTGTTGACCGTTGTTTGAAAAACACGGTATTTTGACGCGAGATCAATGTTCTGGTTTGCAAAGAATTTAGGCCACATTATGCTCAAAGCCAGTTTGGCCTCATTGCTTTTTTGTTTAGCGTGTTTCGAAAAATTCAGATTATGTGTAATTAAAACACCCAGGTACTTAAATTCTTGCACAACTTCAATATCCACATTATTGAGGGACCAATTTTCTTCCGGCTGCATTCTCCTTTGACGCGCTTCAAAAATCATCACCTTAGTCTTGCTTGTATTAACGACTAACCCCCATTTCTCGCAAAAGGTATTCAGCCTGTTGATTTGCAACTGCAGGGTGAAAGGGTTGTCAGCCAGTAACACTAAGTCGTCAGCGTAGAGCAAGACTTTCACTTGTATATCGGCATAAGGTATTCCTCCTGGAAGTACATCACAAATATCATCAATAAATAACGCAAAAAGTAATGGACTTAAAATGCAGCCTTGAGGAACACCTGTCGTTGTTTCAAACCATTCTGAGAAATCCGTCCCATCCCATACAGAGGCACTCGAAGAAACAAGAAAGTTGAAGTACATCCTCAAGAATTTCCGGGAGATTCCTAGCGTTGAGAGTTTGTAGATCAAAGCCTGTCTATTTACATTGTCGAATGCTGCCTTAAAGTCTACGAAACAAGCGTATAATTTTTTCTTTTTTTCAATTGACTTTCTAGCAATACTCGTCAATGCAAAGATATGGTCCAACGTTGAGAAACCCGACCTAAAGCCGGCTTGAAACATGCTTAGAAGGTTTCTGTCATCGATCCACTTGGTAAGCCTCTCGTAGAGAATTGAAGTAAGAATCTTTCTCAAAGTACTTAGAATAGAAATTCCTCTGTAGTTTTCTGGTAGGTTTGTATTTCCGCTCTTATAAATTGCAAAAATAACTGCTTTGTTGAGGTTGTTTGGCACATACGATTCGAAATATAATCTGTTAAAGTATAGCAGGAGATAATTCTTTAATTGATCAGTGCTATTTTTGTAGAATTCAACTGGAATTCCATCTATGCCAGGTGCTTTGTTATTTTTCATCTTATGAAGAGTTGATTCTAATTCACACAAAGATATTGGGGCATCCAGTTCATCCACAATAATGTTGGGTAGAGCGTAAGAGAAAGTATGGTGATTCACGTCAGCTGACAAAAGAGTTTTAAAATGTGCTGCTAGTGTCTCAGCTCCGAGAGTACTCACCTCATTTCGATTACGTCCACCCAGCTCACGCACATTATTCCAAAATGTCTTCGAATTCTTACATTCAGCTAGTTTTTTTGCTAGATTTTTCAAGTACTCTTTTCTTTTTGCTGCACACAGTACTTTGTATTCCTTGTTCACATGTAGGTAAATATTTTTGAAAAATAAGGCATCTGTAGATCGGAATAGTTTGAGGTACACGAAAGATAGTTTGCGAAGGCTCTTACATTCTTTATCGAACCATATGTTCCGTGGAGTAAAGGAATGAGTGTTGGTATTATGAGCAAATGGAGCTGAAATTTTAATCACTCTTGTTATTTCCTCATCCAATTGTTCGATGCTGGTTGTTGGATCGGAAGGTAGAGAAATGCAGTGGCGATTTAAAAGAGATTTATAAAGGTGACCATTACTCTCTTTCCACTTTAGTTTTAGAAAATTACTTGAAGTCCTTTGAATACCTTCATTCGAAAACATAATTTCAACTTGTAATGGTAAGTGACCTGAAAAATTCGCTATACCCACTTTGAAATCTCCAGACAATTTCAACCATTCTGCCGATACTGCACAAATGTCAATTACAGATTGTCCTTGGCCACTTATAAATGTAAACTCACCCGAGTTATCACCTTTAGTTGCTCCATTCAGTACGAATAATCCAAAGTTTTCAAGGAATTCGGTAAGGAGTCTTCCACTTCTGTTAAAATTTTGATCTTTGGAGTTTCTCATAGCATAAAGTGTTTCTTGCGAATGTAGGTTTTGAGTAGAAGGATTCTGATATCCGCCAATTCGAGCATTTAAGTCTCCAATAATCATAGCATTCTCCAGATTCGAGTTATTCATAAAGTCTATTAAACCATCAAAGTCATTCTGCCAGTTATTACAGTTTAAGTATACTGGAACTATTGAATATTTTGAATTAGCATTTGAAATTTGAAAAATAAGTCTGTTTTCTACATTCATAAGTTTTAGAAAATCACAATTTAAGGTTTTTTTAACCCAACATAACATTCCACCACTGGCTCTGCCGTGTACATTTGATCTACTTGCAGGTGAACACATTATTTTAAAATCTTTAAAATATTTTAAAAAATCATTTTCATTTTTTTCTTGTAAAAAGGTTTCTAATAAAATTATAACATCAAAATTCTGAACAAAGTTAAAAAAATCAGGTTGTAAGAGCTTACTTCTAAGACCTGTAATATTATATGATAAAATTTTTATATTATGAAAATTATTGGTATTGTGGCAGACGACAGATTCTCCCTAATGTGTTCCCACCCTTGCTGCTTGTAGAGGTTGACTCACAGGTGGCGCTTGTATCGGTTGAGAGTAAGAAGCAGAAAAAGATGGCGGATTAGAGATTGATGCTAACTTCACTCCCCCGCTGCAGTCAAAGAATTCAGACGATCTATCACCGAACATCTGATTGATAAACGTCAATTCCGTAGAAGTTTTGACACTTAGTCCTCGTGAATATTTATAAACAAAAGTATGCATTTTGTCGCCTTTAACAATGATTTTCGCGTTCGGATTAATTTCAAGAAGTTTGCTTCGGTATTGTATGAGTGTTTGTCTCTTTTTTCTATAAAGAATAGATTGTTCCCGAAAGATACTGATCCCTGTGTTTTTAAGCTGGTGCGCCGCGGCGCTTGTATCGGTTGAGAGTAAGAAGCAGAAAAAGATGGCGGATTAGAGATTGATGCTAACTTCACTCCCCCGCTGCAGTCAAAGAATTCAGACGATCTATCACCGAACATCTGATTGATAAACGTCAATTCCGTAGAAGTTTTGACACTTAGTCCTCGTGAATATTTATAAACAAAAGTATGCATTTTGTCGCCTTTAACAATGATTTTCGCGTTCGGATTAATTTCAAGAAGTTTGCTTCGGTATTGTATGAGTGTTTGTCTCTTTTTTCTATAAAGAATAGATTGTTCCCGAAAGATACTGATCCCTGTGTTTTTAAGCTGGTGCGCCGCGGCTATAATCTTGTCCACGATTTCTGCCGAAAGAAGCTCGATAATAACAGTTCCGCGTTGTGCGTTGTTGTTGTGAATTTCACGGGATCGTTTTATATGTAAATTATCACCTTCCTGTAGCTTGAGAAGCCCCTTGCAAGTTTGTAAAGCGAAGTGAGTTGCATTGGTTTCTGCGTTTATAGGAAGGTGTACTACAATGGAGCAATCGTTGGCCTTTCGTGAAATGATTTCGAGCTGGTTTTCCAGAAGATCACATCTTTCTGACATCAGCTTGAGATTGTTGTTAAGTTGTGCGTTTTCTGCTTTCAGAGAATTTATTTCGCTATAAAGTTTCGCTAGATCGTCCCTTGTAGCAAGATCCTTTAATTTTTCGGCAAGGATGTCATTAAGGATGTTTTTTAACTCATTAGTAGATAGCTTTCCTACTTCCATTTTATCTTCGTTTAAAGGTAGTGAATATTTTTTACAATTGGAGTTAGGCTCAGGAGAAGTTTCGGTTATATTTCGCTTTTTACGATTATTTTTCATAAGGAAAATACCGTACTGGCCAAATTGGATTTTTTCAATAATAAAATCTATGAAAAACTTCGTACCTTAAGTTGCAACAGGTGAATTTTTGCGTGATTGAGTTAAAATACGATAAAAAGAGATGATTTGTGTACTTTTTGTTTAAAAATAAATTATAATTTAAAAAAGAAAATTAATTATTCGGAAGAGACTATAAATTTAAAACTTTCACTTTTGACAGTTGAAATGTCATACATCGAACCCAAGTATCTGAGCATCTGTGATAACGACTTTATACAACATCTGTGATATTATGCTCTAAGTAGAAAAATTTATACAACACCTGTGATACTGGGCCCTAAGTAGAAATATTAATACAACACCTGTGATACTATGCCCTAAGTAGAAAAACATACAACATCTGTGATATTTTGCTTTAGTTATGTATAAAAGAATTCGACACCAGTGGTATATTATGTTGGTTTAATAAATACAGTAAGCCTGCGAAATTTTTGTTTTATCTTTCTTCCAAAGATAGGCGATATAACATCTGCAATATTTTTCAATAATATCTAAATTAAGAGTAGTAAGCAATATGCTTATCGGCTATAGTCTTGCATCCACCATTCACATTTTACCCTTTTTTTTTATTGAAGCCCATGGGCACATTTTTTTATGGCAACATACGGAGGTATTAAATGTTCAACAACAACAAATTCACCTGATTACGCACCTGGGGGAAGGTAGAACCAACACATTAAATAAACCAAATGATTTGAGTATAAATTGGATTTATTATTTTCGATTTCAAAGTACTGGTTTTCTCACAGCTGATAAATTATATCTGACTAATAATATCAGCTAATTCTTTGAATGTATCCGATAAATTAAGTTTAAATAGTGTTAACATAGTAATATAGCAATTGCATAAGGTATAATAGAATAAAAGATTTGAATTTGGAAGATAGAAATAAATAAATTCTGAACTTGGAAAACACGAAAACCAACATCAGAAATCTAAATAAAATTGTAATAGAACTTACCCACCTCAACTCCTCTTGAGATGTGAAAATTCGCTGAGCATAAAAGGCGATGGCTGCACGTAAACGTAACACACAGGGCGTATCGTTCAATGAAGTAGATTCCAAAAGATATACCAAAATTGCCCGGCTTGTAACTTGTGGGTCCTTCCCCACTGATCTTAGTCATTAGGAGACAAAATATTAACTATATTCTGACCATAACCCTGTGGCTCAGACATTATTAGAAATTAATAGATTTGGAATAATCTTGGTATCCTTCACCGTCCTCCTCATTTCCGAAGTCACTTCCGAGACCGGAGTTTTGTTGTGGATACCCAATTAAGGTTCTTCTTTTTTGAAGTGAAACTTCTTTACGCGCGCTTGGCTTGGGGAGTAAGCTGACGAACGCGTTACGAAAAGTGTGATCAGGCGAGGCGAACGGTGATATATGTGCTGCTCACTGTGTTTTGGACGATGGAACAAACATCATAATGGTAGTTGTTTACATTTACGCGCGCTTGGCTTGGGGAGTAAGCTGACGAACGCGTTACGAAAAGTGTGATCAGGCGAGGCGAACGGTGATATATGTGCTGCTCACTGTGTTTTGGACGATGGAACAAACATCATAATGGTAGTTGTTTACATTTCGCCCAATAACACAGTTAATATTATCATAAAGTTTATATACAGAAGACTTATGATTTATGGTCGAGTAGGTTCTGAAGAATTAGGAGAAAACTATCATACGTTGCCACTAATCTTAGCAGGAGATTTCAATATCAATTTCGCATCCGAAGATGGACAACTCTTGATAAACTGTCTACGAGATAAATTAGAATTACAAATGAATAATGACCGTAATGAGCCAACTACAAGACATGGAACAACAATCGATGCAGTTTTTTCTAGATTTCTGTCTAATTTTAATTCTAAAATATATGTATCGTATTTCTCGTATCATAAGCCTATTTTCTCGGTTTTACAATCAACCACAGTAATTACTGATGTACCCAATAATGAAAATAACGAATAAAAGAATGAAAAATAAAAGATTTATGCAAAAATATTAATTTACTAATGAAAACATAAAATACATTTAAATATTTGTAGGAAATTAATATATGTATATGTGCATACATGTATATATTGCACACACACATTCATATATATACATATAGATAGAGCGAAAGAAGTTTCACTTCAGTCGTGCGGTCATAAGCACACTCACTTTTTTTTTGACTATAGAGCAGCAAGTAAATACAGAACGACGGAAGTCACTTAAGTCTATCTTTATACTCGTTCTATCCGTCTGTATAAAATTAAAAGCACGATATGAAATAGTTTTTTTTATTTAGCTTAGAACAACATATAAACCAACTTTAGTACTATATGGTTAGGTAGGAGTCAAAGCAGATAACATAGTTGTTGGTAGCCGGTACATCTGCGGCGCTTGCACCATGCAACAAATGTTGATTCGGTGGAAGCGGTGCCGGTGGCTATTTTCCTGGGGTGGTATCCTCAGCCCATCTGCCTCCACGAATTTAGTCTTAAAAACAAAAGGAAAAAGAAAGGAATTAGTGGGATTCGATTGAAGTAAAGAACAAGGACATCGGATTAGGTACGGACTCTTATTCCCATCCGATGCCCTTGATTCAGAACTGAGGATATACTTATCTTTTCCTATGGTAACCTTAGTCCACCGCGGGTTTCTAGATTGTTTAGTTAGGCCATGAGGACTCCCGTCGAATGGGACTGTTTACGAATCGGCATTGACCCATAATATATTCTTCCACAATCATAAAGCCGCGTGGAAAACAATGGCTTTGCACTGGGAACACGAGGGAAAGATTTACGAGGGTTTGACTCCATCACTTTCTTAGAATTGTCGACAGGATTCACCAAACGATAATTAGTTAAAGACAATTTTACAAACGCGGAAGGAAAATGATTATTCGCGAAAATTATTCCTGTAGCCCGAAGCTGTGCACGGCGAGGACGCGATCGAATCTCGAACTTAAATAAAATAAATAGGAATTACGATAGGGACAGATAGAAGAAAATTGGAAAGGGATAATAGGATAAATTAGTGCTTTTGACCAAAGGAAGTGAAACGGGCATATAGGTGTAGGATCGTAAGAAAAGCTGAGGCGGAAGCGAACTAGAGATAAAAGCGAAATAGGTAGATAAAGTTTAAATTCATAGGTATTAAAAAATTAGAAAAAGAAGCTAACTCGGACAGAGAGGGAGAGATTTTGTGAAGTGAGGAATAAACATTAGAATAAAAGTTAAGGAAGATTCACAATAGGTTTATGGGAGGAAATAGGTTTGGGTACGTGATAGTTTTAAAATTAGAGCTTTTACGGACTAAACATGATAGTAGTCGTTATTTTGGTTTCTTAATCACGAATACAGACGAATTTTTTTGGTCACCTGTACCACTAAGGTGGTTGAACTTAATTAGAGATTCCCCCAATCAAATGGATTGCGGGCAATGACAAAGAAGATGAGCAACGATTGCAGGGAATACTGTAACGACATCATCATCTTCGTCATTTTAAATCGAACCACCTCTGAATAGACATCGCAGAACCAAGTCTGTGTTAAGTGATAATTTAAATACAAAAAAAAATCAAAACTTTGTTTTAAATCAGTTTTTTTTAATTAAATAAATATATAAGTTTTTGTGAGATTTCCTGGCTAAGTTTGAGTTTGCTTAGGAAATTAATAGAAAGTTTTCGGGGTGAGTTAAAACAAAAAAAAAGGAACCAAAGGGAATAGTGATATAGTGGATTTTTTTTTAATTTACAGTGAGGGCGAATATCGGCAGTGGTAATTAAGGCCATTAGACAGGGCCAATGGTTGATTCCAATGGTTGATTCATACGACAAGAGCTTAAAAGAACCCAGGTACGGCTTACCAAACAAAAAAGGGAGCATTCGAGAGTGTTGGAACCTAAAAGGATCGAGATCCGTGAGATAACCCGGATAACAAGTAACCTAATCTAAGATATTAAAGTGTGAAGGCAAAAATAGAAGGGTGAGCTGAGAAGTCGTTCTGTGGGGTCGTATTTCACCTTCTAGTGTCCAGTGACTTCGCCCTCACCGCAAAAACTTTATTACGTTTTTAAAATTAGAAAACTATATATCTATTACAAAACACATCAAAAAGAATAAATTCGATAGCTGCACAGTTGCAGCGACGAAACCGCTCAGCGGATAGCGGTCACGAGAGTACGTCCGGAGGAGGCCCCAGTCCCCTGATATACATATATCCATATTTTATATTAAGAACAATCGGCGTGATATAATTTTGTTTTTTTTGCGATTTTAATTGTATTTTACCTTTTTTTTAGATGATTTTTTTTAGCAATTGTTTTATGTAAATCGGTGAGAGTGTTTCCTTTTTTTGGGTGAAAAGTGTGTTTTAAAGCGTAGTCGAAAGCATCAATTCCGTTAGCCTTTTGCGGATATAGGTTCCTCAGAGGTCCAGTTATTTAGCAGCAAAATTTTGCGAAACCCTTAAGTTACCCACAAAGAGCTCTTTGTAGGTAGGAATAAAAGGAGGATAGTGTTTTTTTCGAGCCAGAAAGTCAAGGTTTCGGTATCAATAACGAAGACTGGGACTTTAGGAGCTTAGTCCTTGTACGAGAGTTGTTTTTTTTTCCAACGGAAGAGTTTTTTTTTCGGTTACATAACCACTTTAAACCAACTCAAAAGGCAACATCCCATCGCCAATTTGTTTTATATTTTCTTTAACGTACTACTTTTGAATAATTATTTGTTTTCTTTGATATGTGAGTTAGCTTTAAAACAAGTTAAAGTGGCAATTTAAGTCACATGTTTCTACGTAATTGTACCTTTTTTTTAAATCAATTTAAAACCCTAAAAGTCCTTTTAATGTTTTTCAGTGTAATTTCAAAATGTTAGAGTAGGTCTTTTTATGAACCTTGTCCTTAAAGTATGATGTTTAACTTACTTCCGTATAGAGTAAATAAAGAATCTTTGTAAATCACGTCGTCAATGATTGAAATAACCGCCTTTTTTTCTTAACTGAGCTCCCAAGAAGCTCAATGGAACTTTAATTTACTTTTCAGGGGGTGCAGTACGGCGGACGAAAGTCCTGGCGGATGGTTCATTAGCGACAGAAAGCAATCCTTGTTTCAAGTTAGGGGAATTCGAAGTACAGCGCCGACCGAATTCCAGGTAGGGAGGGACAAGGCGACGTTGCGTCAACAGCAGCAGCGTACCCAAGGTGTGAGTCGTTAGAGTGAGGGTCAAGACTTTTTGTGTGGCATGTTTAAAAATTTTTTTGAAATAGGCGAGGTCCAACTACGGTGGCAAGATCCCCCCCTACATCCGGCGAGCGGAGCTGAGCGGAACAAGCATGCCATCGCCTCCGTAGCGGACATTCTACCCCTACCTCATCCTCTCCTACCGTATCCTAAACCTCTTTCTACTTTCCTATTTTCCTTTTCTTCTTTTTTTTTATGCACCCGTTCAGAATCCTACACCCCAAACAACCTCCCTTTGCCTAATTTCATCATCAATATCCGGTTTCCAGCTTATATCTCCAAGATTGAAATCACCTAAGATCATGACATGATCAGAATTACTTAAATTATTTAAAAAAGAATAACAGTTATTCAAATGCAAATTATACATGTCTAATGAACTTCCTGGGCGAATATAACTTGCGCCTACAAATAAATTATAATTATTTTGAAAAGATATCTTAATAATTATCTGATCGACATCTAAATTAAACGAATTATTATCAGAAATAAGTTCTAACTGGCTTACAACATAAGTACTTCTTACAGCAACCATAATACCACCACCTCTATCAAAACCGGTAGTAACAGAACATCGATCTTTTCGAAAGACTATAAATTGTTTACAATTAAATATCTCAGACGTTAAATGATTTTCATTTAGCCAGGTTTCAGTTAGTACAATGAGTTGGTAATCTTGAGAGGCAAAATATACAAACAATTTATTTAATTTTGACCTTATTCCACCTACATTTTGGTAATAAACATTTAAGTTACGAGGGGTAACGACGCTATTCGAGGCTAAATTCATGTCATCAGCAACATCGACAGCATCATTAGCAGCAACAGCAACATTATCAATTATTCATGCTTATTTTGACATTCTCATGAATAGTCTATTCGTTAGAATGATTCTATTCCTTCGAATGAACTTTCTTAATTTTGAGATTCGAACGAATAACATTCATTTGCGAAAGATAGCATAAAATGAACTTCAAAAAAGATTCATTTTCATTGTCAGCCGTTTGACATTTAATATATTTCTATTTGAATTAGTATGACCGTTTTACATTTTTTTTTTCTAAACATTTTATAGATGTTGGATAAAGAATCAAGAAACAAAATAAATAATACACTTTTTCATTATAAAGTTAAGTTTAACCGTAAAGAACTACATATTCATTACATTTTTTGTGTCAACTGAGCTGTTTTGAAACTATTCTTGAAAAAATAAGTTGATCATGACGCGTTCTAAATTTTTATTTTTTTTTTCGTATACGCTTGGTCACACTAACATATCGAAAACAAAAGAGAAGTGTTTGTGAAATGTCAAAACCAAAAAGTGAAATCTTTGTTTAGTTGTAGGTAATTGTTTTGTTTATTGTTTAAAAATTTAAATTTCTTTGATAAAACCATAAAATAATAAATAAAAAATAAAAATATGGCATTTGTGTTGTTTATAAATGAAGATGGTGTTGAAGAAGTGCAGAGGAGAAGGATAGTGGATACTTTCCGTATCAACGCGTGTGGTAAAAAAAACCCTTTGCTACCTCCGGATTTTCTTCCACTATTTTGATTAACTTTTCCTTTTGTTCGCGGTTTGTGCAGTTGGAATGCGACCTTTAAACATAAAACAACAGAAAAATTAATAAAAGTAATTTATTTTCCATGAAATAATTAAAAACATACATGTTTTGTTGCTTACTCGACAGAAAAATTCAAACGACACAAAAATGACATTTAATTCTATTCTTTCGAATCTCAAAATTGAATTAGCTTTCGCAAATGAATGAACTTTCTATGGATTGGGTGAACTTTCGATTTGTTCGATTAACATTCTAATCGCCGAGTCTCAAAATTAAGTTTCAACGAATTCGACTCACTTTCGAACGAAAGAGAATGTCAAAATAAGCACCATTGTAACAACATTAACAGCAGCAACTTCATTAGATTCATCATCAACATCCGCATTATAAACAGCAACATCATCGACAGCAACATCTTCAATTACATCATCAGAAAAACTCTTATTCGCAGATAAGAGACCAGCGAAGTTTTCGCTGACATCTATTCGTTTTTTGGTTTAAAATTGGATGGTCTTATTTTTACACCATTTGGCCAAAACTCGGAACAAAAGATGGTATTTTCGAATTCCAATGGGCACCTAACTTTAAAATTAACGAAACTGGGTTTCTGTTCACTACCATCTTCTCGATCTTGCTTTGGCAATAAGTCGTAACAACGGAAAATCTTTGAACATGCATTAGTTTTCTTAGCGATGTATGTGGCTATATACTCCGGCGTAGTAGTTGGCTTAAAGCTCGATATATGAAACCATTTGAGTTTGTAATAAACTTGGAGATTTATATCATTCACCCCTGTTCTGATTTTCGTTCGAAATTCCAAACCGACCGTTTTCGAATTTTTTCAGTTCTCTTTTC
Organism: Chrysotoxum bicinctum; assembly: GCA_911387755.1. Taxonomy (NCBI): domain Eukaryota; kingdom Metazoa; phylum Arthropoda; class Insecta; order Diptera; family Syrphidae; genus Chrysotoxum; species Chrysotoxum bicinctum. The sequence continues at coordinate 140,889,258 of OU426987.1, read as the reverse complement.
CGCATTGTTTGACGTTTTACGTATTTCAGGGTGTTCTAAAAAACAAACGGATCTGCAAAACGCCAAATATTTGACGTTTTCAATTCGGTTGTCTTTTTGTTGGCGAAAACAGATTCGGTGAAACAAAAATGTAAGTTTTTATTGTTTTTTAATAAAAATAAATTAACTAAACATATTTTTACAAATAATAAATGAAACTTAGGGGAAAGCATACAACACAGCAACAATTTGCGATGTTAGTTGCATTTATGGAGAAGTATCCTGACCTAGGAAGAGGATGGGTTAAGACAGACAATAGAGCCGAGCATGTAGATAGATTGTGGGAAGAATTGACGCAAGACTTAGGCCGGTATTCACCGAGCGCTCATAACTTTAGAAGCTCATAAACCTATTCACCAAGCAATATTAGTGAAGATCTACGAGCGCTCTTAAAAGTTAGGAGTGGTCCCGACCACTCCTAACTTACGAGCGCTCTCTTCGAAAGTTTGTTCGCTTGTGCGTGTGCCACGCACGCATTTGACTCGAATCCATGTGAGCAATGCCAAGTAGAAGAGTATCCATTTGCTGTCAAGGCCAACATTCCACAACATTTCACAGTTTGGGTATCTATGCCTGAACAAGAGAGAGTGGCTCTCATTTTCGAACTTCGAAAAACACTTGCGAGTGGTTGGTGAATACCCCACAGAAATTTCAAGTTAAGAGCCTCGTAAAGTTAAAAGCCGTTTAGGAGCGCTTGGTGAATACGAGCCTTAAATGCTTTAGGACTTCCAAAGAGAGATGTGACCGGATGGAAGAAAGTAAACAATTTGCCTCGAAATTGTAGTGCATTTTAAAAACGTTTTTGTTTGTATTTTACAGGTGTGGTCGGACAACAAAGTGTTTATTAAAAAAAAGCTGATTCAACACAAAAAAGAAGTAGATGCGACTGGTGGTGGCGAATGCAACCAATTATATCTGACGCCCTTAGAAGAAACTGTGGTCAGGATTACAGCAATGGAAAAAGCTGTCCATGGAATCAAAAACTCTAAGACATTTGGAGTCAAAGAGAAAAACAGTTTTTCTGTGCCACTTACATCTTCAATAAATGGTAATCAACGAATAAAACACCAACCTCAGAAACGAGTTGAAACATACCACACGTCCGTGCATGAGTCCTTTGACTCCAAAAACCAAGAGAACAATGGAACTATTGAGATGTACGATGATCTAGAGATAACTGTCTGTTCGCCAATTTATGATTCGACCACACCAAAACGGAGCCGATACAGTGTCTACACTGAAAAAAGTAGATCGCCTGATAAAAGTTCAACACAAATTGCAGCTACTACCAATGAAAGTTCTCCCATGGATCACAATGACAGTGTTCCGCCGGAATCATCGCAAAAGAGCACTTCATCAAAAACACATAAAATGCTAGAAATGCAGATGGAAATGAACAAACGATTCCATATTGAAAAAATGAAGAAGTTCGATGAAATAATAAAAAGCAATAAGGATGTGAATTCATCGTTGAAAAGAAGTTATCGTGCTACAGAAAAGATGTGTGATATCCAAAAAAATAAAAATGATCTGTTAAAAAAACAAATCGAAAACGAAGCTGCCCATCATTTGGAAAAAGAACAAATTTTAAACAAAATGTTGAGCAAAATGGAGCCCATCAAAAAAGAAAGCGGGAGCTTTTAGTGCAAAAATTGAATTAAAAAAAAAATGCTCTTGTTGGAAGAGGAAAGATCTCAGAAAATGTTCAAAGGCGACTGAGTTGCTGTTTTTTTTTTATAATACTTTTAAATTATTTATTTTTGGAATGATTTTAGTTTTCCTTAATTCGATGTATCTAGTCCTCAAGTTAAGTTCAAAGTAGGTATTAACAACATGAAGTGATATTTTTTTTATTTATGTTTTCGTTTTAATAAAAGTTACTACCGAAAGCTATTTTTTAATTCATTTCTTTTAGAAAGAGCTTCGTTGTGTAATGATGTGGCTGAAATAAAGGCCTCATTGTCATCGTCACTTTCGTCTTCATTTGAGAATGTATAGTCTTCATTATGCGGAACTTTATAGTATATGCATATGTTGTGTAAGGCACAGCAAACATTCACTATTGAGGAAGCCTTTCCAGGATCATAGTGCAGTGTTCTATCCTGTAAAGTGCACCGGAATCGATTTTTAAGAACACCAATAGTTCGCTCGACAACATTTCTGGCTTTTATATGTTTTGTGTTAAATCGCCTCTCGGCACTTTCGGGAATCGTATTTCTGTATGGTGTCATTAGGTAAGGTTCTAACCCGTAGCCCGAATCTCCTAATAACCAAGAATTCCTCATTCCATTGTGGTATTTTCTTTCCAAATATGATTTAACGCTGCTAACATTCCACACAGCAGAATCGTGACAGAAACCTGGATGCGTTGAATCTACTGCCATGATACGCATTTGGTCATCACATACCTTGAGGAAAAAAAATGTATTGTAAATACGAAATGTATATCAGAGTTTTTTTAACTTACGATCATAACGTTTAGACTAAAATATTGCTTTCTACAATAAAAAAGATGCTTGTCTGTTATAGGTTGTACAATTTTCACATGCGTACCATCAACGCATCCAATTACCCCAGGAAATCCAGTCTTATCAAAAAAATTTCGCTTGGTACTTTGTATTTTTACTTCGGATTTTTCAATTTGTATCCATTTAGGACACAAATGCTCTTCTGCTAAATTGACAAACTCCTTCAAAACCTTACTAAAAGTTGACCTTCCTATAGCAACTTGGAAGTCATTTCCAATTCCTCTTTGGTATCCACCTTCAGCGAAAAACCTTAGGCAGGCGGATAACTTGGTCATTGGGATATGGGATCCACTAGTGTTCCAACGATTTTGCAATTCATCTAAAACATATTTAAATGATTCCTTGTTCAATCTGAACGCCTGAATGAATCTTTAACAAATAAAAATAAAATATGAATAAGACCTGCTTACTATTAGTCATGGAACTAAAAATTATTACAAATTGTTTTCCATATTTAAGGGGTTCGAATGGTCCCTTAGCGTTCTACGATATCTTCGCGTTGCAAGGAGAGCATTTCGCCTTTCTATTGTCTTCTTCTAGTAAAATCCAAACTGGTACATCCATCTTCTAAATATAGTTAAATGCTCTAACTTCGTGTAAGACTATGGGAATGGATTAATTTACCGATTTTTTTCTTAAAAATTTTGTTTAGCTTCAAATGTTTGTTTTTATAACAAGAGAATTATGTACTTAAATTATAGAATTTTAATAATTTTAAAATTGAAACTTGTTTGACAACTTCACAGCTGATTTTGAAAACGTTTTGTTGATTTTAAGTTGTCTACACTGCAAATTTAATTCGACTGGAAATCAGAACAACCTTTTTTAATTCGCACGGATTTGATTTTCGTTTCCGTTTTTGAATTCGGTCGGAAATCAGAACAGCCGTGATTATCATCATTGATATTACCTTCTTTAACAAGAGATTTATCAGCACCATAAACACATGGCGGTCAGCCATCAGACGAATAGGGGGAACAACATGTAGCATACGAAAACATGCACGTGCCGTAACTATTCGGGACTGGTGGAAGTGTGATCATAGCCTCTTCGCGGCGGCCGCTAGAAACAAACCTTTTAAAAAAGGTTTGGCTAATATGATCAGGCTGGTTCCTCAGGTTGGCGACAGGTTAATTCCCTGTCCCGTAAAACTTAATGAATTTCGAGAACGACAACAAGCCTCGGAAACGGACTGATTTCACGACGACAACCTACGCAAAGAAAAAGGAAAAATGATTTACGAATTTTCTTATGGAACGTACGATCGCTCTATAGAGCTCGAGCTGCTCAGCAGCTAGCCGATGCCCTGTCAAAATATAAAGCTGACATAACAGCTCTTCAAGAAATCAGATGGACAGGGAATGGTGTTTTACAGAAGAAAGAATATGACAGATACTACAGCTGTCATACAAAACACCATGTGCTCGGGGTAGGCTTCCTAGTCAGCGAAAAAATGAAGTCTACTATCATCGGCTTTAACGCTATAAGCGAAAGGCTATGCACCCTTCGCGTGCGAGGCAAATTTACGAACATCAGCCTCATTAACGTTCACGGACCTACGGAGGAGTCCTCAGACGAAGAAAAAGAGACTTACTACGAACAAGTCGAGAGGGCCCTCAATGCCTGTCCAAGGTATGATGTTAAAATCATCCTTGGGGATTTGAACGCAAAAATAGGTCGGGAGCCGGTATTCAGGCATTACGCAGGCACCCATAGTTTGCATGAGAACACTAATGACAATGGACTTCGAGTCTTAGAATTGGCAGCATCGAAAAACATGGTCGTTGCGAGTACCAGGTTCCCGCGTAAAGATATCTACAAAGCCACCTGGGTATCACCTGATGGAGTCACTCGTAACCAAATAGACCACGTGTTGATAGACCGTCGCCACTACTCGAACTTGATGACGGTACGAACGTACCGAGGTGCCAATATCGACTCGGATCACTATCTTGTTGGTATGGTTTTCCGAGGGCGGATTGCCTTGCGAAGACGCATTGCATCCGCCGATCAGGTTCGAATCAACACGGCTGCCCTGCGCAATGAAAACACCAGTAACACCTTTGGTAATGCGTTAGGACTCGCCCTAGAAACACCTAATTTAGGGAGAGTAAGTCCTGGAGCCAGTATGCTGGGCGTAAATGAGAAGTGGACACGTCTTAAAAATACTGTCATTAGTACTGCCAACTCCATCTTAGGCAGCAGTCGTAAAAATCGGAACGACTGGTTTGATGATGAATGCAAGCTAGCGACTGAACGTAAGAATGTTGCGTACCGAGCAATGCAACAATCTCATAGAACGCGGGCACGCGAAGAGGAATATAAAGAGCTCAGAAGAACAGAAAAACGGCTTCACAGACAAAAGAAATCAGCCTGGGAGAAGAACCTAATCTGTGAAATAGAAAACAGCCGAGAGCGAGGTCCGCACCAGGCGCGGAAGTTCTACCAATCCGTCCGAAACATGACGCAGTACACACCACGCTGCACATACTGCAAGGACGGAGAGGGAAATCTGATCACCGATCCTGAAAGCATACTGGAGCGATGGGAAGCGTACTTTAATGAATTGCTAAATGGTCAGCTCACTGCAGAAGTGGAGGCTCCACTACTTCAAGAAGAATACCCTATGTTGCCGCCACCAAGCATAGAAGAGGTTGAGAAGGCTATAGGCCGGCTTAAACAGAACAAAGCCCCGGGAGTCGATGGCATACCAGCCGAATTATTCCATCACGGCGGGCCAGCCTTACGTCAAGCAATTCATGATATTATAGTACAGGTATGGGAGCAGGAAGAAATGCCAGAAGACTGGCGAAAAGGTTTAATATGCCCCATACATAAGAAGGGAGATGTCACAACGTGCAGCAATTATAGAGGTATCACGTTGTTGAGTACCGCCTATAAGATACTCTCCTCTATCCTACAAGACCGGATAACCCCATACGCTAAAACCGTCATCGGGCAATATCAGTGTGGTTTCATTCCAGGCAAATCAACAACTGATCAGATCTTTACCCTTAGGCAGGCGATGGAAAAATGTCTAGAATTTAACATCCCAACATACCATCTGTTTATAGACTTTAAGGCCGCCTATGATAGCATAGCCAGGGTAGAACTTTACAAAGCCATGAGAGAATTCGGCATCCCAAATAAATTGACACGACTATGTAGGTTGACCATGACCAACGTAACAAGCCAAGTAAAAATAGCCGGATTGCTATCCAGACCAATCAACATCTTTAATGGACTCCGACAAGGGGACGGTTTGGCCTGCCTCCTCTTCAACCTGGCGTTGGAGAAAGCAATCCGTGACTCTGGCACGGCAACAAGAGGGACCATCGTCAACAGGTCCAGCCAGTTACTGGCTTACGCAGACGACATTGACATCATCGGAAGAACCGAACAAGCTGTACACGATTCCTTCATCCAGATCGAGCAGGCGGCACAAAATCTGGGGCTGCACATTAGTGAAGGTAAAACAAAGTACATGGTGGCGTCGAATGCGAGAGGAACAGTTGGTCAAACAATCAAGGTAGCGGAGCACGAATTTGAAGTGGTGCAATCCTTTAAATACCTTGGGTCAATAGTAGCAGCCGATAACAACATAGAAGAAGAAATACGCGGGCGGCTTCTCAAATCCAACAGAGCCTACTATAGTCTGTCAAAGCTCTTCAAATCCAGAAATCTCACCATAACTTCAAAACTGCTGCTGTACAGGACCATGGTCCTGCCAGTACTCACATATGGATCCGAGACTTGGGTGCTTAGCAAAAGGCACTCCGACCTCTTAGCTGCGTTCGAGAGAAAAGTCTTAAGGAGAATTGTTGGCCCCATATGTGAGGAAGGACGATTCCGGAGACGGTACAATCATGAATTGTACGCAATCTACCTAGAAGCAGATATCGTGACAAAAATTAAGCTCGGTAGACTCCGGTGGGCAGGGCACCTAGCTCGCATGAGCGAAGAGGAACCTGCTCGGAAAGTTCTTTGTGGTACATTCTATGGGAGACGACAGCGTGGTAGACCATGCTTGCGCTGGAGAGATGGCGTAGACCAGGACGCCCGAAGCCTTGGGGTGCGCAACTGGATGGCGTCGGCTAGAGACCGGGATAGGTGGAGAGACTTGTTGAAAGAGGCCAGGACCGGAACCCGGTTGTCGAGCCGATGATGATGATGATAAACACTTTTATTTTTATTTTTATCTTCGTCATGCACTTGCACAGCACACATATACACACCCACGTCATTTTGAGTGGACATAGTCTTGTTCTGTGTACAAAGCTCTTGACAGCATCGACTTTACCACCAGATGGAGAAAGAGAAAGAGCATCAACTACAATAATGTCATCACCAACAGCAGCAGCAGCATTTTGATCACTCTGAGCAAGAGAATAGTGAGAATGCAAATTCAAGTCGGCCACTGAGCCATTTGATTCAACTGCAACATCGTCACCATCACCCTCACCGTCAACGGGATTAACAAGACCACATCCAGCATTCATTTCACTCACAGAGCTTTTCGATTGAGACGTATACTTGGTTTTGTTACCACTACCAGTATTAAGTCTATTTGAGGGACCTGCGAGGGGAGACAAAACACTAGATTTAACTGAACTACGATTCAAAGCCGGAGATGAATGCGCTAAAATATTGGCGCTTATTTTGACATTCTCTTTCGTTCGAAAGTGAGTCGAATTCGTTGAAACTTAATTTTGAGACTCGGCGATTAGAATGTTATCGAACAAATCGAAAGTTCACCCAATCCATAGAAAGTTCATTCATTTGCGAAAGCTAATTCAATTTTGACATTCGAAAGAATAGAATTAAATGTCATTTTTGTGTCGTTTGAATTTTTCTGTCGAGTAAGCAACAAAACATGTATGTTTTTAATTATTTCATGGAAAATAAATTACTTTTATTAATTTTTTTTGTTGTTTTATGTTCAAAGGTCGCATTCCAACTGGAAAAACCGCGAAAAAAAGGAAAAGTTAATCAAAATAATGAAAAAAAAAACACGGAGGTAGCAAAGGGTTTTTTAAAACCCGCGTTGATACGGAAAGATTTTGGAAGTAAACCACGGAGAAATTAAATAAACACCATCTTCATTTATAAACAATACAAATGCCATATTTTTTATTTATTATTTTGTTTTTATCAAAGAAAATTAAATTATTAAACAATAAACAAAACAATTGCAAATAAAAAAAGATTTCACTTTTTGGTTTAGACATTTCACAAACACTTCTCTTTTGTTTGGTTTAGACATTTCACAAACACTTCTCTTTTGTTTTTGATATTTTAGTGTGACCAAGTGTATACAAAAAAAATAAAAATTTAGAACGCGTCATGAACAACTTATTTTTTTAAAGAATAGTTTCAAAACAGCTGAGTTGACACAAAAAATATAATGAACATGTAGTTCTTTATGGTTAAACTTTACTTTATAATGAAAAAGTATATTGGTGCTTATTTTGACATTCTCTTTCGTTCGAAAGTGAGTCGAATTCGTTGAAACTTAATTTTGAGACTCGGCGATTAGAATGTTAATCGAACAAATCGAAAGTTCACCCAATCCATAGAAAGTTCATTCATTTGCGAAAGCTAATTCAATTTTGACATTCGAAGGAATAGAATTAAATGTCATTTTTGTGTCGTTTGAATTTTTCTGTCGAGTAAGCAACAAAACATGTAAGTTTTTAATTATTTCATGGAAAATAAATTACTTTTATTATTTGTTTTGTTGTTTTATGTTAAAAGGTAGCATTCCAACTGGACAAACCGCGAACGAAAGCAAAAGTTAATTAAAATAATGGAAGAAAACCCGGAGGTAGCAAAGGGATTTTTTTTACCACCCGCGTTGATACGGAAAGAAAGAAATCATCCACTATCCTTCTCTTCTGCACTTCTTCAACACCATCTTAATTTATAAACAACACAAATGCCATATTTTTATTTATTATTTTATGTTTTTATCCAAGAAATTTAAATTATTAAACAATAAACAAAACAATCACAAATAAACAAAGATTTCACCTTTTGGTTATGACTTATGACATTTCACAAACACTTCTCTTTTGTTTTTGATATTTTAGTGTGACCAAGTGTATACGAAAAAAAATAAAAATTTAGAACGCGTCATGAACAACTTATTTTTTTTAAGAATAGTTTCAAAACAGCTGAGTTGACACAAAAAATGTAATAAATATGTAGTTCTTTATAGTTAAACTTTACTTTATAATTAAAAAGTGTATTATTTATTTTGTTTCTTGATTATTTATTCAACATCTATAAAATGTTTAGAAACAAAAAAAATGTAAAACGGTCATACTAATTCAAATAGAAATATAGTAAATGTCAAACAGTTGACAATGAAAATGAATCTTTTTTGAAGTTCATTTTATGCTATCTTTCGCAAATGAATGTTATTCGTTCGAATCTCAAAATTAAGAAAGTTCATTCGAAGGAATAGAATCATTCTAACGAATAGACTATTCATGAGAATGTCAAAATAAGCATGATTATCAATAGCCACGGCTAATCCGAAAATACTTATCATTGAAGATATTCAGCCCAATTCTGAATGACAATTCCCGGGGAATTTTTTCTCTTTTCTCTACTCCCTTTTTCTAAACAAAAAATTGCGGGAATTTTTTTCCTTTTTCCCTTTCCTCCTATTCCAAATAAAGTTCGAATATGGGAAAAAATATTGCGGGAAAGAAGTATGCATTCTAAATGTCAAAAAAGGGGAGAATTTTAATTCATTTAGCGCGAGTTTGTTCCCGACACATTTGCTGGAGAGTTGGTTGCCAAAATGTAAGTTTTTTTCTTTTTGCAATTAAAATAACTTAGAATCTAAATTATTTTTGAGGTCAAAAACAACAAGCAAGTGCCAATTGCAAATGCTTTTAAATTTGATGGAAACTCATCGAGACATTGCGTGTGGGTTCCATAAAAGGCCTAAGGAAGAAATTTCACTGTTTTGGCAAACAGCTGAGAATGAATTGAATTCGTGTGGCCCACCAAGCAAAACAATTACAGAATGGAAGAAAGTAAAATTATTTAGAACAAATAATAGCAAATTTTAATTTATTGTAAAATAGTTTTGAAACCTAAAATACAAATAGTTTCATGAAGTATGATAACAAAAGTATAATTTATTTGTGTACATACAACCATTGAGGCAACTTTAGAGGATTTGAGGAATCCCTTATGGATCTTTGATTCTTTCAAATTCCTCTTCATGCAGAATTCGTATTGCGATGCTGAACATTTTGTTGCTTTTGTATTTATATATTAATAATTAATTACAATGACTCTGAACCTATTCACGTTGATAGATTATTTGTTTTTATATTTTTATGTGTCAAATACTGCAAAACAGCTGTTTCGAACTTTCATAATTCTAACTCCCGCTTTCGAAGGGAAAAATATTCTCCCGGGGAATTCTGAATAGGAGGATTCTACTCCCGGGAGATCACGTTTCCCGGGGAGTTATTTTCCCGGAGAATATTTAGAATTGGGCTGATTGTCAAACAGTGCAATAGTTAATGTTATAATCAAAATAAATAACGAATTAAGTATATAATAACAAAAAATTGTATAGTGCATATTTGCATGCGTTTCAACTACCCCTGGTATGGGGAAGGTTGAAATAAATCGAATTTTTTTGTTTTTGATCTTCTACTTAAAATTACACACTGGGTACTAAAATTAAACTGTCCATACATAGAAACAAACATACTCTTTCATTTAACATAATATATAAATATGTATTATTAACGATATAAGAAAAATTGTTTCAACCGTATGGATATTCATTAATCAGTTATTTTCAACAAATACATACGTTATATATTTCAGATACATACTTGAAAATCGTTCGAAAAACTAAATTTTAAGTGATCAGTTTACGCAGAACAAAAAAAAAAAGTTTATATACGTGATGGGCAACTATCTCTCTCTATCTAACAATCTCTCGGAAACATGTACGATCATGGGGAAAATGTATTGATCCTTTTTCTGGTAGATGCTGCAGACAGAGCTTACAGATGTTTTTAAATGTTTCACCTCCTTTTGTTTGAACTGTAATGGTTATATGAAGGAATAGAGCATAAAATAATTGTAATTTCTTTGGATCTTGAATAGGGAGATTATAATAGTTGTGAGTTGAAAGAAAATATTTTTTTTTACAAATGTGTTGCTATTTTTATTGTTTATTCAAGTACAAATTAGTAAGCATGATTTATGAAAACGTTTAAATATTTATGCTTATTGACGGTCAGTGGCGCGCAACTTTTCTTCAACGGCTTCCCTGGATGCTTCTGACAAATCTGTTGCTTGAATATATTTTTGTACACCGACAAGCGACTTTTTCAATGCATCGAAAGAACTGGAATACAACATCTTCTTCTTAACCTATAAGAAACAAAGTTAAGTTAATAATTCATATTTTGAAATCAGAATTGGTTTAAAAATACTTTGGCAGTATCGGGGCACCACGACATCAGAAACAGTTTCTGTTTCTTTGAACTTTCTGATGTACCTTGGCATTGATGCATATATTCAAAATCAAAGAGCCCATACCTAAAAAGAAAAGAAAACACAAATTAATTCGAAAATTTCTACCTTATACATTTTGTAAATATTACCGGCATTCCCCTGGTCCACATTTCTGAATATCTTCTAAAAATTGATCGTATTCAGCATTACGGTCTCCGACCGTTTCTACGTCAATTTGCTTTTCATCACGAATGAAGAAAATAACATAACGATGTTTTTTATCCTTTTTGATTTCTTCATAGGTAGTTTTACAAATATCCGAAACTGTTACACCAGAAGCCTGTAAAAAGATACATGCAATTATTATAAAACAATTTATGAAAGACCTTTAAGCAAAATTGCAAAACCTCAAATTAAAGAAAATTTCTTGAAGAAAAAAAAATCATCTGCAAAAATATTTTATTTATAATTTATTTATTTTAATCAAACTAATATCGCTTAACAAATGGTTCTTAGAAATAAGTAGCGATGTATTATACAAAAATTTTTAAGCCAGTTTTTGATATATGTATGTATAAACAAAATTAATACATATATAATTTATTTTATCCAATTTACGTTATACAACTATACAATGAACCTCATAGCGGACGTGTTGTTTATCTAAATTGTTATTTTTTTTTTATTTTTCAAACACCTAAGAGCGTGGCAACATACAGCTTCAAGCAACACACATATGTAGATAGCCTAGGACAGGGTAAGAGGAAATGCCACCAATTAACTCCTCCCCTAAGCAAAGAAACCTAGGACGACGGCTACATCTTTGCGGGAGCACCGATAAGGTTAAACCCGTCGAACAAAGGCTCTCCTATGCGAGTGCGGCCTTGAGCTTTAGAATTGCTGTTCTTCCGAAGGGATTCTGTTGAGACAATAGTAAGAGCGAACCATCAGCTTCTCTACAAATTCGGAAAAATGAATGTTTATGGTCTCCGGAAAACAACCTCCAGCTTGGCCTTCGTAACCGAAGAAGAGTCTTCCACCAGGCAGAATGAGAAATCCCTTGAAGCGGAAGCAGTAGGAAGCACCCAACCTGGCAGACTTATCCCACCTCCCACTCCTACACCTTCAAAACCACCAATCCCTTAAAAACGCCACCGTGTACTACATCCACCGAACATACTCTTTCGAAAACAGGGGAGATACAATCACCCAGCCAGAAGAGGATAACACTGGGTCCATTGGACAATGAGATAGAGGGCATAGACCTCTCTCCAAGTCTAATGGACCAAACAGAACCCCTTCCCACCGAAGAGGAGGAAGACCACATGCTAGCAGATGATGGGGCATTAGCCCCCATTCACCGACAGAAGTACAGAGGCTGGTAGATTACTGCAATTAAAAAAAGCTACCAATATTGATAGGATGCGACGCCAATGCTGACCATACAGTATGGGATAGCAGCGACATAAGCCAAAGGGGTGAGTACCTTTTCGACTTTATGCTGGTAAGAAATCTAGATATTTTTAATGTAGGGAATACCCCCACTTTGTTACTAGAACTAGAAAAGAAGTCTTAGACATAACTTTCGGCACTCCGAACGTAGCTAGTCTAATAAAGGATTGGAGAGTATCCAATGAACCATAAATGTATGATTACAGAATAAGTGTTTACCTTAGAAGGTAAACACTTATCCTAAGAAAACAAACTGGAACATATGTATACCAAAAAGTTCTAAAAACAAACCTGGAACAATTAGGTCCAGCAAGTACGACAAAAAGTCACCTTGAACTAGAATTCGTAGTTAACGAGTTTAGTAAAGCATATGAACTCAGTTGCCCTCTTAAACCAATAACTAGGCAGAAGGATGCTCCATGGTGGAATAAACATCTTTCAAAACTAAGATCTAAGGTAAGAAAGCTCTTTAATGAAGCAAAAAGAACCAGTGAATGGTGTAGTTACTCTGTTTTATTGACAACCTATGATAAAGAGATAAGAAAGCCAAAAAGAATAGCTTCACAAATTTCTGTGAGAGTATTTCAACAACCACTGCAGCGGCAAAAATTCACAAAGCTCTTGCGAAAGAAAACGATAACATCACACATAGTGATGGGAGTTTCGCTGAAAATGAAGAGCAGATGTACAACCTGCTGCTCAACACACTTTGCAGACAGTTTACCATTGGATGGTAACTTGGTAGAGAGAACACCTCTCATACCAAAATAGCTACAACCATTTGCCAAGTAGAAAGATAGATTGGGCAATTAATACCTTTCAACCCTACAGATCACCAGGTGTAGATGGTATCTTCCCAGCCCTCTTGCAGAAGGGAAAAGACTAACTTATGCCCTATCTCATTAATATTCTTCAGAGTAGCATTGCCCTTGGGTATATACCAAGTCTATGGAGAACAGCTAAGGTAATCTTCATTCCCAAAATAGGGAAACAAGATACAGCCCATCCAGTGGCGTACGCAGAGGGGGGCTTAAGGGGCTCAAATATATATGTATATATGAATAAAATGTTCATATACCCCTATTACCGTTGATTAAATTGATTCGATTTTTGTCATTTAAACTTGAAATGTAAAGTTTTATTCTTTAAAAAACAGCTGTTATAAATGTTTAGACAATATTGGTGAAAGGGGTTATATAACACCCAAAGTTTTTAAAAGTAGTTTAATTCAATATTTATTTAAATATGGAAACAAATGTGGAAGGATGAAACCGAAAGTGCAATACCAGAAACTGTTTTAGCGTCGCTTCCATTTTGCAATCGAGATTTGTATCCTCATTTAAGAAAAACATTTAAAGTTCTTTGCGTGCTACCAGAGACGTTTGCTGAGAGAGAACGTTCATTTTCAACTTTGAGACAGTTAAAAACGTGGCTAAGCGCCACAACAACTGAGACCAGGCTCAACGGATTAGCTTTGTTGAACATTCACAAAGAAATCGAAGTTAAACCTGAAGATGTGGTGAATGCATTAGCAAATAAAAAAAAAAGAAGAATGGATCTAATTTTTTCACCAAATTATCATACTTAAATCTGTTATTTTCAAATGAAAAATATAAAAAAAAAGTTTACAAAGAATTAAATGAATAAAATTCATTTCATACTCCTAACTTATTCATACATATACAGGGTGATTTGCATAAGGTGTGACAAAAAGCTAGGGCATGTAGGTTGGACTTAGACAAGAAAAAAATCGTATGGGAGGGGGGGGGTCTATTTCCCCCCGTTTAGGCGGGAGGGGCAATTTAAGAAAAAAATCACTTAAAACAGAAAAAAAAATATTAAAAAATAACGCTGATACCTACAGAGTAATGCTATAGCATTTTGAAAAGCCAGAAATACATTCTTTAATTTTGTTTCTAAATAAAGTTGTTCGAGTGAATAGTTTTTAAAAAAATAATTTTCAAAATCAAAATTTTGAAAAAAAAAAAAATTAAACATTTTTTTTAAACAAATTTTTTTCAAAATTTTACGTAATTAAGTATTATTTTTTTATTCAATATTCAATGCTCATATTAATTTTTGATCAAACACAAAAAACCGGATGTCAAAATGTTTTGTAGTTTTTGAGAAAATCAAAAAAAAACAAAAACTACTTTTGTTCTAAGAAAAGCCTTTTATTTTAGTTTTTTCGTTTTTGGATTCTTAGGTGAATTTACGATTGAAAGGATTAACTTTCTTTTTACTATTTTTTTAATTATCGTCTTATAAGCATACAATAATGTGACAAAGTACTGGATTAACCATATTTCACACATTTTTTCATTGAAAACACCTGCGTGAGAGCATTGGTTTAAAATTGACCTGCCACTTTTTTATTATGGTGGAGTCGGCTTGGCTTAGGTGCATTTACGAAAGAAAGGATTAACTTTTTTTGTACAATTTTTTTATTATCAGTCTTATAAGCATACAATAAAGTGACAAAGTACTGGATTAACACATTTTTCCATTGAGAACACCTGCGTGAGAGCATTGGATTAATATTGACCTGCGAATGTTTTTTAAATAATGCAACGTTACACGCCCTAACTAGTGACAGAAAAATTCAATTGCGAAATAAGAACCAAAATGTTCCTGAATCTTGAAATCAATTAAAATAAGAAATACATGCATATTTAGATAAAATACGTAATTACTGTTTATTTAAATTTTTAACTATTTTTTAACTAAAGCTTATTACAAAAAATTTTCGATATATACTAATTATTTTTTGTTATCAATCACACCCAAAAATTGCTGTGGGCTCTTTGTCTATAAGGCTTTCATTTTTTTATAGTTTTAGTGATACCTTGAAGGAAAATTTTTATTAATTGTTTTCACTAAGCAATTGAAATTGGAATTATTTTTTTTTAAACTGAAAAAATATTTGTTTCGAATATTTTTATATAAAATGTTGTTCTAAATTCATAGGAGCTCATGTACAAAAATGTTGGTCAAAATCGTTAGAGCCGTCAATGCGAAAATAAAAAATAATTTTTTTTTTACCAAAATGTAGTACATGCCTATAATACCATTATAGTAGCCGTTTTCAAGATAAATAAGATTTTGCAGAACGGCTGTATGGCAGGCAGGTACTGTTAGTTTTGGATCTAAAAAAAATTCAATTTCTCTTCTAGGGAATCACTGAAGAACCTTAAATACCGAGTTCTAAGAAAATCTCTTTAGCGTGTTAGTTAGGCCGTATGTAAAGGTACAGACACAGGCAGACAGACAAAATTGTTTTTTTTTTTGTTTTGTTTTCTATAATTTATTAGTTTAAAAAACTCTTAACATATCAGTTGATACTTATAACTACAAGTGTTATCATATTACATTATTTTTTAACAAAGGCTTTAATAAAGATTTAAATATATTTATATTTGTTTCATCTTTGATGTTTCTCGGTAGATTATTAAATAATTGCACTCCTTTATAAAGTAGGTTGTTCTGTGTGCCAGCTCTTCTATAAAGTGGTAATCTAAAATCTCCTGCATTCCTTAAATTATAAAAACGGTTTGTTATGAAACTTACATTATTTTGTAGGTATAAAGGATATAAGTTGTTTTTTATCTTAAATATCATGACGAGTGCATTAAATTTTAATCGCTGTTCAACATTTAACCATCCGAGATTTGTTAACATTTCTTGAGAACAGTTCTCATCGCCCTATTTTGCAAAATTTGTAATTTTCGAATATTTTCACTATTGGACATGTATATAATCGATGAGCAATAATCAAAATGTGGAAGAATCAAAGTATTATAAACTGTCACAGTTTTGAGTTATATGTCTACGAATTCTTTTAAGAAACCTATCTTTTTTGAAATCTTAACGGCCAACTTATTCACATGTTCATTGAATTTAAGATTATTATCAATACACACTCCCAAATATTTAATTTCGCGTACACATTCTACTAGTTCATCACCATTTATGGAAATGTTGGCACTTTTGTCTCTGTTGTTTAAACACATGCATTTAGTTTTATTAACGTTTAGTTTTAGTTTATTTTTGAACAGCCAGATGTTTATTTTAATAAGTTCTCTTTATATTAAAAATTCACATGCACTCATGTTTTCAGCAACAACATAAATCAAGGTATCATCAGCAAATATTGATATCTTTACTTCTGTTATCGCTTCTACTATGTCGTTAATGTATATAAGAAAAAGGAAAACACCCAATTTCGATCCCTGTGGCACACCAAGATTTACGTTTATTGCATCTGAATAAGTCTCCTGCACTTTGACCCTTTGTGACCTTCCCGAAAGATAACTTTCAAACCAATTGAGTTCAACTTCTCGAATACCATATTTTTTAAGTTTTTCAAGTAATATTTTTCTATCTATAGTTTCAAACGCCCGTTTAAGATCTAGAAAAACTGCAAGAATGAGTGGAAGCACTCATTTATAAGCCAACATAAGGAGGTTTCGCACGAGTGCCCTTTCCTAAAGCCTGACTGTTGTACACACAATATGTTTACCCTTTCCATATAGTTGGTAAGCTGATTGCACACTACTTCCTACAGAATCTTCTCATACGTGGGGAGCATGTTGATAGGCCTCCAGTCTTCACTTTTTTCGTGTTCTCTTTTATCGTAATGTCAACTTTGATCCTAATCTCGAGTTCGCAAGTAAAAAAGGAAAACGAAATAAGTAATTAAATCACGAGTGATGTTTTTAAAACATTAACAAAAAAAAGGCGAGGAAGAGCAAATTATGGGATTTTCAAATCTTTAAAAATTATCAACAAGAATTCTTTCCATTCTTGCAAGTTGCGTTGAATACGAGAAAGAATTTTCTTTAGTTGGAAAACGGAACCAATTAACTCCAATGACGGTTCATAATATAACTTTATATTAACTTAATATGTAAAGAAATAGAAAATGAACGATTAAAAAAAAATAATATAATTTTTAATTATAATTTATGTACATAAATTTCAATACCTTGATGTTATAAATAGTCATGTCAGAATTGTTTATACTTTACTTATTTACCTACCCTCCTAGTTAAATATTTTAATCAATTCAAATGCTTGTCAGCCACTCATAAGTTTCACATCTTTTGTGAATGAAGTTATTAAATGAATGGTTTGAGTGTTCGCCGACCACGCATTCGATATTTATAAGTGCAAGCAAGGTAACTAGTCACATTCTAATGCATTGCGAAAATGAATCTTTGTAAGAAATGAATACTGATTCACACTTGTTTTTGTTCATAGTTAATGTGACTGTGAGGCTCACATTTTTGCGAATGATTCACAATGGCAAATGAGTACATTCATGCAACGCTCTGATGCAGAGGCACAAGCCAAGCAAGACAAAATGTAAAAAAAAGTAATCACAACAAGAGGCTGTCCTCAGGGTAGTGTATTATCACCCTTGTTGTGCAGTCTTGTAGAAAATCTTACCTCCCAAGGTATATGCTGCATTGCTTTTGCCGATGATATCGCATTGTAGTAGGTAAGTTTGGAGAAACTCTGCGATACTTTCCAAAAAATTATAAGGAAATGGTGTCTATCTGTACGGTTATCAATAAACCCATCCAACAATCCGACAATCATACCATTTACCAGGAAAAGACTTCTGCCACATATGAAACCTATCCAGTTGGCTGGTGAAGTAATTGAAACGCAGAGGGAGGTAAATTATCTAGGAATTATACTAGATAGTAAACTCCTCTGGGACAAACACTTAAAAGCTTTAATCGGGAAACCACAAAAGCCCTAATGACTTGCGAGAGACTTGCAGGCAAGTCATGGGTACACTATGATGGTAAGACCCATCATTACCTACGGAGCGGTTGCATGGCACAAGAAAACCGATTTATCAAGAACTAGGAAAACCATAGAAGAAGTCCAAGTGGGAGGTTCTCAAAGGAAGGAACTGGGACAGGCAAAATTATTGGTCATAGAGAAAGGAACTTAATTGGTAGGTCCACAATAACAAACCTTCTTGACATCCCAAGAGATGGCATGATCAAAAAACGTAATTTCGAGAAAAATTTTTTTTTACACAGCTAAGCAACAAAAAAGATTGGGTAGGAGAGGAAATAAACTACACCCTCAAAACAAATAACCATCAAGTGGTTCAATGATGGATCCAGAACAAGCGAAGGGACTGGTGCAGGAATCTTTGGACCAAGAACCAAACTTTCCATACCGATGGGGCAGTTCACCAGCATCTTCCAAGCGGAGGTAAACGTCATAGGGAAATGCGTGGATCGAAATCTCGAAAAGAATTATCGTAACAAGAACATCGCCATTATGTCAGATAGTCCTTAAGGCACTAACCTCATACACCATCCGCTTTAAATTGGTGTGGAAGTGCATATGCAGGCTAAATGAACTTGGCAACCAGAACAGGGTCACACTTCACTGGGTACCTGGTCACGTGGGTGTTCATGGAAACGAAAAAGCAGATTCTCTAGCAAAAATAGGCGCATCAACCCCTTTAACAGGGCCTGAGCCCTATTGCGGAATAGGAGAAAATGTCATCAAAAACAAAATTAAACAAGAAGAGGAGGCAAACAGATTCAAGAACTCCCAAAACTGAGGCAGGCGAAACTATTACTGGGCAATTACAACCAGCAACGTTTCGAAAACTACATTAACTTAAGTAGAAATAACCTGAGAATAATAACAAGTATCCTTTCTGGACACTGATAGATAGATAGAGATAGATAGATATATTCTTTATTTTTTTCATCAAATTTTAAATTTATACTCTTAAGAATAGGACATGGCAATACTACCGTCTGCCTGAGATAACATTACAAGATTTAAAAAAAATATAAAAGATAAACGCAAAAATCTAGAAAAATAAGTATAAACCTTGTAAGCGTATAAATGCAAGTCTTTATGCATAATCAACGACGAGCGTGAGAGGTGCAATTGTTGGGCACGACGACGAGTTGAGGTGGACGACTCTTAAGCCACACTATCACGAACAGCAGCAATATTTACTGCAATACGAGCTGTACGAGCATGCACTGGTGTTTTCACATCTCCTACAGACCCGGTTTGCTCAAATTTTTGCACGATTTTTCCCGATTGTACGCACATTTGGACGATTAAATTGACCGAAAAAATCACGAAGTGCACGATATGCATTTGAACACCCATTTTCTTAATTAATATTTAACAAATTGTTTAGTTCATTTACTAATTTTAACGTGATTTGCAACACAAAAGAAAAAGCATCAATTTTGAATAGGCTATCAACACTTTTTCTTTATTTTATGACTCAATTTGGCATGATTTAAACTGAATATGTAGCTTGAATATTTGCAGTAACTGGGAAATCGATCGCATATGGTAGGTAAGAGCATGTTGGCAATATTTATAGAGGCTGTGCCAGCCGGTTACTCCGTTTAAAATTTCATAAAGTCTTTGTAATGTTATATAACTTTCCTGAAAATATAAAATTGGACACGTAGCCACGAAATGGTAGATATCTTCATTCTCTCTTCTGTTACATAGATTAGAGCTGGGGCAGGACATCTCTGTGAGGTATGAAATTGAGGTTTACAATTTCAACTCTCGTTCTAAAAATAATGCTTATAACAGATGCTGAATATTCTTTACGAAAGTAATTGTCATCCGATTGCAGTTGATGATTTAATTTCTTTATTCAGAAGAAGTTGCTCTAGACAGATTATCTACAAATAATTTATGATCAACGTTAGAAATTAAATCTGGGCTTGCCACTCGTCAACATTATTTTCTGACAGGTTCAGTGATGTGTCGTGTCGAAAAGCTAGTTGATTCCAGTCTTTGAAAGGAGATGCATTTACTCGGAACATTTTTTTCAAAATGATTTTGTGAAGACATGAATCACCTCTTTTCATTATTTTAGTAATATTGTCCGCGGTGGCCCCTAGAGTTTTAATGAATATAGGGGTTATACCCGATTCTACGTATATGGCATAATTTGGAGTTGAATTTGGTAAACGAGAAGAAGTTCCTTTGCACGCTTTCGAAAACTTCGAAATGGATATAACCGAATACTTACACACCATATGTCATGCATGCATTAACTGTCGCATTGAAAACTTCGTATTTAGAAGTTAGATCAACATTTTGGTTTGAGAAAAACTTTGGCCACGTTATATTTAGCGCAACTTTAGCTTCGTTACTTTTTCCTTTGCAGTGATTGAGGAAACTTAAATTGTGGGTCAACTCCCAAATACTTTAACTTCTGCACAAGGTCAATATTGTGTATTAATAATAGACCAATTTTCTTCAGGCCGTCTTCTAGATATTCTCTTTTCAAATACGACAATCTTATGTAACGATGATCAATTAAGAAAAAGGATGAATATACAGCTTAAGAAGGAGAAGTAAATTCCTCCCAACACAATAAGCGTATATGAGAACATTATTGTTAAGATCGTTGTAGAACTCAGACGTATTGCTAAGGAGTCTAAGATTAAACTTTTAAAATACATATATTAATATAAACCATTGGTTATTGAATTCTCTTGTGTATTTTCTTTAAATAATTATTCGCAACGTTAAACTTAGTTTTTTTGAATAAGCCGGTTTAATTGCATTTGTATTGTGAACGATTGTCAGCGAGTATAACTAAATCGTCAGCGCATAACAGGACTTTGATTTTAATGTTGGCAAAATCAACTCCTCCAGAAAGAACATCACAGACATCATCAATAAATAGGACACTGCAAACTTAGAAGACACCTAAGTTTATTTGGTATGGTAAGCATTGCCACATGCAGATTCTGCAATACGCATGAGGAAATACTGGACCACATACTAGCAAGATGTTGTCCACTCATGCACCAAAGGAAAAACCATCTGGGACAATACGAGATAGAAGAGAGCAACCTATCCTCTCTGAAGGTGCTCTGCAGGTAGGATGAGCAAGCTCATCATTTTTAAGCGGGGGCACAATAGGTCTCATGAGGCAACTCGATTCGGGAGGTACCTACTGATCCTGGTGTGGAAGCTCTCAGTAGATAATAATGCCTAGTTGAGCTTGTTTTTATCGTTGAAAATTTAGGTTGGAAAAAATGCAATGACAGAGAATAATAAGGTTTTTGTATAGAATATAAATAAAATGAAGACACAAATAATAACGAAGAAATTATGCAGGCAGACAAGAGAAGAGAAAATTGAGTAGTGTGTTATAATGATTTTTTTCTTACTGATGGTCATGTTTGTTAAATCGGAAAAACTAAACTTACAGCTATGGTTGCCGCCTTCGAAAAGTCATGTTTTTTTTTTTTAAATTAACGACTTTTGAAAAAGATGTTTTTCTAGTAATTTTCATTAAAACAAGCTAGTATGTATATAAAATAAACTAGATATACAAATTAATTTTAACAGAAGATGTCGGTGACACAGAGGCCACAGAGCTATTGAAAATAAAAAAAATAACTAATCAAGAAAACAATCCTTCAAATAAAAATTCATTGTGGTTTCAAACAAAAAAAGATTTTTTTCTAAAAAAAAATTATTTTCATTTTACTTATAATGGAAGAAAAATATATGAATTTTGTTTGTCTTCAACCACTAATTCAGAAAAAAACAATTTCTGCTAAAATAATTAACATGGCGATTTTTAAATGTGGCAACTATGTCTTATTTTTTCATAGTTCAACCTTTTTGTAGAGGCATACGAATATTTTTTTTTTGTAAAAAAAGTTATTTGATTTTTTTTTAATACGTGTGTACCAATAAGTTTGTAAGATTGGCTTACCATTTTTTTTTTAATTTTTCAAAAATTGTCTTTTTTATGTTATTTAATTTTTTCTAAATATTTTTTTTTAAATTGGTACACATAAACTATTCAAATTTCTTTTAATTTTCACTTGCAATATATTTATGTAGGTACTGTATTGCATGTTTTGCATTTGAAAAAAAAAATAACTCGAGATTTTGATCAAAATTGACTTTACGGTGATAGAGAGAACGCTAACAAATTTTTTTTTTATCTAAAAACATTGTTTTTGAAAAATCAATGTTTGAGCGATTAATTTTTGAAAATATTTCATAGAATCTCTATTATTAAATACTTAAAATTGACATCCCAAATTTTTGTCTGGAACAATTTCAAAGAAAATTCTTATATTCAAGATTAGTTCAATAATAAAAAACTTTTTAAACTTTCTTTTCATAAATTCGTATTTATAATAACAAAATATAGTTTAAGAATTTTTATTTTATTTTTATAAGTTAAAAAAAAGGTGAAAAACCTTACAACTTTTTAAAATTAATATTTGCTCGGTTTTAGAACAAATATCAATTTTATAAATAAAAAAGTCCACTTTGAAAGAAAGCAGTTATGACTTTTTTTTATTTTAGTGAATTAATAGTTTCCAAATTTCATAAAAATTCGTAAACAAACATTAAAAGAAATATTTGTTTGTTAAAATTGGCACGCCAAATATCTAATTTTTTATTTTTTTTACAAAATATATGGATAAAAACTATTTTTTGTGAAAAAGTTTATTTTTTATTGAAAACAAATTTTTCATGTGGGGTGTATCAATAAATTTTTAAAATTGATTAACCAAATTTCCTTTTCTATTTAATTTTTCTAAAATTGTTTATAGGCGAGTACATAATGTTATATACAGTGTCGGACAAAACTAAAGCACGAAAAAATATCACATTGGAAACATACTCGTACGAATAAAAAGTGAAAACACTCGTGATACTTTTATATTTTTTATTTTTTCTTAATCACAACATATTATTCTATATTTTACAGCTTTTAATTTGATTTTAAATCTTAACATATTTCTAAAAAATAAAAATAGTTCAAAACTCATTAAAAAGTAGCGCGACAAAACTAAAGCACATGTACCATATTTCTGTTTACAGTTATCGAATTTTACCGCTTACTTCTTAAATGCTTCTACCTTCACTTGTTATTTTGTCAATCATGTTCTAGGCAAAACAAAAAAAAAAAGTTAATCGCGGATTTTTGCACCATGTAACGGTCAAAGCTAATGAACAATTTAAAATTTAAATAAAAGTTGTTAAAATGGCGCGGAATAAATATTCAAATAAATTAAAAGAAAAAATAGTGTTCGACTTTCAAAGCGGTGAATCAATTTCATTTATTAGCAATAAATATGGTATAAGCCATACGGTTATTTCTCGGATAATAGCTCGATTTCGTGCTCGGGGTAGTGTTCAAACAGTGCAAAATGGTGGTAGACCTCGAAAAACCAAGTCGCATTGCGATAAAAGAATAAAACCTCAAAAAGGACCCTTATATTACCCTAAAAAAATTAAAAAAAGAACTAGACTTATAAATCTCTTGTAGAACGATAGCTGGAAAGCTCGTTGTGCTGTAAAAAAGGCAATTTATTTCCCTTAAAAAAACAGACGTGCAAGACTAAACGCACCTTAGCTGGACTAGGAAAAAATGGAAGACGGTTCTATTCTCCGATGAATCGAATTTTAATTTAAAAGGATCGGACAGATGTCGTACGAAGCCCGAAAGGTGAACGCCTCAATCCTCGTTTCACCAAGGCAACTTTTAAGCACTGTGGGGGGAACATTATTGTCTGGGGATGTTTTTCCAGTCAAGGGATCGGGCCACTTCATAAGATAAGTTGTATAATGGATCGTTTCATGTACCAGGAAAGCCTTCAAAACATCATGCTTCCGTATGCGGAGGAGAATATGCCGTTGCGATGGATCTTCCAACATGATTGGCTTAATGAAGGTAATATTACGGTTATAAAGTGGCCAGCGCAATACCCTGATCTCAACCCCACGGAGAATCTATGGGAAATGGTAGATCAGAGGATTGATCGAACAAAATGTAACAAATGTTTTTTAGATTTTTGATCTTTATAGACCGCAATTTTCGATAAATTAATAAAAACACAAACTAATTTTTATATTTAACTGTGTCTTTATTAACAATTTTTTATTATTATCATATGCATTTCGAGCACATAATTGTGTGCTCATCATCAGCGAGCGCTTAGTAGACACTAAATCAAGACAAATTAAAAGAAGACACAATACAAAAAGAAAGAATAAAGAAAGTAACTTAAGAGAAACATTGATTTACATTTAACAAGAGCATAAAATAAAAGAGAGTTGACAAATTTTTTATATTATGTAAGAATATGAATAAGTATAAAGGTTAATTTAACGTTTTACTAAATGAAATAGCGGTGAATCAATATTCTCTTTTTCTATGTTCATAAGATTTTTTGTTGTTGCTATATAGAAAGATTCATAAGCATCTAATTTTGCTGGGTTGTTGACATTTTTGATGAGTTTTACATTTTCTTCGAACGAGATGTTGTTATGTGGGTGAGAGTGGTCCAAATTGTAAGCGTGTGCGGCAATAGCTTTGGTGACATCTTTTTTCCTTACGCTGCGCAAATGCTCTTCAATTCGTGCGGATAAAGCTCTCCTCGTTTGACCTATATATTTAGCATCACAGTCAGAACAGCTGATTTCATATATGCCGCTTTTTTCTCCCAGAGGTACTGGATCTTTTGTTGTTCCTAACTTTGAACGAAGTTTGTTTGTACTAGTATACACAATGTTCATGTTCTCTTTTTCAAAGCAATGTTTTAATTTGTCTGTGACACCTGGCAAATATGTGAATGTGACACGATTTTGTTTCTCTTTTCTTGATAGATTATTTTGACTAAATAGTGTCGAAAATTCATCTCTTTTAATTTTATTTGAGTGCTTTGATATAAACCTGTCAATTAATGATTTTTCAAAGCCATTCACATTTGCAATTTGAAGAATTCGGTCATATTCATTTTTGTACTCGGCAACGGACAATGGCAACCTGCATAGACGATAGATCATGGAATGAAATGTAACAATTTTGACTCGCTACTTGACAACAAGTACAAACTGCCTGAGAAAACATCCCCATATAAATAATTGACAATCTCACTGCATTCATGCCTCTTCGATGTTTTTTTTTTTTTTTTTTTTATAATCTACCCGCGCTCAAGGGATTATGATTACCCTTTAAATGTTTCAACACAGAGCGGGCGTGAAGTTAAGGAAGAGAAAGAAGGATAGGAAAGATGTGTGGCACGATGTTCTGAGAATGTTGGTGGTTGTGTCAGATATTTTTATCTCCAGGGATGGCGGCTGAGCTAAAGCGGAGAAATGCCGTATCTTCTTTCTATGTCGCTTATAATTCACATTATTTTATTCGTGTTCATCCTTGTTGGGCATACTAGTTTAACTCAGTTACATGTTGTTAGTGTTATGCCTGAACAACATGTAATGAGTAAACCAGCAACCCATTGATGACAATTTTTAGAAGGTTTTAATAGAATTAAAACGAAATAGACGACGGCAGGGATCGAACCTGTGATCATGAGATTGACCGACGAGCACACAACCATCGTGCCACGGCCACCCCCAATTATGATGCAATTATCAAAAATAATGCTTACGCCACCAAATATTAACGTTAAGGCCCATTTGCTGATACTGTTCTTAAATGTGTGTCGTAACTAAGTACATCTTAGATTCTAAGTGGAACATAATTTATTTTTGGTTGTTAGAAAATATTTAAGATACACTTAACAAAGTTCCACATAAATTGAAATGCACCTAACTTCGTTTCATTGCAAAATGTCAAACAGACGTCAATGTATACACGAAATTTAAAAACGGTAAATTGAATTGTGATTTGTGGAAAGAACAAATATTTATTAAACATTAATTAACGACATGGCTGATAAAAAAAGAGTAAGAAACCCAAACTTTTCATCAAAAGAAAAGCGGACGCTTTTAGAATGTGCCTTTGATGAAAAGAATATAATTGAAAACAAAAAAACTGATGGCGTTACATGGAAAGAAAAAGAAGCGGCTTGGGAACGTATCACCGCAAACTTCAACTGCCATTCAGATTCAGCTTGCTACAGGACCGCTGAAGCACTAAAGAAATTTTACCAGTCGTACAAAAAGGAAATGTCGAGAATTCAAACTGGAGGTGGCAAGCCGGAACATGTGGGTGATGAAAATTTTGACCTCGCCATAGCTATTATGAATAAAAAAACCATAACTGGATTTGAAAACATTTTTGATGGGGATGGTGCTGAGTATTTGGAAGATGAAGCCGATATGATTACAAACATAGTATGATCAATTGTTTATAATATTTTTGCTTTCACACATCTACATAATATACCATTTTATAAATTTACTGAACGAAGAACGACCAAAAGAAACAACATCCGACTGGGGAAAATATAAACCCACTCAATTAAGAAATCCGGTCCATCCAAAATTAAAAACAACGCAGGCTCACATATCCGATGAGCAGGAAGCTACATCGATTGAAAACATTGATGAAAATCCTGTCATCAAAACAAACATCCCTATGTCAAAAGGATTCCAAAAACAATTCACTAGTTCTACATCGACAAAAGAGAACGAAAGCAAATGGTGTGGAAGGCGCAGACCGGTTGCTTCAACGTTGCCTAGCACCAAAATTACGGAGCAATATTCGCAGTTATCTGCAATAAAAATTGAGCTTGCGAAGCTTCAATACGATACCCAAAAAGAGGAAGCTATTCAAAAAAAATATTCCAGTTCTATTGAACATGAGTTGAGGAAAAGGTCATTGGAATTGGACATTGAAATCAAAACCGAAGTTCTTAAAAAAGTAAAAAGTGATTCCTTCACAATTTTTGAAGCGTGCAATGTGCTGAAGGATTTGGGAAACCTTAATCCTTAATTTGTTAGTAATGATTAAGGTTTCCCAAAAATGTATTCATTCTCCAATTGTGAGGCATTTTTACTTTTTTAAGATATTCGGTTTTTATTTCAATGATGAAATGAAATTTTTTTTTGAAACTCATCTTCTTTCTTTCTGTTGGATTCTTTCTGTTTGGTTTTTTTGTTCTTCAATTGTCACGACTTAATTAGTTTATAGTGAACTAGTTCCTACTCATTATTATTTATTTTTATATTTTTCCATAAATGAATATGTATTATAGTTTTTTTTTATGTATTGTATTTTATTTATTTTCGTTATGTATAGTTATAGTTTTCTTTAATAAAGTTTAAAAGAAAGTATTTTCTATTGTTTTCTTTCCACTTGTGTCTTTTCTCATGATTTTATAGCCTACCGAAATAGTTATTTATAAGGTCTTTGCGTTTTTGCATCCCTAAGTTTGATGAAGCTTGACTTTGAGAATTATTAGGGCATGACATTTGTCCTAAGTTTATTGCATTCTGAAGGTCTTCTGGATCAAAATCTACGCTTTCAGGAGGTTCTAACGAGACACCATTTTTTTTTTAATATGTTGTGCAAGACACATGTTGCCACAATAATTATAAAAGTTGTCTTCAATTGAAGACGACAACCGTACGCCAATACGGGGAATCGTCTTTTTAATATTCCGAAAGCTTTTTCTATAGGACCTCTTGTGCGTATCTGAGATTCGTTATAAAGTTGCTCGGCCGGGTCACGGGGGCTGAGCAAAGGTGTCATCAGATAGGTTTTTTGCGGGTATGCGGAATCACCTTCGATTAATTATAATTAATACAATGTAATCAAATCATATAAAATGAAGTTATTGCCCAAAATAACGCAATCTGTGAAATCTCCACTTTCCATCTTCGCTCTTATTCTACTAGCATTGAAAATTGTTGCATCATGAGCTGAACCAGGCCACCTTGCAACCACATCCGTAAACACCATTTTTGCAGTGCATATTCCCTGCACATTAATTGAAAAATAGCTTTTTCTATTCCTGAATATTTCCGCGTCAGGTCCTCCTAAGAAAATCTTTAATTTCATGTAAAATATGCCATATTTTAATTTACCGGGAGATTGAATTTAATATGGGTTCCGTCAACAGCACCAATAACAGAAGGAAAAGATGCTATATCAAAAAAATCTCGTTTAACCTGCGACACTTCTGATGGTGTACATGGAAACTTGATATATTTTCTATAAAGCTTTGCAATTTCTGTTGCAACTCTTGAAACGATCCTTGAAACAGTGGAAACATGCATACCTCCGAAGTCTGCAATACTTAAAAGATGATTGCCTGTGGCAAAGAATCGTAGAGCCACCAATAACTGGTTTATGGGTGCAATTGAATTATTTCTACAGGATGGAAAATTTTGTGTAAACATTTTTTAGAAAACTGAGTTATAAATCTCTTAATAAACCTGTTATATGGCCGTTCCAGCTTTTTATCGATTTGCTCTAAAACATAGATAGTCATATCTTTGGTTAGGCGAAATCGTTTGTAGAAGGCCAGTTGATCGAAGCTAAAAAAATACTCATTTCTATCGTAAATTTGGCGGGGAACTCCAGCTTCAATTAATTCGAGGACCTCAACATCATCTTCAAACAAATCCATCAATTCAAAATTCATATTTTTTTTAGTTTTATTCTAATTTCAATTAGGAACAAGTTTTGCGACACATCAACTTACTGAAATGTCATCAAAGAACATAACCTTGTAAATTTCATAAGTGCAACTTAAGGACTTTATGCTCTGATATTTCTTCCCCTTAAAATAAGTTCCACTTAGTGCCATTTATGACAAACTTTGAATTCCGTGCAAACCATTAAGTAGGACATAGTTACTTATGTGGAACTTAAATAGTTATGACTCGTATCAGCAAACGGGCCTAAAACTTTTTTTTTATTTATTTTGTATATGAAATTTTTAATGAGTTTTGAACTATTTTTATTTTTTAGAAATATGTTAAGATTTAAAATCAAATTAAAAGCTGTAAAATATAGAATAATATGTTGTGATTAAGAAAAAATAAAAAATATAAAAGTATCACGAGTGTTTTCACTTTTTATTCGCATGTTTCCAATGTGATATTTTTTAGTGCTTTAGTTTTGTCCAACACTGTACGTAGACGAAAGTAAATTTAATATTTTCGGGAGTGATGGGGGTATTACAGTATGGCGAAATCCAAATGAGAGGCTATGATCACACTTCCACCAGTCCCGAATAGTTACGGCACGTGCATGTTTTCGTATGCTACATGTTGTTCCCCCTATTCGTCTGATGGCTGACCGCCGCTAGAAACAAGCCTTTTAAAAAAAAGGTTTGGCTAATATGATCAGGCTGGTTCCTCAGGTTGGCGACAGGTTAATTCCCTGTCCCGTAAAACTAAAAGAATTACGAGACCGACAACAAGCCTCGGAAACGGACTGATCTCACGACGACAACCCACGCAAAGAAAAAGGAAAAACGATTTACGAATTTTCTTATGGAACGTACGATCGCTCTATAGAGCTCGAGCTGCTCAGCAGCTAGCCGACGCCCTGTCAAAGTATAAAGCTGACATAACAGCTCTTCAAGAAATCAGATGGACAGGGAATGGTGTTTTACAGAAGAAAGAATATGACATATACTACAGCTGTCATACAAAACACCATGTGCTCGGGGTAGGCTTCCTAGTCAGCGAAAAAATGAAGTCTACTATCATCGGCTTTAACGCTATAAGCGAAAGGCTATGCACCCTTCGCGTGCGAGGCAAATTTACGAACATCAGCCTCATTAACGTTCACGGACCTACGGAGGAGTCCTCAGACGAAGAAAAAGAGACTTACTACGAACAAGTCGAGAGGGCCCTCAATGCCTGTCCAAGGTATGATGTTAAAATCATCCTTGGGGATTTGAACGCAAAAATAGGTCGGGAGCCGGTATTCAGGCATTACGCAGGCACCCATAGTTTGCATGAGAACACTAATGACAATGGACTTCGAGTCTTAGAATTGGCAGCATCGAAAAACATGGTCGTTGCGAGTACCAGGTTCCCGCGTAAAGATATCTACAAAGCCACCTGGGTATCACCTGATGGAGTCACTCGTAACCAAATAGACCACGTGTTGATAGACCGTCGCCACTACTCGAACTTGATGACGGTACGAACGTACCGAGGTGCCAATATCGACTCGGATCACTATCTTGTTGGTATGGTTTTCCGAGGGCGGATTGCCTTGCGAAGACGCATTGCATCCGCCGATCAGGTTCGAATCAACACGGCTGCCCTGCGCAATGAAAACACCAGTAACACCTTTGGTAATGCGTTAGGACTCGCCCTAGAAACACCTGACTTAGGGAGAGTAAGTCCTGGAGCCAGTATGCTGGACGTAAATGAAAAGTGGACACGTCTTAAAAATACTGTCATTAGTACTGCCAACTCCATCTTAGGCAGCAGTCGTAACAATCGGAACGACTGGTTTGATGATGAATGCAAGCTAGCGACTGAACGTAAGAATGTTGCGTACCGAGCAATGCAACAATCTCATAGAACGCGGGCACGCGAAGAGGAATATAAAGAGCTCAGAAGAACAGAAAAACGGCTTCACAGACAAAAGAAATCAGCCTGGGAGAAGAACCTAATCTGTGAAATAGAAAACAGCCGAGAGCGAGGTCCGCACCAGGCGCGGAAGTTCTACCAATCCGTCCGAAACATGACGCAGTACACACCACGCTGCACATACTGCAAGGACGGAGAGGGAAATCTGATCACCGATCCTGAAAGCATACTGGAGCGATGGGAAGTGTACTTCAATGAATTGCTAAATGGTCAGCTCACTGCAGAAGTGGAGGCTCCACTACTTCCAGAAGAATACCCTATGTTGCCGCCACCAAGCATAGAAGAGGCTGAGAAGGCTATAGGCCGGCTTAAACAGAACAAATCCCCGGGAGCCGATGGCATACCAGCCGAATTATTTCATCACGGCGGGCCAGCCTTACGTCAAGCAATTCATGATATACATAAAAAGGGAAATGTCACAACGTGCAGCAATTATAGAGGTATCACGTTGTTGAGTACCGCCTATAAGATACACTCCTCTATCCTACAAGACCGGATAACCCCATACGCTAAAACCGTCATCGGACAATATCAGTGTGGTTTCATTCCAGGCAAATCAACAACTGATCAGATCTTTACCCTTAGGCAGGCGATGGAAAAATGTCTAGAATTTAACATCCCAACATACCATCTGTTTATAGACTTTAAGGCCGCCTATGATAGCATAGCCAGGGTAGAACTTTACAAAGCCATGAGAGAATTCAGCATCCCAAATAAATTGACACGACTATGTAGGTTGACCATGACCAACGTAACGTAACAACGTATCCAGACCAATCAAAATCTTTAATGGACTCCGACAAGGGGACGGTTTGGCCTGCCTCCTCTTCAACCTGGCATTGGAGAAAGCAATCCGTGACTCTGGCACGGCAACAAGAGGGACCATCGTCAACAGGTCCAGCCAGTTACTAGCTTACGCAGACGACATTGACATCATCGGAAGATCCGAACAAGCTGTACACGATTCCTTCATCCAGATCGAGCAGGCGGCACAATAACAATATAGAAGAAGAAATACGCGGGCGGCTTCTCAAATCCAACAGAGCTTACTATAGTCTGTCAAAGCTTTTCAAATCCAGAAATCTCACCATAACTTCAAAACTGCTGCTGTACAGGACCATGGTCCTGCCAGTACTCACATATGGATCCGAGACTTGGGTGCTTAGCAAAAGGCACTCCGACCTCTTAGCTGCGTTCGAGAGAAAAGTCTTAAGGAGAATTGTTGGCCCCATATGTGAGGAAGGACGATTCCGGAGACGGTACAATCATGAATTGTACGCAATCTACCTAGAAGCAGATATCGTGACAAAAATTAAGCTCGGTAGACTCCGGTGGGCAGGGCACCTAGCTCGCATGAGCGAAGAGGAACCTGCTCGGAAAGTTCTTTGTGGTACATTCTATGGTAGACGGCAGCGTGGTAGACCATGCTTGCGCTGGAGAGATGGCGTAGACCAGGACGCCCGAAGCCTTGGGGTGCGCAACTGGATGGCGTCGGCTAGAGACCGGGATAGGTGGAGAGACTTGTTGAAAGAGGCCAGGACCGGAACCCGGTTGTCGAGCCGATGATGATGATGATGAAATCCAAATGAAGAATTTAAAAATAAGAACCTAATTCCAACAGTCAAACATGGAGGAGGTGGATTTATGGTCTGGGGGTGTATGTCGGCTGGTGGTGTTGGCGATTTGTTTTTTTTATTGAAGAGACAATGACTCAGTGGGTGTATCTAAATATAATGAAAAACCATTTGCACCAAAGCACCGAAAAAATGGGACTTCGTAACACATTTAATTATTACCAGGATAACGACCCCAAACACAAATCGTTTACTGTTCGGTCCTGGCTACTATACAATTGTCCTAAGGTCATCGAAACACCACCTCCATCCCTGGACCTTAATCCTATTGAATATCTCTGGGATATTCTTGAGCGAAAAGTAAGGAAACATACGATTAATTCTAATGCCGAGTTGAAGAAAATTTTAATGGAGGAATGGTTCCTTATTACCTCCGAAGAGACAACCAATTTAGTAAAATCGGTCCCAAGAAGACTACAAAAGGTTATCAAAGCGAAGGTAAACCCCACGAAGTATTAACTAAAAGCATTAATCATAATGAACAGTCTAAGACAAACACAAAAGTGCCGCTATTTCTAGTCTTGTCCCATGACTTTGGTGAGATAAGATTTGTTTATATTATGTGTTGTAACTTACCCGTTAGTTATTGGGGCCTATCGTGAATAAAAATTTCCCTAGGAATCGTTCCAAACTTTCAAAATTGTCATCTCGAATAATATGGAATGGAATTTATTGATATACAGTCGCGAGTAAAACCCGCTCCTGTATTTTATAATTTTAAAGCCGACTTCGCTATTAATTTTTAACCTGTGCGATTGTTCAAGCCTAACTCCCTTTCATTAATTCTTGATAGTTTTAATTGTGCTACCAATAACCTTAGTGTTTTTTGACAAAAATAAAAAAGTGATTTGAAAAGAATTTAGTGATTATTACATAATATCGATACCTTCCCGTAAGAATGTATTAAGCGACACTTTTTTCGAAAATGACTTTTTGATGTGGAACTATACTAAAAGTTAAGCGCCACATTTTCGCCTGGGTTTCACTGCCCTATTATGTATGCAAAAGAAACTAGAGAGAAAATAAAATTGTAGCAACCACCAAGTTTTCTCACTGGAATAATATTGCTCCCTTAAATTTGTATTATCCGCTAGTAAAATTATGCTAAGCGACATTTTCAAAAATCCTATTGTCTTAAGCAACCAAACGTCCACAAAAAAAATTTGTTAGATGTCGCATAGTTTAACCGAAATTGTCGCTTAGCACACTCATCCAAATAGAACTTGATCCATTTTTGTCGCTTATAATACTCAAGATATGGTTGTCTTTGCTTTTAAATATTTTTCTATCAAGTAGGCTACTACTTTTTTCCCGTTTATTTTGTGTTTTTTTGTTGTTGTCATCGTAAGCGACATTTAATATTGTATCAAGCGCCAATGTTTTGACCACGAAAATGTACTAAGCGACAAAAACTTCTTATATGATTAAAATTTCGATTTTGCAATGATGTCAAGTTTTGTATTGTAAAAACCCCTCTCCAAATCTCTTTCTTCCAATAAAATACACAAAAAAATAACTAAATGAGACGTTTTTTTCGTTTCCTGAACAATTTTAAAAATGTCGCTTAATACATTCTTACGGGAAGGTATCGATATAATATTCATATAATTTCTCTCATTAAGAAAAGAGTTTACATTCATTGTGTTGTTCTCTCAAACATTATATTTTTTCGCCCATTAAAACTTTTTGTTTCCTTCTTTCCCGGCGAGTGAGACATTTTTTATATATGTTCTGCCTATGAGGCTTAATTGAAGCTACATTGTATCCCAATTTCTGCCTACATTTTCATATATAAAATTCTGCAACATTTATGAGTGCCTGTGCAAAGATAATAATAACATTAAGCCGCAAATTACGCATATCTGCGCTTCAACTTTCAACTTGCGTACTGAAAAACTGCAACCAACTCAACCCACTACCAGCGTTATAACCAACACTTAACTCGCAACAAGCTGAATGTGACCGAATTGCAATTGCAAATATTCATCTTTTAACGGCAACTACTTTATTTGCTTGCTTTCAGTCTTGCCCTACGGGTGAGTCATTTTAGTATAGTTCTGCCTGGCAGTCATTAATTAGATTCCACACTTAAATTTTCGTTTTGGATTCTGTTTTTATTTACATATTTTCAACATTTACCGGCAATCTGCGCACGTCATCAATCTGCACACGTCAGCTAATATATACTTCCGAAAATCTGCAATCTTGGTTTGTATATCGGATTAGCAAAAAAATTAACCAGTCGGTTCGTGAAAAATTTTTCCGGACACTAATAACAATTTTTTTTTAATGTTCTCTTTAATTATAACTTTTATTTTTAATATTAAAAAACGATCGAAACAATGGAAAATAACCCCTGTGATTCCTCCGGTTGCTTTCTCGACAGCAAATACCCCCAGCGAATTACGTGCCGTGGCTTGTGCGGTAAATCATTTCATCCTCTTTGTATTGGACTGAGTAAAAAATCATGTGGTCATCTCAACGAATACCTAAATCATTTTGTTTATCTCTGTGACGAATGTAAAAGCATATCACTTTCCCACGTTTTCTCGCTATTAAATGTGTGAGTGACTCTACTACTTCGTTCATTGCTGACAACAATCGTTTTCATAAGAACGTTCTCGCACAATTTCATCACTTTGATGCCTTCTCTAAAAGCATCGAAACCCTTGAAAGTTCCATCGAAACTCTCGCCAAACGCTTTTTCTCCAACCAATCTATTTTAGAAAATCATCTTTCGTCCATAGTGAAGACGCTCAACTCGCGGGTTTCTGAACACACACATTGCCGTTTCGAAAATATAAATAGTGAAATACGCTCTTCGCTCACTTCTGTCTTAAAATCGTTACCTTTTGAAAACATTTTCGATCAAATTAAGAGCATCCGGTCCGTCCTTGATACTTCTTTACAATCCACGTCGAATTCCGTATCTTCGGCATCCTGTCAACTCAACGCAATTCTTCTTGATCTTGTCTCCAAAATTAATGACATTAACTCTAAAATAACAGTATCACGCTCCTCATTTAATGATTTTATCGACGAATTAAAAATAACTTCGAGCAAAATCGAAGCTAATAACACGTCAATTTTAGCAGAAATAACTGATTCCCTCAGCGCCCCATCAGCCAGAGAAAATGCTTTACCGATCTTACTTACGGATAATGATCAGCCTATTTCTTCTCCTAACAATAATGGCCCTTCTACTTTGCCCGAGCCTACTATTATTCGTCTTGGCAACGTCTGGACTATAAATGACTGGAATTCAAGGCTCAATAAGTTAAAAAATCTCAACGAATTTGACCCATATTGTGTAACAAATATTCCTGCCAATGCCAATAGTTCCTGGATCCAAAATCTCTTCATGAGCAAACTGAAGATCGTCATCGGAGAATGCTACAAGATCAATACCTTTAGCCATAAAGTATTTATTCCTTCTAAATATCGATGGCTGTATTGTTCCACTAAAAAAAAAAAAAAAACAAAAAAAAATGTAAATAGATCTAAGAATAAAGTACACCCTCCTAAACCTTTGCCTCCTCCGAACGCAACAAAAACTTCCAAAAATTCCTTCTCTGCACATAGAAACCAGATCTTCTATAACTTGCATTCAAATAATTCTGTATCACCTAAATCTACTGGCAATGTAAATAATAAATCTTCTAGCAAACCCTATTCTAATTTTATCCATTCCCATACCATAAATAATTCTCCTAAATCTTCTAACAACCACCTTCCTCCTTCCCCAGTTTTCGACCCAATGTTTTCACCTGTCGTTAAACTAATTTCTAATTTTGCCACCACTAAGTCCACCAGTGATGAAT
This sequence comes from Chrysotoxum bicinctum, assembly GCA_911387755.1. NCBI lineage: Eukaryota > Metazoa > Arthropoda > Insecta > Diptera > Syrphidae > Chrysotoxum > Chrysotoxum bicinctum. The sequence goes on along the minus strand of OU426987.1, from coordinate 140,852,916 downwards.
TTGATGGTCGACTTCGCGACAGTAAACTTTACGATAATGTTCGTCTCTACCTTGCCTACCTTTATAATAAGTCTGATACTGTTTGTGTTAATGGCAAGACTAAAATGAATGTCATATGTCGTTTTTATTTGGCAATCCGGAATCTCTCTCCGATCCGGAATCCCAACTGAACACTTTTGTTTGCTTCTGATGATTCTGAAGTTTTGTTTGATTGTATATGTGAAACATCAAATGCGTACAATAATCAAAATCAAGAAAAATGTTTGTTGAAAGCAGGGTTGGCCGAATAGTCACTTTTTAGAAATAACTACATTTGTTACGTCTGCTACGTATTTTATGTATTTAATGTAGTTAATGTAAGAAATTGTAGCATTGCTGTCAATTAACTGTCAGTTATGCATTTGAAATTTGAATTTTTAAATTAAACGTCCAGTTATTCCTACAATTCTTCATCCTTATGGTAAATGAATTTTTTTTTTACAAACCTTCATTAGATCATAAAAGTGCAAAATTGTTTTTTTTTTCCTTTATTATATTGAATTTTTATGAATTTATTACTACTAATATGTAGCAGACGTAACAAATTGTAGTAAATTAGGCATGTAGTTTCTTCAATAAACTACGCGTAGTTAAATACTACGTTTATATGCAGTATCGAAAGATCGAGTTGGATAAGGGGCGGATTTTCAATTCACATTTCTACTCGACACCGCTGAGCGATTGGGATCGAGTCGAACGAAGCTCATTTCAACTCAATACAGGTATATAAAGGTTCGAAGCGAGCTTCAAGCTCGCTTCAACACCTCATATAAACGTAGTAAATCATGTAGAAAATGTAGTGTAGTTAATTCGGCCAACCCTGGTTCGCACAATTTGAATACCAAAAATCACAGCTGTTGAGGTTGACGTTTAAGTATATGAATGTGTGAGTGCTTCTGGTTTTGCTTCTGATTTCAAATCCAGAAGCAAATTTCTCTTCTTTTCAGAATCAGAACAGTCATTTTTTCTCAATTGAACACTTTCAGAAGAGTCCGGAAGGCTTCCGGATTGCCAAATAAAAACGACAATAGTTTCTATTCAAAAAGAAGGCCTTCCAACTGATCCATTTAATCTCAATAAAATTTACACCCGCTTTCATGAATCTTTAGGTATTTCTCCTTCCACAGTTTCCAAAGATCTGGTTACATACGCCTCACATTTAAATTCTAAACTTTTACCCTTCGCTCGTCCCAATCAGGAACATAGTCTTTAACAACAATTCTGTTTTACAGCCTGTAACTACAACTATCTTAACCCTTTGTTATCAGAATGTTAGAGGCCTCCGAACCAAAACTTCTAACGTTTATCTTAACTCCCAAAATCTCCCTTATGATATCTTTGCCCTAACGGAAACTAACCTTTGCTCAGATTTCACAGAAAGTGAACTTTTTACTTCTGATTTTACTGTCTTTCGTGCGGATGGCCAAATTAACGATCTTACTCTCAATGGACGCGGTGTTCTTTTCGCTGTGCACAATCGTCTCAATGCATCTCTAATTGAAATATTTAAATCACCACTTTTCGAGTTCGTCTGCATTAAATTAACTATCTCTAAACGGTGTTTCTATCTTCTTTGTTGTTACATTCGTCCTTCCCAATCTAGTCTTGTCTATCAACAATTTACTGAATCTGTTAGCTCCTTGATCGAGAGATCTACCTCCAATGATGAATTTATCATACTCGGTGACTTTAACTTACCGGATTTGAAATGGTCATTATCCGATGATGAAACTTGTTTTATTCACTCTAATCCATCCTCTGAAAAAAAAATAATTTTTGCAGGTAGATTACTTGAATCTGGTCTGTTATAATTAATGGTATCCACAATAAGTTAGGACGACAACTTGACCTCGTCTTCTCCTCAGATCCCTTTAATTCTTCCGTCTCCGAAAATTCTCATCTTCTCTCTGTCCTTGATCAACATCATCTTCCTCTATCTTTCTTCTTTTGTCTCGATGATAATATTCCAACTATTGAGTCTGAAAACTCTTTTACATTCAACTTTCGTCAAGCCGATTTTCATCAACTTATTATTCATCTCAACAGCATTGATTTTCACCACTTTATTTACCCTTCTACTCCTATCGACATAGCTCTTTCCTTCTTCTATACCTCAATTTTCGATCGTCTTGTTCAATGCGTTCCTTTAACACTACAAAAGAACTGTGTTTCATTTCCCCCCTGGTACACAAGAGAGCTGCGTAGTATCCGTAATGTCAGAAATAGGTTATGGAAAATTTATCTCAAGTTTTAGACGCCTCTAAACTATTTTTACTACCAACAAGCATCTTCTTCCTTTTCGTCTCTATGCCAATCCCTTTACCAGTCGTATCTTAAACAAATGCAGACTTCTTTCATCACTAAACCTAAGCGCTTTTACCAATTCATTAACGTCAAGAGAAAATCCGACGGCCTTCCCTCAACGCTCAACTTTCTTGGCACATCTTCATCTGATCCCAAAAACATAGTTAATCTCTTTGCTACCTGATCTGGAATATCACAGATTTCTATCCAATTTCCCGCAAACGTCTCTAGTCTCAATTACAATTACTTCCCCCTCCGTCTATGATAATAGACTAAGAGCCCACAGCAATTTTTGGGTGTGATTGATAACAAAAAATAATTAGCATAATTAGATAGGCCTTTTATAGTTATTTATAAATGTGAACGTCTTGCATACCTTAGTGGGAGCAATAGTGCATAATAGTGCATCAAGTATGCAGTTCTTTCCAAGTCCAAATAATTTTGATAACAACTTTGCCAAAATGTAGAGTTAAGCCCCCTGATTGAAAATATCGAGGTCCAAGAAGTTTTACAGACAGCCTTCTGCCTGCCAGACGCGACAAGAATATGCTACTTCTTGCACTAAGAAGGTCACCTTCAAAACGTCTTGGACCTCGATATTTGCAATCAGGGTACTTAGCCCCTCATTTTGAAGTTATGGCAAATTTTGTATCCCAATTTTTTAGAATTTGGAAAGAACTGCATACTTGATGCACTATAATGCACTATTGCGCCCACTAGGGTATGCAAGACGTTCACATTTATAAATAACTATAAAAGGCCTATCTAAGTATGCTAATTATTTTTTGTTATCAATCACACCCAAAAATTGCTGTGGGCTCTCGGTCTATAAGTTGAACTCATTGAAAGATGATTTTTCTCCTGGCCCTGATGGAATCCCTGCAATTTTTCTTAAAAAATGTGCTAATGTACTCGTACTTTGTGAACCGCTTACCAAACTCTTCCAATTATCACTTTTACAAACTGTTTTCCCTCTCTTTGGAAAGTCCTTTATATTTCCCGTTTTCAAAAAGGGTTGTAAGAATGATATCTCTAATTACCGAACGATCTCTAAACTTTCTGCGTTACCTAAGCTCTTTGAAAGTATCGTTTACGATTCTCTTTACTTCCATTGTAAATCTATTGTTTCCCCATTTCAACACCGATTCTTAAAAGGTAGGTCCACCACAACTAACCTTATCCAATTTGTCTCCAAAACACTAATATCTTTAGAAAAAAAGTCTCGAAGTTGATGTTATAACTACTGATTTTAGTAAAGCCTTTGACAAGATCAGTCACCAAATCTATATATATAAAAATCAATGCCACTTTTCGTTGTAATTCTATAACTCAAAAACGGGCTTACCTATCCAAACCAAATGTTATGGCTTTGTTTGGACTATTTAGTAGACGGTTTATGTGAAGTTTGCACAAAATCGGTCGAGTGGTTCTTCATTTATCACATTTTTTGTAACAAATGAATTCAATAAATGTCGGATCATTTTGTTAGTGGGGATTTTGCTGTCAAATTGAAACTTATATTTTTAATTTGATTTATTCTTTTTTATATGAAGGAATAATGCCACAAGCCGGGCGAGCAAATATAGGTCTCACAGACTGCAGATGAACGCGCACAAGCTAATGCATAACAGTAAACGTAATGCACGAAATAGATCTGTTGACCCTGTACCTGTACTGAACCTTGCACGCCGATCACGAATACGTCGTGCTGCTCTTTTGGCTAAAATGATGCGTGCTGCTTTTAATTACAACAGTCCACATTGTGATGCGGCTAACTTTCCACGTGAAACGCCCGGCATGTGTTGTGCTAATGGCAAAGTGAGATTTACAGCATTAGAAACTCCACCCAAACCATTGTATTCATTTATTTTTGGGACATCTCAAACGTCGAATCACTTTTTGATCCATATTCAACAACACAAATCGGCATTTCAAATGACCTTTTTTAGTGCTACTAAAATTATTAGAGATAATTATGCCGACGTTTAAGGTAAATACTTCAATATGATTGTCCCATGTTTATATCAATCTGAATCATAAAGTATTCGATAGTTTTAAAAATTCTGATCCAACATCTACCTAAAATTGCATACATGTTACAGATTCAGGGCCAGATTTATCATCAAGCTGGTTCGTTATTGCCATACTTGGACGCTGATCATCAATTTTTGCAAATTTATTTTATTGGTGATGAAAATCGTGAATTGGATCAACGTTGTGCAATTGTTTCGAATACAAGACGAGAAATTATTCGTGAGCTACAAAGGTTTTTCCATCAGCATAACGCATTAGTTCAATTGTTCAAAATTGCTCTCGATCGTATGCCATCTGATAATCACAAAATCGTAATAAGGGCTGATAGAACACCTTTTGGAGAGCATGCAAGGCGATTCAATGCACCCACAATTGATGAGGTTGCAATTGTAATTTTTTGTAATCAATCCCGTGATATTGTACTTCATCGCAGAAATGAGCAATTGCAACATGTTTCGGAACTTCATCGTATATGACACAATCATGCAAGCCGTTTCCAATAATGCAGGTGGATTATATTTCTTGGATGTGATCGGAACAGAAAATTGTATTGGCACTTGCATCTTCGGGAATTGCTGCTACATTATTAGAAGGTGGTCGGACTGCACGCTCTGCAGTAAAATTGCCATTGAATGTACAGGTGATTGAAACTCCAACTTGCAATATTTCGAGAAATTCTGCTATGGCAAAAGTTCTGCGATTAACGCTAATTATTTTATGGGATGAGTGTACAACAGCGAAGAAGCATTTAATCGAACAATGCAATGTTATGAATCAAGATGAGGCAATGAATTATCCAATTGAATTTTTAAATTCATTGGAACTAGCTGGTATGCCACCGCATTGCTTGAATTTGAAAGTTGGTTCTTTGATCATATTATTGATCAAATTATTGCGAAAATTATTGCACCAGAATGACAGTGAAAAAGTTATTGCCAAATTTGATTAAAGCTACGATATTAGCTGCTAAATCAAAAGGAGAAGTTTGTTTGATACCACGTATCCCTATGATTCCAACTGATATGCCATTTGAGTTCAAACGATTAGAATATCCTGTGCGTTTATCATTTGCGATGTCCATCAACAAGGATCAAGGGCAAACACTTCACGTTTGTGGTGTGAATTTGGAGGAATCATGTTTTTCACATGGTCAACTTTATGTTGCCTGTTCCAGAGTCGGTACCCCCAGCCGTTTGTTTATTCATGCCCAAAATGGAAAAACAAAGAATATTGTTTATCCAAATGTTTTGGATTAAGTTTTAAAGTAGCTAGCAATTAATAAAATATGTTTTTGTTTGAATAAATGAATTTGTTGTTGCAATTAATTTTTTTTTATTATTTCACTTTATACGTAGCGAAGCACGTATCGGGCCGCTAGTTATCTATATAAAACTGAAAGCTCTTGGTTTTTCAACATGGTTTATTGAGTGGACTAATTCATACCTAGTGAACCGAACATATAGAGTTGTTTTAAGAAACGCGGTGTCTGATCCAATCTTCGCATCCTCAGGGGTTCCTCAAGGCAGCCATCTCGGCCCAATCCTATTTGTTCTTGCCATCAATGAAGTGAGTAACATCATTTCCTTCTCTGATATCTCCATCTATGCTGACGACATTAAAATAATCAAAACAATCGCATCTTCTCAAGACTCTTTGCTTCTCCAACATGACCTAGGTAAACACTTTTTTTACTTGGTGCAATAAAAACTTTCTTGAACTCAATATAAAAAATGTCAGTTTACGACTTTCTCCCGTAAACGTTTACATTCAATTCCTCGTACCTATCATTTCCGTAATGTACATGTCCCTATTGTTTCCTCAATTACAGACCTTGGGGTAATATGTGATAAAGAGCTAAATTTTCGCTCTCATATTGATCATATACCTGCGAAAGCTAATTCTTCTCTTGGCCTTATCAAGCATTGGTCTAAGGAATTTAACGATCCATTTGTTACTAGATCTTTATATGTCACATTTGTCAGACCCATCCTTGAATATGCTAGTCAGATTTGGTCACCCTTCCTCATCACTCACTCACATAGAATTTAAGCAGTACAACAAAAATTTCTTCGTTTTGCTTTGCGCAATTTGCCTTGGTCCGATCCCTTTATCTTACCCCCGTATGAAGACCGTCTACAATTTATCAACTTACATACCCTTGCTCAACGTCGTCATATCGCCGATATAGTATTCGTCCACCAACTTATCACTGGTTTCATTGACACTCCGGCCTTGCTTGAATTAATAATTATCAATACAAATCCGCGTCATTTACGTTCCGTTCCCTTTTTCCACCTCCCTACACACCGCACCAACTACGAACACTTCAACCCAATCTCCAGATTGTTACGTTCAGCCAACTCTGTTCAAGATATTTTTGATTTTTCCCTCAATTCTGCATCCCTTAGAAGAATTCTGTCCCAAACCCCTCACTAAACCTTCTTCCCATTTTAGTTTTAAGCTATTATTAAGCCCAAATTATATGATAATTAATAAATGCTAATTCTTTCGACCGACGTTAACCTCAGTTTTGTAACTAGCCAAATAAAATAAATTAACAATAAATTTTACTCCCTTTATTATGTTTAAGTATAGATTTAAGAATATTATGTCTAGTTTTAAGTTCTGCTTGTATTAAGCCTATAATAAAAATAAAAATTTAAGTTTCATAATGACTTTGACTCTCTTTTAAAAAAGACCAGTCGCCAGCTTACAATGAACAGTGCAGAAGTATTGACCTTTCCAATTTTCGAAGATGGGGAAAATTCCGAGGGAAATTTCGTTCACGATAGCCCCCAATAAATTAGCTAATACTTAGCAGTAAATCGATTCCCTATAGTGTTTGCTTTTATCCTAATTTTGCCTTAGATTTCTAGATACATAATGCAATTACTCTTGTCCCATGACTTTTGTGGTGCACTGTATGTATTTTATTTATATTTACAGTATACTACTTCTAGTAAAAATGTAAAAAAAAAAATCAATTTACCCTATGTAACACTTTTAGTTCACTTCTTCCGCTCATAATCCAAAACTCTTTTATATAACGTAGTTGCTGCGGAAATCGAGGCAATTTTCATTTTGACAAATCTGAGACGATAAGATTCTTCAAATTTTGATAAAAGGTAGAACAGGCCTGCAGTAATTTATTTTTTTTATTTGACCATGTCTTCTTTTTTTTTGTCAGGCTGCCCGGATACTGGTACACCTACAATGCAATGCATTTTCCCTACCTACTTACTTAAAATTATAAATGCTATCAACTAATTGCGCTCTAGAGTTGGAAACTTCACATTTCACAGTAATCGCAACGTAATTGTTCTTCCTGTTTTTGTTCATCGGTTGTATATTGTATTAGACATGCACATATATAATAAAATACACAATTTTCTTCCATTCATACCGGCAAATTCGTTTCATGTATTAATTTTTCTTTACCTAACTTGAGTCGAAATCAAAATTTTTGTTCTCCTTTAATTCAATCCTAATAAGATCTTTTTTTTTTGTAAACTGTATAATTTAGATTTTAGATATCCGACTGCAGCCCAAATGTATATGAAATGTTCAGATGTACATATATATATATTTCAAAGAAAAGATTTGTCACTTTTTCGAGTGAAATAGGCTTACTATTTCTACTGCTCGTCATATTCAAAATAAAATCTCTCAATGTAAAAGTTGATCTTTTATTAAACAGTTCTTTAGATGTAGCTATTTTATAGATTTCATTTATTTTTAGGTGTTTTCTTGGATAATATTTTCATAACAATTTTTTTCATGCAAACCACTCATATCAAGTTAGGTATACATATATCCACCATATCCACCCATACAAAGCGAATAATGGACGCACACGCAAAAGATCACACAACACTTTCATCGTTTGACATATACGGATACGGATCCGACGTTTGCACGGTGGAAATGACTAATTTCATATAGTATTAGTGTACACAAAAATTTAAAGGAATATACAAAAAAAAGTACTCATCAGTGGCTATGTACATATTTTTACCAAATAAGGCATCTCTTTGGGCATTCATCAGTTTGCCGCATATATATAAATATATATATATATTATTTATATATATGTATATAATTTTTTCCGGATATCAGGCAACTTCATTTTTGTGAAGAATAACACATTTATTTTAGCTTAAATTAGACATTCTACATTTTCAGTAAATTATAAGTATATAATAAGATGATACATATACAAGGCGTGTTAGAGGATATAGATATTTAGAGTAATTTCGTGCACATGTGTTTTCATACGGACATGTTCGAATCAATACTTATAACTTTTATATTTAGAATTTAAATTAAATAAAGTTTAAAGAAATCTCAAAACGACTCGAAAACAAAGAATATATGTAGGTAAAAATTATATACGTATGTAGGTATCAATGAGAAACATTTTTTAGTGACCAATTCAAGCAACATACCATTTTTAGAAATTATGTCCTTTTTCGGTGATTTTTTATTTTATTTTGTATGAGGGGATGCTGTTGAAGACCAACAAGAATTTTAAATTTAATCAATGTTTTTTTATACAAAAATATAAAGTATTTTTTATTTAAAATCCCCGCTTTTAGCCCGTCCGAACTTACGCACCAGTCTAAGCTATATTATTCAAACGCTTGTCTCGGTCTCCTATGCCTAGTCTTAGCTGTCTACACTCTACTAGCCCCCTACAGAATATACTTATCTTACTATATTATATATGTATTGGATGGGAATTTTTTGTTTGAATTTCGCCGCAGCACCGACCATAGAAATAAGAATGCATGAGCACATATTGGAAAAAAAGTTACATGAGCTTCTTTTAAGCACCATTTACTACGTTTATATGCAGTATCGAAAGATCGAGTTGGATTAGGGTCGGATTTTCGATCCAAGTTTTTTGTCATATGAGTTAAGAGTTCGATTTGGAGTTGAGTTGAAATGGTGTTGAGGAGTTGAGCGATTCCATTGCATATATAATAGGGGTATTCATGTAAGCGCGGAAAACCCTCGTAAACCTCGTAAACCAGAAAATTTTATCTCCGCAGAAACGAGCTGTCAAAATTTGTATGGGAAAAAGTTTCTGCAAATCGCATAAAATTATCTTACAAATTTGCTGCGGAAAGTGTAGAAATAAACCTCGTAAACTAAAGAAGTATGGATTCTGACTTTTAATTTGACATTTCACAAAATATTTCCCACATTTACGCAAGTATTTCTTAGGGGGTGTTCATGAAAACATGCTGCGGAAAGTTATATCTTTCTACAAAGCGGAAAATTATCTCGTTACATGAGTACCCTTAATATAATATTTTCGGTAAAAGCCTTTGAGTATATATAATATGGAGGGCTCGTTCCTATCCCTAATGCATTGTAGTACTTGAACTTGTGATAGGGGTCGCTGTCTCACTTTCTGTAAGTTAAGGATACAGCTGTATGCTGTCAATTTGTGTTTACCTTCTCCTCGCACATCGTTCTCCGTCACATGTGATATGCTTTGAGTATATATAATATGGAGGGCTCGTTTCTATTCCAAATGCGTGCCTAACATAGGGGGCGCTACTCCAATTTGTGTAAGATAAAGTTTTTTGACAGCCGTAATAAAAAAAAAGGTTTTTGGAGTGAAGCAAATTAAAGTGAATAGATTAATCAATGTGAATAGACTTAAATCAACAGCTAATTGTATAAAAAGCTAGCTATAAATAAATAAAACTTTGTTTTTTTGGAAGAAAAATATAATAAAAATAATATATAAGCAATTACAATTTGATAATAATGTCAAGAGTGTGCACAATATGTGGTAGACAAAGTGGCGAACTCATCACACTGTTCAGGTGAGTAAAATAATGAAATTCACAGACATTACATACATATATGTTATTTAATTTAGTTCTTTTGCAGTTTTCCAACAAATGAAGATTACAGAAATCAATGGTCCGTTTTCTGTAAAACAAAATGCGAGGACTTAAAAACAAATGATCGATTGTGTTCATTGCACTTTGATACATCCTCATTTAAGATTACACTAACTAAAACTGAAAGAAGATTGAAACTAAAACCCAATGTAGTTCCAACAATTTTCAATACTATGGGAAATTCGCGAGCGTAAGTAATAATGCAAATAATTTTTTACAACTATGATAAAATATAATATATTTTTCTTCAATATGTTTGTACATTTACTTTACTTTTATATAATTACAGCGGACCAAACCAAAATAGCAAGCAAGTGAAAGGTGACATAAAAAGCAAGAAAAACACAATTAACCTTTATTGTTGCTTATGTGGTGTTCTCAATTCAAAAATTCCTCGATTCTCGTAAGATAAAAACAAATAATAAGGTTTTTATCTTATTTTATTATCTTAAAACATATTTTCATTTAAAGGTTTCGTATACATGACACCGAAACAACAGAAAAATGGCTCACTATTTGTGGATTTCAAAAACAAGATTTAAATGTTAATGCACACAGAGTGTGTATGAAGTACTTTGCCAATAATGACTTCTTGAAGCGAACAAATGACAAACAACGTTTGCTTTTGAAGCCAAGAGCTGTGCCATCGGCTATATTAAATCAAGTAGAAAAGTAAGGACTTTTGAAAGTCATTCATTAATTCCAATTTAAAAATTAATATATACAAACCTTTTTAGCACAATTTATGGAAACGAAAACTTGGAGGAACGACATTTCACAGATGCAACCGAATCTTTAGCGCTTAATCATTTATTTGACACTCGGAACCACAACAACGATGAGTTGCAAGAACGATGTCCTCAAATGAATTCAAGTGAAATAATGTACTTACACGAAACTGAAGCGGAACCGGCCCTCTATGTAGTCGATTGTTGCGAAGACATTGAAGAAACCGAAAATCCTTCAATAAATACACAAGATTTATTACAGGAGACACCTAGATCGACGAAAATGAATCACATGCTCTCTGAAACTGAAGGTTGTACAAAAAATACTTATTATACAAACTTAAAATATAATTGCATTTATGTTTATAATTTTCACTCAACAGGATATTTCACGAGTCTGCCGAGTACGCATATAACACTTCAGACGACTTCAAAGCGGAAGTATCCCCGATATCTAAAAGATATAAATACACCAGATTGTGGAGGATCAAAAAAAGCAAAAATGATCCTAGATGTCGCAAGAAAGGATTTAGCTCGTTCCCGTCAACGCTCGCATATACTTAAGCAACGAAATCTTCGATTGCACAAGAGGCTCATGACCATGAAGAAAACTATTGCATTATTGAAAAACCAGATTTTTTTTATCAGAACGGTCATTTTCGGATATCTTGGTAAGAGGCTTCAAACATAATATTTAATTTGGCAGTCCTGAGTTCACTTTTGCCATTCGAAGTAGCAATATAAATTTCATTGTGCATTTGCTCGAATGCATAGCGAATATTGCAAGTTTGCAGTTTCTGAGTTATAGTTTATTAAGAGCTTAGTTATAAGAATTAAATGTTTTTATTAAAGCTTAATTAAGGTCTTACAATATATATTTAAAAAAAGTATAAGATTACGAAAAAAAAATAGGTTAAAGGGGGTTGAAATCGCCTGAGTTGGATATTCCTTTATATGGTTTAGGCCAGAACTCGATTGAACACGTGCCCTGTATGATCTGAAAAAAAATAAAATTGTTACTAATTGAATTTGAAAATTTTGAACTATTTTGTTAATAATTTGTAAGCCTTAGATGAATAAGAAACTTTAAAAATTGAATTTGAAACTAAGAACATTTATGATAGGTTTTAAAAAAATATTTTCCAAAATAAAAAAAGGAAAATTTATCACATAAAAACTTTTATACTTATTAAGATTTAATTTTATCTTATAAATTACATATAAATTGCATGTAATGAATTTCGTAGAAATCCATTTCTATCCAAATATTTTATAAAATAAAGGGAATAAAATTCTATATAATGAATTTTTCTTACTATGAAATTTCCATTAATGTATAATATGTTGTATTTCTTAAAATAAAATAAACATTTATTTGTTTTATCAACAATTTTTTAAATTCGATAATTGATCCAGTTTTTCATTTTGCAGAGATATAAAATATTATGAGAATGATATAAAATAACAATTTTGAACGATTACTTTCGGTCGGTCGACAACATCACCGTGATGACGACTTATAGCCTGAATCGTCAGATTCCTATAAATAAGATTTTTGTATTACTACTTTACTACTTACTATGCTGTAAATACAATCGCATCTTACCTAACAACAAAAAGCATATCTCTTGGCGTTTGAACTATTCTGTAGAAATAATTGTTGGCTATTTGTGGCATATATTCAATATCTTTGTCGTAGAGTTTTGTTTCAACCCGTCCTTTTCAAATGGAACCTAAAGCAAAACCTGGGCAAAGTTTATATTTAGAGCCAAGGCACTTTGTTTCATTCTCTTTCGTCTTTCAGAATAGTGGCTTTCCAAAATGCACACAAAGGAACACGTACAGTGGCTCCAACGCATAATCGGACAGCAGTTTTATTTATATAAAATAGGCTGTAAACTTAGAAAAAAAAAACGCTATATGTATATTTTTTTCGCTCTTATTTAAAGTAGTACACTTACTTATCCAAATAACAACAAAAAAACTAAACATTTTCAAATGTTAACGGTTAATTCAAAGAGAAAAACAAAATAAAACCACTTTTTAAAGTCCAACGAATAATCGGACAAATCAAAGAGAGTAAATGAAAAATACAGTTACTTTAAAATTTTCACTCCTAGGCAATTTTTTTTTGTTCTAATCAGTCTTTCAATGAATGTTCAACCAAGTAGTGCAAAAATGGCTCCAAGTGGAAAACAAACAAGTGTCGAACTAAGACAATTAATTATAAAATTAAATTTTGAAGGCAAAACGGTAAGAGAAATTGCCGAGTTGGTTGGACGAGGCAAATCTACAGTACAAGATATCATAAAAAGGTACAGAGAAGAATTTAGATTGGCCAACAAAAGTCGAGAAGGTCAAGGCAAACTTTTAAGTGAAAGGGAAGAGCGGTCAATATTAAAAGAAATAAAACAAAATCCATTCAAAACAGCAAAAGATCTTCAAATTTCCCTCAAAAATCGTGTTGGAAAGGATGTTTGTCTCAACACGGTCCGCAATACTCTCCATAGATACGAATACTATGGAAGAGTTGCCAGAAAAAAACCATTTATTAGTCTCAAAAATAAAAACAAAAGGTTAAAATATGCGAGAGAATATTTATTAAAACAAGAAGATTTTTGGAAAACGGTAATGTGATCATATTTCTTAAAAAAATATATTTTAATTTGCAGTTTTCGATGCTTCAAGGTTTTGTTCACTGATGAGAGCAAATTTAATTTGCATGGTTCGGATGGGAAGATGTATGTGTGGCGTAAGCCAAATGCTGAGTTTCATCAACAAAATACCAAAGCCACAATAAAACATGGAGGGGGCTCTGTCATGGTTTGGGGCTGCATGTCAAGTGCTGGGGTAGGCAATTTGCATTTTATAGATGGTAAAATGGACAAATTTGCCTACCTCAACATTTTGAAACAAAATGTGAAGCAGAGTGCGGAAAAACTCGGAATCGCAAATAAATTTGCATTCTATCAGGACAATGATCCCAAGCACACATCAGGTGTTGCCAAGCTATGGTTGATCCATAATTGCCCCAAACTCATTGATACACCAGCACAGAGCCCAGACCTCAATGTGATCGAGCATCTGTGGGAGGAATTGGCTAGGAGGGTGTACAATCAAAAATTTAACTCCCTAAATCAGCTTAAGAAGGCTTTACTTGAAGCTTGGAACTCTATTGAGCCTGAGGTGTGCCAAAATTTGGTTAAATCCATCCCAAATCGTCTACAAGCCGGTCTGGATAGTAAAGGGTTTGCAACGAAATACTAGCTCATGGATTTTTGCTGTTTTAAATAAGATATTTTACTTTGTCCGATTATTCGTTGAACTTTAAAAACTGGTTTTATTTTGTTTTTCTCTTTAGATTAAAAGTTATCATTTGAAAATGTTATGTTTTTTATTGTTATTTAGATAAATAATAGTACTACTTTAAATAAAAGCGAAAAAAATATACATATAGCGGTTTTTTTCTAAGTTTACAGCACATTTTATATAAATGAAACTACTGTCCGATTATGCGTTGGAGGCACTGTATATTTTCTGGCACAGTCTCGGAAAGTCTATGGTCGAGAATAACTATTTGAGATTCGTCACTGTTCTTAGATTTTCGAACAAAAACTTAATGGCAAAATTAAATAGTAAGAATGAATATATATTTTTGTGGACTTACTATTTCCAAGATGCGAGTCTGCGTCAATAAAGCCGGTATTAAAGATCTGTTCTCCGAAAGTTGCATACAATTTAAAATCTATTTATGGAAGATTAAGTTTCAGTTTTTTTTAAATTATGGAATAAAATATTATAAAATAGTAAACTATTCTAAATAAAAACACATGCATAAAAGGAATGTTTATTATGTTCTTACTGGACGAATTGGTGAGACACACATATACTTCAGGGACTGCTGATGTTTTCACTCTACTCGGTTCAATTTGGCACCGATGAACTTTCGCCGATTACTGCTGTGGCTATATAAACTGTGATTGCGTCAATAT
Source organism: Chrysotoxum bicinctum (assembly GCA_911387755.1). Classification (NCBI taxonomy): domain Eukaryota; kingdom Metazoa; phylum Arthropoda; class Insecta; order Diptera; family Syrphidae; genus Chrysotoxum; species Chrysotoxum bicinctum. The sequence continues at coordinate 140,837,901 of OU426987.1, read as the reverse complement.
TCCGTTAAAGCTTGTGAGCTCTTTGTTTATCATAAATATAACTTGATGTAAATCAGCTCGATATAATCCATGTGTGAGAACATTGCAACAAAGTAAGTATAGTTTATTAACATAAATCCCACTGGTAAGATAAAAAAATAAATCAAAATAAAATTAAATTAAATAATCAGGGTTCGTATACCTTTCTGGGTTGAAAACTGCACGACTGAAGAAAAGATGCAAAATCAATCATCATAGTTTGACCTGAATCGTCAAGCCATACTCTTTTAGCAAATTGTATGCAGAAATGCTAAAAACGCCAGGTAGATGGAAATTTTGCGTTTCAATTTGTTTTATGGACACTTTTATGCGAGCGAAATTAGGTTGTTTGAATTTTTCAGCTCCCTTGATGATAAAATTGAGAAATTTCGAACCAAGAACCATTTTTTTCTTCTCGCGCAGAACTCTTTTCAGATGACGATCACAGGTAGTGCAGATGCGATATTGTTCTTCTAGTTGATTTTTGTACACCTCGAGTTCGTCTTCGAATTGGGACTCGTTTTTCGGTTCGAATTGTGCCAGTTTCTCAATCTTTAAACGCTGACCCTCATTACAAACGTGACAAAAACCATTTGCAGAGAATTGATCGCTGATGTCGGTAAAACCATTCTGCTTCTGCTGTTCATCTCTCTTAGTCGAAGATAAATTACTGCAGTCCAGCTGAACATCTCCCGATTGTAGTCGCCATCCTTGGTAAATCCATTGTATTGGTTACATTGCGGGCATGTAAAGCCTCCAAGTAGGGAACTTAAAACTTTGGTATTTTGAAGTTTGATCTTATTTTTACGCATAATTTGTAAAGAATTAAAACAGTCACAAAGCTTACTGATAGCAAAGGTATGAGGCTCATCGCCAGTGGTAATATGTTCTACATTTTGCAATTCAATTAATATTTTATAACAAAACCGATTGGATAACAATTTATTAAATAATTTTTTTCTGTATTTTGCAAACAAGACTGAAAATTAGCCGAGTGCTTCACATCTTAATCTTATGCGAAATGCGACCGAGTAAGATGTGCGAGAAAAAGAAAAACACAAATTGACAGCAAACAGCTGTATCCTTAACTCACAGAAAGTGAGACAGCGACCCCTATCACAACTTCAAGTACTACAATGCATTAGGGATAGGAACGAGCCCTCCATATTATATACACTCAAAGGTGATATGAAGCACTCAATAAATTTTCAGTCTTGTTTGCAAAAAACCGCATATCAATAAGCTTTGTGACTGTTTTAATTCTTTACAAATTATACGTAAAAATAAGATCAAACTTTAAAGTGACTGTTAATTGCTAGTTTTGTAATCAAAATATTAAAGTTCCCTATTTTGAGGCGAATAGCTTCCCCACAATGTGACCAATACAATGGATTTACGAAGGATGGTGACTACAATCGGGAGATCTTTCAACAGCTGGACTGCAGTAATTTAGCCTCGACTAAGAGAGATGAACAGCAGAATGATTTTTCCGACATCAGCGATCCATTCCCTGCAAGTGGCTTGTGTCACCTTTGTAATAAGGTAAAGATTAAGAAACTGGCACAATTCCAACCGAAAAACGAGTCCAAATTCGAAGAAGAAATCAAGGTGTAATGAGTTTTAGTTGGATTTTAAAAAATAAATTTGTAGAAATATTTAGCTTGAAAAAGTTTTAGTGTTTATTTGGTGGTTTAATGATACAAAAATATTGAATAATAAAATGTTTTTTTGTTTGTTAATTTGTATGCTATTCTTTTGTTCTAACTTACAGCCCGATTCTCCCCCTTGTGAGGAGTCACAAGTCACAAGCTCTTGTGACTATTCCTTGTGAGGATTGTTGTGACTCGATAACATTTTGGTATTCTCCCCCTAACCGTCACAAGAAAGCTCACAACGAAACTCACCACAGCATGGTGAGATTTTTAAGTGTCATTATTTGAACAGCTGATTATTGAAAACGAAAAAATTACTTTATAAATGTATTGTTTTGGAGAGCGAATGGATCATTTGTATCTCTCAGAGTTTTTAAATGCCGTCGGCGCTGCAAATTTTTTGATACTATTAGTTTTTTAAAAAAATGTTTGTTTATGTAAAAATGTTACTTTTCATTTTCGTGGGAAAGATCAGCAATTATATTCACTAGAACAAAACAAAGTCCACTTCCATTTTTGTGTACTCACAATTATTCACAAATCTAGAAAATTTTCTTACAAAATATACTGAATGTCAGTCAAAGAAACTTAAAAATTTATGAGTTGTAACCTGCTCTGAAGGAGATCACAGTTTCGATTGTTTTTGTGACTCTCACAAGTTGTGACTGAGCGGCAGAATCCGAAAAAGTCACAAAATCAATTTTACCTCTTCTTGTGACTTGTGAGGTATCACTGACTTTGGGGAGAATCGGCCTGTTAGTATCTTCCCGCAAGGCAATCAATCCTGCCAAAAACTTTCTTTTGGTTGCCGCTGTCAAAAAACTTTGTCTTACACAAATTTGAGCAGCGCCCCCTATGATAGTCACGCATTTGGAATAGAAACGAGTCCTCCATATTATATATACTCAAAGGTAAAAGCAAACCCTTGTATATAAAAACTATAGCCTTGTATATAAAAACTATAGTACTCTCATGGAACAGAAAAAAATGTTATGGAATACACTCTACCGAGGGCGCTGTCGGAGGAAAAAATTTCGTGGAGACTTTTGATTTAGGGTGGGGTGGTAATTGAGGAAATTTTTTTAGCCACGTGGCAATGAGAAAAACGAGAATGAGAAAATGAAATTTGTTTTGTAGCATTTTTCTTTTGAGGGATCTTCTGTTTGTTTTGTTGTTATATTTTTTTGTCAAGAATATTTGTTTTGTTTTGGCTATTTCAAACGCAACAAAGCAACGTTGTTCAATTTCGGCATATCTAACCAAAATACAACGTTGCTTTTTATTTGTATGGACACACATACCTATTTGAATAGATTTAAGTAGGAATAATTTTGAAAATTGATTCTTGATAGGATTAGGCATTGTATATAAATATAAAAACTATAGTACTCTCATGAAGAGGAACGAACGATGCGGCGCCATACGAGCGTATTCCATAACTTTTTACGTAGAGTTGTGGAGAGTAAGGACAGACGATAATCAGGAAGGGGTGATAATATTTTCGGTAAAAGGAAACCGGAGGTGCAGAACAAAGCGACGACAATAAAGCTATTTTCTGTTTTCTTTTTATCAATTTTCTATACAAATAAGTATGAGGTGGCATTTTTTGCTTCACGCATAGAGAAAAAACGGTATATTGTTTGGTTTGATTTTTTTCGTTCGCTGTTTGAATGTATATTGGAGCAAATGTAGGATTTATATTCAAATAGACGAATTTTTAAACGGTTACCACTCAGAACAATTATTTTGTATAGATAGATAATTATTTTTGTAGGCAGATTTTTCAAATGCAGAATTTTGAGAATTGGAGTCTTGAGTATTATTCTGAAATACAGAAAAATTATATTGAAAGCTAAAATTTTGAAGAGTAGAATTTTGGAATGCAGAATTTTAGGAAAGAAAATTTTGAAATGCAGAAAACTTAGTAAGTAAAATTTTGAAAAGCAAAATTTTGAAATGCAGAATTTTATGAAAGAAAATTTTGAAATGCACAAAACTTAGTAAGTAAAATTTTGAAAAGCAAAATTTTGAAATGCAGAATTTTACGAAAGAAAATTTTAAAATGCACAAAACTTACTAAGTAAAATTTTGAAAAGCAAAATTTTGAAATGCAGAAAGTTTAGTAAGTATGGAATACGCTCGTATGGCGCCGCATCGTTCGTTCCTCTTCATGAGAGTACTATAGTTTTTATATACAAGGGTATTATGTCACCAAGCCAAATGTCAAAAAAATCCATTAATTTTCAATTTGTTTTAAAAATCCTGTCTCACTTTGCCGTCTCTTTCTTACCATGAAGTGCGAACGAGAAAAAACAATGTGAACACCGTCCATCGCTTGCTTTATCGCAAGGAGAACTGTCATATTGTTCTGGCGTAACCAAATTTAATTTAACTGAGTTTGAGTTTTGCGTGCGAAGAAAGCTTTTGCTTGGGGTTTACGTTTTTCTAACAAAATTTAAAAAAAATTTGATTTGAAATTGTCCATAGAACTCATTTATATCCATTAAAATTATTCACTATACTAAAGAAGTATGCGATGAAATGCCCAGCCATAAAAATGACAGTTCTTCTGGTCTCTGATTTCTGCTTTGTTTATTGCGATTGCGATGGGTTTATCGCTAGTGGAGACGGCGTGTAAGGTAAAAATTTGTAATTTTATTTGTTCTAGAATTGTATGAAATAATTGTTCGTTCCACGAAAATTAAATTCATCTGTGATTCAATAATTGGTGAACTGCTTCACAATCTGCGTCGTCTCGGAATAGATTGTTTGGAATTAAATGTACGTACAATCTTAGATCATTATTTGCGCGAGGCTCAACAAGAAAATGATGCATTTTCTGCCACGATTCTCATTTCTTACACTTCAGCAAACTTCTACCGAAAAATCTTTGTATTGAGATTCCCGAGGATGCTGCCGATAATCAAGTTGTTAATGTGATCCAGTACTTTAATATTTCGATAAATAAAAACGAGATTATAACACGTTGTCCAAAATGCAATGGCATTGAATTTAAATCGGCATCTGGCCCTCAAATACGCCTTCTCAAATTTGGATCGGAAACGAAAAAAACGTCTTACCCAACAGGGCCTAATGGAGGTGCAACGTATGCAAAACCTGTTAGATTAGTATTTAAATCAAGTAATTTTTTTTTTGCTACAAATATAAAAACTATCCTTAACAATTTTCCATTTTACAGAACCAATAATAGATGAAGTGCTCCGAACGGGTAGGACATTTTCGTCGGTATTGATTAAAACCGATAAACTCAGCAATAACGCTGTTTACTCACAAACTGACTTTTTTATATGTGATGTAAGAATGAAATTGATATTTCTGTACTTCTTTATCTTTAAATATTTTTAAATATCTTTTTCTTTTAGAAATGTGGTAGAATTACATTGCCCGATTAATATCGTATGAGCACCAAAGTTGTAAACCTTATCCTCAAAGAATAGCGCACGCTTGAAGAGTGTTTGTTTAGTGAAAAACAAGTAGAGCAAGTGATAAATAAATAAGTATTTTTAAATAGTGGATTATATAATTTGGTCTTGTTTTTTTATAAATACATATGTAAGTATATATAAATATTTACTATTCATATATGTAAATCTCATTATTTAATTTTTTGTAATGTAGTACAAAAGAAATAAGAAACAAAATGCAAATACAATTGAACATACATACTTGGAAAAATATAAAAATAAATTAATGTTTTGTGGTCATTGGACTGTCGTATTTTAAATAATTGATGGTTTTTACTTCCGATATAGGTACTATGGGGCAAGTTCTGCTTTTGAAAAAAAAAATCGAACACGAGATTTTGATTAAAGTTGACATTACAATGATAGCGAAGACAAAAAAAGTGGATCCGGCAATTCCGTCTGTCTGTCTGTATGTCTGTACCTCTCACTACAACCTGAACTACTGGAGGTATTTTCTTCAAACTCGGTACTTCTTCGGTGATTCACTACAGGAGAAATTGAATTTTTTTTTTGCTACAAAACTAATTATACAATTAAGAAATGCAAACGATATATGTTAAACTAACTCAACTAAAGCATGTAGTCAGAATTCACTTTTTTATAAAAGCATGAAATTGTTTAATTCTCTACCTAATAATATTAGAAATCAAGATACTGTTTCAAAGTTTCAAAAACTATTGAAAATATTTGTTATACAAAATTTGTAATTGCTATAATAATACATGGAAATATCTAAATAAAATAAACTATTACTATTACTAAACGTTTTCTTACAAATGTTCGAAAAAATATTTTTTTATTTTTAAATTCTAATTTTTTTTTGAAAAATTAAAATCTTCAAAACGTTTATTTCCTAAAATAAATATTACGAAGTACTTACAATTTAAAAAAATTTCTTATATAAAAAATTAATTTTATAATAAAACGATTTTTAAGCTTTGTTCGCATAAATTCATACTTTTTTAGAAATCATACGGCAATTTTATGCATCTGAACGTTTTTATCACATTAAATGCATGTTTTATATGTATTTAGACATACATAATTTTTAAATTCCAAAGTATTTTTACATAAGAGCAAGTACGTGCGATCCAGTCGTGCATTTTATTTTTGTAACAAAAATATGCGTTTTATTATAACATTCCTGAACATATCCATTTTGTATCTATTGGCGTTACAACGGTATTAGATATGGTTAGCGAGCTTCCCCGTTCGCTTCAAATATCAATGCTCCCAAAAGAGGAATCACTTGTAATTCGATAAAGCACACAGCTTCACAATGTGTTCACTTGTAGTTTCTTCACTTATTCCGCAGATCACTATGTAAAGAAATGGACAATAAATAGTGGCAAACGAATTGGTTTATCAGAGAAAAGCAGAACTTATACCTTCTGGCTTCTTGATTCCAATATGGAGCATACAATCCACTGAACGCCGGCACAAAATACACATCGCCATAATTATTATTTATTATTATGCCCGCGTACAGTTACGTACAACCAATTAAGCTTCTCCAACATATTTCTTATACTAGTAAGTCGTGAACATTTTTAAATAATTCTCATCGCTTTGTTTTGCAGTTTTTGAAGTCGTAATAAGTCTCCTTGAGAAGATAAGAATAAAATGGTGGAGCAATATTGAAAATGAGGTTTAACAATCGCGTTATAAATCGTAACTGCAGTATTAGTCGACAATTTTTTTCTAATTCTACCAAGAAAGTAAATTTTTTTTGATATTTTTTTACAAACATATTCCGTATTAGCTTTTAGATTTATTTTGTTGTCAATAACCACTCCCAAATATTTAAATTCTTCAACACTTTCTATATTTTCACCATTAATGTGTACAACATTCTGTTCCGTACTATTTATGCACATATATTTTGTTTTTTTAATGTTAAGTTTTAATTTATTTTTCTTTAACCATTCATTAATGGACTGTAAGTCATTTTTTATTTTCATGGTACATTCGCGCATATCTTTTCCCGATATAAAAAGAAGGGCATCATCTGCAAACATACATAGACGACAGAATTTAACCGATAAGTTTATATCATTAATATATAGTAAGAACAGGAACACACCTAATACCGAGCCCTGAGGTACTCCCGTTCTCACTTCATTAGCTTGTGACACGCTATTGTTTACCAAAGTACGTTGTGTACGAGTATTCAAATATGACTCAAACCATTTTAATTCATTATTTTTGATTCCATATTTTGAAAGTTTTTCCAAAAGTATTTTACGGTCGATAGTTTCAAATGCTCTCTTAAAGCCTAAAAAAACCGCTACAACGATATTTTTGTTATCAAACTCATTTTTCCAATTTTCTATCACACAATTTAACGCGGTTTCACACGAGAAACTCTTTCGGAAACCTGATTGTTGATCCATTATTAAGTTATTATTTTCAATATATTTTCGTAATTGTTTTTCTACAAGTTTTTTTAAGACTTTTTCATAAATAGGCAGCATATTCACTGGTCTGTATTCCCCACATAATAGGTGCGTTTTATTATTCACAAATCTATCTGGATCCGGATCTGGATCATCCCTTGAAAATAGAACGATGCGGATCTTAGTGACAGCAGTGTTATAAGCCCGTCTCTTTTTATCCTTAGGTTTGTAAATTTTAAATTATTTCTTGTCTTTTTTCTTTACACTATAACTTGCACTACCTTATCATAAAAGCCATCTACTCGCCAGTGTAATAACTAATTTTTGGATATTTGAAATAGATCCCGATAGAAAACAGGATCCCAAATTGTTTTTGTAATACATGTTAAAACTTAATCCAGATCCGGATCCAGATAGATTTGTGAATAATAAAACGCACCTAATATTGTATTCGGAATTTTTTGAATAGGTATTACTCGGGATTTATTCCAATTACTTGGAAAATAACCAGACAAAAAAGATTTATTGAAAATTGCCTTTAATAGTGGACCAAGGATTTCAAAACCGTCTAAAAACATTTGCGCACTCATAAACTTATAATTTTTTATTTTACCCATAGACTTGAATACTTCAACTATTTCTCGGTTATTACCGCCCTATTATGGAAGACAACTCAACTATAGCTTAGTTGTAATTCTTAGATTGAGTCAGTCCTAAATTAAAATCATTGCCACTACACTTTTGGCAACTTCCTTCGTTCATGAAACGAAGAGCAGTAGCAAGTTTAACAATTGGTGGAATCGCTGAGGAACATTGGTTATTTTAGGAAAACTTTATTTCCAACCAAAAAAATGCATACTTTAGAAATAAAAGTGTACATAAGTTTATTAAATATACGTTCTTTTTTATTTTGCTACATTAAGGAATTCTCATCTTCCAAATCACCGAAAAACAAATCGAAAGAACTTTCCATCATACAATTTCTTATTTTTGCTTTTGTATTTCATGAATGAATGAATGAATGTTTTATTGAGTCTTTAAGTATCAATTACAAAGTCGTTTCATCTTATTCTAACTTTAACATAGGTACAAAAGTGGCTGTAGCGTATGGCCTTCTTTAACAATTACTTTATTTAAGGTTAAGCCTCGTGGCATGTCAATTTTTATATAATAATATAGTTTTGTTCTGCTCGTGCTCAAGAGCGTTATACATTTGCGTGAAACGGAAGTTTCGTTGACTATATACATATTTACAGATTTAATATACTAATACTAACTTAAAAATTAAAAACTAAAAATGCACTTTGCGCAATATATCTTTTCTATTTTTGTATAAAATGTTAATATTTCTTGTCTTTTTGAGAATGAGAGCAAGAATGCTCTTTATGTTTGAATATACATTTAGTTCACTGGAGGAGTGAAAGTGAGAAAGGTAGTCAGTTATGAGCGATGGCTCTATACTGCTTACTTATATACATTTTGAGTGAGTGAGAAAAATATGATTACACTAATATCACATGACAGAGATAATAAGTTAAGAGCGATGGCTCTATACTTATATATATATAATATAAATACGATTATTGGGAGTTGTTTTAGCACTGAAATTAATTCCGTTACTTGTTGCATTTGGTGGTAATTTTGTAAGCCCCAGTTGTTGGCTATCGCCGTGAGATCCTCAGTTCCAGACCCAAGATTGAGATTTAGTTGTTGTTCGGCGGACTGTTGCCCGCAGAACTGCAGTTGCGGGTTTTTATTAATGTGCAGGTTCGCTTCCTGCTGGGAGTGAGCCATGTATTGGCATCGTCGATTTTTGTGTAGTGTATTACACTGTTGCTTAATCCACTTGTTTAGGTTAATGCCTCATTTTGAGGTTCTACTTTTTCTTATCTCGCTGGGGAGAACTAATGGGCACTTTGTGTTAAAAAAGTGATCCAGTTTTTTCGTTTTAATCACAGCACCATCCGGCGTTGAGTTTAATTTAGGATGTTTAGGAAGTTCGCTTTTAGTAAAAGCGAATAAAATTTAGTCAAAAGACATTAAAAAGGGAAAAAAAATTAATTTAAACCGTAACACGTTTTTACAAGAAATATGTTAATTTTATTTTTTGGAGAGTGCAGACGCAGAAACACGTCTGCACTCTCGGACACTCCAATCCAACCTCCTTTGTATTTCATGTTGAATTGAATTGAATTGAACTTTATTGAGACTTTCAAATTTTCGATTACATTATTATACTTATTCTAGCGATAGCTTAAATCAGACTGAAGTGGCTATAATGTATTGCCTTCTTTTTCGATTACGTGTGATGTACATCCTCATGGCGGTCAATTGGTATATAATATGTATTATAGTGTTGAACTGCTCTTGCTCATAAGCATATATATCTTTAGCTTGTGACGATTGTCACCAATACATACAATTCTTAACCTAACTTACAAACTAACATACAAACGATTACAAACGATAATGCATCTGAGCATTATATAGGTAGATTACCTTACATTTTATGTGTTGTATATTCTTTTTTCTTTCTTTTTTTTTTTTGTTTAAAATAGAGCGATCGGTAGCGCACTATGCAAATTGAATACAATTGTAATTATGTATATAATAGAGAAATTATCACATATCGGTTACAAGAATGTCACTTAGTTTTCGATTTCAATAAAGTCACTTGGTTTTGAATGTTAAAACTTAAAAGTTGTAAAGGTTTTGAGCCTCAGGAGCCACATCTGTGTTCAGCTGCATTGAGGAGCTTCGGCCGGGAAGGCCTTCTTGTTGCTGGGGTTAGTCCTGAGTAGTCAATTGATGTTGAGTCATGTTGCGGCTTCAGTTCACGAGCCGAGGAGCTTCAGCCAGGGAAGCTTCTTGTTGCTGGGGCAAGCCCTGAGTAGTCAATAGGTTTGAATCTTGTTGCGGCTAGGGTTCTGAGCCTCCGTACCCTCGATGGATTGCCCAGATGAGTTTGTTGTATAACCAGTTTTTAGAAACTTGGTTCTCAGTTTTGGTGACATAGTTAGTACACCCGGTTTAGTGGTATCTTCAGTCCCAGGTCCAGGATTGAAGTTTGGTTGCTGTTCGGCAGACTAATGCCCGCAGAACTGTAGTTGGAAATGAGCCGTATCGGCGTCATCGATTTCTGTGTTGTATAAAACACTGTTGCTTAATGCATGGCGTTGGTGGGTTGCATCAAGCTTCTCCTTTCCGGGTCGTCCTCCACAATTTAGAATTCTACCGCCACCACTCCTACTTTAAGTTAAAGTGATCCTATTTTATCCGCGTAATCACTACCCATCCGGCGTTGGGAATTATTTTAGGGTGTTAAGGAAGTTCGCTCTTGTTGTAAGCGAAAATTATTTCGTCAAAAAGACATATGAAAAACGGAAAAAATTTTAATTCAAACCGTACCACGTTTTTATTTTTGGCTAAAACCTATGATAATCTAATTTTTTGGAGAGTGCAGACGCAGCGACACGTCTGCACTCTCGGACAGTCAACCACCTCCATTGGTTTTCTGTATTTCATGTTGAGCAGCTGGTTTTGACAGAAAATCGACTCCTAAAAGACGGCAACGTATTTTTTCATTACAACTGATTTTAGTTGACTTGCATAATACGAAAAATTTGTTTGGTTGTCTTGGAGTTGAGTTGTGTTGATGACAACTCAACTAAGTTGAGTTGTAATCCATAATAGGCGCATTAATCAATTTGAAGGTAAAGAGAGTGTTAGTGACATTGGCGCAAAATTTTAAACATTTAAAACCTACTCTAAATCAATTTTAGAATGGGAGTCGACTCTAAATATTGAGTATAAAACGAGAACCGACTTTTTGTTAATTTTAAAGGACACAAACTATACTTTAACGTTAAAGAGCTCGTCTTACTTTAACAGCAGCAAATAGCTAGTTTATCTTTTAAAAGTATACTTTATCCATATTGACAGTGATCATTTCATACAAAAGCAAATCGAAGAAAAAATGTTTATCTACTGATGTTTTATTCGATTTTTTAAAGATGTTTTTTTTGTAAATAGACTGAATAACTGAATATTATAAATTCGAAACAATCGTACGAAAGTGCTCTACGATGAACAAATCTGTAAATACAAATGTATGTAGGTATGTATATATACATATCTTATGTATGCACGCGCGCCGCCGCGCCGCCGGCCGAGACGAGTATAGCTAAATGAATCTGCACCTTGCAACAACAAATTGAGTTTTTATGCTGAGAATTTGCGATTTATACTTTATTTCCATCTAAAATACAGTAAAACCCGCTTAAGAGAAACGGCAAAATGTCACAGTATTTCTTTCACTTAAACGGGTTTTTCACTTAAGCGAACCCCGCTTAACTGAAAAATAATTTCACTTAAGCGGAGTTCGGATAAGTGAAAAAAAAATTTCACTTAAGCGGATTTAAAAATTCTATTAAGCGGAGATTTAATGCTAGAAACAATATTGTTTTTATCTCTTGGACTTGCCTTGAAAGAAGTTAAATAAAACAACGATTAAATAACACAAAAATAATTTATTGGACAACGAAAACTAGCAAATTTTGTTCTGTTCGATTCAAATTTTTTTTTTCACTTAATAGAGTTTTTTTCAATGAATAATATTAAAAATTAACTGAAAATATGTTTCAGTTATCCGGGTTTTTCACTTAAGCGAGTTTCACTTAAGCGGAGTGTTTTAAGGGAAATTGGTCGGAAAATACTTGGGGATGAAGAAAGTGTTTCAGGTAAGCGGGTTTTTCTCTTAAGCGGGTTTTACTGTAATGTAAATAACTTATAAACAGTCAAAATCTGTACCGAGGTAGTATATAAAATGTACTTTTTTCGGCGAAAAATTATTTGGTTTAAAGATGTCTGTTCTTTTTACTTTTTTTTGTGTTTTTGTAGTTGGGTGAGTTATGTATCTGTCAAATTAAGGGTTGTTCAACGCAAATTCGCTTAGGTTCTGTTGTAAAATCCACATCAGTTAGAAGAGTTGTCTAACGTGTTTAAAATTATGCAAAAGTTAGACCAAGTCTCCAAGCTAAACGACTGCGTTAAGTAGAGCCGGTTTAATTCCTTAAACGAGAACTGTTTAAAATTTTGCGCCATTAATTTTATCAGTTATGTTGTTCTTGGGATTTCTGCAATAATATCTTCCACACTTGTTATAAAATATTTATTAAATTTACACGCTATTTCTTTATTATCATACTTCATATTTCCATTAAAAGAAACGTTTTTTATTTCCGAATGATTCGAATTTAAAACGAGTTTTTTTAAATTTTTCCACAATTTTTGCGAATTCGTTGATGTTTCAATCTTTTTTTGAATGAAGTGATCTTTAGCTAATTGAAGTTCCTTTTTATATACATTTCGGAAATATATTCTTCCCATAACCTCCCAACTAACAATTTACTTTCTTTTAGTGTCAATACAAGTTAATATCTAGCTTGTAAGGCAACAACAGCAAGTCTTATACAAATGAGTTTGGCGTAAATTATCGAAGCTATTTAATTTGTCTTAAGTTTCCCATCACAAGTACTATGTCGCTCAATAGGTTTTGAGGAAGATTTGTATAAGGTTGCACAACAATTAACTTAAAAAAGGTATACTTTGTGTAAAAATGCTATAGCTCCGCTGAATAGTTTATTTGACTCCCGTAAACCCTTTATATACAAGTTCTAGAAATAAAATTAACTTGAAATAGAACATCGTAATATAGTCTTGTAGAGTGAATTCAATCTTATACTTTGCTAAGTAAGCTATTTTTTTCTGTAAGTAAGCTATAATATAAACCTTATTAAGAAGCTATAACTTTGGTATGTGAGCTATAGTTTGCCTTATACTTTTCGTTTAGGCCTTATTTAGGCCGCTATATTGAGTTACATTTACTGAAAAAAAAATTAAAACCATATCATTTTTATTTTTCAGTTTGTTTATTTCGTTCTATTTTATTGTTTCTTTTTTTCTTCCCTCCGCTCTCTTTTCTTTTTCCTGAAATATACACAATTTTATTTTATTAGAAAAACACAATTTTTTACTTACTTGATTTCTGGTGGGATTTGAACTCGCATCCTCTCGCTCGGCAGCCTAGCACTCATTTTTTTTTTTTTTTTTTAAATTCATTTTTATTCAATTCATTCTTATAACTATCTTAATGCTAGACAAAAATTCATAAAACTAGCCTACTTATCAATAACTTACAACTAACTTACTGGCCCCATGCGGGCACTCTAAGTTAAACTATATACTTTTAACTACTGCCTTTCGGCCTAAAAAAACTATTTGGAATTCAATAACTATATCTATATTTTTTTGTTTTCTCGAGAAAATTTGAAAAACTCGGATTCTTTATCATTTTTACTTTTTTATATAAAACTTACAAACTAAAATTAAACTAATAAAAACTACCTATTACCAATTAAACTACTTAAAATAAACTAAAACTAAACTAAAACTACTTAAAAACTAGAACAGCCACAGCGGAGTTTTTTTTTTTTTTTTTTTTTTTTTTTGTACATTTGAAGAATGTGATTAAATTTTTTTTTTTTTTGCCACTGTGCCTATTCTTTTTAAAACTAAACCTGTGACTAAGAAACAGGTATGCAAGCCGGCCACGGCTCTAACACCCCACCCCGACTACCCATTATCAAATGCCGATTGAAGCCACCAAAACTGGCTCTCCTGCTTCACCCTATCAGTTTAGCCTAGCACTCATCCCTCAGACCAATTTGCAATTCACAAGAGTAGTGGGAAATTGAGAACTACTTGATACGTTTCCTTGTCATTGCCGATTATATCTTTTTATAAGGGGCATGTTTGGGGTTATCAAAAAAAGAAAAAAATTGTAGTCTAGATTTGTGTATCAATAAATTTTCAATATACTGCAGAGCGTTACCGCCAAAAAAAAAAAATTTTCGTGCCACACTCTTTGAAAAAACGTGCCATTTGTGACATATGAAAAAAAAACTTAAGTTATTCTTTAAAAATAAATTTTAATTAAATACTATTACAAGCAAATAACAAACAAAAAATCACTTCCTCTATTCGTGTATAGGTATTTTCCAGAAATAGGAGTTTTTGGTAAGTTCATAATAAGTAATGAGTATGTATTATGTAACTAACTACCTATATCACATCACATGATGAGTACCTATTATTACTCGTATTATTTAAAAATATAAAGACATTGTAAAGCCTTGTTATAATAAGTTAAATAAATAAATTAGCTGGAGGTTTGAAATTTTGACAATTATTAGGCTTAATAATTTCATTATATGACATTATAGCATTAATTGTTTTGTATTACAGTCTGTTTTTGTTGTTTGTTTTAATATTATTTAGCCTTGAAAACAGTCGCCCTGCTGATGCACTTCTGTGAGGCAAACTGAGAAGAATCAACATAAATTTTGAATTATTAATGAACCTAGAACGTTTTTGAATCTTCAAGAAAAATACTTTCGACTAGTCCAATCTCAAAATTTTTTCTTATTTCGCCAAAAAGAACATCTTTCTCGCACTCTAATAGATGAGAAAATTCTAATACCAAAATATTGAAGTGTGGGAGAATACTTTGTATATTTGGATTATTTCTTAAAAAGGTTGGGTCAATTATCTTAAACGCATTTAGGTAAAATAATGAAAAAAAAACGTGCCATATTGAAACTTTTCGTGCCACCGTGCCACGAGAAAATTTCCGTGTCAAAATGGCACGATCGTGCCACATCGGCAACGCTGATACTGCATGATATCAATAGGTTCGTTCGTTGAACTTTACCCAGGGTTGACCCAGGTTTTCTTGATAACCCTCAGAGTTGTCAACAAAAACTGGGGTTTTCGGTTTTCAAAAAACACCCAAGGGCTTTCAACTGTTTTGTTGACAACTAAAAGCAAGACAAAGTAATTTTGTGATCTGATAAAACTTTAAATTTGTTATAAATTAGTTTTAAAAATGAACGAAAACAATTTCGCGTTGTTGCTGAATGTTTCATCCGATGAGTACAACAAACATTTTATTGCAAATACAAGCAATAACATGCAACATGCGAATCGCCAAACGACAACAAAAGAAATACGAGTACATATAAAATCTCATATGACTCAACGAACAAACCTAATAAATTGTCAGCACTTTTTAAAATGAAAACGAATCTAAAAATCTGGCTCTAAACTTAAATTGTATACTTTTTAACACACAAGGCTTTTTATTGTTTGAGATAATTTTGCAATAGTTCACCCAAGCGAATCTTAAAAAAAATCTTAAAATAATCGTCGAGAGCTTGCCTCTATTATCAGACATAAAATAAATAATATCCGTAAAAAGTAAAAATAAATTGTTGCGGCGGCCTCAAAGGGATCTGATGTTGTGTACTTGTCCGAATGCTTCAACTCTGGTACAAGAGATCAATGTCCGCAAGACAAAAGCAAAAAAAAAAAAGGGGGAAACACGAGGTTAATAATACATACATACCTATTTGGCGCAGATTCTGGTAACTTGGTAGCTCTTGAAGGCAGACAAGGAGACCACTGCTAAGCGGAGGGTCTCAGAGCCCAATCATGTCATTCATCATTCTCTGGAGCAAATGCTGAAACATTCATCCAAGAGACGGAAAAGTAGCGCACACTCTTCTTACAGGGTACTCGTGGATGTAGAGTTTGATGGCTCGCGAGTGTTTTTTTTTATCTGGAGGCTGAGAACTCGACCTACTAGGGCTTGCTGATTCGGTGGCTGCCGAGTAGGAGCGATCGTAAGTTCCTGCCTTCAGAGATTCCACCGTCATTTGGACTGTGGGTGAATTTAGACGACTCGAACATGGCTGTTTTCAATTGGTCCTCGGGACCATTAAGTCTCGGTGTCGAAGGATGCTATTTTGCATAGAAATGAATATGGCGGCAAACGTAGGCGAAAAATTATTTAGAAAATAAAAACAGGAGAATTTTGTAAACAGACGTAAGTTTTATTGTTAGTTTTCTTTCTTTTTACCATCAAATTTGTCAAAGGATGACAGCTGTTGAGAGATGAAGGATGGAAGAACGCATTCAAGCTAGCTAAAATTTCAGAAAAGAGAAGGTTTGGGTATAGGATAACCTATTGAAGAGTGAACACACACAAGTAGAATGTTGAAATGAACTTGGCAAACCGTAAAAGGGGAAGTCGCATGAGGAGAGGGCTCCTCCAGGTTAGGTCTACGAAACACCAACGGTTAGCATATACAGTCAAACAAAGGTGGTTTTTTATCATGACGACTAGCGGTGGCCAGAATAGTCAACGGAAAAACCGAAAGTAGTTCGAAAGAAATCATCAGACTGCTTGGTCTAGGATTGACTGTAAGAACTTTCGGTAATATTAGGAAGTTAATACTGAATAGGGTGTATTACTTTTTATGTTTTTGTCTATTTTTTATAAAGTGCGGTGCTGTGAAAAATAAAGGATTTTAAATATTGAGGCTGTACATCTTTAATTATAAATAATTATATATATCATATTTGGTGGTTGTGAGGTGAGTGAAAATGACAATCCCGTTTTGTAGGAAGTTAAGTGGATATCGATTTTTTAAGGTTCAGTGTTGGAGGCTAAAGGCCAACGTTGCTTTTTGTGCGATAATCAGCGAGACGAGATAAGTTGGCAAGCAGTACGCTTAACACGAATGTGGTACCTAAAAGAACTGGATTCTGGACCGGCACGATAAGTACCATTCTTATAGAAAAAAAAATTCTTTATACGTAAATCGAACGCGTTATATAAAAGCCCGCAAGTGATACCCTACAATTATTTTGGTTCACATATAATTTAACTCGAATGACCCAAGTCACCAACCCCAGTTTACATTTTCGATGATTGAATACACCAACCTCTGAAACAATCTTCGAAGAATTTTGCAAAAGAACCCGAATTCGAAAATCAAATTTAACAACCACAAAAATCAAAAGAATCCGAATTCAAACGAAGATTGCATATCCTAAGGCGTTTTAAATTTGAGAGTTGGCAGTTAAATATATTCAATTTTTTTTCGTGTCATATTTATATTTATATTTTTTTTATATCATTGTTCTTTTCTTTGTTTTATTTTTATATTCATAACTACCTATTTTAATAATCGTTAATTTGGTGAAAAGAAAAAAAAGGGATAGTAAAAGGGAGACGTATCGCGGACACCCTTGCTCGACCGATCGAAGCTGGTTTCCCCTCCGACGATATTTTTCTGCGGTCATAACGACACCTAATTGAGGTACAACCTCCCTATAGAGCGCTCCGTAGGTAGGGTCGGTTAACTTAGATTGTTGTTCATCGCGGATTGGGTGGGAGAGACTGGGCTCGATCCCAGATTGTGTGTCGACGAGTCGCGTGTTATAAGAGTTTACCTCACTGGTGCAATTCTATTGACCTCAGCGAGGTGGCTGCACCAAGGAGACAGAAAGGTCCCGCCACGAATCTAGCTGCCTTTTGTTGTTATTTTTTTTTACTTTTTCAACCTTTTTCCGTTTTGGTTTTACCATACAATAATTATTATAGCTTAGGATTTAAAAAGATTTTGTTATGTTTAAAAAGATTGTTTTTTTTTTCGTTATGATTTGTAGGAAAATATTGAATTTAAATTCAGAAACAAAAATCTATTGTACTCGTAAGTTATGGTTTTTTTTTATATAATTGCATTAATGTTTGAGAGTTTTTTTTGTTAGTAAAAATAAATGTTTGTAAGCCTCCTCAACCTAATGACTTATTACTGAACCAATAAGAACCAAAATGATTTGTTAGGAATTTGATTTTCAGGGGGTGTGGAGGGGAGACTGGAAATGAACGGTAAAGGATGATGTGATAACAGGGGGAAGAGAAAAGGGGAATCGGGAGTGGAAATGGCCACACAGATTCCTGGAGAGGTGAGGGTTGGCCATCCGCCTGCGACAACACCGGCAGGCACTCGAAGTACAGCAGCAATGTAAGCGAGAGACTTGTTTTTTTTATCGGCATGATATGATTTTTTGTAACGAGGTGAGGCTTGGCGGAGGAGCAAGATTCCACCCCATACCCCCGGCGAGCTAAGCCGTGCTTCGCCAGCATGCCGCTGCCCCGTTCGTCCAGCATTCATTACCTTCCTGCCCTATCCTACCCCAGATTTAAGAACTTTCCCGAATCTACTCCTATCCTATTTCCTTTTCCGACTATATATCCTATCGCATATCCAAATTCCATTCCCGAGTCCTCATCCTTTTACCCCGTTACAAATGGCGCCCATACGTATAGTCCAATATGTTTGTCCTTGTCAGTGTTTGTTCAAATGATTCTAGGTGTTTGCATTGACTTCAACGAGGCAAATTGTAAGTCTTGATTTGGAAAGCCTTGAGCATACAAATTTAAATGCGACAATGAGGTTCGGAGTTGCCAGTGCGGGCAAATAGAAATTGTGTATTAAATGTATAACTGCACCTGTTGCCAGGATTCGGTTTCTCGTATGGCTTCATTAGGAAGGTCAGAGACGTACCGATAGAATAGCGACGAGTGGTTGAATCTGAAAGCAGGGGTACTTAGTGTCCCGTGTAAGTTACATTGGCTGTTGGAATCAGGGTCGGAAGGAATCGTAAGTCTCGATCGGGATAGCTCGTAAGAAAGCCCGATCAATCGCGACGAAGAATTCCGATTCTGATTGCAGCATCAAGGTGACATGTGTGTGTGTAAGTTCTTCTGTTTCCTTAATGTCTAGCTGCTAAAACTTGGAGAATCAAATATGAAATAAAGTACCCCGTTATCACGTCACATCCTCGGTATAGAAAAAAAAACAACAACGACCGCGAATAAGTCACCCAAAGCACCCCCGCATTATATGATAAAAATACAAAAGATACATAACCGGAATTATATGAATAATAAAAAAAAAAAAATATATATATATACATGTTATAACAGAGAATCAAGAATCAAATATATTTTAAGATCATAAATAATATCCCTAAAAAACCATTTAAAACAAAAGAACACATTAAAATCCAAAGAGTGAACATCTTTGTTTATTTTCTATGTCAGCATTCGACGAATGCATATCTACTCAAATGATGACATAAATAAAATCTCTAAAAACCACTTAGACAAAAGAACACATTAAAATCTAAAGGGTGAACATTTTTGTTTACTTTCCATGTCAGCATTCGACGCACACATATCTGCTCAAATGATGACATAAACAAAAAACCCTAAAAAAATCAATTAAGGAATTAAGATAGAATACCAGTTGTCTGCGACACTCTGGTTAGACTTTAAGAAACTTCCAAAGAATAAAGATAACCTCGAATCTAGAGCTCCGTCTCTAAATTCATTTTCTAAAAAGTGTTTTATTTAATTCAACACTAAAATTGGCGCAGTCGGTAGGATACACAAAATATAATATGTGTATCCTTTGCAAATAAGAACCCATCGTTCACCTATCGTTCAAGTGTATTACAAAGTGAAAATTAAAATTCAATTTTTTACAAAAAGAAAGAAAATTATTTTAATAACTTGTACCCATAGAAAAAGTGAAATTAATATCTAAAATTCTGCGAAAAAGAAATCTTTAGAATTAATAACTTAATTGGACTACTTAACGATATTGCAAAATAAATTCAGTGAAGAATAAACTCTTTAGTGCATATAAAGATTACTTCAGTGAATAATAAAGTTATTAGAACACTTTATAAATCTAAACCAAATCAATTAGTTAGTGGCTCAAACCAAAGTATATGGTAATGTCACGAAATACATAGAGGAGACTAATTGTCTAATAACAACAAATGAGTTTTACTAGCAGAAGATTTTCGAAGAAGAAGCCAAATCCCTATCCAAGGTACACAGACGAATCCTCAGAAGAAGAAACACACGATCCAAAAAGCAACAAAAATAATAACGATTGTAAGAATAATTTTAAGCTTAAATTAAGTGAATCCAGTGATACTTTAGTAACAGATTTATCACATATTAAATTAGATACAGAGCCTACTATATTTGAAAAAATAAATAAAAATAATACCAATATGTCACTTACACTCACATTAGACCCACTCAAGTACATAGAAAAGTTAAATACTTTCGATGGACGAAGAG
Organism: Chrysotoxum bicinctum; assembly: GCA_911387755.1. Taxonomy (NCBI): domain Eukaryota; kingdom Metazoa; phylum Arthropoda; class Insecta; order Diptera; family Syrphidae; genus Chrysotoxum; species Chrysotoxum bicinctum. The sequence continues at coordinate 140,817,284 of OU426987.1, read as the reverse complement.
AAGATTTATATACTTTTATCACAAACGTTGACGGGATAACTCCCACACTTAACAAATATGACAATCAGTCACAGACAATGTGTATAAACATTCTAAAGTCAAAACTTATAGGTAGAACTAAACGTTGCATTGAAATACATGCTCACTTATCCACCTGGAAAGAAATAAAAGAATTACTAGTTGAAAATTTCGGAGGATTTAAATCTTCATTCCAACTGTATGATGATTTGAGACAAACTCCTTATAAAGGAAATGTCATAAGTTTTTATAACGAAATACAAAAGAATCTTTGTGAACTAAACCAAAAAACGATACAAGAAGGAAAGAATGAGGAAATTACTCATAACACACAAACAGCATTAAACATTTTTAAAGAACGTTTACCAGTTCACATGCGAACAATATTATTCGCATTAAAACCCCCTAATTTACAAGCAGCCTTACATGAGTTAACTCAAGCTGGTTTCGTAAATGAAAAATCTGAAGAAACCCCAAGGAAACTGCTAGAAGCACCAAAAATATCAACTATACAAAACCCCCAAAATAATTATAAAAAATATCCAAATCAAAATAATAACTTCACACCTAGAAATCCAACTTATATAAAACCCCCATTTAATCACCAAAATACTAAGAACCCTAATCCAAATTATAAAGGTAATAATTATAACCCAAATTACAAACCTCCTAGTAGACAATATAAACCTATGGAAGTTGACCCAACTTCTAGTCAATTAAAGAGGAACCAAACTAAGTATAACTACTACTCAACGAGACAACAAACTCCCCTTTATTAGGTTAGAAAAGAATAATGAAACGTTAAGACTATTAATTGACACAGGAGCCACTAATAGTCTAATAAACAAAGAAAAAGCTCCAGTAAACTACATTAACACAAGAAAACACCCATTAGAAATCAAAACAGTAGGTACTTCTATATTCATAGACAAAGAATTAATTATACCAAAAGAAAAATTTGCACTTAAATCTCGCGTAGATTGCATTTTTCAAATCCACAACTTTAATGTCAACTTTGATGGATTAATTGGAAACAATATATTATTTCCAAATAATGCCAGTATTGATTTTAAAAACAAAATATTAAAACTAAACGAACAAATTATTCCACTGTTCTTTTCTGTGGAAGACGAACAGGAATATCAAACAGAAATAAATTATTTAAACAATTTAATTCCACCAGACACATTTACTTTCGAAAATTTGGAAAGTCAAAGAGTCTCACATCTAAACGATGAGGAATATAAAAGTTTATTAAATTTATTGAAACAACACCAAAAGGTATTTTACCAAAAAGGAGATGATTTAAGTTTTACCAATCATGTAAAACATAAAATCCTCACAATAAATGAAGAACCAATCTTCACACGGATATATAGATATCCCGAAATCCACAAAAAGGAAGTGGACAAACAAATCAAAGAACTATTAGATCAAAAAATTATCAAACCAAGTACTTCACCGTACAATGCCCCAATCTGGGTTGTACCAAAAAAAGAAGACAAGGTAGGAAACAAAGTGTGGAGGATAGTCATTGACTATCGAAAACTAAATAACGCAACAAAAGAGGATAAATTCCCTATTCCACTAATTGACGACATATTAGACAAATTAGGAAAAGCTAACTACTTTTCCACACTCGATTTAATAAAAGGATTCCATCAAATCGAAGTAAACCCCGAAGATAGAGAGAAAACAGCTTTCTCAACACTATCAGGACACTACGAATGGTTAAGAATGCCATTTGGTCTTAAAAATGCCCCCGCCACATTCCAACGAATGATGAACGAGGTATTAAAGGAATATGTAGGAAAAATCTGTTATGTCTACCTCGACGACATAATAATATTCTCAACTTCATTGGAAGAACATATAAACTCACTAAATAAAATCTTTACCAAATTACAGTCTGTAAATTTAAAGATATCCCTAAATAAATGCGATTTTATGAAAAAAGAGAGCGAATTCTTAGGTCATATAATTACCCCAGACGGAATAAAACCTAATCCCAATAAAATAAACACGATAAAAAACTTTCCTATACCAAAAACTATTAAGGTGTGTCCAGACCAAAGAAACATTTTTGAAACATTTCAGAAACATTTAAGAAACATTTCAGAAACATTTAAAAAACATTTCAGAAACAGAGAAACATTTCTGAAATGTTTCTTAAATGTTTCAAAAATGTTTCTTTGGTCTGGACGCTCGCGAAACATTTCTGAAATGTTTATGAAATGTTTTTCTGTTTCCCATTCCGAATGGGAAACTTTATTTGTTTCCCAAGCATTTACATAGGTAGAAATGCGTGAGTGGTTATTAATATAAATATAAAACGTCGCGAAAAGTGTGGAGCAACGAGAATGTTATCCAATTCATAAAAATTTATGAAATAAAAAAAGTTTTGTGGGATCAACTTGTCGAAAATTTTAAAAATAAAATCAAAAAAAGCCAGTGAAATATATGAAATTTTCGAAAATATAAATTGTGATAAAGATAAAGTAGAAAAAGAAAATTCATGCGCTTAAAGTGCAACACAGGCGAGAAAAAAAATTACAGAGAACTCAATCTGGAAACAATGGGAAACAAAGAAACATTTCATAAATGTTTCTGAAAGCGTCCACACCAAAAAAACAAATCAGAAACATTTCTGAAATGTTTCTGCCATGTTTCTGAAATGTTTTTTAAACAAATGGGAAACATTTCAGAAACGTTTTTTAAACAATGTTTCCTGAAATGTTTCTTTGGTGTGGACACACCTTTAAGGAAATCCAATCTTTCCTAGGCCTAACCGGATACTATAGAAAGTTCATCCATGATTACGCCAAGATTATAAAACCACTAACTCTCTGTTTAAAAAAAGATAAACAAATAAAAATAGATAACACAGAATATAAAGAATCATTCGAGAAATTAAAACTAGCAATGTCAGATGATTTATTAAACAGACACCCTGATTTTAATAAAGAATTTACGCTAACCACAGATGCATCCAATTTCGCGATTGGAGCAGTCTTAAGTCAATCACATGGACCACTATGCTTCGCGTCCAGAACTTTAAATAAACATGAATGTAATTATTCAGTTATAGAAAAAGAACTTTTAGCGATCGTTTGGGCAACCAAACAATTCCGCCATTACCTATACGGTAGACATTTCAAAATACAAACGGATCACCGACCACTAGCATGGTTGCACAATCTCAAAGAACCTAACTAAGATAAAATTGGAGGAGTACGATTTTCAAATCGAACATATCGCAAGAAAAGAAAATAAGGTAGCCGACGCGCTATCAAGAATAAGAATAGATGAAACAAATTCACATGACATCACCAAAATTGACAAAATTGGAGAGAAAAACAGCGTTAACACAAAGATTGGAACAAATTATGAAAATATATTAAACAATATAGAACTCGTTTCCACACAACACTCAAATGAGTCAGATAGTTCAAACCTAATTCCAATCTCCGAACAAAGTTTAAATATATTTATTCGACAAATTATCATAGAAATAGGAGTACAAAATGATGAAATCATAACCTTCCCTTTTAACAAAAGAAGAATAAAAATAATTAGGAAAAATTTCGAAGAATCAAATTTCGAAAAAATTATTTTAGAAATTGATATAAACCATAAAAATGTTTTATATTGTAATAATGATAAGCTATTTTTAGAATTCCAAACTTATTGGAAAACACATCACAACAATCAAATTCTAATCAGAACTCATACATTCTTAGAAGATGTTTATGATATAACTAAATTAGAAGAAATCATACACAAGAAACATAAAGAATTAAATCACGTAGGAATAGAAAAATTATACTTAGATCTAAAAAGAAAGTATTATTATCCAAGCCTTAAAACACAAATAACAAAAATCATAAATAATTGCGATATCTGCAACCTGAAAATAGAAAGAAACCCCATTAAACTACCATACGAAAAAACAGAAACACCCTTAGAACCACACATTCATTATCATATGGACATATGGATTCTACCAAATAATAACAAATATTTAAGTTGTATCGACAAATTCAGCAAGTATGCCTCAGTAGAAAAACTCAAAACAAAAAACCAAAAAGACATTTTAAATGCTATGGAAAAACTATTCTCATACATGTCCGAACCCAAGAAATTAACTCTAGACAATGACCCCACTTTCAAAACGTATTCTATAGAAAATTATCTAAAAGAAAAGAATATACTAACACATTTTACCACCCCTTATAGACACACCGGAAATTCGGATGTGGAACGCCTTCACAGTACCCTAAATGAACATATTAGATTACTAGAGAAAACTGAAAAACTTATTGATTTAGTAGCAAAAGCGGTAAATACGTATAACAAAACAATACATCTCACCACAAAAGAGAGACCCTTAGAGGTACATCTAGGTAAAATAGATTATAAAAAAATATATGAAAGAATAGAAACAAATAAGAACAAAACTCTAGATAAAATAAATAAAAATCGACTCGACGTAGAAGTCAACCCAAACTTTACAAAAATAAACAACCCAGAACGGTTTAATAAACTAAAAACCAAACACAAGAAAGTAAAACTACTTAAAACAATTGATAAAAAATTACTAATCAAACCCCACCTAAGAAAACAACTCCTTCACAAAGACCAATTCAGAAAGAAAAAGAAATTTACTAAAACACAAAATGAAGACAACCAAAACAATAGCAATCATGATAATGATTCTCTTATTAATAACTTCAGTAAAAACTAATGATATAAAAATAACAAAAATAGAGAGAGAATTTTTAATCATACAAGAAGGACAAATAAAACTTATAAATAACTATGACATTCTATTACATGTAATTAACCTTACAGAATGCCAATCATTAATAAACCAGTTAAAAGATCAATACCATTTACTAACAAATCGTGACGATTCGCAAGAACAAAAGATAAATACATTAGAAATAAAACTCCAAACAATTATCCCACACCATATTATTCATAAAAGAGGATTAATTAATATTATAGGTAAAGGAATGAATTACATATTCGGAACTATGGACGACGATGATAGACAAGCCATAGAAGAAAGGTTACAAAACTTAGAAGATAGTAACCGAGAACTTTTAACAAACAATAACAAACAAGTAACCATCAACAAACAATTCAATGAACAATTTTTTCAATTACAAGACATACTTAAACAAACTTCAAAAACATTAACTAAATACAAAGAAATCAAATCAGAAATAAATACTTTACGTATGGAACTAGAATTCAATAGAAACTTAGTAGAAGTACAACAAATAATAGAAAAAATTGACAATATCATAATGACCAGCAGGACAGGAATATTAACCCAAGATATACTAACTGTAAAAGAAATTTATGACTTCGAAATAAATATAGAAAAACTAAAAGAGATAAAGTTGACATTGGCTACTTATAACGAAAACTTACTAATTATTCTAAGTATACCAAGATTTAATGAAAACTTATATAACAAAATATCTATACATACCCTTCCGGTAAAGGACAAAATTATAACAATACCTAACGATGAATTTATAGAATTTAATAAAACTATGTATTATATAAGCAAAGAAACAAAAAATCTAACAAAAATTGAAGACAATTGTATTGAAAACATATTTAAAAACAATTCTAAGCTAAACTGTAATATTAAAGATTACAAAGATGAAAATATTGTAATCAATAAAGAAAAATATTTAATAATAAAAAACATAAAAAATGGAAAGTTAGAACAAGATTGTAATAACTTAGATTATACTTTACAAGGAAACTATATTTTGGAATTTGAAAATTGTAAAATAAAGATCAATAATGTAACATACAATAGAAAATTATATCAAAATAACTACATATAAAATAATACCATTGATAAACTATAACTTTTCAGATAATTACTTTAAAGAATTACATTTCCAACCAGTAAATAATATTGAAATATTAGAATCAAAAACACATACAAAACATGTAACATATAGTGTAATAACTATCGTAATAATAATATCAATAATACTTTTTGCAATCATGTATTTAAAAATGAAATTTAAGAATAAAAAAAACTATTACAAACATAAGCCTTCCAACGGTCGCTTTCCAACCGTTAGAACACTCGAAAGAGGGAGGTGTTATAACAGAGAATCAAGAATCAAATATATTTTAAGATCATAAATAATATCCCTAAAAAACCATTTAAAACAAAAGAACACATTAAAATCCAAAGAGTGAACATCTTTGTTTATTTTCTATGTCAGCATTCGACGAATGCATATCTACTCAAATGATGACATAAATAAAATCTCTAAAAACCACTTAGACAAAAGAACACATTAAAATCCAAAGGGTGAACATTTTTGTTTACTTTCCATGTCAGCATTCGACGCACACATATCTGCTCAAATGATGACATAAACAAAAAACCCTAAAAAATCAATTAAAGAATTAAGATAGAATACCAGTTGTCTGCGACACTCTGGTTAGACTTTAAGAAACTTCCAAAGAATAAAGATAACCTCGAATCTAGAGCTCCGTCTCTAAATTCATTTTTTAAAAAGTGTTTTATTTAATTCAACACTAAAATTTACATATGAGCTTAATAGCATCAAATTGAAATTTCGAATCAAATAATTTTGGCAAAATACAAATCCAATCAGATGATGGTTCGGTAAAAGTTAGAAATGGTACATTTAGGTTTCACAAGGTTTACAATTTTGTGTTTTTCGAGTACAGTTAATGAAAAAAAATTCAAATAAAGAAGCAGCAATTTTTAGTGTTTGTAATATCACATTTATATGTATATAGTAGTTAGATAGGTATTAGGTTAGTGTTTATCGTCATTTTAGAGTTTAAACTATACAATTAGGCAGTAAATTACAAAAAGAAAATACAATCATTTAAATTTACAAAGGATTAGATTTTGTTAGATGAAGGTTAAATTTAAATTAAAGCCTACTTAAGCAATAGTCATTGGAGTCATAGATTATAGTTTTTAGTTTAGTTTAGATTTAGTTTGTTTGGTGTTCGGTCCATATAGAGTGCAAAGAAAGTTGATTGCAGCCCATGAGTAATTGGTGATGAACTCTGAAAAAGAAATCGAGATTTATAAAATTTTATACAAGCAGGATCGTCCAATCACTCGCGCTCATCTAACAAACATTATAAATACCTTTGATAAAATGCCTTTAAGACACAGTCCTATTAAAAAGCCAGAAACTCAACCAGAAAGTCAATTAGCTCCCATAGTTATTCCTCCTACCTTCTCGGTTCCACCACCTCAAATGCAGAGATCAGGTAGTCAAGCGGGCAGTTCAGCCGAATCCCTTACGTCACCTGCATTTAGTTGCGTAACTGAGCATAACGGGGATACAGCGGACGAAGGGCAAGGCCGAAAGCAAAATCCGGTCACTAATAGAGAAAGGGATGCAGGAGAATTAAATTTTGATATCTCTGATGGCAACGAAGTCTTCACAAATAATGTCCAGACAGGAGTCGTAGATGGGGGGAAAAATGTGAAAGAGGCCGGGGTTTCATCGGCCAGGGGACCGGTGAGAAGTGAAAGGTCAGTAGGCAGTGGCAATAATGGAGGTAATACTGGTATATCAGAAGATCTAATCGCGGCTATAAACCAAGTGGTTACAAGTGCCTGCGAACGCTACACCACGGCTATGAGAATAGAACTTTCGGAGTCAATGAAGATGGAAATGGCGAAGAATTTTCGCGAATTAGCAAAGAAAGATAGCAACTCCACTACAATCTCGGGGCCACAGGAAGATATTTGTACACCAGTGTTTTTATATCATATTGGCATAGGATATATCTTCGTTCCTTTATTCGTTACTAGCGTACAACATTTCCCTAGCTTTATGCAAGTATATGTATTATTTTTTTGTGTAGGGATATTTTTATAGTAAATATTTTAATGATTAGGGTTGTAATAAGAAAAACAAGAAAATTTGTTTTTTATTTTGTTAAAGATATATTCCGTTTTGATATCATTAATCAAGGTTTTTCAAAGAATTGTGTTTACCCCAAAACAAAACAAAAATATTAGACTTCACATTCACTAGTCCCTCGGAACTGACAGGTTTTCAAGAATGTGCATTATCTACATTTAACCTCTCAAAGAAATTAGAATCGTAGGTGCAGTAGTTAAACTAAATCGGTGAGATATTCGTAGTCTTGAATGTTGTGTTGGCAATTGTACCCACTTGATCAACTTATTCGATAGGTTTGCAAGAGAGAAAACGGAAGGCTATACAATAAAACATTTAATTTCCTATGAGAAAACTGATATTTAGAGGTCAATGAAAAGTTGAAAAGTCACAATCCGGCAAGATAAGATGTTACTGATTAATTGTAGAAAGAAATAAAGGCTAGTTAGAGTGGGTTCATCCCCTACGTTTATCTAGCAATAAGGCGGCCTGCCACCGACTTTGTAGCGCTCTAGACACCACAAATCCGGTGTTTTGTTGTGGCGGCCTCAAAGGGATCTGATGTTGTGTACTTGTCCGAATGCTTCAACTCTGGTACAAGAGATCAATGTCCGCAAGAAAAAAGCAAAAAAAAAAAAAGGGAAAACACGAGGTTAATAGTACATACATACCTATTTGGCGCAGATTCTGGTAACTTGGTAGCTCTTGAAGGCAGACAAGGAGACCGCTGCTAAGCGGAGGGTCTCAGAGCCCAATCATGTCATTCATCATTCTCTGGAGCAAATGCTGAAACATTCATCCAAGAGACGGAAAAGTAGCGCACACTCTTCTTACAGGGTACTCGTGGATGTAGAGTTTGATGGCTCGCGAGTGTTTTTTTTTATCTGGAGGCTGAGAACTCGACCTACTAGGGCTTGCTGATTCGGTGGCTGCCGAGTAGGAGCGATCGTAAGTTCCTGCATTCAGAGATTCCACCGTCATTTGGACTGTGGGTGAATTTAGACGACTCGAACATGGCTGTTTTCAATTGGTCCTCGGGACCATTAAGTCTCGGTGTCGAAGGATGCTATTTTGCATAAAAATGAATATGGCGGCAAACGTAGGCGAAAAATTATTTAGAAAATAAAAACAGGAGAATTTTGTAAACAGACGTAAGTTTTATTGTTAGTTTTCTTTCTTTTTACCATCAAATTTGTCAAAGGATGACAGCTGTTGAGAGATGAAGGATGGAAGAACGCATTCAAGCTAGCTAAAATTTCAGAAAAGAGAAGGTTTGGGTATAGGATAACCTATTGAAGAGTGAACACACACAAGTAGAATGTTGAAATGAACTTGGCAAACCGTAAAAGGGGAAGTCGCATGAGGAGAGGGCTCCTCCAGGTTAGGTCTACGAAACACCAACGGTTATCATATACAGTCAAACGAAGGTGGTTTTTTATCATGACGACTAGCGGTGGCCAGAATAGTCAACGGAAAAACCGAAAGTAGTTCGAAAGAAATCATCAGACTGCTTGGTCTAGGATTGACTGTAAGAACTTTCGGTAATATTAGGAAGTTAATACTGAATAGGGTGTATTACTTTTTATGTTTTTGTCTATTTTTTATAAAGTGCGGTGCTGTGAAAAATAAAGGATTTTAAATATTGAGGCTGTACATCTTTAATTATAAATAATTATATATATCATATTTGGTGGTTGTGAGGTGAGTGAAAATGACAATCCCGTTTTGTAGGAAGTTAAGTGGATATCGATTTTTTAAGGTTCAGTGTTGGAGGCTAAAGGCCAACGTTGCTTTTTGTGCGATAATCAGCGAGACGAGATAAGTTGGCAAGCAGTACGCTTAACACGAATGTGGTACCTAAAAGAACTGGATTCTGGACCGGCACGATAAGTACCATTCTTATAGAAAAAAAAAATTCTTTATACGTAAATCGAACGCGTTATATAAAAGCCCGCAAGTGATACCCTACAATTATTTTGGTTCACATATAATTTAACTCGAATGACCCAAGTCACCAACCCCAGTTTACATTTTCGATGATTGAATACACCAACCTCTGAAACAATCTTCGAAGAATTTTGCAAAAGAACCCGAATTCGAAAATCAAATTTAACAACCACAAAAATCAAAAGAATCCGAATTCAAACAAAGATTGCATATCCTAAGGCGTTTTAAATTTGAGAGTTGGCAGTTAAATATATTCAATTTTTTTTCGTGTCATATTTATATTTCCTTTTTATATTTTTTTTATATCATTCTTTGTTTCATTTTATATTCATAACTACCTATTTTAATAATCGTTAATTTGGTGAAAAGAAAAAAAAGGGATAGTAAAAGGGAGACGTATCGTGGACACCCTTGCTCGACCGATCGAAGCTGGTTTCCCCTCCGACGATATTTTTCTGCGGTCATAACGGCACCTAATTGAGGTGCAACCTCCCTATAGAGCGCTCCGTAGGTAGGGTCGGTTAACTTAGATTGTTGTTCATCGCGGATTGGGTGGGAGAGACTGGGCTCGATCCCAGATTGTGTGTCGACGAGTCGCGTGTTATAAGAGGTTACCTCACTGGTGCAATTCTATTGACCTCAGCGAGGTGGCTGCATCAAGGAGACAGAAAGGTCCCGCCACGAATCTAGCTGCCTTTTGTTGTTATTTTTTTTTACTTTTTCAACCTTTTTCCGTTTTGGTTTTACCATACAATAATTATTATAGCTTAGGATTTAAAAAGATTTTGTTATGTTTAAAAAGATTGTTTTTTTTTTCGTTATGATTTGTAGGAAAATATTGAATTTAAATTCAGAAACAAAAATCTATTGTACTCGTAAGTTATGGTTTTTTTTATATAATTGCATTAATGTTTGAGAGTTTTTTTTGTTAGTAAAAATAAATGTTTGTAAGCCTCCTCAACCTAATGACTTATTACTGAACCAATAAGAACCAAAATGATTTGTTAGGAATTTGATTTTCAGGGGGTGTGGAGGGGAGACTGGAAATGAACGGTAAAGGATGATGTGATAACAGGGGGAAGAGAAAAGGGGAATCGGGAGTGGAAATGGCCACACAGATTCCTGGAGAGGTGAGGGTTGGCCATCCGCCTGCAACAACACCGGCAGGCACTCGAAGTACAGCAGCAATGTAAGCGAGAGACTTGTTTTTTTATCGACATGATATGATTTTTTGTAACGAGGTGAGGCTTGGCGGAGGAGCAAGATTCCACCCCATACCCCCGGCGAGCTAAGCCGTGCTTCGCCAGCATGCCGCTGCCCCGTCCGTCCAGCATTCATTACCTTCCTGCCCTATCCTACCCCAGATTTAAGAACTTTCCCGAATCTACTCCTATCCTATTTCCTTTTCCGACTATATATCCTATCGCATATCCAAATTCCATTCCCGAGTCCTCATCCTTTTACCCCGTTACAAAATTTAAACAATAAAAAATAAAACAAAAGTAAAAAAAATGAGCGAAAAAAATTACTTCAAAATAGTAGAAACTATCGAAAATGGAAAATCGCTCCTTTCAGCGGTTCCACAACAGTGGGAAGCCAACGGCATATTAACGTGGCCTCCAGAGTCGAAAAAACAAAAATTTTTGCGCAAGGCCTGGGCTGGGATAAACCTGGATCAATAGAAGAGGGGTGGACTCACCATAATTGTATAGTAAAAAGATCATTTATACCGACATATAGTCAGGCATTAAACGAAATCAAAATGATGTCTGACATGAGTGACACGACAGACAGCGCCTCAATTGCGTCTTCCCCTTCAATAAGGAAGCGATCTGCTATAGGAAGAAAAATAATCCCCGCGCTAAAAAATCCAGACGACCAAAGGCTTAATTTTAATGAGGTATGTATGAATATCTTTAAAAAGTTTATATTTAGTTATAAACTGTATTTGATTTGCGAGTTTTATAAATTTTTCACGTTGCCGTGGCTTATGTATTTAGTCAGCTATTACACGGTGATGCCAGAGGATTTACCCTTTTCGAAATTTCATTTTGGTAGGTTTGCCCAGTCTAGTGCTCTTTCTCCTCGTCTTTTTTTATTTTGTTTTTAATAATGTTTTCTACTATTCCACAATACGGTTCATGTCCCATTAAAAGGGAAATTGCTCCCGCTTTTGCTAAAGAGTTCGCCTCCTTGTTCCCCTGGACATAATGGCAATGTTTTTGTTCCGGTGATTTAATTCGAGGTTAGCTTTGCCCATTTTACAATGGCAATTACTTCAGCCTAAAAGATACTTGGGGTTCAAACTTTGAGCGAATAAAATCGCCCTTAGTCTTCCACCCTAAACTCATATTTTTTACTTTCAGTTTCAAGCACAATTTCAACCTATGAATCTCAGGGCTCAGGAAGAACCCGAAAATAAACATAGAGTTCAGGAAACGAATCAAAACGTCGAGTCAACACGTCAGAATATAGAAGAACACATTCATATTGATATGGAAAGTAAGATTTCTTCATTGGTGACAACTGTGGCACAGCTTAAAATAAGATTAGAGCACTCAATCGCTCTCCAAGAATCAATATTGGTCAAATTAAACTCTGGATGTCAGATCAAGGAAAGCCAAGAAGAATTTTGTTTTGAACCAATTGACAATATAAATGACCTTAATGATTTTGAACAACAACTGAACAAAAAAGAATTTGTTGACAATGTTGGGTCACCCTGTAATAATATTTACTCTTATACAAAGTAATTATACTTACAATTGCACTCAAATACCGATGTAAAGTAAATCCTAATTGAAAATCGAATATAGTTGAAAATTATACCTGAACAGCGAGAGTCGTGTTTTTCTTTATATTCAAAAGAACAGTTTGCTTACGGATTTATTGAGTGGCCAGTTGCTATTAGACTTTTTTTACATAAAAAATCAAGAAGTTTGATATTTTTCGTTGATCGTTTAAATCAAAACGAAACATTTTGGTGCCGAAACCCGGGAATATAATTCCTAAAAATTAAGATGAAATAAACTTTAAGAAATTTCTTGATTAATTTCTGTTCGCGATCGCATTTGTTACAGCCCTTCGAGTGGTTACGGAAAAGCCAATAAATTAAATTGATATACATATAGACAATTCATTGGTTGGTTAGCTTTTGCAAGAAATAAGCATATTCAACATCAGGTGACTTGTTAAAATTAAATTGCTAATCCCTTGATCGCCACGTATTGGGAAAAGAGCTTTTAATCAATCGTTAATTGATGATCGTAATGAAGAATAGAATCTCACCATAAGAAGTTATTCAACACTCTTGAAAAGCTGACAGGTTTGGATAAAAGCTAAAAAGGTATAATGTGTCTCGACTTATTATCAGTGTCACAATAAAAGCTTTCTTACAAATTCCTAATTTCGAATATACAAAAGGGTAATAATAATAACTAATCGAATCAAAGCTCTACAGCTGTCATAAATAATTTCGTCGTTGGACACTTTGATTGAGATTTGATTTGAGTTTGAGCAATATAATAGTATCGAATTGTGGCACAGATAATAACTGAGAGAAAAACATATTTGTTTTCGATTAGTCATAAATGTATATGATATTTTAACATTCTATATAAATCTTTTATAAAATAAATTTTCGTTGAAAAGAAAAATATATAACCATCAAATACAAAATGACTACAACCGTAAACCAACAACCTCTCGGGGATTTGAAAGAAAGTGGAGGATCGTCGACTTCGCTTAGCGAATTGAAAGCTCTGCGATCAACAACAAAAGGAAGCTTAACAAGAATTCGTCAGCTAGTACAATCCAAAAAAGATAGTCTTTCATTAACCGAGTTGCAATGCCGATTAGGGATATTAGAGTCTTACTTCAAGCAAATAATAAATACGCAAATTCAAATCGAAAGGCTAAGTAGTGAGACGGATAGGGAATCTAATTCAAAATCGCGTAATGAAATTGAAGATTTATATATAGAAACAAAGTCTGAATTGATGTCGTTGATGGCAAAGGAACAACCTACAATTTTACCGGAGAGCTTCAATGCTTCTATTTCTGCGTCACAACTATTGCCTCGCTCAAAACTCCAATCTCAAAGGATTCCTAAGTTTTCTGGAAAGTATTCCGAGTATCCAAATTTTATCGGGATTTTCAAAAAATTGGTTCACAATAACTTGAATTTGGACAATTATGAGCGATTCAACTACTTATTGGACAATCTGGAAGGCGCAGCACTTAGCTTCTGTAAAGGAATTTGAGGTTAACAATTTAAATTATCTTAAAGCTGTCAACCGGCTACAGGAACGATTCGACAATAAAAATCTTATGCTTGACGAGCATATTAAATCATTATCAGCTTATCTAAAGTTCACAAAGGTGTGTCCACAGAGTTAAGATCGTTGGTAGATAATGTCAATACTCATTTTAGTGCCATGCAATCGATAGGAACTTTCGAGAATATCGCAAATGCATTAATTATACATGTTGTCTGCGAAAGACTTGATACAGATTCATTGGTTAAATGAGAAGAGGTAATTGACTATTCAAAATTGAATTCATGGCAACAATGCGAGGGAGTCTTGTCTAGAAGGTGTCAAAATTTGGAAGTCAGAGAAGCTAAGTCATTATCGTCGACTTCAACTTTACAAAAAGCAGAAAAAGACAACCATCGCAGGAACCGTTCAAAGAAACCACGCAACAACGCCAACACAAGTCTTGTTGCAGCATATTCAGGCTGTCAGTACTGCAATAAAAACGGACACAGCATAGAAAAGTGCTCTACTTTTCAGAACCTCAGTGTTGCCGACCGGTTTTCAGAGGTCAAAAAGCGGAGGCTTTGCATTAATTGTTTAGGTAGTGGTCACACTGTTAAAAAGTGCCACTCTTCAAAATGTCAGGTATGCGGTTGGCCACATAACATGCTGCTTCATCGATATACTCAAAAAACAATAGAAGATGGTCGTTTGCTGGCAGAGCCGGAAGTGGTGAACCCTGTAAACACCTCTTTGCATTCATCGGTGACTGATGTTATCACTGCTAAGGAATCTTGTCAAGTTATTTTGGCTACGGCGATAGTTAAGCTTATGGACAACAGAGGGCAATTTCATGATGTCAGGGCATTGTTAGACTCTGCATCACAGTTAAATTTTGTAACCGAAGCTACTGTACAAAGATTGCATCTTAAGAACGGTCGGGTGAATGCAATCGTTTCTGGAGTTGGTGAGAAGAATATAGATGTTAAATGCAGCACGAATATTTTTATTAAATCAAGAATAACATCATTTGAAACGTCAGCAGAAGCTCTTATCTTACCAAAGATAACCAGTGTGCAACCAGAAGAAGAATTCGATATCGATAGCTGGAAAATTCCTAAAAATTTGCCAATGGCAGATCCCTGCTTTAATCTCCCATCGTCCGTGGATGTCTTGATAGGAGCAGATTTGTTCTTCGAATTGTTGTCAGTAGGGCAGATCAAACTGGAGGATGACCAGCCCACATTACAAAAAACAGTATTTGGTTGGGTCGTATCAGGACGGGTTAAAGCGACAAGACTTGGCAGTATATCGTGTAATGTTGTTTCTGAAAATCCAAACTCGGACTCTCATCTGGCTGATATAGTTGAACGATTTTGGAAAATCGAAACTTTTCAGGCTTCGAAACCGTTGATGACTGCGGAGGAAGTTCTTTGTGAAAATCATTTTCTCAGTACAGTCCAGAGAAATAAAGCAGGTAGATTCGTTGTAAGGCTCCCTTTTAAAGAGGATAAAGAATTGTTAGGAGATTCATTGCGCTGTGCACAAAAACGTTTTTGGGGACTCGAGAGAAGACTTATAAGAGATCCTTCATTAAAACAACAATACGCCGCTTTTATACAAGAATATTTGGATCTTGGTCACATGGTTAAAGTACCTAAATCTCAACATTCATTAGTAAAATATATCACTCCTCATCAGTGTGTGATGAGACCAGATTCCACAACAACAAAACTGAGAGTTGTTTTTGACTGTAGCAGTCGGACGTCATCAAATTTGTCACTGAATGACACTATGTTGAAGGGACCAGTTGTTCAAGATGAACTGTTTGCAATCGTCCTTAGATTTCGGTGCCACAGATTTGCTTTGACAGCTGATATTGCAAAGATGTATCGCCAAATCCTAGTTGACGAAAAGGACACATTTTATCAATGCATCTTATGGCGAGATCATCCAGACGAGCATTTAGATATTTATAGATTGCTAACCGTGACATATGGCACAACATCGGCTCCTTTCTTGGCTACAAGATGCCTTAAATTTCTTTCCGAAAAGTACAGCCAAGAGTATCCAATTGGTGCTCAAAAGCTAAGAGATGACTTCTATGTAGATGACTTCATTTCAGGAGCCAACACCATAGAAGAAATCGATCTGATATATGATGAAGTACGAAAGATCTTAGAACGAGGAAAGTTTGAAATCCGTAAATGGTTTTCAAATGAGCCAACATTTTTAGAAAGAATACCAGAAGATGAAAAAGAAAAACCCCTGAGGATTAATGATGCTGACATCATCAAAGCATTGGGCATCGTATGGGATCCAAAATCGGATGAACTTTGTTGCTTGAATCCTAATATTGCAACTTCTCCTCGAATAACCATGCGCAGCGTGTTGTCTGAAATGTCCCAGCTTTTTGATCCTCTTGGGCTAATCAGCCCGATTATTGTGAAAGCAAATGTGTTTTTACAGGATCTCTGGATATTAAAAGTATCGTGGGATGAATCATTGTCACAGGATTTGCATACTCAATGGTGTGCCTTTAAGGACCAGTTGCCAGATTTGAAGAAGATAAGGATGGAGCGATGTATCTTGCCAATTGGAAACTTTCAAATCCATGGTTTTGCAGATGCGTCAAAGAGAGCCTATGGATGCTGCGTTTATGTTCGTGCGGTAGTGGATGGAATAGTAGTTGTCAGATTACTGGTTGCAAAGTCAAGAGTCGCCCCTCGAAAAGTGCATTCAATTCCCAGACTTGAACTTTGCGCTGCTGAGTTGTTGGTACAACTAATACAGAAAGTCATGGAGAATGTGCCTAAAAGGGTGGAATCAGTTACGCTTTGGACAGACTCGGAGATTGTCCTTCATTGGCTAGCAAAGCATCCATCGTCGTGGGAAACTTTTGTCGCAAATCGTGTTTCTCGAATTCAACAGGGATCTCACCAAGCTGTTTGGAGACATGTGGGGTCGAAGTCGAATCCAGCCGACATTGTGTCGCGAGGTACAACAGTGGCTGATCTGTTAAAATCTTTCTGGTTTAAAGGTCCACCATTCCTATACAAAGATGAAGACAATTGGCCTAAAACCAAACTTAATTCGATCGAGCCACAAAACTTGAATATCACAAAAGTATCGTTGTTGAATGTAAAAATTGACAGTGAGTTTGAGAATATATTCACAAAATTTAAAGATTTTCAAAAAACTCTTCGAATTTTCACTTATGTTCGCCGTTTCATAGTCGGATGGTTTGCTCCAAACCTTATGAACAAAGGTCCAATTGAAGCCAGAGAGCTGCACGGAACATTCATGAGCCTTATTTGGAAGGTACAACAAAATTTATTTCAAACCGAATTAAAAGAGTTGCAGCGAAATAAGGAAATTCCGAAGCAAAGTAAGTTAAAAGCCTTATCCCCATTTTTGAGCAAAGAAGGGGATTTTGAAATAAAACTCTTAAATACAAATGTGGAAACGTTAAACCAAAACAAATTAAAAGTTTTATCTCAATTTCTTGGTAAAGAAGGGGATTTCGAACTGTTACGTGTTGGAGGAAGACTCAAGAATGCCAATCTAGAATATGGAACAAAACACCCTATACTGTTGTCGAGCAATTCCATTTTTGTGTGGAATTACGTTGACTATCTTCACAAGAAGAATCTTCATGCTGGTGCGCAGTCACTTGTTGCTATTATTCGTCAAAAGTTTTGGATAATTGGATGCAGAAAGTTGGTACTTAGTGTCGTTAAAAACTGCGTACTTTGTTTTAAGTATATTCCTCGACTTCAAGGAGAGATCATGGGTAATCTTCCTACAGACAGAGTTGAACTCACGAGACCGTTTTTGGCGTCTGGGGTGGATTTCTGCGGGCCGCACTATATAACAGAAGGAGTAAGGGGTCGTCCTCCAAGAAAAGTCTATGTTGCTGTTTTTGTTTGTTTTGGCTGTAAAGCTGTTCATCTCGAGATGGTTGGAGATCTGACCACAAAGTCATTTATCGCAGCCTTGAAGCGCTTCGTAGCTAGACGAGGGATCCCGCAGCGAATATATTGCGATAACGCAACTAATTTCGTAGGTACTAGGCGGGAGTTAGAAGAGTTAAAAAACGAATTTTTTAAGCAACAAACAAAAGATGAAATTCAAGCGTGGTGCACAGCAGAAGGTCTTGAATTCAAACATACTCCACCGCGTGCTCCACATTTTGGCGGACTATGGGAGGCTGCCGTAAAATCTTTTAAATATCATTTTCGTCGTGTTTCTTCTAAAACTATATTGAATTTTGAAGAATTTAATACTTTAATTATTGAAATTGAATCTGTTCTCAATTCCAGACCAATAGCAGTAAGTTCTTCCGATCCAAATGACCTTGAAGCCTTAACACCAGGCCACTTCCTTATCGGCACGTCTCAGCGAGCGATTCCAGAGCCGATGATTGAAGAACCCAGGGTTATCAGTGCAGTTGAAAGATGGAAACGAGTAAGCCTCATCCGACAACACTTCTGGGAACGTTGGCAGAAGGAATATTTGCTTGAACTGCAATCAAAATCCAAGTGGAGAACAGGCGCTCAAAAATCCCTAAAGGTTGACATGTTGGTGCGATTCATGATGACAACACTCCGCCCAACCAGTGGAATATGGGGCGAATTGTTAATCTTATACCAGGTGGTGATGGCAAGATTCGAGTTGTAGATGTACGAACAAAGTCTGGCATCATTCGACGAGCAGTTCATCGATTAGCTGTTTTACCATGTCAAAATTAAACTTTAAATGATTTGTAATGTAAATTGATTTACTTTAAATAATTGTACTTGAATTATTATCTTGACTTAACTTCAAAATTTTGAACTTCCTTCAACAGGGGCCGATATGTTGGGTCACCCTGTAATAATATTTACTCTTATACAAAGTAATTATACTTACAATTGCACTCAAATACCGATGTAAAGTAAATCCTAATTGAAAATCGAATATAGTTGAAAATTATACCTGAACAGCGAGAGTCGTGTTTTTCTTTATATTCAAAAGAACAGTTTGCTTACGGATTTATTGAGTGGCCAGTTGCTATTAGACTTTTTTTACATAAAAAATCAAGAAATTTGATATTTTTCGTTGATCGTTTAAATCAAAACGAAACAGACAATATGAACTTTCTTATGAACTTTCATCTCTCTGGGAATAAACATTTCATTTCGAAGCAAATTTTTAAGAAACACCCCTATTCTCAAAAACTTCTTGTCGCAAGGGGATGATTTATATAGCAAAAGTTTTTCAATCTCATTGCCGAAAATTTAGCATTAAAAAAATATTTAAAAAAATGTTTTTTGGATTTTGACTTTAAGAATGAAGAAATGCCATTTGGAAGCAAATTTCCAAAAAATCATCCCTATTCTAGTAGAAAAAAAATTATTGTGTTTTACACTAAATCTTAAAAAATAAACTTTTTAGAGGAATGGTGTTGATACCAAACAATTTTAATTTCAATTTTTAAAGATCATCTTATTTTATTATTTCAAACTACATCTTGAACTGTAATAATTGTTGATATCTATGTCTATATTTTGTTCCTTGTTTTAGTTTCGAAAGCTTTGTACCATTTGCGGTCCAAAAAGTGGTCAACGTGGAGATAACATAAGATATAGAATTGTTGACTCGTTGTTTACGCGAAGATTGTTTACCCTAGTTTCGTGGTCTGGGGTATCACGAACGAAACAAAATGAAAACTTCAGCAGATTTGTGAACACATTTAAATTCTTTCACAACTTGGTAAAATATTGCGATTCGACCTACTCCGAAACGGAATTGAAGGCGTTATTTCAAAAGATAATAAACAACTCAAAGAGGCGCTATGAAATTATGTGTAACAATGCGCCTAAAAGACTGTCGACAACAAAGCATCATACGGCAAAGCGAAATTTAAACACTCAAAACATGAATGAAAACCCGCAGAGTCAAGCAATGGATGACCAGGATTGTGGTGAATTGAACACCGATGAGTACATCGAAGAAGAGTATGAAATTCTCGAGTACAGCACAGATCGGGTTAATGCGGAGCAGTTCGATTAAGACTGTTTTATTCATGTTTTTCATTTTTGTTTTCTAAAGCTGACGGTCGCTTCTCGATTTGTGAAGCTGTGAAGTGATAAACTTCAATGCGCTCTCACGCTTAATCCAACTGTAGAAATTTAAAAAAATGAAACGACATGTTCACTTTGTAAACAAATTTTCGAATTCCATTTAATTTTTTATATTTCGAAATTTAGGTAAAGAGTAAAAGCGCATTCAAATTTACCACTTCACAGATCCAGAATCCACCGTCTGTTGTGTATTTTTCAGACTGAATATTTAATCCAGAGTACAAATATGTAAATCTTTTTTATTTTTTTATTAATTTAATTAAATCATTAAATATGAATTATTCTTTATGTATTTCTAAGAAATGAATTCAAAGTTCCTTTTGTATTGTTTTTTTTTGTTAACTATAAAATTAGTCATTAATTTAATTAAATCATTAAATATGAACAATTCATATTATAATAATTCATCATCATATTATTAATTTTTTTTTTTTTATAATCTACACGCGCTCAAGGGATTATGATTACCCTTTAAATGTTTGAACACAGCGCGGGCGTGAAGTTAAGGAAGAGAAAGAAGGATAGGAAAGATGTGTGGCACGATGTTCTGAGACTGAAGGTTGTTGTCTCAGATATTTTATCACCAGGGATGGCGGCTGAACTAAAGCGGAGAATGCCGTGTCGTATTTCTATGTCGCTTATAATTCACATTATTTTATTCATGTTCATCCTTGTTGGGCATACTAGTTTAACTCAATTACATGTTGTTAGTGTTATGCCTGAACAACATGTAATGAGTAAACCAGCAACCAATTGATGACAATTTTAGAAGGTTTTTAATGGAATTAAAACGACATAGACGACGGCAGGGATCGAACCTGTGATCATGAGGTTCACAGGCGAACACACATCCATCGCGCCACGGCTTTCTTTATGTATTTTTAAGAAATGAATTCAAAGTTCCTTTTTATTGATTTTTTTTGTTAACTATAAAATTAGTCATTAATATCTACAGCACTCAATATTACCTAGAAAGTATTTTTTTGTAATGTCATTGCTTGTTTTTGATTGCAAAATCAAATATTAAATAAACGTATTTATGTTTTATGAATCTTTGTTTTTTATTTTATTTAAATATAAATACAAAATTAAACTGGAATATAGTCATGCAATTAAGTCCTTAAAGTATGCAATAAAGGTATAAAAACTTGAATATTTTTGTAGCACAGCGAAACCAATTTGCATTTTACATCTTTTAATGCTATTATTTTTTGTCTCTCGTTTTTCGAAAGAGAATTTTGGTCCACACAATATATATTGAAATGTTTAGATTCGAGTAGAATGAAATTATCATTTTCCTTAACTTCTGTACAGCATAATTCAATTTCATGTTGGTTTTTATGATTTATGATATTAACAACACAGAAAATTTTGTTTCCGGTGGTAAGTAACCAGCTATTTGATTGGTCTGTACCCAAACAAAACTCTGTTAGTTGAATTTTTGAATAGCAGTCATATTCCTCATTATTTCGTGTCTTTAAGAAATCTAACACATTCTCTCCACCATTCTGTTTACTTAATACTGGAACTTCTTTATTTCGGTCAAAAGGAGAACTTCTCTTGGATTCTATTTCACAATTAAAATCTTCAATAATTCTTTTCGCAACTTGTGGAAGGGGATTATGACCATTACGAAGTAAACGTTTGATTTTGCCAAGTGCATTTTCAAAAGGATATGCACTGAAGGAATCTAGTTCTCCAAATCGTTCGACCTCATCGATCAAGTGCGACAAGTTGTGCACATTGCTTGTAAGGTGATGTTCGCCATATATTTCTGAAAATGTTTCTATAAACTGGAGGATCATTGAACGAGCTGTGGGTAGCATATGAAAGTAGTTGCTTGATGTACATATTGTGACAGCACAGAAAAGCAAGAGGAAGTGAACATACGCTTCGTTTGTCAAATGGTCTTTTAATGCAACAATTCCTATGTAATGCAAGAACGTGCGATATTCGGTGCCTTTTCAGTGTGCTAAAGTATCGAGTTCACGAACTGTTCTATGTATTTCTGCTGGCATTTTGCACTGTCGTAAGTATGCGGATACTTCAATAGTTGTTCGCGCCGCCCATTTAGTGTTAGAGAGCTTGAAGGTATCGTCTCTCCATCCAAATAAAAGGCGTTTCATCAGACCGAGGTGAAGTAAATGTAAAGAATCACCTACAGGAAATTGCTCTACCATATCAATGTCCAATTTTAAGAGTGGGGAATCATATTTATGGTGTGCTCCATACAACTTTTGTCGAAATTTTATATCAGTCATTTTTTCGCAAATAGTTCTTGGAAATACATTGGTGTTACTTATATAATTGTACTCGCCCACTGTTGTGCATTTTTGACAACCTTGGTGAGAATTAAAATTTGCAACTCCTGGAAAGAAAAAATATTTGAGAGGTTTATGGGAGTTTATAAAAAAAAAAAGAAAATTTAACTTCTTAGCAACGTAAAGAATGAAATGCATTGAACATCTCACAAAAAAAAAAATAAGAATAAAGAATATAAAATACATAATAGAATTTCAGGGGAGAGTACGATAACTTAGGCGCCAAAAATTGATTACGGATTTTTGTAGAAGAGTCAAATACAAGCGTTTTTTACTATGGGAGGGGGGGTCTATCTCGCCCCGTTTAGGAGGTAGGGGCGATTTTAGAAAAAATGACTTAAATTGAAAAAAAAAATATTAAAAAACAACGGCAACACTTACAATAAAGTACTATACCGGTTTTGAAAGCCAGAAGTCTGTTCTATAATCGTAAATTTAAATTAAATTATTTATGTCAATAGTTTTTGAAAAATTTGCATGCAAACTCAAAATTTTGTTAAAAAAAATGAAAAAAAAAAGTTTAGACCAATTTTTTTTCAAAATTGTGAAATGAAGTGCTTAATTGGCTTTTTGTGGTCAATGCTACTATTAATTCTGAATCGAACACAAAAAACCGAATGGTTTTGTCCCTTTTAGTTTTTGAGAAAATTGAAAATTACTAAAACTACTTTTTATGAAATTTTTGATTTTTGGTATTTAACTACGGTGATTTCATTGTGAGGATTAATGTTAATGTGGTTCATTTGTAGGTAAAGTACAGCAAATCATTTAGGGTTACCAAGAATGCATCAGAGGAGGTAGAATTGCATGGCATTTCGCGTCTCAGTCAGTCAGTTTGTGAGTAAGTCAGGTGTTACTTAAAAACAGTCAAGTCAATTTTTCAATATTCAATGCATTAAAACCGTGTTTACAGGCATTTTGATCACAAAAGAGATAATTATAGCAAGCACCTCCCGAATCTCTAGCCAATATTGAGGCCCATGGAAAAATGTGCCGATAGATGGGTTTATTGCTCTGAGATTAACTTTTATATGGATTGCACCAGAGAAACTTTTAAATCATTAGTTTTAAGCAAAATTTAAGTAACGTTATTTCTTAAAATAAAAGATTAACTACACCCAGAGAAAAAATCTGTGTAAAATTGCCTTAAACGCCTTAGGCAAACTTTTTTGTATGGAAGTTATTTTTCGAGCATAACTTGCCTTAGATCTAAGGCAATTTATGCTCGAAAATCCTAAGGTAAATTAACCTAGAATAGGCTACCGTGCCTTAAAAAAATAGGTTAAATTTTTTTGTATGGATGTTAGTTTCCTAGCATAACTTTGCTTAGGAATAAGGCAAATAATGTTAAAAATTTTGCCTAGAACTAAGGTAATTTAGCTGGAACTAAGGTAATTTCTGTGCAAAATTTTTTCTAGCATAACTTTGCCTAGGACTAAGGCAATTTATGTTAAACTTTTACTTAGGACTTAGATAATTTTACCTGCGACTAAGGTAATAAAAATTACCTTAACCTAAGGGCAGAATTGCCTTAGGGCTAATCTAAAGTTCCACAGATCTAGAAAATGTGCGGGTTAATCAAGTTATATTTAAGGCAGATTTACCTCACAAACAGGTAAAATTACCTACTTTTCTGATGTCAACGTTCTCTTCTCACTCGCACTCGAAAGAATAAAGATGTTACTAGAAGTGGAAGTGCCTCGTCAGCGGCAGCCATATTTATATAAACAAGCGAAGTATTTGAGGGTTACCATATCTTAAAAAAATATGATTTCGATAAAATAACTTGGCTTTAGCACTTGACTGACTTAAAATGTATTAGGTGGTATGTTCAAGATTTCGTTTCGCATTGTGGTGATTGCATAGAAAGTATTTTATTATAAAATATATTGTGTAACTTTTTTTCAATTTATACTAAATACATTAACATCTTGGAGACTTTATTGCTACTTACTACCTTTTCGTTCACATTTGACAAAAAAATGTATTTCTTATGTTGTATTACACGAGTAGTTATTTTTTTGTGACAAGAGTAATAGTAGAAAATTACAGAAAAGATGAGATTTTATTACTACTTATTGTAAAAGCAGCATAAGCTTCTCAGTCAGTAATTTGGAATATTTTGTATTAAATTTGACCTTTCCGGTTTCCTATCAACTCTCACACGCAAATGACCCAAGACCTAAATAAAAACAAAACAGATTTAAAAGTTAATTTGGATTTTATTTGCTTACGAAAAAATATATGGTAACCCTTTTTCCGATAAAAGTTATAAATAAAATAATTTAAATATGGATTATTTTGAAGGCGCTTTATGTTTTTTTCGACGTAAAATGTTAGAATTAGTAGATACAATTTCAACCGCATTTATATTTCGGTTCCCATATGTGCAAAATAATAAATACATATAATGCATCGCCATTATAATAAAATAATTGATAGACTTACAAAATAAATACTATCAGCCTATCAGTTTGTTAGCATATAGCAAATCATGTATACACACAAACTTAAAAAGTATTTTGTTTCTTTCTTTATTAAGCTTACAAATATTCTGTTCTCTTTTTATCACCTCTCATTGGAAGAGAAACAAGGTAAAAATTATCTTATTCCTGCTAGATTTACCTTATCTGAAAGCTTCATTTAGCCAAAGAACTATGTTAAATTTACCTAGTTGTCAAGATAAACCTGCATAAATTTTCCTACTTTAGACAGTTCCTAACAAATTTGTTTTGCCTTAGCAATTTAAGGTATGTTATCTTAGAACTTACCAAGTTCAAAACTGCCCTAGGAGTAACTTAGTTTATACCCCGATTTAGGTTAATTTTACACAGGTTTTTCTTTGGGTGTATGTAAATCATTTAAATGTAATTTGAATTTTATATACCCACCTACAAATTTGTAACTTACTTATGTATCTTAGTCTGTAAGAGTATAATATGCTCTGGTTGAGGAATAAAAATATTGTATTCTTACAATTTTTGTCACCTTTTTGAGTTGGAGTTGAGGGGAGTTGACGCTTTAGTTGGAATAAGACCAATTTCTTCTAAGAACGCGATGCTTTTGAAATATTTTTTTTGAAATATTGAAAAGTTATTTAATTTAGGATGAAATAGTGGATGCTTAGTCGCCATTCTTTATTCAAAGAAAAAAATACTTCACTCTTACAAAGGTTGAATAACGAATGACCTTGGTAAACAATAACCTGTACCACATTAGCATTAAAAATGTTAGACACAAACAATAAACATACATATTAATTAAGGAATTATATAAATTTGCTGCATTCGTACATGTCTGAACATTTTAAATGTGCAACTTTGGGCTACGTACATATATTTAGGAGACATTGGATATAGACCATAGGGTAAATTCAAAGTTTCTTTAAATCCAGATTCTGTAAATGCAAAAGAAACCTTGCATACACCCAACCTCACACCTACCCCAAATCCTATAGTGTGCCTAAGCAGGGGGGTTGCAGGGGGGCAGCATGCCCCCCATACATATCTCACTGTTTATACACCGTAATGCGTAAACAAGCAAAAAAAGCAAATATCCCATAAAAAAGTAGTTTTAGTTATTTTCAATTTTCTCAAAAACTAGACAACATAAAATCATCTAGTTTTCAGTTTTTGAATAAGAATAATTTAGAGCAACGAATTTTAGGAGAAATAATAATATATAACTTTGCAGTTTTGAAAAATTAAACTTTAAACCAGGGTTGCAAAAGCTTAAGTCACTTGTTAGCTTAAGCTTGGCTTTAATTCACAAGCTAGTGAGTGACTTATGAATTAAAAAAAATATAATTCAGCAGCTACGAACTGACTTATGAATTAAAAAAAATTTAATTCACAAGTCAGTTGGTGACTTGTGAATTAAAAAAAATTAAATCATAAGCTTCTTAGTGACTTATGAATTAAAAAAAATTAATTCAGAACCTACTAAGTGACTTATGAATTAAAAAAATTTAAGTCATGGGCAAGTAAGTGACTTATGAATTAAAAAAATTTAATTCCCAAGCTACTAAGTGACTTAGGAATTAAAAAAATTCAAGTCATGAGCAAGTAAGTGACTTATGAATTAAAAAAATTCAAATTATCAGCAAGTAAGTGACTTATGAATTAAAAAAATTTAATTCAAAACCAACTTAGTGACTTATGAATTAAAAAAAATTTAATTCATAAGTTAATGGATGAATGCTGATTAGAAAAATTATGAAATGGATAATTTATAAGCTAACGTGATAATCTTATGATTTAAAAACTAGATTTGAAAGCTTTCGTTAATAATTAAATAATTATGTAGTCAAAACAAGCTTAAAAATTTCCAATCTACCAACTAACTTATGAATTAAATTTTTTTTAATTCACAAGTCACCAACTGACTTGTGAATTAATTTTTTTTTAATTCATAAGTCACTTACTCCCTAATGACTTGATTTTTTTTAATTCACAAGTCACTTAGTAGGTGGTGAATTAAATTTTTTTTAATTCATAAGTCACTTTGTTGCTCATGACTTAAATTTTTTTTAATTCATAAGTCACTTACTCCCTGATGACTTAATTTTTTTTAATTCATAAGTCACTTGGTAGGTGGTGAATAAATTTTTTTTTAATTCATAAGTCACTTAGTAGCTTAGGATTTAAATTTTTTTTAATTCATAAGTCACTTTGGGGGTTGTGAATTATTTTTTTTTTAATTCATAAGTCACCAAATATCTTATGAATTAAATTTTTTTAATTCACAAGTCATCTATAGACTTATGACTTAAGCATTTTTTAATTCAAAAATTCGAAACCCTGCTTTAAACTGTTTTTTTTTATGTTTTTTTTCACCAAAATTTGAGTTTAAAACTCGTTTTTTCAAAAACTGTGCATAGATTCCACTTGATTTAAAAATTATCTAATAGATCAGAGTACTGGCTTTAAAAAACGGTACAATACTTAATTGTAAGTATTACCGTTATTTTTTAATATTTTTGTTTCCATTTTAGTACCTTTTTTATAAAATTGCCCCTCCCGCCCAAACGGGGGGAGATAGACCCCCCCTCCCATAGTAAAAAGTGCTTGTATTGAACTGTTCTACAAAAAACCGTTATAATTTCTTGGCGCCTAAGTTATCGTACTCTTGCCGAATTTCATTTCGCGAAAAAACACAATTTAAGTCAATTTTTTTTTTTCAAAACAAATAAAGATTTTATTGAATTTTTTTCGTATTAAAAAATAATTTAGATTTTAATGAAAACCAACGAACGAGACGTGGATTTGTTTATTTATTGTTTGATGATTACCTTTGACATATGCTTTTGCTGGTGCATCGCATATAATGCATCGCAGTTGCACAGTTACTGGGAATGAATTTATTATTAGTCCATAATTCATAGCATTTTTCATTTCGTCTACAAATGGCGATAGGAATTGGTTTAGATCCGTACATTTAGTAGTTCCACAAAATATTCCTATGACCATGGGAGGAAATTGTGGCATTTCGTGGATGTTGCACAAAATAGGCCAAAATTCAACTTTCGAACTATTGAAAATTGGAAGACCATCCATGTTTATATTAATGGAAATCGTTTTTGGTTCGTTGATTTTTTGAAGTAAGCGCTGAAGACACTTCTTGAAACCTTGGTGCCAATATAGTCCATCTTTTCCAATTTTTGTGCACACGACATTTTGTGGGGTCCTTAAGAGCGTTCGTGGATCTGCTGGCAGCAAATCGTTAACTTCAAAATTGATTATTATGAAAAGATCCTTCAGCGCTGTGTGGGTTATCTGATGGTTTATTGCCCACTTTTGCAAAATAGATCGGAATTAAGTTTTGTTTTTCATCTCACATATGTATTCATTAGATGCTTCAATTAAGTTGCATGTATTGTTATTATTATCCTGAATTTCGGATGTGGAATGGATACTAGGATCTAAAAGCAAACAATTTAAATTACAGAATAAAATTTTTCATTGCAAGTAAAAAGCCTACCTTCTTCTGTATCGTCTCCAATGGAAGGACTCGCGTGAGAACTAATTGACGGCAAATTGTTTTCAATAATGTTTGACTGCTTCGAAAGTTTTTTTTTTAAGTCATTAGAAAAATCAGATGCTCTCTTTAAAATACCATCTCGATATTTTTTCAAATCTCTATGATACGTTCCTGATCTCTTATATTTTGTCCAGGAATTCATTATTATTATTTTTTCTTATCAAAAATAAAAATCAGCACTTTGTAATTTAAGAAGTTTGTAAAGGTTTAGGCGGTTGATTCCTCTGACAGACAAAAGTTTTAATATTATTCATAAACAAGCCTAATAGAACATGACTGATTTGACTTTCACCTGAAATCCTTATAGCGACTATTTTTGTAAGGCTTTACGTTAAACATTTCGGACAGGCTTTAACAAAACTATTTTCAACTTAGATATACAAGTTTTCCATAAGACTTTTTCATATGACCTAAAAAAGTACTAAACAAGCTATAGTGTGAAAAAATTCTTGGCATGTATAGTTTAGTCTTACCATAGTTCTATTCAAACTATAGTTTCTCAAATTAAAAAAACTGGACCTACTGCAAGCTAAATTGTTAGTTGGGCTATTTTGGTTTCCAAATTTGAATTGCTCATATTTTAAAATTTTAATATGTTTTAATTTTGCTAATTTCCTATTAAGCCATTTACATTTACCAAAATTTACTTTTTTTCAACAATCATTTCATTCACTATGACATTCATTTCATCACACATCAAATCAGCCAATTCATCCACACTACTGTTGACAACACACCAATGAGTCCACTCACAAATAGTTTACAGAAAAAAGAATCTTTATTGTAGTTTAATACTTTATATTTCATGTCACTATTTGTTTGTATTTTAGTTTTAATGGTACTTTCAAAACGAATAGTTTCATGATCACTAATTTTCAACTTAGGTTCATTTTTTGCTGTAATCTGATAAGCATTAGAAATAACATAATCGATAAGGGTTGACGAATTAGTCGTTATTCTCGTCGGTTGTTCGTTAATAATGTGTAAATTATTTTCAACACATATAGAATTTATTCTACTTTTATAATGTACTCAGCAAATCGATATTAAAATCCCCTACTATAATTATTAATTCACAACATTCACACTCTCACACTCTCTAATAAATTATCAAACATCGTACAAAATCTGGCTTTTGAAGAACTTGGTGATCTGTAAACCAACAGTATTTTTATCATAATATTTCGATCACCAATATTGATTTCCAGACAATCACATCCTTTCTTGTTTTTGACTTCGTTAATAACTTCAAAATTTTTTAACATAAATTAAAACACCACCAGTATACGAAGATTCACTTTTAATCTGGGCAAAGTTGTAATCCTTTAATATAAATTCAGAATCATTAATATTATTTTCTGTTACATGTATTTCACTTAAGCATATTAAATGAGGTTTTTCTTGACTAGCCAACAGCTCAATTTCATCGAAGTTGTTAACTAGGCCTTGGGCATTCAAATACACACACTTAATTATACTTATCTGCTAGTACGAAATTTTCTCCCTCTCAATTTTCAGCTTTCTTTAAAAAACTGGACAATTGGCATCCCTGGAATCGTGGTTCACGTCTATGTTGTTATCAACGTTACCACTGATCTCTGTAATAGAGATTATAGAGATCAGTGAACGTTACCCATCCTCTCCTTCATTGAAACACAGTTTATGCATCGAGGGCTCCTTTCACTCATACACTCACTCACATATTTTGACGATTAAATCACTAAATACTGGTTACAGTAAAACCCGCTTAAGAGAAACCCGCTTAAGAGAAAAACCCGCTTACCTGGAACATTTTTTTCATCCCCAAGTATTTTCCGACCAATTTCCCTTAAAACACTCCGCTTAAGTGAAACCCGCTTAAGCGAAAAATCCGGATAACTGAAACATATTTTCAGTTAATTTTTAATATTTTTCATTGAAAAAACTCTCTTAAGTGAAAAAAAAATTTGAATCGAACAGAATAAAAATTTGCTAGTTTTCGTTTTTCAATAAATTATTTTTGTGTTATTTAATCGTTGTTTTATTTAACTTCTTTCAAGGCAAGTTCAAAAGATAAAAACAATATTGTTTCTAGCATTAAATCTCCGCTTAATGGAATTTTTAAATCCGCTTAACTGAAAATTTTTTTTTCACTTATCCGAACTCAGCTTAAGTCAAATTATTTTTCACTTAAGCGGGGTTCGCTTAAGTGAAAAACCCGCTTAAGTGAAAGCAAAACTGTGACATTTTGCCGTTTCTCTTAAGCGGGTTTTACTGTATTTATGATTTAACACTTAAAGATTTATTTTTTATGCTTATTTAATATAATTTTAAATGTAACTTCTATCGGACACAATAAATAACACGACCGTCTTCACTGAGATCACTCTCTCAATTATCTACCGAACTTGCCATTTCCTCTATCTCACCGAACTCGCCGACGACACCTAAGTTGTCCTTCAGTCAATTGAAAGCCGCTTCCCGCTATTGCCACACTGCCCTCTAGAGCGTAAAATGGATGGGTGGTTTTACCTAAAACCTAACAGATAGCCTACGGTTGTGAGCAGCCCATGGGTCGAACTTACAATCGAGTTACCGGTATTGTAAAGCAAGAAGCAACCCGTGCCATATGTGGCTTTGGCTTGTCCTCTGTGTAAGCACTGTTGTCCCACTAAGGCAGCTTGCTGGTCTCCTAGGCAAGCTGCTAGGGGTATTCCTTTGAGTGAAGGCAGTTCAATGTTGGCATAAATTTCAGCGCTGGATCGGATTTTCGGGTAAAATGCTGCGCGGAAGGTCAAAGAACTTAAGTAATTGCGGATCCCATTGGAGAGTCTCAATGTTCATGAACATCGTTCGGGTTGCGTTCGTAACGTCTGTTATGTGCAGACCGTTAGTGAGATTCCAAATCAACCAGGAATCCACTGTTCCGAAGAGGCAAGTGCCGTCTTTCATGGCCTTGGTGACATGAGGTACGTTGTCCTTTAACCAACGCAGTTTCAAGCCAGAAAAGTATGGAGAGAGAGGTAGGCCACAGAGTGGTTTCAAATAATTTTTGTTGTACGATTTATTTGGGATTATTTCCATCAAATGATCAACAGTAGAAGAGGTTCTCATATCTAGCCAGGTGATAACTGTCGACTCTCTTTGATTAGTCACTCCTACTGCCACTATATCCTAAGATAGCTCAATGGAATATATGTAAACTTTTTTTTTTAAGAAAATAAAAGTGGGCATAAACTTACATGCACTTGTCCTCCTAGTAGTACGAGTTTTTTCAGGGCTTCGTCAATACATGTACTTACAGTAGACAGGATGAGCATTGGATCCTGTTCTACCCATCCTTCTTGTGGGTAGATTTGGGGGACATTCATCTGGTGATAACAAACAATTTCATCCTTTCCAGCTTTGAAAATCATAAAACGAGCAGAAGATGTGCCTTCATCTATGGCTCCAATAAGTTGCCCAAACTTAATTTTTTAAACTTTAAATAATACTTAATTCAAAAATAATTATTGTACTTTACACCACGACCGAATAAAGCTGCCAGTCGTTTGGTAACAATATTTGGACGAAGGTATAAATCTTTAAGCTTGGGATTACCCTTGTTTTGGGACATTACAAGTGTGTCTTGCTTTACAAGATCTTCTTTTTCGCGCTCTTCGCGTTTTTGGACCTCTTTGATGAGACGGAATGCATTATTAAGATTCGATTAGGGAACTGAGATTTCACATGGTTCTTTTGTGTTGGCACTGCGACAGGTTCTACAAATAATAATATAATAATATTTTGTGCGCAGCTGTCAACGTCAACTGAATAAAAAAAAAACAAATTTCTTCTTGTTTTCTTTTATCTGACGTTTGTATACAATTCATCGCTTTGGTAGCACAGTTTTAAGCCTCGATAAAAATTATGCCCCGAAAATTCTCGGGGCATCGCTGATGCCCATATACGCTTAGTTGTTGTCGCATTTAACATGTGAATTGTTTGCCCCAGGCACCGTTTTTTTTATCTTCGCCTATTGAAAAGGTAAAAAAAACACTCCTAGTTATGCATGTTAATTTTTCTTCATGTTTCCAGCTTTACGCTGCGCAGATTTTGTCCCCCAAATTATGCACACTTAAGAATAACGGTTGACTAATTTATCAATTTCTGAGTTTACAAGGTGACAAAAGTCTACGTACACGATCTGTAAGTGTTATCTCTTTCAGATGTAACGGTCCCAAAATATTTTTTTTAGTAAATTTTATCTCTAGGTGCTTTGGCATATGGTCTAAGAAAAAAGTTTAGTTCGTTTTGAATATTTATTGATCTGCATCCAAAATGAGCGAAAAAAACAAGAAACTTTCCAAAGCTCTGCGGGAACTTGTAATTAAGTACTATTCGGACGGAAAATCATTGCGTGAAATTGGAAAGCTTATTGGAAAACGACATTCCACAATCCAAACAATACTTAAAAACTATAAAAAAAAACAGAATCATTGAATTCTAAACGCCGATCAGGACGTCCACGAATATTTACCGCTCGCGAAGAGAGTCTTATGGCACGAAAAATTACCAAAAATCCAAGGTTGACCGCATCAGAACTGAAAGCAGAGATGCTAGAGGACACGGGTAAATCTTGTGATGGAAACACTGTGCGAATAGTGTTGAGAAGAAAAGGTTTTCGCAGTAGAGTGGCCAGAAAAAAACCCCACATTAGTCAAGTCAACAGGAAAAAACGGCTAGACTTCGCTAATAGGCTTTTCACACCGAATTAAAATCTCGGATTTCAGCAACAAGATTACGAAATCTCATTGAAGCGTTCGCACTGAACATAACCAGGATTTCATTTGACGTTTCTGTATATTTATCCTGCTTTTTCGTATATAATTTATCTTCTCTCCTTCTCTCCCCACAATTCAAATTTCAAATAGTCACTCGAGACTCGACTCCATTATAATGCTTTTTATCTACCTCTTCTCTTGCTTACAATTTGCTGACAAAGCAGAACATTTCTTAAGGTTTGTTTGATTTGACAATCTTGTGTTTGAAAGTAGATTTTGAGGAGATTTTGTCGTAATCTAGTAGATTTGGAAATCTGAAAATGTATGGGAAATCTAGTAGATTTGGATGAGATTTTGAGAATTTTGCTCGAAATCTAGATTTTGATTTGGTGTGAATAGCGTATAATTCTCATCAACATCATGGAATTGAGTTTTGGCAAAAGATCATATTCAGTGATGAATGTAAATTTAACATTTACAATAATGATGGTAAGGTTAGAGTATGGCGTACGCCTAATACAGCCTTTGAAAAATCTATCATGGTTGGCACAGTGAAATATGGTGGTGGTAAATGGTAATGTGCTCATATGGGGTTGTATGTCAGAGGCGGGGGTTGGAAATCTTGTCTTTATTGATTCAATAATGGACCGGTTTGTATACTTGGATATCCTAAAAAATAATCTAAAAAAGAGTGCCCAAAATCTAGGATTAGAAGGGTCGTTTGTCTTCCAGCAAGACAACGACCCGAAACATACCTCTCGCGTCGTACAGGAATGGCTTTTATACAACACAAAACAATTAAAGACGCCACCCCAATCTCCTGACAAGAACCCCATAGAGCACCTATGGGACGAACTGAAGAGGCGTCTGAAGAAAAGACACATCACCAACAAGAAGCTCTTAAAGCAAGCACTTGAAGAAGAATGGGCCTTAATTGAGCCTTCTGTCACCAAAAAACTTGTGGAATCCATGCCAAGAATGAAAGCTGTGTTACTGGCAAAAGGAAATACAACTTCTTATTAATAAGAAGCTTATTTTTAAAATTCAAATAATAATATCTTAATGTACGCAGACTTTTGTCATCTTAGTTTTTTAAGAATTTGTAAAAAGTAAATTTGTTATTTAGTTTTTACTTTTTTTCTTAATGATTTAATTTGTTTATTAATTTTTGAATTAAAATTGAGTGAAATATAACGGGTGATTTTTTTGAGGTTAGGATTTTCATGCATTAGTATTTGACAGATCACGCGGGATTTCAGACATGGTGTCAAAGAGAAAGATGCTCAGTATGCTTTGACATTTCATCATGAATAGACTTTCTAACGAGCAACGCTTGCAAATCATTGAATTTTATTACCAAAATCAGTGTTCGGTTCGAAATGTGTTTCGCGCTTTACGTCCGATTTATGGTCTGCATAATCGACCAAGTGAGCAAACAATTAATGCGATTGTGACCAAGTTTCGCACTCAGTTTACTTTATTGGACATTAAACCAACCACACGAATGCGTACAGTGCGTACAGAAGAGAATATTGCGTCTGTTTCTGAGAGTGTTGCTGAAGACCGTGAAATGTCGATTCGTCGCCGTTCGCAGCAATTGGGTTTGTGTTATTCGACCACATGGAAGATTTTACGCAAAGATCTTGGTGTAAAACCGTATAAAATACAGCTCGTGCAAGAACTGAAGCCGAACGATCTGCCACAACGTCGAATTTTCAGTGAATGGGCCCTAGAAAAGTTGGCAGAAAATCCGCTTTTTTATCGACAAATTTTGTTCAGCGATGAGGCTCATTTCTGGTTGAATGGCTACGTAAATAAGCAAAATTGCCGCATTTGGAGTGAAGAGCAACCAGAAGCCGTTCAAGAACTGCCCATGCATCCCGAAAAATGCACTGTTTGGTGTGGTTTGTACGCTGGTGGAATCATTGGACCGTATTTTTTCAAAGATGCTGTTGGACGCAACGTTACGGTGAATGGCGATCGCTATCGTTCAATGCTAACAAACTTTTTGTTGCCAAAAATGGAAGAACTGAACTTGGTTGACATGTGGTTTCAACAAGATGGCGCTACATGCCACACAGCTCGCGATTCTATGGCCATTTTGAGGGAAAACTTCGGAGAACAATTCATCTCAAGGAATGGACCGGTAAGTTGGCCACCAAGATCATGCGATTTGACGCCTTTAGTCTATTTTTTGTGGGGCTACGTCAAGTCTAAAGTCTACACAAATAAGCCAGCAACTATTCCAGCTTTGGAAGACAACATTTCCGAAGAAATTCGGGCTATTCCGGCCGAAATGCTCGAAAAAGTTACCCAAAATTGGACTTTCCGAATGGACCACCTAAGACGCAGCCGCGGTCAACATTTAAATGAAATTATCTTCAAAAAGTAAATGTCATGGACCAATCTAACGTTTCAAATAAAGAATCGATGAGATTTTGCAAATTTTATGCGTTTTTTTTTTAAAAAAAGTTCTCAAGCTCTTAAAAAATCACACTTTATTATTGTTTTGAATTCACAGATGTGAATACAATAAAAAATCGTGTTTTTACCAAAAACTACAAGTGTACGCAGACTTTTGTCAATGAGTGTATACAAACAAAAAAACACTCATACCTAGGGTATAACAACAAAAAATACCTACACTCGGTCACAAAAGTAAGTATACAACCAAGCTAATACGTAAATAGACAACAAATTACGGTTAATATCAAATCCATACCTATTCTCCGCATATGGCAGATGTTTCTTGTCATAGGCATTATTGCTGTTAAGCAAAATAACGGTACAATTTGTTTCCACTTCCTTGCTATCTCATTATTTGTAATCAAAAGTAACAAAAAAAATAGGTTACAAATCAAATTGTTCGTTGAACAGCGTGAAATCCGATAACAATTACAAATTATTCTAAGTCACCTTAAATTGATTTCACTTATTTAGTGAACTTTACTCAAAACAAAATTAAATAAAAATTATTAAATAAAGCTCA
The DNA here is from genome assembly GCA_911387755.1 of Chrysotoxum bicinctum. Classification (NCBI taxonomy): domain Eukaryota; kingdom Metazoa; phylum Arthropoda; class Insecta; order Diptera; family Syrphidae; genus Chrysotoxum; species Chrysotoxum bicinctum. Next base: position 140,780,910 of record OU426987.1, on the reverse strand, counting down.
CGAACCTTGAATGCATTTCGAAACACGTTCGTTTCATCATCAGCATTGCACTACTAAAGCTGTGGGTGTTGGCGGCTTCCACTTCTTGTAGGACAGCATCAACGACGAAGAAAGTATCAAAAAGGAAACACGAAAATATTTTTTGACAGCGGTCAAATTCACTACACACAAGAACATAAAGATTGATTTTTTACATTTTTTATATAATTTTTTGAAATAAACAAGACTCAATGTTTCCGTTGTCTTGATTTAATAAATTATTGCCCGTTTGAATATAAAAGCTTTCATAGGCATCGAGTTGTTGTTAGTTTCTCACTTGTTTGATTATACGCACACTATCTAGGTTTACACTGTGTTCTTCTTGTAATATGTGCGCTGCGCTGGCAGAACGATTAGGTTAGTTTAGTCGAATGCAAGTTAAATGGTCGTTGAATCTCTTTTTGATACTGCGTTTGGTTTGACCAAAGTATTCTCTTTCGCAATCATTGCATTTTACTGCATAAATCCCGGACTTATCTAAATCTTTTACCTTGTCTTTTGTAGAACCTAGATAATTGCTAAGCTTGTTGTTGTTTTTGTAAATAATATCATAACCATTATCTTTAAATTTTTTCTTTAATTTGTTCGTTATTTGTGGAACAAAACACATTGACACTCTTTTATTTTGAACTTTTTCGTTTTGCGAAAATAAAGTGGTTAGATTTGAGTTATTTGTTTTTCGGGAATGATGAACTATCAACTCGTCTATCATTTCTTCCCTATATCCGTTTACTCGAGCTACTTGTTTGATATACTCGTATTCATTTTTGAAATTTATCAAAGAAAGAGGTAATTTGCAGTCTGTGTACTAAAGAATGGTAAGCTGCTTTTTTGTGTTGTATGGGAGCATGAGAGTCGGCAGTTATTGTTCTTATTGTACTCGTTGGTTTGTGAAAAATCCCAACTTCAATTTTTGATATATCATTTCTTTTAATGATAGCAAAAACATCATCAACATACCGCCACCATACCCTTGGGAGTACACCTCCATCCTTTAACTTGGTTTCAAAAGATGACATATATAATTCGGCAATTAATGGACTTAAAGGATTTCCCATATTTGTGCCTTTAGTAACTCTGAAAATCTCACCATCAAATTTAAAATAGCTCTGATCCATACACAGTTTAGCTACGTCATAATATATCATCTTTTTGTTTCCGGGTACGTCGGTCGGTCCCGTCTAAATGTTTTTTTAATTCCAATAACGCTAGGTCAACTGGAATACTCGGAAACAATGAGCACACATCAAAAGAGATCATGATTTCATCCAGTTTTATTTTCACATCTTTTAATTTTTCGACAAATTCAAAAGAATTTTTCACAGATAAGCTTTTTATGGGGGGTAACTTCTTATGTGCTGTTGCATCAATATAAACTTTTGAGTCGATTTTTTGTTTTTTTATTAAAAAGGTAAGGCAAAACTACTAGGCTAGCCTATTTTAGTTCAAATTATTTCTTTTAAATTTAGAAATGGCACCATGTAAAAAAGAGCTCGCCTTGGACTTACAAAAATTAATAGTTAAGTACTCAAGTGAAAGAAAGTCGATTCGAAAAGTAGCTGTACTTGTTGATAGGAGCCCAGCAACCGTCCAAAAAATATTGGAAAAGCAGAAATAATGTGGAACAGTTACAAACATGGCTCGCAGTAGCCGCCCGCGAACGTTCTCTGAACATGAGAACCGATTAATAATTCGCAAAGTTAAGAAAAATGCGAAAATAAGCGCACTTAAACTGCAGACCGAGATGGAAGAAGAGACAGGTAAGTCATGAGGTACCCAAACCATACGCCACATCGTTCACGAATTCGGGTATAAGGGCTGTGTTATAAGGAAAAAACCATTCATTAGAAAGTTCAATCGCCAAAAGCGGATTGAATTTGCCAGAAGTCATATTCAGACCGATTTTGCTTTCTGGAATACCGTCATATTTTCTGACGAGAGCAAATTCAACATCCATGGCTCTGATGGACGTGCAAAAGTGCGAAGAAAACCTAATACAGCGTTAGATCCTAATCACCTGACTAGAACTGTTAAACATGGTGGTGGTTCGGTTATGGTTTAGGGGTGCATGGCGGCATCTGGAGTGGGTAACCTGGTTTTTATTGCGAGTACGATAGATCGTTTTGGTTACCTCGACATCCTAAAAAATAATCTTCATCAAAGTGCACAAAAACTAGATTGTGAGGGGTCATTCATCTTTCAGCAAGATAATCACCCTTATTACGATAGGCGTTTTTCTAAAACGCCAACTGTCGTTTTAGGAGTCGTGTCGTTTTTGTTTTGGTATTCCGTAACTAAAACGCCAGCGTTTCTCTCGCTCTTACATTCCACAATACATTCCAAACATCTGACATATCAAATTGTATGCAAATTGAATAATTTGGTTTTGAAAATTGTATTTGTGTGAATTTGTTTCAAAAATAAGAAAAATTAACAGTGTAGAAAGTTATTTTTCTTGGAGCACCAGTGACGACGAAGAAGAAGAAGAAAAGAAAGATTTGATACTGCAGAAGATATACATTCCATCTAAAGCAAATCCTTTTGATTTGGCTGCCACAAAGTATGTTATTAAATTAAAAAATATATATTCAGTAGGTAATTCTACCACTGGTTTTGATTTTTAATTTTATCGCATTTGTAACACATTCAAACTTGCTGATACCCTTCGATTTTTTGCAAAAGCGAGCGAGGGGTTGGGAACGACTTCAATTTGGGACTATCCCAGACAAGCCTAAACAACATTCTTAAGGAAATACCTGCTCACGTTTTATCTTTGCCAAGTTGTAATTTCTACGAATTCTTTTATTTTCCATTTTAATCGGATAGATACATACATATATAGAATAGATAGATCGCTTGATATAAATATTTGTATATACACATATGCATATGATGGAGGAGAAAGAAATACTTGGCCTTTGGGTATGTGATTGTGACTGATAACAGTTCAAATAAAAATACATTTTTGCAGGAGATGCTGGGTACCTACTCGAGCCTTTTCTTGTAACTCCTTATAGATTTGTTATTTTCACTCTTAACAAAGAATTTTAAATTATAAAAACTAAAATAAATTTAAAAAAATTATATTTTTACTCCTGTCGTCAACAAATTTCTAGACGACAGATTTCGGCATTTTTACAGACGTTTTTTGTATGGAAACGACTAACGGAATACCAAAAACAATATAGAGAACACGTTCCACAAGAGAGAATCGACAAATTGACGTTTATTTGGCGTCGAACGCCTTACGTAATACCAAATTCACACTGACGTTTTTATTTTGGCGTTCAACGCCTTACGCAATAAGGCTGAATGACCCCAAACATACCTCGCAAATCGTGAGAGAATGGCTGCTATATAATGTGCGAAGACAACTCAAAACACCTCCTCAATCGCCAGATTTAAATGTTATTGAGCCTTTATGGGATCATCTGGAGCGTCAAATCCGCAAACATGCCGTCGTCTATGTCGTTTTAATTCCATTAAAAAACCTTCTAAAATTGTCATCAATGGGTTGCTGGTTTACTCATTACATGTTGTTCAGGTATAACACTAACAACATGTAATTGAGTTAAACTAGTATGCCCAACAAGGATGAACACGAATAAAATAATGTGAATTATAAGCGACATAGAAATAAGACACGGCATTCTCCGCTTTAATTCAGCCGCCATTCCTGGAGATAAAATATCTGAGACAACAACCTTCAGTCTCAGAACATCGTGCCACACATCTTTCCTATCCTTCTTTCTCTTCCTTAACTTCACGCCCGCGCTGTGTTCAAACATTTAAAGGGTAATCATAATCCCTAAGAAGATTGGAACAAAATAATCCTAAGTGTTACCCAAAAATTTGTTTCGTCGATGCCATCAAGAATAAACGCCGTAATTAAATCAAAACGTTACCCAACAAGTTACTAAATTCTAATATTAAGTTAAAAATGTTGTTATTTCTATTAGTGTATACTTAATTTTGTGATCAGAATTCTGAGAGTTTTAGTTTTAATTTGATATCTAAGCCATTTTTTAAAAAAATGTTTTGATAATTGATTTTATGAAAAGAGAATAAAATTTTCTAAAAAATATATGCCAAATGTTTCATAACATTATACTTATTCAATTTTTTTCTCTCTGCTTAACATTTTGTTTCGTGCTGTATAGTTACTTTTGTGACTGTGTGTATGTTTGTCAGGCACAGCAAGTGACATTTTCCTTTCTCCTCTTCTTTTTTCCAACAGTTGTGTTGCTTAGCGGGTGCATAGACGGCTTTTAAACGAAGCAATATTACCTTGCGATTTTTAAGCCCGTGGGAGAGAGACGTGTGTGGTGGCGGGGTTACATAAGGCGGAAGATGACTCCAAAAGAGAAACTAAGATTAAAAATCGCTTCCGTGTAAAAGCAGTAATACATTGTGCTGAGCTTAAGTATATAAGCTCTCTCTCAGTGTTTGCATCTGCTGGATCGTACGATAATAGATGTATAGAGAATTACTATTCTGATTGGTAGGGTTCGGATCGATTCAACGTCACTACTAAAGGCATAACATTTTTTAGTGATGTTGTGTTGAAACGACTTTTTATTAGTCTTACACAGTGATTTTCTTAGATTTCGTCTGTTTTGGTTTTTGTTATTTTTTTATATTGCAATGGCTGGTTATTTTAGAGTAGACCATTGTAATATTCGTGGGCTGAGAGCGAATTTTCTGGCTGCGTATATCCACACTGTTTCTAACAGGCCAGCTGTTTTGGCATTGAGTGAAACCTAAGTAGGTGAGGATTCCGATCCTGCTGAATTTTTTATTCATGGGTATAGCTTGGTGCCATTATTCTTTTCTCATCATGGTCTCGCCATTTACATTAGGAATGATGTTGCACATCAGTTATTACCACAATATGGTCGCTGCACCAACTCCTTCAATTTTATGTGGTTTAAATTTTCCATTAATAAGCACATCATTCACTATTGTTTTCTTTATCGAAGCCCAAATCTGGAGAGTTTCAACTTCTCACGAATTTGATACTCTGTCCGACTCCATCCAAAGAATTGTTTCCCTGTATCCTCACACTGAAATCGTTATTACTGGAGATTTCAATGTTCACAATTCTTCTTGGCTTCTCCATTCGGGCCAGACAACACCCGAAGGAATGTGTGTTGAGATTTTTGCTGAGTTTAACCACTTTACTCAGCTCATCAACGAGCCTACTCGAATATCGGACGTTAATGGCCGAGCAGAAAATACTCTTGACTTGTTTCTTACCTCTGACCCTGATAAATACACAATCACCCTTATTCCGATAGGCGTTTTTCTAAAACGCCAACTGTCGTTTTAGGAGTCGTGTCGTTTTTTTTTTGGTATTCCGTAACTAAAACGCCAGCGTTTCTCTCGCTCTTACATTCCACAATACATTCCAAACATCTGACATATCAAATTGTTTGCAAATTGAATCATTTGGATTTGAAAATTATATTTGTGTGAATTTGTTTCAAACATAAAAAAAAAATACGAAAAACGTACAGTGTAGAAAGTTATTTTTCTTTGAGCAGCAGTGACGACGAAGAAGAAGAAGAAAAGAAAGATTTTATACTGCAGAAGATATACATACATACACATTCCATCTAAAGCAAATCCTTTTGATTTGGCTGGCACAAAGTATGTTATTAAATAAAAAAATATACACATATGCAGTAGGTAATTCTACCACTGGTTTTGATTTTTTATTTTATCGCATTTGTTAACAGATTCAAACTTGCTGATACCCTTAGTTTTTTTTTTGCAAAAGCGAGCTACCAAAAGGGGTTGGGAACGACTTCAATTTGGGACTAGCCCAGCCGCGGATTTTTCTTTCCTTCTGATCTGGCTATAATCTATAAAATCTCCAATAACTTACTTAAGTCTCTTGGACAGTATTCAAAGAAAAGCTTTTAAAATGATTGGTGACAATAACACTAACGTCACTCCAACATCGTCGTAATGTTTCTTGCCTCACCCTTTTTCACCGTTATTTTAACGGACTATGCTCTAGTAAAATAGTGAACTGCATTCCTCCTCATTGTTTGCAAATTGAATCATTTGGATTTGAAAATTATATTTGTGTGAATTTGTTTCAAACATAAAAAAAAAATACGAAAAACGTACAGTGTAGAAAGTTATTTTTCTTTGAGCAGCAGTGACGACGAAGAAGAAGAAGAAGAAAAGAAAGATTTTATACTGCAGAAGATATACATACATACACATTCCATCTAAAGCAAATCCTTTTGATTTGGCTGGCACAAAGTATGTTATTAAATAAAAAAATATACACATATGCAGTAGGTAATTCTACCACTGGTTTTGATTTTTTATTTTATCGCATTTGTTAACAGATTCAAACTTGCTGATACCCTTAGTTTTTTTTTTGCAAAAGCGAGCTACCAAAAGGGGTTGGGAACGACTTCAATTTGGGACTAGCCCAGCCGCGGATTTTTCTTTCCTTCTGATCTGGCTATAATCTATAAAATCTCCAATAACTTACTTAAGTCTCTTGGACAGTATTCAAAGAAAAGCTTTTAAAATGATTGGTGACAATAACACTAACGTCACTCCAACATCGTCGTAATGTTTCTTGCCTCACCCTTTTTCACCGTTATTTTAACGGACTATGCTCTAGTAAAATAGTGAACTGCATTCCTCCCCTTAAACAATTTAACCGTAATACTCGCACTTCTAGAATTGCCCATCAGTTTACCCTTGAGCCCAACTTCGGTCGTACTGTGAAGTACAGAGATTCGTTCTTCAGCCCTACTACGCGAATATGGAATTCCTTGCCACGCTCTGTCTTTCCCAGTCATTGCAATGTTCAAGAATTCAAAACCAATGTACACCGACACCTCCTTTCACACCCTTCCCTTTTTTCTTAATGCTCACACTGTGTCTCTGGCATATTAACCCTAGAAAGGTAATCATATTTTTTAGTACGTTAAAGATAATCATATTTTTTAGTACGTTAAAGGTAATCATTCGTCGAATCGACGAAGTGAAATTTAAATGCAATTTTTTCGAAAAGTTATTCATGCTTATTTTGACATTCTCATGAATAGTCTATTCGTTAGAATGATTCTATTCCTTCGAATGAACTTTCTTAATTTTGAGATTCGGACGAATAACATTCATTTGCGAAAGATAGCATAAAATGAACTTCAAAAAAGATTCATTTTCATTGTCAACTGTTTGACATTTACTATTTGAATTAGTATGACCGTTTTACATTTTTTTTGTTTCTAAACATTTTATAGATGTTGGATAAATAATCAAGAAACAAATAATACACTTTTTCATTTCATTCATAAAGTAAAGTTTAACCATAAAGAACTACATACTTATTACATTTTTTGTGTCAACTCAGCTGTTTTGAAACTATTCTTAAAAAAAAATAAGTTGTTCATGACGCGTTCTAAATTTTTATTTTTTTTTCGTATACACTTGGTCACACTAAAATATCAAAAACAAAAGAGAAGTGTTTGTGAAATGTCAAAACCAAAAGGTGAAATCTTTGTTTATTTGTAATTGTTTTGTTTATTGTTTAATAATTTAAATTTTTTGGATTTGTGTTGTTTATAAATTAAGATGGTGTTGAAGAAGTGCAGAGGAGAAGGATAGTGGATGCTTTCTTTCTTTCCGTATCAACGCGGGTGGTAAAAAAAATCCCTTTGCTGCCTCCGGGTTTTCTTCCATTATTTTAATTAACTTTTGCTTTTGTTCGCGGTTTGTCCAGTTGGAATGCGACCTTTTAACATAAAACAACAAAAAAAAAAAAAAAGTAATTTATTTTCCATGAAATAATTAAAAACTTACATGTTTGTTGTTTACTCGACAGAAAAATTCAACCGACACAAAAATGACATTTAATTCTATTCTTTCGAATGTCAAAATTGAATTAGCTTTCGCAAATGAATGAACTTTCTATGGATTGTGTGAACTTTCGATTTGTTCGATTAACATTCTAATCGCCGAGTCTCAAAATTAAGTTTCAACGAATTCGACTCACTTTCTAACGAAAGAGAATGTCAAAATAAGCACCATTAACAAATTCTTGTAGATGTTAATAATTTATTTTTATCAAACCTTTCTTTTAATAAAAACACACTTTTCATTTTATTTTTTTTAGATTTGTGACTTTTTATTCTCCTTAAAGATCTATGAAGAATCTATGAGAAATTTTAAAAAGAAAAAATGATGTTCGTCTAATCGACGAAGATTACTGCCCCTATTATGGATTACAACTCAACTTAGTTGAGTTGTCATCAACACAACTCAACTCTTAGACAACCAAACAAATTTTTCGTATTATGCAAGACAACTAAAATCAGTTGTAATGAAAAAATACGTTGCCGTCTTTTAGGAGTCGATTTGCTGTCAAAACCAGCTGCTCAACATGAAATACATACAAAACCAAGAATAAGAAATTGTATGAAAGTTCTCTCGATTTGTTTTTCGGTGGCTTGGAAGATGAAAATTTCCTTAATGTAGCCAAAATAAAAAAGAATATCCGTATATTTAATAAACTCATGTACACTTCTATTCCTAAAGTATGCATTTTTTTGATTCGAAATAGTTTTCCTAAAACAACCAACGTTCCTCAGCGATTCCACCAATTGTTAAACTTGCTACTGCTCTTCGTTTCATGAGCGAAGGAAGTCGCCAAAAGTGTAGTGGCAATGATTTTAATTTAGGACTGACTCAATCGATAGTGTCAGTTGAATTAAAAAAATGTTAGATGTGATTGAGGAACTCATTTGTGGAAAATGGATAAATGCTCAGCTAACATAGAGCAACAAGTCGTTCAAATTGTGATGGCCATGTAGTTTTCAAACTAAAATACACTCATTACATTTTATTTTTATTAAAATTGTTGTTTAACTTACTGTTTTGTGTCCATATTTTTTATCTGAATGCAGATTTTTTCATTAAAATGTTCTACACAACTGCTTCGAACCAGTTGTCTGATTTTGACGCTTATTACAACTGAAGCACAACTCAACTTACTTACATAATACGAAGAGACAACTGAAAAGTCGACCATTTTGTTAGTTGTCTGCTAATCGACAACTGGTTGTGCTTTGACAGTCAACTGGTTGTGATCGATAATACCAATTTTAAGATTTACAACCAAACTATAGTTGAGTTGTCTTCCATAATAGGGGGGTACCTTTCTAAAGTTAAGGGTATGCAAACCCCTTGAGTGTGCGCCGATTATAAAAATAAAAACTGCATTTTATGTTTTAGCTGTTTTTCCATACATAAACAGAAAACCTAAAACATGAAAACAGAAAAACACCAAACGTCAACATCTTTTTTCTAAAGTAAAGATATTTGCTTTCAAAAGCACTCAAAAATCTTAAATCCTGAAAGTTATATAGCAAAAACCAAAGAAAATGCCATATGAATTTCCATCAACTGGGTAATGGTAACTTAATTTGTTTTTTTTTGCAAATTGGCGATCAATCTCCTTTCACCCGGGGAGCAGATAGGTCATGGTGGGATGTACGTTAGCTCAAAGAAGATTACACAAACAATTTGAATGTAACTCAGTGATTCTGTTTCTTATTTCAGTTGCAATTTCTTAAGTTAAAGTGCCGTGCAAACAGCAGCAGGCACCAGTGTTTCTGAAAAAGCACTCCCATAAGGCCTGTACTGCAATATAAATTGAAAATAGTATAGACTTTTCGACGCATTACCTTTTGACTTACGCTCAACTCATTTATTCAACAAAAACATAAAAAAAATTAAGAGTATAGACTTTTCAAAGCATTGACTTTTGACTTACGTTCAACTCATTTATTCAACAAAAACATAAAAAATGTCTCTTTAACTTTGATCTCAATGAAATCGATATTATCAGGATCCTTGTCTAATTTTGAATTTACTCTTCATTTCCCTTTATTCTTTTCCTTTTTTCTCTCTTAAAGTGTTTACCCCACAACACTTCTTAATGAATAATTATGTAAAGTCCTTAAGCTTAACTTTCTTCGGTACTTTCGATTCTTGTCTTGAGACAACAGATTGTACCTTCTTCTTACCACAATTTGAAAAACACTTAAATATAATAATTAAGTCATAGCTAAATAAACTTGTTTTTTTTTGTTTAAATTATATTATAATTAATTTTGTTATATTTACATATTTTAAAATTTGTTAACCGATTATGTACTAATAGATAAATGTTATTCATTGTCAATTGAAATTCTCATACTTTTCCTGACTTTCAAGTCAAGTGGCAAAATTCCTGAACCCAAGATTTGCAAAGCAAATAAAATGAGCATAATAATTTCCACATTTGCACAAGAAAAAGCATCTACTGCACTTTGGGACACTCTGCCTAGCATAATTTAATAGGAATTTGGCCTGAAAATTGTACGGTAGATCTTTTTTAATTAAGAGTTGGAATCAATGATTATTGTTTGATATCTGTTTCAAAAGGAAGAGAGGTAATTAATTTTGTTTACTAATATAATGAATTTTTATAGAATTTCTTTCGCTTCTAAGAAGGTGCGTACAAAATATTCTTTCCTGATTTATATGTATATAGGGCGGTTCAATCTCTCACTCTAAGTAGGTCAGCCACGTCCCTCGATCGTGACAACGGGGCTCCCTTATCATTTGTAAACATGAGTTGTGAAATATATTCTAAAACTATATATATATGTATAAACAAAGCTGATTTTAATTTGTCTTCCCTGAAAAACTTATTTTAACCAAGAGAAAACGTAATTAATACTAATAGGGCGATTCCGCTATAGACGATTTTTGACACCAATTTTTGAACTACAATATTTTTTACTTTTTTTGATAAATATTCAAAGTAAAAATACTATATTTAATAATAAAAACAAAAACTGAGACCTAACTTATAGAGAACATTTTTGTTTGCGCTTGGCAACATTATCATACGAAGAGTCGGTACGAACTGCAATTATTACAACTGGTAACATACTCAAAATAGCTATTTCCGACAGTTTTGAGTTATGCTTTACTCAATAGACGTATAAAGAAACATGCGATTTAATCGTTTGCATAAAAACATGTACGAATTTGTTATTATATTTTTAGCATTATTGATTGCAAAAAGCCATTGTAAGTTGTTGCACCCGCGATAAAAAAGATATAAAAGTTTACTTTTTTGGCAGAAATAAAGTGCTAGCGTTTTGAAACTTTATAAAAGTAAGAAGAAAACAAAACTAAAATTTAATCAGTCGTTATTAGAAATATATTCTACGTTGAACGAAAAAAAACGTTGATTTAAATTGGTTGCACCCGCGATCCTAATATTAAGATCGCGGGTGCAACTTATTGACTACTAACGTGATTTATTGTATTTTATTGATAAAATATGTTTTGAATAATAATTTCTGCTGTTCACGTTTTTTTTTAACTATGTAATACCTATAATATTTTGTTCTTTTGTATATAAAAATATATGGTTAAATGGAAATGAAACAAGGAAAAGAGACTGCCTTACAGAAAATTGACAAAAAAATAACAAATATGCTGAGCTTCATGCAGAAAAAGGACGTAGAAATTAAATGTGGAGAGATGTATTGAAAGGGAAAATGAAGGCAGATACAAATTTTAAAATTCCGACCAGAATCAGACAAAACGAAAAAATGCAGGCAACACAAAAAAAGGCAGGCAATCATTATATCAGTCCCTGTAGACTGAAAAAGTCGCACAAGTGAAACGTAATCGCCCAAGGAGTCCCACTAACGTAGTTGAAGTGGTAAAAAATGTATTTAAAAAAAAACCGATTCCACCAAAGCAATGCCTAAAAAACTGAAGGATGACAGGTGATTTCTATAAAAGGGATAATATTAGCAGACAAGTGCCGGGTATAAAAGATATGAAATCGATTAAGTCGGAAGTTAAGAATCGAGAAGAGTACAATGACCATGAGCATTCGTGAAGTTAAGTTTTCGATGTTTTTATTGAGTCAGAAGATGAAGCATTAAATTCTAAATCTCCAACAGGGTCTTTTGAGCCCCCTATATTACCAGTAGATCCATGCTCTAAAATACCGTTCTGTTTTTACAGCAGCAGTATTTCCAAAAGTTATTCCCGCAGGTTTGTACCTTCTTGCACCAGATAGGCTGCAATATCACAATATCGTTATGTGGGGTTATCCTTAACCGATATCGATGAAGATGGAGTACTTCCAACATACATGTATGTATTTTCGAAAAAATATTGAAGTATTTGAAAAAAACAAAATTATAATTAATAGAGAAGGGTACTGACTTGTTACATATGTGCCTTATTTTATATTTTCCAGTTTTTTAAATCAGTTTACTAATTTAAGTTAGACGCGTTGCACCCGCGATAATTTGATGTTGCACCCGCGATTGATTTAAAAGTTAATATTTCGTTGCTTACTTTTGTTTTATATCTTTATTTTTATTTATTTAGTTAATTGAATCAACGTCGTTCAATATATGTAAGAATATCATGATAAATGTTTCACAATTAACAGAATTTGTGTTTTTTGTACTATGATCTAGAAAAGTCGGGCCGATTCTGTTGCACCCGCGATCGCACTTTGAAACCATTCTTCTGCCAAATTATTTATTATATTTTAGAATTCTAAATGGATTAAAAATAAATAGGTGAAATTGTATCCCTTCAAGTAATAATGTCATTAAAAATGTTTCTTATTTTATTATTAAATGTACTTCAAATGAGTCTAAATGTTGCACCCGCGATAATGGAATCACCCAATATAAACTTCTTCGTACGTGTTTATCTGAAATAATGAATCCATAACACATATTTTTTCAGTATAAGAAAACCCGAATATTAAATTTAAGACCGCTCACACTTTCAAATAATAAAACAAATCATTTTATTGACCTCCTCATCTCTTATGAAGCAATTCGTACACGTAAACGATAATAATTAAAGGTCAAGAAGCATTTAAACTGAAAACAACAATTGCAATAACAGAACTATACATTTATGTATATGTAAGCTTAATCAACATTTTCACAATGTTACAGAATGAAAAGATACAAATTTAGTTAAAGTAAAAAATATTTTATTGGCAAAAATGTATTGTTTTCACCTTTTTATCACTAAACGCTACCTTAGTCTGTTATATATATATGAATTTATATTTTTTATGCATATATATATAAAAGGTTAATTAAGCAACCGGATAATGCCAGAATTTTAGAATTGGTTTTATTTGTCAAGTGCTGTATTAGTTTTAATTGCAATGACACATTCTTCATTACAAGACTTGAGAACCGTACACTAAACAAAAGAAAAAAAAACAATTATCATTCTATTCGAAAAACAGTAAGAGAAGGCTTGGGTTACCAAGAGATCCTTTCCTGCATCGAAGTCCGAACGTAAGCTATTGCCCAAATCACCTTCTGGAACTTTAAGATCTTCGCGAATTTCACCATTGTCGGACATCAGAGTAAGGAAACCATCATCACTAATATCGGTTAATTGATAATCTTCTCTTTTAACGTGAGGAACATCCATATTATGTGTTGAGGGACAAATATCTTCGTACCTTAATACAAAAAAGTTGAGATCGTAAGATTTGCTAATAATATTTTAATATTTTTACGGCTTTTACTTTTTGTTTGAAAAAATATCTATTCCAACTAAATGTACTTTAGCATGACCGTGTTTACCGGTTTTGGAAGTCGACATTTCTACTATTTTGCAAGGACGACCCTTAAGCATGACAAATCCGTTCTTACGCAAGGCAGAACACTGCATAGGATACGTCTGAGAAGCACCGGAATCGCCAGTCTCAAAATGATGTTCATCCATTTCTGCCATTTTTGATTCTCAAAAGTATCACTCTGAAATTAAAAGAAAAAGAATATTAACAGACTTATTAAAGCATTAAAGCGAGTCCGCAAGTTTAAAACCTTATTTATAGAACTTATATTACGTTGAACAGATATTATACGTATATTAGCAGATTGATTTCAAATCTAGTGTTCTGTGAGCATAACACCTTGCACGGTTTGTATTCTGAATATTGACCATTGGACTACAAATTGAATTACGATCGTCAGAATTTGTTTCGTTTTTTTTTTAATAGTAACTGATTTTTGTGTTATTTTCCAATTGAAGCAACCAGTGCAACAACCAGATAACTCCACTTTTTTGCGAAATATGTTTTTTAATGCAGAAATACAAAAAAAAAATCCTGGATCGTTCGGTGTGCAAAAAAAGACACCAAGTTGGCTCTTGGATATTGAAACTCAATTTTAGAATTATCACTGTTTGCAAAATTTTTCTTATTTCTTATTTTTGAGATAGTTATTTTTAATTTTCTCAACATTTCTAAAAGTGGAGTTATTTGGTTGTTGCACTGGGTTCTTCAATTGTTCGTGGGGTAAGAAAACGCCAATTCTGTTAAAAACAGGCCAGTTATTATGGCACTAGGTGAAACACAGGTTTGGGCAAATACAAATTTTTCAGAATTTCGTTATTCTGGCTAAATCTAAATGCTACTACTCTTTCGCCATCACGGCTAAATAATTTGTTTGATATGATATTTGTTGCCAGAGGCTTGCTCAATGCCGGCTATTGTCCATGTTGCTCTGGTTCACTGTCCGCAAGCAAATTATCCATTATTGTCGAAGAGCATCAAACGAAAAGTGGGTGTTTAACGGAGAAGATATTGAATGCGTCAGCGAGTACAAATACTTAGGTGTCGTTTTTTCAAGAAATCTAAGTATGGAAAAACATTTAGTTGAAAAACTTCAAAAAGCTAAAACAGCGATAAACATTGCATGGAGAAAAATATTTATGAACACCAACATAGCACATAGCAGCAAATATAAAGTGTTTGAAGCTGCAGCTGAGAGTATCCTTTTATATGGAGCCCAAGTTTGGGGATGTAAAAAGTATCTCACGGTGGAGAAACTTCTAACTCACTACGTGAAAAGAGTTTTTCGCCTGCCCATGAACACACCAAACTACGTTGTAATGCTCGAAACAGGACTATCACCTCTATTCGTGAAAACCCTAAAACTACAAGCGGACTATTTGCAGAAAGTCTTCAAGATGCCTGAATCAAGGTTGGTTCGTAAAGTAGCTCTTAATGCTGTTCAAAACAAAATTAGCTGGTACAGGGAGTGGAACTCTCTCGCAGACGGTTGTAACGTGGATTTCAATCTAAATATTGGAAACTTATCGAGCTGTAAGCATATCCTGTACGATGTGATTACGAGGGTTGATGAAAAATGCAGAGAAGAATATGCAGCTGAAGCGTCCGATTCCTTATTCCGAACAACTTATAAAAGGCTGAACCACAATCTTGGAAAAAGAAACTACTTCAGGGATGTAAACAGTATAAACGAGATCTCAACAATGGTTAAACTCCGAAGTGAATTACTCAACCTAAATTTCATACCACACAGACCCGATTTACCACTAGAGTGTAGCTTGTGTAATCATAGAGAAAGAGAAGACGTTATACATTTCGTCGGAAAATGTCCTACTCTCAGGGAAACAAGAAGAAGCATTCTGGGAAGCGACTTTTTATCAGAGGAACAAGTTATTGCTATACTGAATGAGATGGATAATGCCAAGCTGCATAAATATTGCAAAATTGCGATGAAATATAGATCAAGAATTATGAACGAAGACTTCTGATTAATTAAACTATTATTCGCATAATTTAATTTAATTCATTCTTAAATATTATCATATTCTTTTTTAAAGGCAGTATAAATATTAAAGCTTATTACAATGTTTGTATACATGTCAATTGTCAATCTGGCAGACGGCAAATGCCATGTCATAATGATTTTTTTTTTGTGTAAAAGAAATATGCTTTGTAAATTTAATTTAACTAAAATACGCTAATAAAATCTAAATCTAATCTAATCTAAATCTAATCTCCATTATTGTCCATATTGACAGCAATTCAACTCTTAATGAGTTTGATTTCTTGTCTAATTCCATTTCCCGAATTGTTTCCCTGCAAGCTCACATTAAAGTCCTTAATGTGGGGAACTTCAATGTACATAATTCAAGTTAGGTCCGCTATTCAGGACAAACAACACCCGAAGGAAAATATGTTCAGATCTTTAATGAGATGAACCACCTTACTCAGTTGCTGGCAAAAGGCCCACACTTTCGACTTGTTCCTGTTTAGTATACTACAGTGCAGGAAATAATGGTAAGGACAAAAAGATTAGATCTGGGGCCCTACTCTGTATTACATTAACGTATATTTGGTACTATCTATTTCTAAAGCCGAATGAAATCCACTACTTTCGGAATGGCAATTCCAATGGTGAATTTTTGTACTTGGTAATACGTTTTCGAATGTCAAAAGCATTCTAATACGGAAAATTTGTTTCTACAACAATTGTGTAAACGGAACTAACAAGAAATGTATTAAAATGTATGTATTTTTAGAAAATCTTAGTTGTAATAATAATTTAAGCAAATAAATTTTATTACAGTTAATCTGCGACCAGAAGGGGACAAGGGACATTTAAAAAAACCCGGCGCCAAGCAAACATCAAACTTCTCGTCGTTTTATTTCTCTCATTTTTTCACACTGCAGACTTTTGCAAACGTAGTGTCCTATTTGGTGCAGATAGGCTCCTTCCCTGTTTGTCTTTTATCACACATTTTCATAATAATTTATTTGTCCCGTATAACTTTTCCTTCAATTCGTTCTTCATTAATTTCTTCATCCAACAACCGAATCTATTTTTTATATTTTATATTAGATTCTTTCTTTAAAAATCACAATTTGTTCTTATTCGCCTTGTTTGTAATGTTTTGATTTCTTAATTCGACAGATCTCATGAGAAATAATTCGACACTCGAAAAAAAAAAAACAATCCGTAAAAGGGAAAAGTATTAACAGATACTATTGTTCTATAGATATTGCACGCAGAGCAAAATAAAATGACCAATTTTCAAACGACTGGGACGTACAGCTACGTCCCAGTTGGATCGAACCCGTATTTTTCTTTATTGGAAATGGTTGTTTCTATATTTTTGTTTACATGACAAAGATTTTCTTTTTACATATGTAACTATGTACATATACATATAGAAAAATATCTGCGAATGGTTTTTTTTTGTACAAATGATGTTCTCCCGTTGACAGTTTAAATTTAAAATATTTCTTGATTGTTATTATTTGCTTCAAGAAACGGTTTAATTTTGCTTTGTTTTTTTTTTACACTATGGTCGCGACCACTCCTTACTTTTAAGAGCGCTCGTAGATCTTCACTAATATTGCTTGGTGAATACGTTTATGAGCTTCTTAAGTTATGAGCGCTCGGTGAATACCGGCCTTATTGTAATACATCTATGTACTTTTTAGATATTACTCAGGCAAGTATAAGAGTATAAATCAAGATCCCTATGGTATATAGCATAGACATTTAGTTTGATTGTTTGCCTTGTGTACCTTAAGGCTAGGCGCGCACATTCAATTTTTAGTTGCACAGCTGTTTGGTTGCTTATAGAGAACAAATGTCCGCGCAGGTGCATTTAATTATATGTTACACAAAATAGCGAACTCATTTTAGGCAATCGTTTAGTTTATGTCAAAACACAAACTTTTTACTTGCTCGAACCAAGCAGTTGCGAAACTAAAAATTGAATGTGCGCGCCTACCCTAAGAGTCTAGTGAAGATGAAGTTGAAGTGACGAATAACCAAAATTTAAGAAAAAATACCTTCGAAAGCAGGCAGCTGAATTTCAGATCAACCATTCGGCTCTTAAAAGTTGAATTGCAATTATAAACGAGCGTTTCGAAACAGGTGCGAAGTTATTACCTGAATATCCGAGAACTTTTTTGTTTTCAAACATATAATGTAGCTGCACTTATATGATTATCTTCATTTTGATCTTCTATGCCCATATATTAGATATAAATGTGAATTTATTTGGAGGAGGCATATACATATGTAAATCCAGAATAATATCTCTATATATCCCTCAAAGTGGAAATGCATAAAACTATAATGGGTGAACTGACCAAAATGTTTGATGGTTTTATTACAAATAATATAAATAAATATTACATGAAAATAATTCACGATATTAAAGAAAGGCATAATGTATACTTAACATAACAAATGTCAAACTAAACGGAATACAAACATTTTACATATATGAATGAATGAATCGTTTTTAAGGACACAAATCAAAACAAAGAAAGATTTAAGTAAAAAATACAACAAATCACTACGGTCAGCAATTTAAAGATATTTTGTGCGCTCCCTTTAGGTATGAAGATTAGGGCTCAATACTGAAAATTAAATAAACATTTTGTAGGTAAACCCAACAAAGGAAACTTAAGACATTTGCTTAGGTTTTCTTTTTCTTGTGTGAATGTGGCCTTGGCAAAATTGTATATCGCAATCTTGTGTTAATTTTGAAGTTTGAGAAAGAAATAGGCTGATTAAGTTTTTGCATCTTCCAAATAATATTCAATATGGCCCAGTGCGTAGAGAGGTGGCCACAACAAAAACAACAACAGCCGCTGCTCAATGATAAGCCAAAGCAGCAGGCAAAAAAACAACAACAACAACAGCCAGCACAGCAGCAGCAGCAGAAACAACAGCAGCAGAGACAACAGCAGCAGACACAACAGCAGCAGAGACAACAGCAGCAGAACCAACAGCAGCAGAAGCAACAGCAGCAGCCACAGCCGCAACAACTAAAGAAGAAGGAACAAGTGCCACCCATTAACGTATATAAGATGGACCTGAAGGAGACCATTGAAATATGTAAGTCGGCCATAGGTCAAAATTTTAATATTAAAAGACTTAGTCCTAATAGACATGCTATCCACTGCCTCACAGTGGAACAGCACAAAATTGTGAAAAATCTACTTAAGGCTACCACGACTGAGTTCTTCAGTTATACACCGAAAATAGACAAATTTCAAACGGTCCTGTTGAAGGGCATAGATTCCTACACGGAACCGCAAGAGCTCTTAAATGAGCTCCGTGAAAAAGCGGGCGACGATCTCGACTTTATCGAAGTCAAGCCTTTTACCACAGTTAAAGCCAGACGGGAGAATCGGAAGTTGCCAATCTTCCTGGTTCAGCTTTCACCCAACAGCAAACTGGATAGTTTGAGGAGTATCTCCGTCCTCAACTACCAGGTTGTAACCTGGGATAAATTAAAGAGGCGCGGCGACATGCTTCAATGCATGCGCTGTCAAAGGTTCGGCCACGCCGCGGCTAACTGCGAAATGCAGTCACGCTGCGTTAAGTGTGGAGAGAACCACATTCGGGGAGAATGTAAGTTAGGGCAAGAAAGGGTCCAAGACATGACACTGCTTAAGTGTGCACTCTGCCGGAAGGACGGGCACCCCGCAAACTATCGGGGATGTCCCATCTTTCAGGAAATTAAACAGAAAAAGGCAAAGCAAACAGAGATAGAAAAACGACCAATAACGCGTGTTCCTACAATAACGCCCGTTAATCCCCAAATCTCCTACGCCCAAATGGCGGCAGGAAGGGGTAAGACGGTACAGCCTGTGCCAAAGGCAGCCCCACAGGCCCTCGTGCCTAAGGCTCCGGACGCACAGGCCGAAATAAGAAGCATGTTGCTGGCCATTTCTGGTCAGATAGCAGGTCTTCAAAATCAGATAACGGAGCAGGCGAAGAGGGTGGACCATATCTACTCTGTTTTGCCGAGCTTTACGCAATTTTTAGGTTAAGGGCGCGCTGCCGGAGAGGCCCTTAAGGATCCTAGCTGTGAATGTAAATTCACTGATTAGGATTGAACGTAGAGCAAACCTATTCCAATTGTTGAAAGATCAAAGTCCTGATGTGTTTATGGCTAGTGAAACTAAACTAAGTCAGAAACATAAATTGACACATAACAATTACAATATCGTACGAAGAGATCGGCCCAACTCCACTTTAGGGGGAGGCGTCGCAATCTTTGTACGAAAAGGCATAAAATATAAAGTTATATATGGTAGTGAAGTACGCAGATTTCGGCTGCTTGAGGCGTGCATTGTATGCATTCCTCTCCAACAGGGGAAGCGAATGTATGCGATCGCGGCTTACGCTCCGGAATCACCTCAGCCAACTGACTTTTTGACAGAGCTCGAAAAACTTTTTCAAGTGCTACAACTGAGCTCGGAAGATAATTACTATCTCATGGCCGGTGATTTAAATGCCAAACATATAGAGTGGGGAAATCAAGTACAAAATCCGAGAGGTAACCATCTATTTAATTGGATGGGTCAATACAATATTGAATATATGATCGACCTCCTAGCGACTGATAGACCATCGTTTCCAAGAAGCGGTGCCTATCTGGATCTATTACTAAAGGACTCTAGACTGACAATTACTAACACTGTGGGTCAACGGACAAGAAACTGCCTACAAACGATAGACTACGACAGCGACCACTGTGGTTTCGCCGCAGTAATACAGTTGCCGAACGAGCTTGTAGAGTTGGAGGAGTATGTACCTGCGCATTCTTACAATTACAGTAAGATGCGCTGGCCACGCTTTACCAACGCTTTAGCAAGCGAAATTCGTCCCAATAATATATCCCCACCAAATAACAGGAATTTAACAAACAACGAAATTGACCAATACTTAGAACAAATGGACGAAACAATCCTACGAACTATGAACAGAACTATACCAAAATACAGAGAACGTAACGTAACCGACATGTACCGTAACGCGACAATTGATGCACTACACAGACAAAAAAGTGGACTACTGACAAGACTTAAACGCTTGTACCGACGGTTTACTGACTCACGCGATCTGGAGATTAGGACACTGAAGTCGTTAATCAAAAACATCAACCAATTGATCAAAGAAAATTATAGGTTGTCTATTAATTTGTATTGGAACAATAAAATTCGGGCCGTTAACTCTAGCGACCCGAGTATGTTTCCACAAATTAACAAGATATTTAGACGGAATGATCAAAACGAACTTCCATGTCTTAAGCTCCAGCGAACGACAGAAAACAGAAACGTACTTCTGACAGCAGGGATAGATCCAGATGACGCGGTCTTGGACGATAACCTCTTTATTGTCGAGGATCCGCTGGAGAAAGTGGAGGCTGTGGGGGCTGCTTTTCAGCAAGTGTATAAGGTGAATGCAAGCATCCACCCCAACCACGACCTGGAAAACAGAGCTCTACTCCATCACTTCTATCTTCGTAATGAAATGACGCAATGGCGATCAGAGAATCTAGGTTTCATCCGGTTCAATGAAGAAAACTTGGCGAATGCCATCATCGCCGTGCAAGATGGGAGTAGTTCCCTGTTAGTCACGAGGATGGAGCTCCAGCTCATCTTCGATTCATTAAAGAAGAAAAAGTCAACAGGAGTCGATGGTATATCCAATATTGTACTTCGACATCTACCTAAGGAAGCAATTGACATTTATGCCACACTGTTTAACAACGCACTGAATAATGCATATTATCCAGGGCGGTGGAAGACAGCTGTGGTTCATCCTCTCCCGAAAAAGGGAAAGGACAACTCCAATCCGGCGAATCTCCGGTCGATAAGTCTTCTACCGAGTATCAGCAAGGTATTCGAGAAAGTCATAAATAGAGCTCTGTCCAAGTGGGCGGAGGACAATAATATCATACCGGATAATCAGTTCGGTTTCAAGGCGGGACATGACACCATTCATGCCGCGTCTAAACTCGTTTCTGATATCCAATGGAACAAAACTAAAAATCAGTGTACAGGTGCTTGTCTGGTTGATTTGGAGAAGGCTTTCGACACCGTATGGTTAGAGGGTCTCTATCTAAAATTGACTAGGCTCGGCATAAGTAAACCACTATTATATATACTTTATGACATGCTCAATGGTAGAAAGTTTGTTGTCAAAAGTGGCAATGTAACTTCTACCGCAATCTTCGATATCAAGAATGGTCTTCAGCAGGGAGCGGTGAACTCGCCGATTCTATTCAGCATTTACACCAGCGATCTGATAAGTAGTCTAACTCAGGCAATTGCGTATGCCGATGACCTAATAGCGTACAGAACAGCTACAAAAGTTGAGGTTATCAGAATTCTCTTACAGCGTGACTTCGACAAGATTCAGCGATATTGTGATGACTGGAAGTTGAAAATCAACTTTCAGAAATGTGAAACGATTCTGTTTAGGACTCCGTTGGCTAGAGCCCCTAGGGATACTAGAAAGAACTGGCGTAAGCTGATGATCGTAGGGCCGCACGGGCAACCACTGGCGAGCAGAAGTGTGGTAAAGTACCTTGGCATCTGGTTGGATCAGTATTTGTATTTCGACAGACATATAAATGCTGCTCTGAACAGAGCTAGGGGAGCCTTTGCCCTGACGAAACGGTTGTTTTACAGCAGCCGGCTTGACACCAGGGTGAAGGTGATTTGCTACATGGCCCTCATCCGGCCGATGATTGCCTATGGGTGCCCGGTGTGGTTCAACGTTGCCCCATCTCAAATGGAAAAAATTCGGGTGTTTGAAAGGCAGTGTCTTAGACGTTGTCTTGGATTACACAGAACACCTGAATCGGAGTACAAACATTACTATTCCAACAGGACTCTATACAACGGAGCCAACATTAACAGAATAGATAATTTTTTGATAAAGCTGATTCGGAGTCACATTGCGAGAGCGATGGCCTCAGCAAATAGCTTAATCTTTGGGGCTTACTACCCCAACACAGAATACTTCGAGAGTGTGCGTTTAAGTGGCCATATTGCACCTAATGCATTCCTCTATTTAGATAGTATAGGGTTGATCCAGGATAGAGAGGCGGTTCCGCTAATCTACCACGTCGGCCGTAGTACTGTGGACAGGCGGCTCCTTTATAGTCGAGACGTCCTCGCACAAGACGGAGCTGAGCGACTTCGGTTCAGTAGGACTGTGTCCGATCGGGACCTGAAAGACAGGGTAAGACAGGAGAACCAGTTTTGGTGGTTGTCTAATGATGATAGCGATAGTTGACCAGTTGTCTTGGCCGACTTACATAGTTTTAAGGGTATTCTTAGGTAGGAACAGTCAGGGTGGCACAAAAAAAAAAAAAAAAAAAAAAAAAAAAAAAAAAAAAAAATTAGAGTACATTCTTCTAATGTACATATGTATATTACAAAAAAAAAAAAAAAAAAAAAAAAAAATCTCTGCTGCTGTGGCTGTTCTAGTTTTTAAGTAGTTTTAGTTTAGTTTTAGTTTATTTTAAGTAGTTTAAGTTGGTTGAGGTAGTTTTTAATTAGTTTTACTTTAGTTTGTAAGTTTTATATAAAAATAAAAAAAAAGTTAAAGAATCCGAGTTTTTTAAATTTTCTCGAGAAAACAAAAAAAACAAAATAGATTATAGTTTTTGAATTAAAAATAGTTTTTTAGGCCGAAAGGCATTAGATTTAAGATAGAGTTTAGCTTAGAGCGCCCGCATAGGGCCAGTAAGTTAGTTTTAAGTTATTGGATAATTAGGCTAGTTTTTATGAATTTTTGTCTAGCTTTAAGATAGTTTTAAGATTGAAGAAAAATAAAAATGAATTAAAAAAAAAAAAAAAAAAAAAAAAGAGAGGTGGAGTATTACACAAGAGATGCCGAGTTCGATCCCCAAATAAGGTATAATGTCATTCATGTTTTAAAATTATTCCAAATACATTAATTAATAACAATTCCAATGTGATACATAGTTTCAGGTTCAAAATTGATTAAATGTCGGAAAAACGTCTTCAAAGAAATATAAATTTACTTTTATTTTCGTATTTTTCAGGCTCGGTAAAAGTTCGAGTGTAAGCTTGTAATAGACATAAAAAGCCGTGCGTTTGTAATTTTTGCGAAGCTTTATTGAAGCCATCTGTCAAAACTTGAACTTCAGTTCAATTTCGAATAGGACTCTGTTAAACTTCTAATAGTTCATACACGAAGCTGGCACCTTTAAAAGATCTGTGCATGGTACTTCTAAGAGGATTTTCAGAATCACTTATAAAAGAAAATAAAAGGTTTTGTGAGCTTGTGTAATATTCTCCTTTTTGTTCTTAAACAACCTTTACAAATGTATTAAAGAACTTCGAAAATATATTTAGTTAGACCGAATCGAAGCTGAAATGTTAGTTGGGTGCACATGTTTCTAATGAAATTTCATTTCCAATTTCTATATCGCTCATGACTTTTTCGTACAAAGCCTCGTCGCATATTATTTCCTCGGGAGACTTAAACAGTGAAGTATTTTTCATTATTTTAGGTTGAGTTTCAGGTGTTTAAATTTAAAAATTCTATACCATCATCTTCGCAATTACTATATGGAATGAAAGTAATTAGCTTCGAGGAAAGATTTTTTGACATACAAACATTAAACTCATAAACTGAAGGATTTTTGTTGTTACCACCTTTACTCAGAGTAATAGAAAATAAATTTCCTAATTGATGTATTCTTTCTGTTAGTAAATAATCAATATTTTCATACAAGCCACTTATATCTTCACTAAGTAATAAAACGCCGTTAATTGTCTATTCCATTCATTTTAAACACAAGTTTCTTGTAAATTTTAAACATGTTTTAGCAACGTTGTCAATTTCTAAGTTGAATATTTCTCTGAAAACATCAAAGGAAACGTTACCATCTGGAGTTAATATATCAGATTTGAGTAAAACATTGCGAATATATTTTATTAAGTGTGAGAAATCGTAAAAACAAAATACTGTTTCACTATTGAAAATTGTAAAAGGCTTTTCTTCGGAAACACCTAATAACTGGTAAGCTTTCCTATTATTCATTGGCATACAATCTTTTTCTATCTGTTCCTAGGAATGGGGAAAACCCCATTAGCATATTCCAAAATGTTTTAGAATGTTCTGAAATATAAAGCGCTTGGATTTAAGAAGATAGACTTACTTTAAATTTCTTATTTTTTTGGAGAAGAGTATGGGCTCTCATTTTATTTCTAAGTTTTCTTTTCAATTTTCGTATTTTTATACTGTAACTAAGTATTTTTTTTTAATACGGAATTTTTTTTCTCCACTTTCGCGCATATTTGCAAGAATTTATTGCATTCAACACAAGAAATGCAACAACAGTTTGAAGTTCTTCTTCGTTGTGTATATGGAGGAGATTGAAGATTTTCTAGACATAAGTCTACATATATCCAAGTCGGAGTTTAAATTAAGAGAAGGAACAGCATCCCTCTTAATGTATTTTCTTCCAATGAATTCGGAACAAAAATGATCGTCATAAGCAAAGTATTTTCCACATGCTTTCAATTATTTAAAATTTAATGTTTGTCCTAAGAAGTACATTCAAAAATTTTCAGTTACGGGAATTCTCTTTTAGATTTTCTGCAAACGGAGCAAGAAACTCCCGATTTCCTTTTATCACCACCCATTGTAGACAAAATAAAATGCACGACTGGATCGCAGGAATGTGCTCTTATGTAAAAGTACTTTGGGATTTAAAATATATTTTATAAATATAAAACATAGATTTAATGAGATAAAAATGTTCAAATGCATGGAATTACCGTCTGATTTCCGGAAAAGTATGAATTTACGCAAACAAAGTTTAAAAATCGTTTTATTGGGGGCTATCGTGAATAAAATTTCCCTCGGAATTTTTCCCAACTTTCAAAATTGTTAACTTGAATAATGTCGAAAGTTTCTCGGGGACGGAATACGAAGAGATTAGTAGCAAAGTTCAAAAACTAGAAGATCGCACCAAGCTTTTGGAATTGCAGATGGACAAAATCATGCAAAAAAACACCGAAACAATCTCATAGTCCACCTTCCGGAGGAGCAAAACGTTGACATGAATGAGAGGGCAACGTCTATATGTGCAGATCTCCTTGGAGTACACAATGCAAATGCCATCGAAACTGCATATAGCATTCCTAGTCGAGAACCGCGTTTGAAAACAGTGATTGTTAAAATGAGAAGTCGCGAATCCGTTTGGGCAGTACTGCGTAACACATCGAAACTTAGAACGTCGAACATTAGGATTACCAAAGACCTGCCTTACAACATGCGCAGAAGGAGAACCAAGCTAATGGTGATTAAGAAAGCACTACGCGAAGGAAACCCGAATAATAAAATTGTTATCAGGGACGACAGGCTTATTGTAGAAGATAAAACATTCACTTGGGACACTTTATAAGGCCTTAAATGTTGTGACGAGAATGGATTAGATGTTCTATCTAGAATATTATGCCCTTTGCCTAGAGGTGGAAAATTAATGAATGAACTACTGAAACCAAAAAATGTGTCAAAAAGAAATCAAACTCAAATGTCAAAAGAACCAAGATCAGAACCAACAACATCTTGGTACCTGCCAAATAAACCCGTTGGAGCTGTAGAGAGAAACATTAATTAGTGTTTACACGAACATTCTAATTGAGATTTAAACGTCTATCAGAAAGAAAGAAATGAAGTAGTATTTTTTAATCTTAAAATATTAAGCTATTATGTCTCTGGACTTAAAAATAAGTTAGAATTAGATGATTTTTTTAATTATATTTATGGTTATGATATTATTTTGTTATTTGAAACTCATGTATTAAATAAGGAAGAAAAATTGTTTAAAAATGTATTTGCTATGAAGTAAAATGGAAATGCGCTATTAAAACAAGTATATTTGGAAGAGGTAGTGGTGGGGAGCTTCTTGCCTATAGAAAAAACATTAAAGAAGTAAATATTGAAATCAAACAAATTGGAGAAGATTGTATCATTAAATTAGAGAAAAACAGTATGAATCTGTACATAGTACCTACATATTTTAACTGCAGCGACTGGGAACGTTATTTCGATAAACTTAATGATTTACTAAATAATGTGAACTCATCAGACTTAATGATCATTGGAGACTTTAATGGAAGGATAGGTTTGTCACAAAACAACTTTGCGAGCGGTTACTCACACACAACTATTAATTCTAGGCGTAGATCAAAAGATGAAACTTGTGATAGAAAAGGTGCATTAATTATGGATATGGCAGATGCTTTTGATTGTAGTGTTAAATGGAAGTTGTAAGGGGGATTTGGATGGTGAGCTTACATTCTTACGTGGAGCAGCATGCTCTGTCATTGACTATTGTTTTGTTTCTGGAAACTGGAACTCAATTATCAATGATTTTAAAATTGGACTTCAAACATTTTCTGATCATATGCCAATGGAAGTTATAATAAAAATACCAAATTCATCAAATGATATCAATAATGCAAATTTACTAAGCTCGTTACCCAAACTTCGTTGGAAAGAAAGAAACCGAGATCTCTATCAACATAATTTGAATACACAACTTTATATATTCAATAGAACTAATAATGTTTCTCCAGACACTAAAGATCACTCTGAAATAATAAAGAAAGCAAATCCATCGAAACGAAATGCAGGAAAAATGATAAAAAAGATGAAACAATAGTGGTTTGATAATGAATGCAAGAAAGCCAGGCAGAAATCGTTTAAATTCCTGAAATTACTGAGGATACATAATACTCAAACTTTTAAATGTCTGTATGCAGAAGCAAACGGAGAATTCAAGAAAATTTGTTATACAAAAAAGTTAGCTTTTAAGCAAACGAAAGTAAATGCGATAAGCTCAGCTAGTTCCTCATCGGAGTTTTGTTAGGCGGTAAGACATTTAAATGGAAGAAAACTAGTCATTGCACCAAATCTACATGCTGATCAGTTAAGAGACCATTTTAGGAACCTTCTTAATGCGGATAAAGTGTCTTTAGTACACCAATATGCAAAATATACGAAACTGGAAATATACCAATGAGTTTTAGAAAAGCAATAATATTTCCTCTGCACAAAAACGGAGATTATAAAGAACCCCAGAACTACAGAGGAATTTCTTTCCTAAATACTTCATCAAAACTGTTTGCAGCCTTACTTTTTAACATGCTTACGCATTGGGTAAAAGAAAAGAGAATACTACATGAATTTCAGGCAGAATTTAGGGAAAGCTATTCAACAATAGAGGCGGTCAGCCATCAGACGAATAGGGGGAATAACATGTAGCATACGAAAACATGCACGTGCCGTAACTATTCGGGACTGGTGGAAGTCTGATCATAGCCTCTCCGTGGCGGCCGCTAGAAACAAGCCTTTAAAAAGGTTTGGCTAATATGATCAGGCTGGTTCCTCAGGTTGGCGACAGGTTAATTCCCTATCCCGTAAAACTTTTGAATTACGAGACCGACAACAAGCCTCGGAAACGCACTGATCACACGACGACAACCAACGCAACGAAAACTGAAAAATGATTTACGAATTTTCTTATGGAACGTACGATCGCTCTATAGAGCTCGAGCTGCTCAGCAGCTAGCCGATGCCCTGTCAAAATATAAAGCTGACATAACAGCTCTTCAATAAATCAGATGGACAGGGAATGGTGTTCTACAGAAGAAAGAATATGACATATACTATAGCTGTCATACAAAACACCATGTGCTCGGGGTAGGCTTCCTAGTCAGCGAAAAAATGAAGTCTACCATCATCGGCTTTAACGCTATAAGCGAAAGGCTATGCACCCTTCGCGTGCGAGGCAAATTTACGAACATCAGCCTCATTAACGTTCACGGACCTACGGAGGAGTCCTCAGACGAAGAAAAAGAGACTTACTACGAACAAGTCGAGAGGGCCCTCAATGCCTGTCCAAGGTATGATGTTAAAATCATCCTTGGGGATTTGAACGCAAAAATAGGTCGGGAGCCGGTATTCAGGCATTACGCAGGCACCCATAGTTTGCATGAGAACACTAATGACAATGGACTTCGAGTCTTAGAATTGGCAGCATCGAAAAACATGGTCGTTGCGAGTACCAGGTTCCCGCGTAAAGATATCTACAAAGCCACCTGGGTATCACCTGATGGAGTCACTCGTAACCAAATAGACCACGTGTTGATAGACCGTCGCCACTACTCGAACTTGATGACGGTACGAACGTACCGAGGTGCCAATATCGACTCGGATCACTATCTTGTTGGTATGGTTTTCCGAGGGCGGATTGCCTTGCGAAGACGCATTGCATCCGCCGATCAGGTTCGAATCAACACGGCTGCCCTGCGCAATGAAAACACCAGTAACACCTTTGGTAATGCGTTAGGACTCGCCCTAGAAACACCTGACTTAGGGAGAGTAAGTCCTGGAGCCAGTATGCTGGACGTAAATGAAAAGTGGACACGTCTTAAAAATACTGTCATTAGTACTGCCAACTCCATCTTAGGCAGCAGTCGTAAAAATCGGAACGACTGGTTTGATGATGAATGCAAGCTAGCGACTGAACGTAAGAATGTTGCGTACCGAGCAATGCAACAATCTCATAGAACGCGGGCACGCGAAGAGGAATATAAAGAGCTCAGAAGAACAGAAAAACGGCTTCACAGACAAAAGAAATCAGCCTGGGAGAAGAACCTAATCTGTGAAATAGAAAACAGCCGAGAGCGAGGTCCGCACCAGGCGCGGAAGTTCTACCAATCCGTCCGAAACATGACGCAGTACACACCACGCTGCACATACTGCAAGGACGGAGAGGGAAATCTGATCACCGATCCTGAAAGCATACTGGAGCGATGGGAAGTGTACTTTAATGAATTGCTAAATGGTCAGCTCATTGCAGAAGTGGAGGCTCCACTACTTCAAGAAGAATACTCTATGTTGCCGCCACCAAGCATAGAAGAGGTTGAGAAGGCTATAGGCCGGCTTAAACAGAACAAAGCCCCGGGAGCCGATGGCATACCAGCCGAATTATTCCATCACGGCGGGCCAGCCTTACGTCAAGCAATTCATGATATTATAGTACACGTATGGGAGCAGGAAGAAATGCCAGAAGACTGGCGAAAAGGTTTAATATGCCCCATACATAAGAAGGGAGATGTCACAACGTGCAGCAATTATAGAGGTATCACGTTGTTGAGTACCGCCTATAAGATACTCTCCTCTATCCTACAAGACCGGATAACCCCATACGCTAAAACCGTTATCGGACAATATCAGTGTGGTTTCATTCCAGGCAAATCAACAACTGATCAGATATTTACCCTTAGGCAGGCGATGGAAAAATGTCTAGAATTTAACATCCCAACATACCATCTGTTTATAGACTTTAAGGCCGCCTATGATAGCATAGCCAGGGTAGAACTTTACAAAGCCATGAGAGAATTCGGCATCCCAAATAAATTGACACGACTATGTAGGTTGACCATGACCAACGTAACAAGCCAAGTAAAAATAGCCGGATTGCTATCCAGACCATCAACATCTTTAATGGACTCCGACAAGGGGACGGTTTGGCCTGCCTCCTCTTCAACCTGGCGTTGGAGAAAGCAATCCGTGACTCTGGCACGGCAACAAGAGGGACCATCGTCAACAGGTCCAGCCAGTTACTGGCTTACGCAGACGACATCGACATCATCGGAAGAACCGAACAAGCTGTACACGATTCCTTCATCCAGATCGAGCAGGCGGCACAAAATCTGGGGCTGCACATTAGTGAAGGTAAAACAAAGTACATGGTGGCGTCGAATGCGAGAGGAACAGTTGGTCAAACAATCAAGGTTGCGGAGCACGAATTTGAAGTGGTGCAATCCTTTAAATACCTTGGGTAAATAGTAGCAGCCGATAACAATATAGAAGAAGAAATACGCGGGCGGCTTCTCAAATCCAACAGAGCCTACTATAGTCTGTCAAAGCTCTTCAAATCCAGAAATCTCACCATAACTTCAAAACTACTGCTGTACAGGACCACGGTCCTGCCAGTACTCACATATGGATCCGAGACTTGGGTGCTTAGCAAAAGGCACTCCGACCTCTTAGCTGCGTTCGAGAGAAAAGTCTTAAGGAGAATTGTTGGCCCCGTATGTGAGGAAGGACGATTCCGGAGACGGTACAATCATGAACTGTACGCAATCTACCTTGAAGCAGATATCGTGACAAAAATTAAGCTCGGTAGACTCCGGTGGGCAGGGCACCTAGCTCGCATGAGCGAAGAGGAACCTGCTCGGAAAGTTCTTTGTGGTACATTCTATGGTAGACGACAGCGTGGTAGACCATGCTTGCGCTGGAGAGATGGCGTAGACCAGGACGCCCGAAGCCTTGGGGTGCGCAACTGGATGGCGTCGGCTACAGACCGGGATAGGTGGAGAGACTTGTTGAAAGAGGCCAGGACCGGAACCCGGTTGTCGAGCCGATGATGATGATGATTCAACAATAGATCAAATATTTTCACTTGTTAACATCGCTGAAATATATATGAAGAAGAATAAAAAGTTATATACTCTGTTCGTTGACTTTCGTGCCGCTTTTGATTCCGTACCTAGAGAGGCACTGATATATAAGTTATATACGATTGGAATTTAAAGTAAAATGATTACAATTTTGAAAGCTTTATACGATAACAACTTAGCGATGGTCTGTGCGTGTCAGATGAATTTTCAACAACGATGGGTGTTAAACAGGGATGTATCCTAAGTTCATTGCTATTTGTCTTATTTATCAATGATTTGACAGAAAATATTGGAGGTGGAATCAGAATAAATTCAACATATATTCCTGCACTAATGTTCGCAGATGATATTGCTTTATTTGCCGAAACCATTAACAGCATGCAGCTAATGATAAACAGACTTGCAAATTATTGTAAGAAATGGAATTTGTCTGTTAACTTGTCGAAGACAAAAATGATGATTTTTAGAAATGGGGGAGGAAGATATTCTAGAAATGAGCAGTGGAACTATGATTAACTATCTGGAGACTGGAATGTCCCCACTCTTTTAAATACGTTAAATCTACACTTCAATTATGTAAGCAAAGTCATGGTGATTGATGAGGGACGACTACCAAAAATAATACTTTCATACCTGATGTTGACAAAAAATAATTGTGTACAAGAATGGGAAAATATAGCACGCGAATGTGGATTAAACACGAATTTTGAAAATCAGGAAAGTGTCTTTAATTTAAAATGTAAATTTTCAAAAATAATAGAAAAAACAGGTCACTTTTTTTACGATTCATACGTCAATGAAGCTCAATCATCGCAATATCGAACGTACTTTAGCAAACTCATATACAACCTTCAAGAAAAAACATATTTTTTTTAACACAAGCTCAACAGACAAAATTAGCACAATATTCAAAATAAGAAAATAAACTTAAATTATATACCTCATCGATCTGAGCTTCCAATTGAGTGCAACATTTGTAATCTTAAAGAAAGAGAAGATGTGTACCATTTTATCGGAAAATGTCCTATTTTGTGTGAATTACGAAGAATTTACTTTGGAAACAATAAACCGGAGATGGAGGAAGTCTTGTGCATTTTGAATGGAGATCGCGGATGGGACCTTTTATATAAATACACAGTTAATGCTCAGCTTAATAGAAAACGTATTATTGAGCGAGACTTTTGAAAATAAATCTACATTTCTTAAATTAAACGTAAAGCTAGCCTAATAACATTGTTAAAACAAATATGTCAATCTGGTAGACGGCATTATGCCAAACCAATTAGACTTTAAGATATTTTGTATGATTGGTTTATATATACATGAATTTTAATTAAGTCAATAAAAACTAAAAACCTAAACTAACTATTGGCATGATAAGAGGGCTGAAAAGATGCAAAGAAAAGGCTCGAATAAGTTGCTTTGGAAAGTCACCAATATACTTTATTTTAACCAAAATGAATAGCCTGAAGTACACAGAGTTGTTAGACGATGTATTAGTAAACCTTGCTAGTAGGAAATATTCAGTCCAGACTTAATTTTTCAACAAGATAACGCGGCCATTTCCGTATCCAAGTATCCAAGAGCGGAAAAAATCCATTTCAGAAAGTAATGAGTAGCCTTTTAAGTTTTATGTCTAAGTACTTTTATATATCCGGAGCATATGATTTCAGAGTATTTTTTTATACAGTTAGGTGCAAAACTGTCCCAAGCAATAGGTATTTTGTTTTGACACGTGATATTATTTTTGTTTTGGCCTATTGCGAATTAAGACTGTTATTTTATACGTCACCGATGCCCAAATAACAAATATCGAAAAGCTAACCGTTATCTGCAAAATTCGAGGAAAAGAGAAAGCATTTCATTGGGACAGTTATGCAACGATAGAGATAATAAGAATATTTTAGTTTACTACTTTGCTAAAACTGGTTGCTTACCATAAAATTTAGTTTTTATTAAATCGGTGTAAACTAAAATTCCATTTTAAGTTCATTTATTCAATTAAATTTAAATAATTATTAAAATGAAACCATTTAGCAAATCTTTAAATAATACGATACTAAATAAATTAAAGGAAGGAGATTCCGTTAGGAAAATTGCACAAATACTGAAGGTAAGCAAGAGCTCTGTGCAGAGAATAAGACAAAAGTTTAAGGGTGAGCTGAAAAATAATGTTGGAGGAAGACCTAGGATACTGAGCTCTGCAGATACTCGACGAGTAATTAGACATCTTGCTACAGGAGAAGCAACTTCGGCTTCAAATGCATCAGCACTAGTTCGCAGAGATACAGGCAAAACAGTAAGCAAGTGGACAATTCAACGAGCCCTACATTCGGCTGGCTTTAGAGCCTCGGAGAAAAAAAAGAAACCTTTGCTTTCGAAGAAAAATATTAAAGCTCGACTTGAGTTTGTGAAGAAGTATGAGTCGTGGACAGATGATGATTGGAGTTGTGTCATATGGTCAGATGAAACGAAAATTAACAGATATTGTACAGATGGAAGGCAATGGAATTGGAAGAGAGGACAGAAAACGAATGTAAAAGATTTCATTCAAACAGTAAAGCATGGAGGGGGAAATGTCAAAGTCTGGGGCTGTATGACTATTTATGGAACAGGTTCTTTTCGGAAAATTGATGGCATCATGAAGAAAGAAATGTATCTTGATATTTTGCAAAATAATTTAACAGAAACTATTGAAAATATGCCGGTGCCTGAAAATGAAATAGTATTCCAACACAACAACGACCCCAAACATACTGCAAAAATGGTTAAGCAATGGTTAGAAAACCAAAATTTTCAAGTACTACAGTGGCCTGCACAGAGCCCAGACCTTAATCCGATAGAAAATTTATGGTCCTACTTAAAAAAGGCTTTGTTGAACAACTACGAATCACCACCATCGTCAGTCAAAGTTCTTTGGGAACGGGTTCAAGAACAGTGGGATGAAATTTCTCCTGAATATTGCGATAAACTCGTCAAAAGTATGCCCAGACGATTGGCAGCAGTAAAAAAAGCAAAAGGACTCTGGACAAAATATTAAAAACTTGAAAGTTAATTCTTCCTACAGCGGTGCAAAAGTGGTCCAATATTATTTTGTGTTTATAAATACATAACAGAGGTGTTACTGATTTAATTTCTATTATTTAAGTTTATTTGATGTTCAATATACAAAAAATAAAATGTTGGCTAAAAATGGTTATCTAGATTTAGTTTTTTTATAGGAAGCATAAATTTCTCTTACTTTTGGGACAGTTTTGCACCTAAGTGTATATATTTTTTATATACATATTTACAAGCCCTCAAAGTCAAAGAAAAATGTATTCAAGTCGCAAACGGTATTTTCAACAAAATTTTAGATGTCTTTTACCGAAGTTCCTTAAACTAAATTCTTAAAATTTATATACCATATAGCGTCAGATATGGGTACTAACAAAAAATGGTTTTGATGAAAACTTTTTGAGTTGCCTACACGTAGTGAAATACGCCAATATGTGCTCCATAGCTTCAAGTAACAGCACAGGAAAAATCAGCTGCGGATGCCTGCGAATCCGGAAGTTATATTCAAATTTGTCTTATTGAATCGGTTTTCAAAAAAAAACTCGGCTTTGAGGGTGGTGTATATCAAATATGTAGTTATAATTTCTTCGGTTCTAATTATCACAACGAGCTGTTTAAACCCATTATTTAAAAAAAAAAAAAAAAAAAATGCGTAGCTTTAGTTTAAAAATAAAATTCATTCCTTGACCAAGGTCTTCGAAATTCATTTTTAAACTTTCAGCTCAATTTTTTAAAAAAATTATTTTATGATAGTTAGAATTATATGATAGAGCTTAATAAAAAATAAACAAAAGGATTAGGGATAATCTCATAGTTTTCTTGATTTCACGCAAAAAGTAGAGGCAGGTAAAAATTAAAAAAAATGTTTTTTTTTCTGTACATGAGTTTTTCTCTGCCTGTTCCGTTTCCGGCATAAATCGAAAACTAACAATTTTTATTGTTGTTTAGTCTTATTGCTTTGTTTTTGTTGTGTATTGCACAATTTTGTATGACCTTTAAGGATAAGTAGGTAATGCCCCATAACAATGTTTAAGTTCTTACTTTTAACTATATACATATGTATATAAAGGATTAAAAACAAAATAAGTCATTATTGACTGATTGTGCATTTGTGCAAGGTGTGTAAGAAAAATTATAACTCTTTTATCAACAAATAAGGAAAAGTGAAGTGAAATATAAATAAAAACAAAAAGTGAGTTTAATCAGCGGCTGTTTTTGAATTGTTCGAGCGATAATTTCCCTCCATTAAAATGAATTCCTCAATTTTCAAAACGGTGGACGGCAGTTTGTAGAAAAAAAAGTACACGGATTGGCTGGAAGAAGTTTTGAAAGTAGAACTCACCGAAAATGTACTGCTTGAAACGTCAACTGATGGCCGTGGACCACGAAAGAGTTTTGAAGAATGCTGTGAGCGAGCTAAATAGTATGAGAGACCAAATTAGAAATTTATTTACTCAGCAACATCAGAAAGCTTTTCTTAATCACATTTTCACCCAGGTAAGGCCCTTGCATTATGTATGCAAGCAGAATGTCGAAGCACCAATATGAAGTATTGGGGAATGCCCTTAAAGACGAAGGGGCAAAAAAAGGTGCTATCCTTTAGAGATAAACATTACAGAAAGCTCAGCAAGTGTGAAACTACAAAAATTGTTAGACCATACTGCAACAAGGTTATTAAGAAAGACAGCAGAAGAGATGACCAGAATTGATGGCGAGTCTTTAACACTATACAGCAAATGGGGATGTGATGGTGCCTCAGGACAAACACAGTAGTAAACAATTTGACCACGAGGAAACTTCGGACGCTAATATGTTTATGACATCTTTGGTACCAATTCAAATGACTATGAGGAATAATAAGGATATTATTGTGTGGAATAACGATCAACCATCCTCTACAAGATATTGCAGAGCCATCCAATTTGCATGTGTTAAAGAAACTGCAGAAATCATACGAGACGAGAAGTGCAAATCGGAAACCGTCAGTTCACAATCAACCACGAACTCATTTTCACAATGCTGAACGGGAAGACAGCCCAATCTGTAACAGGTACTCCTGCAGTTTCTTCCTGTTTCATATGTGGAACTACAACTTCGGGAATGAATAACCTGACACAAATAAGAAAGAAACATATAAGCTTTGAAGTTGGGAATGTCTCCTCTCCACGCTCGTATAAAGTTTATGGAGTGTATCCTACATGTTGCCTACAATTTGATATTTTACGCATGGAGAACTAATAATGAGACCCACCGAATTAGAGATGCTCAGAAGAAAAAAATTCAGCAGGAGTTTCGTCATTGTTGATGTTGTCAAACAGGGTACGAGGACAAGTAATGACGGCAACACATCCAGGAAGTTCTTTGCCAATCCAACCATGACTTCAGAAATCACTGGAGTCAATGAAGACCTAATTCGGCGGTTTTCTGTTATTCTTGAAGTAATTACATAGAATGAAAAAATAGATTTTAAAAAATATGCAGAGTACGCGTAGGAAACTGCACAACTTTTTGTAGAGAATTATAAATGGTACCATATGCCAGCGACCTTACATAAGGTTTTGATCCATGGAGAAGAAATCATAAAAAATTGTGCATTTCCTGTTGGATCACTGTCAGAGGAAGCCCAAGAATGCCGAAATAAGGACTATAAAATCTATCGCAGTTTTAATTAGACAAAATGCAGTCGGATTGCGACGAATGAAGATGTGATGCACCGTATCCTCATATCCACTAATAACAGGATTGAGGCCACAGGCAAAAAAGAAAATACTACCAATGAGTGCAGATGCTATAAACCTCATTTTAGCACAGTAAAATAGCTGCTTCTACTTTTTTATATTATTTATTAATTTATTGCAAATATTTTATTTACGTTTTTAATATTATTTTTGAAGAATTTGTTTTTATGTTTATAATATACAAACATAGTTTGTTCTACTTTATTCAAAATAAAAAGTTCATATTTTACTAAAAAAGTCACAAAAAAATATACTTCAGTACATCAAAAACCCATACATTTTAGAAAAATGTCAATTAATTTTTTTCTAATGTTTATTTCTAACACAAATTTGTATGTATGTATAACATAGATCTAAACATGTGTACCTAATTTCATTTAAATCCGTTAAGTAGTTCAGATTTTACACTTTTTTCCGCTCTCCCATACAATTCAAACGCATAAATTTTAGAAAAATGTCAATAACTTTTTTCTAATAATTATTTCTTAACCAAATTTAGACCACATATGTATGTATGGGCGATTCTACAAACGATGGAATTTTCGGTGGCCCAAGAAATATTTTAAAATCCGTTCTATTATTTAATCTGATTTTTTTTTATAAAATTAAATCTTGTTGATATCTACCTGGCCTAACAATATAATTAGGTTGACCATATTTTATCTTGCTCAAAAAATTCTTCAAAGTGTCTGATTCTCAGTCCCCTGACGTGTCCCCAGTGCGTTTTCGCAAAGAAAAATTATTACCGTTCTCTTATTTCACTTAGATGAATTGCACCAAAGTTACGGAAAATAACACATCTTTGCTAAGAAATAGATAAATATTTTTTAGTAATTTATTTTATTACAAAAAAAAAAAAAAAAAAAATCAATAACTAGGATATCGATCGAATTTCCAGCACTGGCAATTTGAAGTACCAAATCTCCTAACAATAAAATTGTGGTGCAAATCGATTCTGTTTCTTATGTTAGTATTGTGAAAAAGACATTTGTGCAAGAAGTCGTGGATTGTCCCTTTAGATTATCAGTCCTCTGGTGAGGTTTTACAAAACAAATTTGTATGTAA
Source organism: Chrysotoxum bicinctum (assembly GCA_911387755.1). Lineage (NCBI taxonomy): Eukaryota > Metazoa > Arthropoda > Insecta > Diptera > Syrphidae > Chrysotoxum > Chrysotoxum bicinctum. The sequence continues at coordinate 140,742,831 of OU426987.1, read as the reverse complement.
GTAGGCATATTTGTTGGAAGTATAGTATAGGTTTAATAAAACTGTAATATTATATATATATTTTTATTTTTTAAAGTAAAACCTTAATACCTTTTTTGCGCAAAAACCATGAAAAACCTCAGTCCCCTGGCCTCAGTCCCTTGGTTAATAAATGAGCAAATGATATTTTATTCAGAAACCTGAGAAATTTTTAGTTATATTGAACTTCGAACTTCATTGCGAAATATTTTTAAAATTTTTAAAAAGAATATAATTTATTTTAAATTGATTCTTAGAAAAAAAATATTTAATTATAATATGATATATTCTCTTAATAAAATGCTAAATAATATTTATTTACCATGAATGTTTATGTTTATGAAGAATAATTAAATTTAATTTCTATATTTCAATGTGTACCCAAGAGAAAATAAGAAAAAAAATAAAGATTTATTCAGTTCCCTTAAAAAAAACTCTGTACCCTGAACATCCTTTTTCAAAAAATGTCCTTAAAATAGTCATTTTTTATTTTTTTAACTGGCCGCTTTCAACAACGCAAAGGCACGTTCTAATGATCATCTAGAACAACTCTTACGACTTTTGGATTCCAAAAATGTCGTGCCGAAATTTGTATCATTTTATTCCATTGTTTGTAGAATCAGCCGTATGTATAAGATAGATCTTAACATGTTGTGTTCCAAATTTCATATTAATCTGTTAAGTAGTTCAGATTTAACAGATTTTTTTCCGCTCTACCATACAATCCAAACCACTGTGCGTCGTCTTCGCGATGTCATTAGCTAAAAAGGGATCCAGTACTAAGTATTAAATGTTCATTTAGTATCTGACTTGTACTCAAATAAGTAAAAATGTACTATGATCTTATAATTATTTCTTTCCTATTCAACTCAACAATCAAGTGTAATCTGCTGGAAAAATATAATTAAATTGCTTAATAACAATAAGAGTAACTTGGTTCTTCATTTTGTCCAATAAAGAATTTGCTTTAGTCGAACTTTATTTTGTCCCTATCATTTTTTCGTGTAAAAGGTAAACTCTTAATTCGTCACTTCGGACCATTGTGTAATATCAGCCAGTTTCTCGCGTCCTAACCTTCCAGTTGACGAGAAATATCTAATAAGGACCATTTTACAACACGAGAAAGCCGACTGGGAAGGTCTTAAAATGTTTTTTTTTTTTTTTTTTTTTTTGAATTTTTAACTGGTCACTGTTTTCTCGATATTGACGTTGATATCTGTAATCTGTAAAAAAAAGCTATCAGGTTGAGAGAAGTAAATTTCCGCTCTTACAAAGCGTCTATTTATCCTCAAACAGGTGATTGTGTGACGACAGACATTTCTTCAATAAGAAGTACCCTCTGTCATTTCAGACTATAGCTTGCTGAAAGTCATACATGGTAGTCACAATCCCTAGAGTATCACAACGGATCTACATTGACCCTAGTGTGACGGTAACAAGATTAACTGTTCGCCAACCCAACTGAGGAAAATCGGAAAAAGCAGACAAGTTAATAAATATTTCTGGATTACTCTCGTTATTTGAATTTTAGGAGTGCAATTTAGAACGCACCCCGAATGTTTCGCATTGAGCGTGGTCACCGGGAACCAAATTCTTACATGACTAGAAATTAAGGCAAAAAATGTTGCAATGTCCCAAAGGCAGTAGACATTTCTGGGCCCTTATTACGAATATCGTTTAAAATCCCTCGTTATCGTTAAATTGCGATTACGTTTTACGATACTCGTTTTTTTAAAACGACAATCGTTTTCTTTTACGACTGCTTTTGGCAATCGTATTTCATTGTTTTGACACGTACTATTTTTGACAGAAATTTTGAAAGAATGAAGTTGGGTGCGCTTAAAAAATAGATTTTTTTTTATTTTATCAGGCAATATTTTGATGCATCCATTAACGTAAACCAAAATCGGTCCATGTGTTGACTATCGTTTTCTAGGGTATCGTTTTTTTGCCTTTCGTTTCGTAATCTGTAATACGGGCCCTGGTCATTTGTCAAAAACGTACAAAATTCATTATCATCTTTGGTTCCAAGGCGAACGAGAACCCGATAAAAAGCTCTTCAGATAAAGCAAATGTACTCGCGGTTCATTTTGATACTAACTCTACGTTTGTAGACGGCAACATTGACCTTCCTGTCCTTTCGAACGTAAATCATTCAGTGGAACACGTACATATATGTATTTCTACACTGGTACAGTTGCAAGTAATTCAAAATCTTGATAATAACAAATCCGCTGGTCCTGCATTTCGTTTAATACATGTTGTATTGGACGGTTTCAAGTCTGATAAATACTTGTGTAACCCGGGGCTTCGTTTTGTCTCCTACTCCCTTCCTTATTTCATAAATGATCTCTTGTCCGAAACTTCTAATCCATTTCATTGTTAGCCGACCGCTCTAACCTCAGTTTTTAAAATTCGATCTCAAATGCACGTCCATATTCTTCTTAAGTGGACTTGCAACGGAACCGTATGATAAGCTCATTAAACTCCAATCTGTACAGCATTGTTAACGTGGTATAAAAACTCGATGCTGTCTATTGTCGTTGAATGTACTAGGGGCTATTGTCCTTGAATGGCACTTGCATTGAAGAAGCCGAAAAGCTCTCAGTACTCGGTTTGCGTGTCAATGATGATCTTCGTTTAAATGACAATATTTTCGAGACCGCCAAAAATACTGCTTATTGCTTAGGATTTCTCTATGGGTATACAAAATGTCATCCCCTCTGATTTGGCTACAATTTATAAGAAGTTTATACGTCCATCTATGCCCTGCATTTCTCAGAAATCTCCAGGGCAGTCATATAATTCAACGGCGTGAACTTCTGTACTTCCTTGTTTTATCGCTTCTTTTACAGACAATGCTCACACTAAGTAGACAGTTGCATTCCTCTTCTCAATCTGTTCACGCGTGATACCCGTTTCGCTGGCAATGCTCACCAGTTCTCCCTCGAGCCTAATTATGGACGTACGACGTACCGTCAAATACAGAGATTCGTTTTCAGTCGCACAAAACGATTATGAAATAATAAATATTTTCGGATTAGCATCGTTATTTGAATTTTAAGAGTGCAATTTAGAACTTACCCCGAACGTTTTGCATCACATTGCACCGATGACGACGTTTAATGCAATTTGATGCGAAACGTTAGGGGTAAAAGATTGATAAAAAAATACATACAAGAAAAATTTTGAAACGCTTTTTTAAATATTTTTGAAAATCACGGATACAAATAACAAACATAAAAATAAATAAATTTGGTGGTGCAACAGCTCGGAGTGAACCAGGACCTAGTGACTCACAACTCTCAACCATTCCTGTGTGCGTGTTACCAGGAACGGAGGGTATCTACAATTTTCTGCCGATTCCGAACAGCTAATGAGCAGCACTTTCCATGACAAGGATACTCTTGGAGAATTTGTCAATTCCTCGCAAGAGGCAGTACACCCCTGAAAAAAACTTTGCAGCGGCTGAGAATCGAACTCGAGACCTTCCGCATGACAGTCCGACGCACTAACCATTATGCCAAGGGGTACTACAAACAATAATATAAAATATTTGTATTTATTTATGTTGTCTGAAGAAGGATATAATCACACCCGAAACGTCGCAACATAAAAAATAAAAAAATAACAACCAAAACTTGACCTTGAGCCCACTTAAGAACAAACATAATTCTTAAAAGTTATATATAGAACTGAAAGCTGTTCAGCCTCCTATATGCTATAACATAAAAACCATAGCTAAATGGCTAAAAGCCATAGCTAAAAAAAATGATGGATACCAATAATTCATTTATCAAAATTTAAATTAATTTTAGTGGCGCAAAATTTTAAACATTTAAAACCTGCTCTAAATCAATTTTAGAATGAGAGTCGACTCTAAATTATGTATATAAAACGAGAACCGACATTTTGTTTATTTTAAAGGACATAAACTATACTCGTACTTTAACGTTGAAAGATGTGCTTTGTAAATAGGCTGAATCAGTGAATATTATAAATTCGACACAATCGTGCAAAAGTGCTCTACGATCAACAAATCCGTACATACAAATGTACATATATGTATGCATGCCGGGACGAGTATAGCCAAATGGATTTGCACCTTGCAACAATAAAATCGAGTTTTTATGCTGTGTATTAGCAATATATACTTCATTTCCATCTAAAATAATGTAAATAAATTATAAACAATCAATATCTTACCGAGGTAGTATATAAAATGTACTTTCTTCGGCGAAAAATTAGTTGGTTTGAAGTTGTCTGTTCTTTTTATTTTTTTTTTTGTTTGTGTAGTTGTGTTTGAGTTATGTATCTGTCAAGTTAAGGGTTGTTCAAGGTGAATTAGCGTAGGTTCTGTTGTAAGACACACATTAGTTAGAAGAGTTGTCTGACGTGTTTTACGAGTAAATTATGAAAAAACGAGAACTGTTTAAAATTTTGGACCAATACCTTCAAATAAATTCTAAGACAAACAATTTAAGACATTTTAAAAATTTAGCAAATGTACCACTGTTCTGAAAATATTATTAGTGAGGAAGGAAAACCATTTCAAATACAACAAATCCCAACAAACTCGATTTTGCACGACGTTTATTGGTTATGTGACGTAAAACATACCAAATACACCGCGCAGCGCCAACGAAAACTTTATTTTGTTTGTAGCACCTGCTCGACAGGCACGTTCCTTCGAAACAACTATACTTTAAAAGAACCTGCGCAAATTTGGTTAGCCAAGCAAACAGTTCCAAAATGCAAACATAAATAACCCTAGTCAGCAGTACGTATGTCCTAAAATACGGTCAATACTATTTTCTTGTGCAAATGCAGAGATATTTGTCGAACATTAAAATTATGTTAAGAAAATCACTTTTATTTGTGTATTACTTTTTGCTTTTATATCTGCTTTGTATGTATTTTGCCTTGCAAATCTTACGTTTAAAAATTTTGGCTATTACTTTCACTGATTTTAAAAACGATTGTAATGCAACTAGGTTAAAACAACGATTTTGTAAATTGTAATCGAATATAGCATCATCCTTTTTGGGACCCTTTTATTAAAGTTAAAATCATCGAAATAGGAAATAGATATTGAACTCTATTTAAATAATTATAAAATATACAGGGGCCAAATTACCGCATCAGTTATCGAGTAATACGTGAATGAATTATGTGAGTTTGGCATTACCGCTTACGTTATCGAGCAATGAATTACTCCAATTTAACATTTTCATTCGAGCACTGATGGGACTCACTCACTCGTCACTGAAGCGGTAATTCGGCCCCAGGTGTAATAGTGAATCAAGGCATACTGGTGGTGTTTTAAAATATATTTGAAAAAATGTGTCAAGCTGAGACAATACAAATGCACACAATCGATAAAGATATTTGGTGGCTTTCACTTAAAGTTTCTTGTGATGCTTCCACTTTTATACTAGTTGCCGTATACAAATCCCCACGATGTTCTAAAAGAATTTTTTGTGATAAGTTTATTGAATGGATCGATGAATTAAACGAGTTTTCATATGAAATTTTCGTTATTGGAGATTTTAATATTTTTTTTTTTATAATCGGCGTTTTTTGTATACACTTAATAAGTCAGAGACACAATGAGAGCATTAAGAAAAAAGGGAAAGATTAGAAAGGAGGTGTCGGTGTACATTGGTTTTGAATTCTTGAACATTGCAATGACTGGGAAAGACAGAGCGTGGTAAGGAATTCCATATTCGCGTAGTAGGGCTGAAGAACGAATCTCTGTACTTCACAGTACGACCGAAGTTGGGCTCAAGGGTAAACTGATGGGCAATTCTAGAAGTGCGAGTATTACGGTTAAATTGTTTAAGGGGAGGAATGCAGTTCACTATTTTACTAGAGCATAGTCCGTTAAAATAACGGTGAAAAAGGGTGAGGCAAGAAACATTACGACGATGTTGGAGTGACGTTAGTGTTATTGTCACCAATCATTTTAAAAGCTTTTCTTTGAATACTGTCCAAGAGACTTAAGTAAGTTATTGGAGATTTTATAGATTATAGCCAGATCAGAAGGAAAGAAAAATCCGCCTCAGAAAACCCAAACATTAATCGATTTTGCAATAACAAAAACAAATAACCAATAACAATGAACTAGTCCCTAATTTAAAAATTTGACTATTTTAGCCGAAATAAATGTAAAAGTAAAAAAAGTAATACTAAAGAAAACGATCCGAATTTTAAAATACCAAAGAAGTGAATTTGTCAATTATTTATCTATGAAAAATATAAGTAACATATGTGATATGTTATTTAAGTGACACAAATCACATGGCCCTATCTCCCAAAATATTCTTAAAGAAACAGTAAATTCATTCCTCAAAACAAAATCAGTGCGTGAAGATGTACAGTAGTGTTCATAGTAATAGCAGTGCTATAAAAAAAAACACAAATTAGGGTACATTTTTGAAGTTAAAATAGATTTTATTGAACAACATATAACTAGTAAAAGTATTCCATAAATAGAATATTAGGAACTAGTTAACAATTTCCATAACTCAGTTTTAACGGTAAAAGTTGTAGTTTCATATTTTCAGCTTGTTCACATAAATAGCAGTGTTTAGCATTGCATTCTGTCTAAAAGTAAAAATTAAAATTTTTTAAAGATCACGAAGTAAATCCAGAAACAAATGAAAGCTTACAATCAGTACTTGGTTGAAAAGCCTTTATTTTTGATAACGGAAAGGCATCTCCTTGGCATAGAGTCAACTAGCTTCTGACACCTTTTTACGGGGATAGCTTTCCACGCATCTCTTACAACTTCCCACAGTTGCTTGGCATTCCTAGGATTTGCCTCACGGACAGCATTTTTTACATCCCCCCACAAGTTCTCGATAGGGTTCAGGTCGGGAGATTGTGGGAGAAACATGCCCAAATCACTAATTTCGCTCCTCCATGTTCCACTTTTCGTTTGGCCAATGTTGGTGTGCTTTTGCAAACTCCAATCGTTTTCGCAGATGCTTTTTCGTCAAAAGTGGAACTTTCCGAGGACTTCTGGCTGGCAGTTTAGCTTCTAGCAAACGTCTTCTTATCGTAACAGGGCTAACAGATAATTGTAGTTTTTCCTTTATTTTAAAAGAGCTTATTGAGGGACACTGCTTCACAAGCTGAACGATTTTGCGATCAGTTTGCTCCCCCGTCTTTCTTTTTGGACCGCGTGTTTCGGGCTGCTTTTTCCATTTAATGGCATTACTTACCATTTTGGCTGAACATTTCATTAATTTTTGGATTTCTTTGTATGAACAACCCTCCGATCGTAGTTTTTTGATTAGGTTTCTTTTTTCATCGGAGCAATGTTTTCCTCGACCCATTTTACTAACTCTATACAAATTATAAACAATAATTCTACTGTAACTCTAAGCTTTAAATAAACAAAAATATTACCATACCCGAAAAAAATAAATATGTAAATATTTTCCACTTTTGTTTAATTAATATAAAAAGCACTGCTATTTTCATGAACAGCCTTGACTGCAGAATTTCAAGGCATGAGTAATAAATGGACAGACAAGTATGTTTTACAACTTAATAATCTCACACGTCATCATTAAAGTACCGTTAATCAAGAAAAGCTGGTTTACCCCTTCAAAAACAAACGGCATTTATTAAAAAAATTGCTTTTTGTCGAAGTCTTATATTGACTGCTATTACTATGAACACTACTGTATATGATTGGTTTAACAATCGTCTCAGTGTTAAAATATTAAACAATAGTTGCATATAATACAGCTAGATTTTCAAATAGTATAAGTGACTGGGATAACTATACATTTTTAAGAAACCGGTTCAAAAAAGAAATTAACAACGCTAAGTGATTTTATAAAAAATAAAATTGAAATTCAGTTGATCAGAAATCAATGTGGAGAACTATTAAACAATTTGTACTGAAGCAAAAGCAATCGGAAATAAGCAAAGTTGTTTTTGAAAATATAACATACATACATACAGTTGTGTTCATAAAAATAGCAGTGCTCTCCAAATAAAACAAAAAGGCTTTCATTATCAACGTTATAATATATTTCACTTAGATTCTAATAACAATTTAAGGTATTTCATTTATATTAACAGAAAAAATTAAGATTATTTTTTTACCGTTACTTTTATCACAGCGTTTTTTAAAATTTATGGCTGTTCACAAAAATAGCAGTGTATCTGAATGTTCTGAATATATAACGCAAAAAGTTAGAAAAACTGTAAAAAAGTTATATGAAACTATATTGATATTTTAGCTTACCATTAATACTTCGTAGCATAACCATTGTTTTTTATAACGGAAATGCTTCTGCGTGGCATGGAGTCCACTAAAGTTTGACACCTCTCGACTGGTATTGCGCTCCACGAATCTCGCACTACTTCCCACAATTCTTTCGAATTCTTCGGTTTCACTTCATGAACCGCATTCTTAACATCCCCCACAAATTTTCAATCTGGTTAAGGTCAGGGGATTGAGCGAACCACTCCATAACGCATAACTTGTTCTCCTGGAACCATGATTTTGCCCTTTTTGAAGTGTGCTTTGGGTTATTGTCTTGTTGATATACCCAAACCAACGGCATTTCCTCTTCAGCATAGGGTAACATGACCTCCTCGAGAATTTTAACATATTCAGCTGCATCCATTATAGCCTTAATGGGATAGATAGGCCCAACCCCATAGCAAGAAAAGCAAGACCATATCGTAATTTTCGCTCCGCCATGCTTCACTGTTTTCACAGTGTATCGTTTGCTGCATTTTGTGGTATTCTCACATACTCCCGACGACCCTTGGATTCAAAAAGAACGACTTTGCTTTCATCGCTCCACAGAATATTCCTCCATTTCTCTCGTGGCCCATCTCGATGCGCTTTGGCAAACTCCATTCTCTTTGCCACATGCCTTTTTGTCAACAATGGTACCTTGCGTGGACTTCGGTCTGGTAATTTGGCATCCAAAAGACGTCTTCGTACGGTTACAGCGCTTACAGACAGTTCAAGCTTATCTTTAATTTCTCTGGAGCTTGTGGAAGGGTTCTGTTTAGCTAACTAAATAATTTTTCTGTCAGTTCTAACACTCGTAATCCTTTTTGGGCCGCGTGTTTCCGGTTTATTCTGCCATTTTATAGCGTAAATATCTTTTTTGCTAAACATCCTGGTAAGTTTTCCCCTCCAAACGTAGTTTTCTTATTAAACTTTGAGTTTCTTCGTTTCAATGTTTTGACCGACCTATTGTTTATTTTGAGCTAATATTTTATAATTTTTTCTATAATATTGTCTTGAGAATAATAAAAACTACAAATAGTAAAATTTTTACTTACCGAAAAATAAAAAAAGAGAATGTTACACTTTTTAACTTTAAATGCAAGACACTGCTATTTTTATGAACACGCTATATTCAGAGAGCTTGAACAAATGCGTCTACAACGGAAAAAGTAAGATTCAATTACAAACTCAAAGCCTCAAATATAAAAATAAAATACCGTTAGATGCAAATTATTGACTAATTAATAAAGTGTGACCAGCACTGCTATTTTTATGAACACAACTGTACATACATACATATCGTCGCTGTAGATCGAATACCTCGTAACCCAGAAAAAACCGATTTTTAGGTAAATGCAATTATATTGTTAAAAAAATTCCGGATCTAATGAAAAATATCCTGTGAACCTAAAAACTATAATTGCAGAGATACGCGCATAATTAACAACACGTCTCTTATTGCCTCTCATTGATTTGATAATAAGTTTTTTGTCTCTCCTGAAAAATCGACTTTTCTGGGATACGAGGTATTCGATCTACAGCGACGATATATATATATATATATATATCACAATCTCACTTTGGCAAATAGATTCAACAAGTATTTTGTAGACAGCATAATAGAAACAAGTGTTTCGTAAGAAATCCTGCTTCTTTAAATTTTCGAGAAATAGTGCACTCTGATATAAAGAAAGTGTTTGATAGTATAAAAAATAAACGTGATCCTAACCATCTGAATATCGAAATTTTCAAAGACATGATTGATATCATTATTAAAATTGATAAAAATTACAAATCAATCGTTTCGCGACGGCGTTTACCCCAACTCATAGAAAATGTGCCAAATTTCTCCGATCCCAAATGTTAAAAACTCAAGTAAATGTGAAGATTTTAGGCCCATTAATGCCCTCCCTCTCTATGAGAAGGTACTTGAAAAAGTTGTTCACATCTAACTGGAATCATTTATCGACTTTCATAAGTTATCGAGATTTAGAAAACAGCATTCTTGTGAAGGTGCACTTAATATGGTCATTGCAAATTGGAAACAACAGCTAGATTCGAAAACTAAAATAATGTGTTTTTCTTGATTTGAAACAGGCATTTGAGACAGTTGATAGATTTAATAAATATATATTGGTAATAAAATCAAATTTTTTATATACGAGCATTTATATATAATTTGTTTTTATTGTGTTTAGGCAAAAAATTTCACAACATTAATTTATAAATTTAATATGAGCGACGCGTTTCGTTCACACATCCATCATCGGGCATTACTGTTGACTTATTTCACAAACACTTCTCTTTTGTTTTTGATATTTTAGTGTGACCAAGTGTATACAAAAAAAATAAAAATTTAGAACGCGTCATGAACAACTTATTTTTTTAAAGGTAAACAGCCGAGCTGTACAGACGTGCTTCTATTAGTGTCGTGGGGTGCGCACTTGTGGTTTCATTTAATCAGTACAAATCGTTTTCTAAACTCTTTAATCATGCTGTGTTCAATTTGCAAAGTAGAAATAATTGAAAGTGGTGCAATCTCTATCGACTGTTGTGACTGTAAACTTTTTTTTCATGGCACATGTGTAAATATACAAAAAGAGGACATTGAATTTATGTCTGCAAATGGTAAACTTTTCCGCTGTGACAAATGTCGTGTATCACGTCGTCGCCAATCCCTACAACAACAACACATAGTTGAGAACCCACTGCATCTTACAGCTCAATCTCAAACCCCTAAAGAAAAACAGAAAATACAACAACTTCCTCCAACTGACAACAACAAAACTCAGCACTCGTCTTCTTCGCACACACTGAACAATCAGAAAAGCCTATCAAGCGCAAACAATGTTATTTGCTCTCCAACGGTCAAAGGTTCAATAACCCTACAACTACTGTATGAGGAAATATTAAATCTCAAAAAAATCAACACCGAATTCTTAAACACAATGCAGCAGCTTAAAGAAGAGAACAAAACATTGCGTACTTTGGTGGCTAACCTGGAGAGTAAGGTGAACTGGAGGGATCAAAAACAGTTGGAGAATGTCATCGAAATTGTTGGTGTACCCGATCTAAATAACACTAATGCAAGTGAAAGAGCCAACATCATTTTTGATAAAGCATTAAGTGTCTCAGTGTCTGGTAACGATATCAACAAATGCTATGTCAAACGCATCAACAAACAAAGTCGTTCTAATCTCCAATCTGATGCTGACGTTAATATTTTATGTATTCATTTTTTCTTCCCATGAAGTTAAGCAAAAAATAATGATGGCCAAACGAAATGCTAGTAAGAAGCTTAACACTTGCTTATTTAATGATCAAAACAAAACAAGAATATATTTAAATGATTCATTTACAAAATACACAAGAAAATTATTTATGGCAGCTAAGAAAACTAAGGTTGAAAAAAAGTTTAAGTATTTATGGTTTAAAAATTCAAACATTTTTATGAAAAAGGCTGAAGGTAGTGAGGTTATTGTTGTAAGATCATATGAAGATTTATCTTCTGTCCAAAGGCAATAGCATGTTTGACAAATATAATCTTGCATACGATAACCCCACTACCCGAACCATAAGTAGTATTTTTGATGATTCTTTAACATGTAATTCAGATAACAAGTCGTTTCTTATAATTCACCAAAATATACGTAGTATGCGTCAGAATTTCGATTTATTGATAGCAAATCTTGAAGTCTTCACAAAACGGCCGGAAATAATTTTTGTATCCGAAATTTGGATCTATTCATGTGAAAAAAATCATTATAGTATTCCGGGTTATAATTTTTACGCAAATACTAACGATAGCTATTCTTCTGGTGGAGTTGGAGTTTTTGTAAGTAACTTGTTTGATTGCGATGTAAAGGTGATTGATTTTATAAGTGCAGATGTCATTGAGGTGTGTTGCAATATAGAAGGCGAAGTATTTTCGTTTATATGTGTTTATAGATTGCATGCCTTGTCGTCAAATTCTTTTATTGAGGAACTTTTCAATTTTTTGTCCCACAATGCAACTAAAAATCTTGTTATTGTAGGCGATTTTAATATTGATATGTTGACCGATTGTTCAATATCTGATACATATAAAGTACTTATGTCTGAAAATGGTTTTACTTCATACGTAAATAATATTACAAGACCAAGTTCTTATAGTTGTCTTGATCATGTTTTTGCGCGTTTCAAAAATATTCCAGCTGACCTTCCTTATGGGATCAATTTTGATCTGCATATAACCGATCACAATATGACAGGTTTATACCTAGAATGTGTTAAATATAGCAAACTTAGAGTAGACTATAACGTTCAAAACTTGGTCTCCAAAGTAAACTACCAAAACTTAAATAACAAATTGCTTTCTGAGAACTGGGAATGTGTCTTGGCTGAAAATGATGCATCAAAAGCTTATGACCTCTTTCTAAAAATTTTAACTGACCACATAAATTTATCTAGCGTTACAATTGCTCAAAAGAAATCAGAAAAAAGTCTGAAGCCATGGATAAAACAATCTCTCACTAAAAAAATTAAAATTAAAAATAAATTATGGAAAAAATGCGTCAAATATCAATCCAACTCAAATTTAAAAATTCGGTACAAGCGATTGTGCAAAAATATAAATAAGGAAATTAAAGCCGCAAAGCTTAATTACTATCGTTCAAAAATAAACACAGCGAAAGGGAATGTAAAAAAAGAGTGGCAAGTAATTAATAGTATTTTAAACTGTAACAGATCGACTAATATAAATTCTATTGTGCTTAGAAAAGGAAATGAAAAGATTTCAAATCCCATAGATGTCGCGAACGAATTTAGTAACTTTTTTGAGTCGATTGGACAAAATCCTTTCTCTCAAAGTTCTAACGTCTGGAGTAGCTTTTCTGAAAATCAAATGTCACGAAGCAATAGTTTCTTTTTTGATCCAATAACAGGATTTGATGTTTTAAAAACTATTAATTCTTTAAATAACTCATTTTCGCATGGCAGAGATAATATTTCAAATATACTTTTAAAACGAATTGGATTAAACCTAGTTGACATACTATCACATATTTTTAATTTAAGTATTAGTACAGGGATATTTCCAGATGGACTTAAGGTTGGTATAGTTATTCCCCTTTTCAAGAAAGGAAGCAAAGAAGACAAATCTAACTATAGACCAATATCCTTGCTGTCTTCAATTTCAAAGGTATTCGAAAAACTTATTAAAACTAGAATGCTGGCTTATCTGAATAGAATAAATTTTTTTAGTCCAATGCAATTTGGTTTTAGAACTGGACGATCTACAGAAGATGCTCTTTTAGATTTTTTTTGTATTCTGCAAAGTGGTTTAGATCGTAAACATCACTGTACTGGACTTTTCGTGGACATAACTAAACCATAACATCTTGCTGGACAAGCTTGATAAAGCTGGTTTTCGTGGTAGCACTTTAAAATGGTTTGAGTCTTATCTTAAAAATAGAATGCAGTTCGTGAAAGTTCAAAACAGCTTCAGTTACCCTAAAATTAGTCACTTAGGAGTCCCACAAGGTTCTGTACTTGGGCCAGTTTTATTTCTAATTTACATAAATTCTCTTTTCTCACTTCCAATAATTGGGAGAATCAAAGCCTTTGCAGATGACCTTGGAATTGCCTATTGTTCATCTAGTCCTTTAAATCAAATATGTGAAATAAATCATGATGTTCATCTGCTTAGATGTTGGTTTGCGAAACATGAGCTCATAGTTAGCAATAAAACTAAACTTATGTTCTTTAGTCTTACTCGTAAAATATCGCCTGACATTCCCATAGTTTTCCATTCACATGAATGTACTAATTATCAAGTTTGTAGTAAAAACTGCTTTACAATCGAAAGTGTAGAAGACTTTAAATATCTTGGTATTACTTTTGACCAAAATTTAAGCTGGACCAAACACATATCGCTTTTAAAGAACTATTTGTTTTCATCTAATCGCAATTTTTATCATTTGAGGAATCATTGCTCCTTGAAAATGTTGAAGATGATCTACTATGGAATTTTTCATTCAAAATTGGAATATGGTATTTGTTGTTGGGGTGGAGCATATGTGAATCATCTTAAACAGCTTACTGTCTTACAAAAATCAGCGATTCGAAATGTAAGTAAAGCTCATCGACTAGCTAACTCAATGCAATTATTTAGAGACCTGCAAGTCCTACCTGTTCGTCATTCTTTTTATTTTAAAGTTCTGAAAGAGTTTTTTAAAAGATCAGGTTATTTGCAAAGTCCAATTTCGGACTTAAGAAATCTTCGTAGCAACTCAACTTATTTGGTCAATATTCCCTCTTTTCGCACCACTAGTTACAGAAACTCTTACCCAATTATTTCTTGTAAACTGTTTAATACACTACCGGTTAATATTCGTAAGATAAGAAATCTGAATGTCTTTTTGAAAGAATTAAAAGTGTGGCTTCTTGATTTGGATCATCGTGCTATCGAAATGTTAATTCAATTTCCTTTATAATAAACTAACCTTGTTTCTGAAATTTTTATTAAATTTTTTTTTTTGTATTGAATTACGATAATAAATAATAATGTTGAACTTCTTGTTTAATTGTATAAATACAAACCTTTAATTGTACACCCCACACAAAAAATGTATTAATTAGATGTGCCATTAACGCTATTTTGTTCTTAAATAAATTATGGCACTAACTATTCTTATTTTTATATTTAAGCTATTAAGATTTAACATGTAGTTTTTGTAGATAAGAATAAAGAAATTTGAAATTGAATTGAATTGAAGAATAGTTTCAAAACAGCTGAGTTGACACAAAAAATGTAATGAATATGTAGTTCTTTATGGTTAAACTTTACTTTATAATGAAAAAGTATATTATTTATTTTGTTTCTTGATTCTTTATCCAACATCTATAAAATGTTTAGAAACAAAAAAAATGTAAAACGGTCATACAATTCAAATAGAAATATAGTAAATGTCAAACAGCTGACAATGAAAATGAATCTTATTTGAAGTTCATTTTATTTTTTTTTTTTTTTTTTTTTTTATATTATACGCGCACTCAAGGGGTTATGAATACCCTTATAATGTTAAAAACACAGTGCGAGCAATTAGGAAATAAGGATAGGATTAGAAAGGAGATACCGATGCACATTGGTTTTGAATGTCTGCACATTGAAATGAGTGGGAAATACTGAGCCAGGTAAAGCATTCCACATTCGTGTAGTGCGACTAAAAAAAGAATCTCTGTATTTGACAGTACGTCCGAAGTTGGGCTCAAGGGTAAACTGATGGGCATTCCTAGAAGTTCGGGTATTACGGTTGAATTGTTTAAGGGGAGGAATGCAACTGGCTATTTCACTAGAGCACTGTTTATGAAAATAGCGGTAAAATAATGATAGACATGAAACGTTGCGGCGGTGCTCGAGAGATACAAGTGTTTCAGTTAGACAACGGTCGCCTATCATTTTTATAGCTCTCTTTTGAATTCTGTCCAAAAGACTCAAGTGGGTTTTTGGAGCACCTGCCCATATATGGGAATTGTACTCGAGCTTTGGAAGAATAAAGGCTTTATATATAACAACCAGATCAGAAGGGGTAAAATACTTCTTGCATCGGCGGAGAAAACCTAAACACTTAGCAGCATTTTATGCTATCTTTCGCAAATGAATGTTATTCGTTCGAATCTCAAAATTAAGAAAGTTCATTCGAAGGAATAGAATCATTCTAACGAATAGACTATTCATGAGAATGTCAAAATAAGCATGAATAAGTCAACAGTAATGCCCGATGATGGATGTGTGAAAATCCGAAACGCGTCGCTCATATTAAATTTATAAATTAATGTTGTGAAATTTTTTGCTTAAATACAATAAAAACAAATTATATATATATACATAAAAAATTTGATTTTATTACCAATATATATCATCATATAATAAAACGGCAAACATTTCGATAAATTTTATATGGTTGGAAAGCCACAGTTACGGAGATGTGCAGAATATACTTGAGACACGCATTTACACACTGTGGGTCATTTTTGTTTTTGCACTGGCGAACACTTTGCATATTACATAAAATAAAATTTAATTTAACAAATTTGCTTGAAAACACTGCCAATAATATAAATGATAAATAAAAAAAATTGGCACTCGAATTTCTAGAGCTGGGTCGGCTAGTTTATTAAATACTAAGAAACAACATGGAGACTACTACACTTAATAAGTTGATATTTATTTGAAAAACTTGAAAGTTCGTGAAAAATCACTAGCGTTGATGATCTCATATCTATCTGGTCGAAAACAGAAAACAAAAGTGAAAAGACGAAATATTAATTGACATTGGTGTACAACAGGGGCCCATTTTAGACACGTTTCTTTTTAACGTTTATATCAATGACATCGGCAGTGCAATAACAAATAGTGAATATGCATTGTTTGCTGATGATGGTTTGTTGAACACTGATGGAAAAATAATAGAAACATGATTCTTCTGTCCCTTTTTTTTAAACAAAAAGTTTATTGGAAAGAAATTGAAAATTAAAAATACATAGAATAAGTCTCTATAAAGTTTAAAATATACACAATATTTAATTTATTAATAAAAAAAAAGTAGTAATGAGCCATTTTACCCTGGAAAAAAATAATAGAAACAATATTATAATTGTGTTTTTCTTTTTGGTAAAGAGTTGCTTAATAGGGGGTGGCCGTGGCACGATGGTTGTGTGCTCGCCTGTCAACCTCATGATCACAGGTTCGATCCCTGCCGTCGTCTATGTCGTTTTAATGCCATTAAAACCTTCTAAAAATTGTCATCAATGGGTTGCTGGTTTACTCATTACATGTTGTTCAGTCATAACACTAACAACATGTAATTGAGTTAAGCTAGTATGCCCAACAAGGATGAACACGAATAAAATAATGTGAATTATAAACGACATAGAAATAAGACACGGCATTTCAGCCGCCATCCCTGGAGATAAAAAATATTTGAGACAACAAATAACAGTCTCAGAACATCGTGCCACACATCTTTCCTATCCTTCTTTCTCTTCATTAACTTCACGCCCGCGCTGTGTTGAAACATTTAAAGGGTAAAAAAAAAAAGTTAAATTGGTTCATATTCGTTTAGTACTTGGTCGTTGCACCTTTATTTTTAATGACGGCTTCACATCTCCGCCCCATGGAATGGACCAACTTAGCGCATGTTTCGTAAGGTATGGAATACCATAAATTTTGTATCACAGACCACAGATCTTCCTTATTCTTGGCTCTGAAGTCTCCAATTTTCCTCTTAAGATGCCCCACTCCATAATATTTATTTTATTTAATTGGCATGTTCTCTTCGGCAAATGGCAGCATAACTTCATTTATGATTCGGACGTAATCAATAGCACACATTTTGTCTTTTATCCAAAAAATTGGACCAACCCCAGATGTTGAGAAGTACCCCCAAACCATGATATTTCCTCCACCATGTTTAACAGTCTTTTTTGTGAACCTTGGATCGAATTCTGCGTTCTTAGGTCGTCTGACATACATTTTGCCATCGGAACCAGATAAATTTATCTTCGTTTCATCCGACCATTTTTTCCAATTTGCTCATTGGGCGTGTTTATTTGCTAAATTCATTATCTGCAGAATATTTTTCTTGCTCAAGAATGGTACTTTTCTCCTCCAGGAAGCCTTACTTCTATTAGTCGGTTTCTTATTGTACGACTTGAAACAGGCGCATTTAGTTCAATTTTCAAGTCATTTGAAGAAGAAAAAGGCGTTTTTTTACACAGTCGTACCAATATCTTATCAAACCGCGTTGAGGTCTTTCGTTTTCTTTCCTTGTTTCTGGTTTTGGACTTGAATAGAGAGCTGTTAATATCTTCTTTTTTGAACAATTTAATGCTTGTGCTATTTCTTCCATAGTTTTCTCATTTTTCTATCATTTTTTCCAGGCGAAATTATCACTTAGCTCATGTTTTTACCATTAAGTCTAAACAAAGAGCTAATGACAACAAACGGCTGCACCATTTCAAAGTCATGTTAGGTGCAATTAATACATATATACAAATTAGAACCGAGGAAGACATAATTGTATGTAGTTAATAATGGTTGATCATTATGTAAAGCTTTGTTTCTATTATTTCTTCCATCACTGTATATTGGTTGTAAAAATTTAGAGGAGGGTATCTCAAAAATGAAATTCGATTTAAATAATCTTAGTCTTTGGCTTAAATCAAATAAACTAAAACTGAATGACGCAAAATTTTAAACAGTTCTCGTTTAAGCAATAAAACCGGCTCTAATTAATGCAGTCGTTTAGCTTAGAGATTTGTCTTTTTCATAATTTTAAACACGTTAGACATCTCTTCTAACTAATGTGGGTTTTACAAAAGAACCTAAGCGATTTTACGTTGAAGAACCCTTAATTTGAAAGATACATAACTCAAACCTAACTACATAAACAAAAAAAAAAATAAAAAGAACAGACGACTTCAAACCAAATAATTTTTCGCCGAAAAAAGTACACTTTATATACTATCTCGGTACAGATTTTGATTGTTTATAAGTTATTTCCATTATTTTAGATAGAAATAAAGTATAAATCGCAAATTCACAGCATAAAAACTCAATTTGTTGTTTGAAAGTGCAGATTCATTTAGCTATACTCGTCTCGGCATGCATACATAAGATATGTATGTACAGATTTGTTAATCGTAGAGCACTTTCGTACGATTGTTTCGAATTTATAATATTCAGTGATTCAGTCTATTTACAAAGAACATCTTTAAAAAATCGAATAAAACATCAGTAAACATTTTTTCTTCTATTTGCTTTGGTAAGAAACGACCATTGTCAATATGGTTTAAAGTATACTTTTAAAAGATAAACTAGCTATTTGCTGCTGTAAGACTAGCTCTTTAACGTTAAAGTATAGTATATCGTCCCCTTTCTGCGTTAACCTCGTAACTACATTTTTCGGCAAATTCGTTTTTTATATAACACCACTGTCTAGGGCCCACAGAATAATAGAGCTAAGTATGAATGTTAAAATGATTCATCTAATCTATTTTACCGTTAATTTTTTTTCCTCGTAACTACTCTCATGTTAAGTTTCGATGAGAACCTCGTATGTACTTGGTGAGGCCTTAGTTTCTTCATTGTTAATCTTTTTTACACAGTTAACGACAAGTCAAAAGTACCGTTATTCAGATTTAGCTTTGAGGCAGATAATACATATTATTATTAATTAGGTACCTTTAGAGCGAATTTAAGCTTTGTATGTGGCGCAAGCTTTTTGATCATCTGTTTTATATATATTGGATTTGGCTTAGTACTAAGGTTATAAATTTAATAAAAATATAAAATAAAAAACACAATATGGATCGGTAAATAATATATGTATGTATGTATGTAAATTAATTTCTTTTTTTTTCTATATGAATACTCTTCAAAATGTTCTCGTTATCGTGTTGAATTAAAAGTCTTAACAAAGAATTTTAAACTTTAAGGCACCTGTTGGATGGCGAATTTAACAACAATACAAATATTACTGAACCAGGCACTTCTAAACCAGCAATTTTAAATAAACATGTTTTGGTGTTAGATGAAGCAAAAGGTGAACTGAAGTTTATTGAATGTGAAATCGAAGACAATATTCGTACATTAGACTACGAACACGAAGGCTTCATCCTTGATGATCAGACCGGACTATTTATTGAAAAAAAACGATAATCAAGATTCCATTACTTCTGATTTATCAAGCTGTTGTCAACCCTCATCAAAATCTTCCTTTGTTGATTATAACAGGTCTAAACGCAGAAAGCTTGATCTAGATGAAAATTTCGGTCTTATTTCTAAAAAAGAAGGAAGAAAGGACAGGGTAGACCGGAGAAATGGAAGAAGAATATAGTCGCAAAAGCACGGCAAAAAGGAAAGCAATACTAATGTTAAAAAAAAGAAAAAGGAAAGATAGTCGCGAAACAAAAAAGACAAAAACGTGGGCTCAGGCCTCGTTCTGATTCCGCTAAGTGTAAAATGAGCAAGCATTTTAAATGTTATGAAATTCCTGAAACGCAAAGAAAACAATTATTTAATTCTTTTTGGAAAAACATGTCTTGGAAAGAGCGAAAAGTGATGATTGGAGCTCTTGTAGAAAAGCAGTCCATAGCTCGTCGTACAGGTGGTGATAATTCAAGACGGAACTTAACTTTAAAATATAAGTTGAAAGTTGAAAATATTGCTTTACGAGTCTGCAAAAAAATGTTTTTAAATACATTTAATTTGGGAGAATGGACGGTACGAAATTGGGTTTTAGAAACCAATGACTTTGGAATTCCTTTTCAAACGGAAAAGTCGAAAAAGAAAGAATCCGCTACCAACTTAAAAAAAGAAAGAACATGTCAAAGATTTTTTTAGCGGGCCTACCTACGCTTGAATCTCACTATTGTAGGCAAAAAACAATATTTTGACAAACAATATTTTGATTTCAGCTACACATCTTTTAAAGATGTTTACAGAATGTATGAACATTTTGCGAAGGATACAAATATTCCAAATAATGAAAGATCATCGTATTTATCCATTTTGAAGACAGCACATTCTTCTAACATTGGATTGTATAAGCCAAAAAAATATGAATGTGATGTATGCTATAGTTTTAAGAACGGAAACATTGACCAAGACATATATAGTCAACATGTTAGCAACAAAAATAAAGCAAGGTTGGAAAAAGATAATGACAAAGAAAAAGCGTTAAAGAATGAAATAAATGCTTATACTTTAGACGTTCAAGCTGTCCAATCGATACCTTTCATAGCTGCATCAGCTACATACTTTAAGCAAAAGCTTGATGTGCATCAGTTTACTTTTTTTAATTTGAAAACATCAGAAGTTCATTGCTACGTATGGCACGAAGGAGAAGGTGGAATGGGTTCTAATGTTTTTGCTTCATGTGGTTTTCATGTTTTGGAAAATGTTTGTGATCTTAGTGTTCCAACAGTCCTGTTTAGCGATGGATGTAGCGCACAAAATCGAAACGTCAACTTAGCTAATCTTCTACAATTCGTGGCGATAAAACGTAATACGACGATTTATCAAAAGTATTTGACGGTTGGACATACCCAGATGGAATGTGATTCTGTCCATTCTGTGATCCACAGGTCATCATCATCATCGGCTCGACAACCGGGTTCCGGTCCTGGCCTCTTTCAACAAGTCTCTCCACCTATCCCGGTCTCTAGCCGACGCCATCCAGTTGCGCACCCCAAGGCTTCGGGCGTCCTGGTCTACGCCATCTCTCCAGCGCAAGCATGGTCTACCACGCTGTCGTCTACCATAGAATGTACCACAAAGAACTTTCCGAGCAGGTTCCTCTTCGCTCATGCGAGCTAGGTGCCCTGCCCACCGGAGTCTACCGAGCTTAATTTTTGTCACGATATGCTTTGACAGACTATAGTAGTGATCCACAGGTAACAGATCTTAAATGCATAAGATATGATTCCACGGGTATGTATTATAAACTTGATTTCGACAATGATTGGATATTATCTCCGGAAAGGAAAGCGAAAATAGATATTTCAAAAACTATTTTAAAATCACTTTATGAAAATTCCAAACCTTTGCCGTTAAAAAAATATAACGACTTACAGAGTTTAAAGAAACTACTTCCAAAAGATTATCACGGATTTTATGATAACCTTAAATTTAATTCTAATAAAGAATAGAAAGGTTTTGAGATTTAATTTTGTTCCCTTTTTAAGAATAAAATCTGTTACTTTTATTGAATATATTTTTTAGTTCATAAGTTACTTGTAAATAAATGCTTATAAATTATGTACATAAATAACATGCAAATGTATTTAAATAACATATTCTTTGAGTTGTATCTTGATATTTAATTTAACAAACCATTTCATCAAACATTAAATTCGCTTTTCAAATAATTTTAAAATTTAATATATTTTAGATATAAGATTTTATATGAATTCATTTTTTTATGCTTCAGCTATTTTTCTAACCTTGAGTTTAAATTTTCAGTTATTTTAATTTATTTTAAATAAGAAAAAGAACCTCGTATCTGCATTTCGGTAAATCAAAACATAAGAGACGGATACTCGTATGTAACAAAAACAGTTAAAACAAGTACTTTTGTCATGTCCTAGCAAAATTAAAACTAGGAAATACTTACAACTGTAAAATATAAATAGAAAACAAATAAAGTATCGTTTTTAGGTTCCATTGACAGAAACTACACGTTTCTTTCGTTTCCTGAAAAATTGTGTTTTTGTAGATACGAGGTTAACGCAGAAACGGGACGATATGTCCTTTAAAATTAACAAAAAGTCGGTTCTCGTTTTATACTCAATATTATGAGTCGACTCCCATTCTAAAATTTATTTACAGTAGGTTTTAAATGTTTAAAATTTTGCGCCAATGTGTCTAAAACAAAAATGATGATTATTGGTAACAATGTTATAAACGATAGTGTGATAAATATTAAAGAAGATAATGAAGATCTAGAAAAAATTTCTGAAGTTAAATACCTGGGTGTTGTCATAGACAATAAATTAACATTTAATAAACATATTCACCCTTATTACGATAGGCGTTTTTCTAAAACGCCAACTGTCGTTTTAGGAGTCGTGTCGTTTTTGTTTTGGTATTCCGTAACTAAAACGCCAGCGTTTCTCTCGCTCTTACATTCCACAATACATTCCAAACATCTGACATATCAAATTGTTTGCAAATTGAATAATTTGGTTTTGAAAATTATATTTGTGTGAATTTGTTTCAAAAGTAAGAAAAATGAACAGTGTAGAAAGTTATTTTTCTTGGAGCACCAGTGACGACGAAGAAGAAGAAGAAAAGAAAGATTTGATTTGGCTGCCACAAAGTATGTTATTAAATTAAAAAAATATATATTCAGTAGGTAATTCTACCACTGGTTTTGATTTTTTATTTTATCGCATTTGTAACACATTCAAACTTGCTGATACCCTTCGATTTTTTGCAAAAGCGAGCTACCAAAAGGGGTTGGGAACGAATTCAATTTGGGACTATCCCAGACAAGCCTAAACAACATTCTTAAGGAAATACCTGCTCACGTTTTATCTTTGCCAAGTTGTAATTTCTACAAATTCTTTTATTTTCCATTTTAATCGGATAGATAAATACATATATAGAATAGATAGATCGCTTGATATAAATATTTGTATATACACATATGCATATGATGGAGGAGAAAGAAATACTTGGCCTTTGGGTATGTGATTGTGACTGATAACAGTTCAAATAAAAATACATTTTTGCAGGAGATGCTGGGTACCTACTCGAGCCTTTTCTTGTAACTCCTTATAGATTTGTTATTTTCACTCTTAACAAAGAATTTTAAATTATAAAAACTAAAATAAATTTAAAAAAATTATATTTTGACTCCTGTCGTCAACAAATTTCTAGACGACAGATTTCGGCATTTTTACAGACGTTTTTTGTATGGAAACGACTAACGGAATACCAAAAACAATATAGAGAACACGTTCCACAAGAGAGAATCGACAAATTGACGTTTATTTGGCGTCGAACGCCTTACGTAATACCAAATTCACACTGACGTTTTTATTTTGGCGTTCAACGCCTTACGGAATAGGGCTGATTGACTATATAGTGAAGAAAATATCGAAATAGACAAATCTACTAAGAATTCGCAAAAATATTTCAACTGTTAGTGCAATAAACATTTTTAATGCTTAATAAAACCACATTTTGAATACTGTCCATCAACTCTGTTTCTGGGCAATCAAGAAATGATCAATAGACTTCAAATGCTCCAAAATAAAGCAATGCCAACAATTTTAAAGTGCTGGCCAAAATTGGCTATTCTACAAGGAACTTCGTTTTTTTGAAAACAACTTAAGAAGATTCAAACGTCAAATTGTAAATTTTGTTAAACTCCAAAATTAATTGTATAAAATTATTTGTTATTTATTTTGATATTGTGATGATGTTGTTTAAATTATTTATTATTTGTAAAACAAGTTTATTTATTATATTAAGATGATGTTCTTTTAAACACGCAAACAAAGAAAAATGTACATTATTATTATTAACTTTTGTAATTAAATAGTTGGAAATACTAAATAAACATATGTAAATACTTACATACATACAGTTGCGGTCAAAATAATAGCAGTGTAATCTTACCATTGACATATTTTAGTACAAACTAAGATATAGGCAACTTTTTAAAATATTCTAGCACTATTTTTGTAATAGAATATTTTATCTTTTGTTTCCAGAGTAAAATAAAATGCACGACTGGGTCGCACGAACTTGCTCCTATGTAATAGACTAGGAATTTTAAAAACAAATGTTATTAGAGAAAACTGTTCATAAGGATAAAATTAAATTTTTAAATTCTTTTAGAGACAAAAACAGAATGCTATGCAAATATGAATTTATGCAAGAACAAAAATTATAAGTTCTTGTAGTGGTTTCTTAAAAAAAAAGGTTTTATCTACAAAATTTTGGTATGCTTACTTTAAGTTTTTATTACTGTACGAATGAAAATTAAATTTCCAAAAAAAAATATTGCACCGTTTTTGAAATATCGAATTTTCCGAAAAAAAAAATGACTTTTTTTTTCAAAAATTCAAAAAATCTTTTTTTTTTAAGTTTTGAAATGCAATGGATTTTAGACTTTTTACAAGCATCTCTACAAAAAATTTCATTAAAATCCGTCATGTAGATAATGAGTAATTCAAAATTTAAAAAAATAGTTCTATGGTAGGTAATATAACTATTTTTTTAATTTAATTTAATTTTAATTTGTAATATCTTAATTTCAAATTTTTTTATTAAATTAAAGATCGTTAAAATTAATTGAAATAAAAAATTTTTTATCAAAATTCTAGGCTCCGTTTTCGAGAAAAATACGATTTTTGAAATTCATTTTTTGACATGGTGGGTACCTTTATTTCTAGGTAAAATAAATTTTTTTTTCATACGTCTTGTAGACTATGTTGATAAACTTTTATTTATCAAGTTTGAAAAAAAATTAATATAACGTTTTCGAAATATTGAGTTTTGAAAAAAAATTTTTAAATTTTTTTAAAAATCCAAAACAAATTTTTTTGAAAATTTGAATACATAATTCTATTTAAATTTTTGGGGAGCTTTAGCATAAAAAAAATGGTTCTTTGGGGGTACCCTCAATATCCATTTTTCGGAAAAAAAATTTTCATGCAGTACCTAGCTTTGACTAAATAAATTTTTTTTGTATCTTTTTTTTCAAATCTGTCGTGCAGTTTTTGTGAAAAAAAAATATTTACAAAATTTCGTAAAAAATTCGTATGGCAGGTACCGTTATTTTTGGTCTTAGAAAAAAAAAAAAAACGTGTGGGGGGAAAAAATTAAAAATAATATCTACCAAGTTTAAAGAAAATCGGCCGAGCCGTTTAGGCTGTACTCGAACCGACAGACAGACAGACCGACAGACAGACCGACAGACAGAATTGCGAGACCCACTTTTTTAGTCTTCGCTATCATCGTAATGTCAACTTTGATCAAAATCTCGAGTTCGATTTTTTTTACGAATGCATAACTTGCCTTATAGAACCTATAAGTCGCAAGTAAAAAAGCCATATCATAACGGTTTTGTTCCAAAGGTCATTTGATTTCACTTAAAGTGTATTTTTTCGCAGTCAAAATAATAGCAGTGTTTAATAGTTTGTGAATTTTTTTCATTGTTTTTGAATCTTAGGAATATTTTTTTTGTTTGTTGTTGAAACTGAAAGGTAAGGTATAAAAACCCATAGTTTTCCTACATTTATATCCCTTCAAACTTACAGTATGGGTCGTAATAAGCATTGCACATTTCGAAAATGCGGCGAATCATACGCCAAGATGATTATTAACGCAAAAAAATATACAAAAAACCCCGAAACCAGGGCCAGAAAAAAAGTTATTTCTCCAAAATCAGAGAGGAGAACTATGAGATACTCAAGGGTCTCTCCCCATTTGCCGGCCACGGAAATAAAAAAAACAGCTAAATCTAAGCGCTAGTTTAGAAACGTACAGAAGAATATTGCGGGAGAATGATCTCAATGCCAAAAGCCCAAGGAAGGTTCCTCTTTTGACAAAAAAAAACACATCGCCAAAAGAGTGCAGTTTGCCAAAGCCCATGTCGATAAGCCCCTACAGCATTGGCGAAATATTTTATGGTCTAATGAGAGCAAAATTGTTCTGTATGGTGGTTCTGGTTCTCGGGAATATGTGCAACGCCCACCTAATGCTGAATATGTGTCTAGGTATACGCGGAAGACTGTAAAACATGGCGGTTCAAGCATAATGGTATGGGGTTGTTTTTCCTATCAAGATGTAGGGCCCATATATCGCATAAATGGTGCAATGGATCAGCATCTTTATGTGGATATTCTTCTAAGAACAATGCTGCCTTACGCAGAAGAGAAATTGCCAATAAGATTCTTTCAGCAAGACAATGACCCAAAACACACGAGCAAAAAAGCCAAAGAGTGGTTTCGAGTCAATGAAGTTTCTGTTATGGAGCGCCCTGCGCAATCCCCCGACTTGAACCCAATAGAGAACTTTTGGGCAGATGTCAAGAAATTCATTTCAAATGCAAAATCCTCCAATAACAACCAGCTTGGGGAAGCAGTGGAGACTGCATGGAGAAATATTTCATTGGAGAGATGTCAAGCTTTGGTGGACTCAATGAAGAGAAGTTGCGAAGCTGTCATAAGCAATAAGGGGTCTACCACCAAGTATTGACGTAAGAAATACAAATACATTTTGTTTTACTTTTTAGTCCAATGTAATTTTCTAATTTTCTCCATTTTTATGAATACTGCTATTTTTTTGACTGGGCTATTTTCTTATACATTGAAGATATTTTTTTTTAAGTTTTTTTTCGATATTTTTAAATCTTTCTTTTATAATTGATTTCATATAAATGTAACCTAATAAATAAAATTTTATTATAACGTTTCATGAGCACCATCTTTCTTTTTTTATTGAATATTTCTTGGAACTATTTTCACTGCTATTATTTTGAACGCAGCTGTACATACGTTTTTCTTAGTATCGTGCTTACTTCATATGACTCTTTGACATTTACAAACATCAAAACAGGGGCCAAATTACCGCTTCAGTGACCAAGTGAGTGAGTCCCATCAGTGATCGAATGAAAACGTCAAATTAGGGTAATCGATTGCTCGATGACGTAAGCGGTAATGCCAAACTGACATAATTCAGTCACGTATTACTCGATAACTGATGCGGTAGTTTGGCTCAGGTCTGTCTACTTAGTTTTTTGCATGAACTGCCATTACTTTAGGTGTGAAGCAATTTATTAAGAATTGTTTTAGTACGATACTAGTTAGAAAATGTTTAAAATTAACAATGAGTTAGTAAACTACTATAAAGTTAGCAAATTGTTAAGTAGTATCATACTAACACCTTAATAATAGGCTGCTTAAAATTTTGCGCCAATGTTGCCTACTTAGTGCAGTTTATGAGAAGTAGTTTTGATTTTTTGTATACGAATTTGGAGGACACATTTAGTCTGAATATTGGCAACATTGACATTATTAAAGATCAGCTGATTTCTGTGTGTACTAAGCTTTTATTGTATTGTTTTGAATGAAATTAAATATTTTTACAATTTCGTTCGTTTGTTCTTCGTTTCATGGCAGAGAAGTTACCAGAAGTGCAATGATTATAACTTCAATAAACTCGGTAAACTTTAAGTCGTAATAAAATTAGATATACGCTGCAGAAACATATGCATACATATTCAAATAAAAAGAAAGACTAATTTTTCTATTATGCAAGATCGCATACAATTATGAAAAAATACATTTAAGATATCCACTGGGGTACAAAACAAGAAAATTACAATTATTTTGTGCGGTAATTTTTACTAACAAAGTATAATATAACAAATAATGTGGTGTTTTTCTAGATGTATGCAACACTTACTGTGCACACTTGGTAACACGCTCCATTTTTTGTCTCAAAAAATTGTAGTTTTTCCTTTTGTTGTTGCATGAACTGCCAAACAATTGTATTTATTATTATTATATTTCTTCCCACCAATGCAAACAGAATTTAAAATTAATCCGTTCACTTGGGAAGACGCATGGATTATTTCAGTTAGTTGTTGAATGATCTGCCCTGTGAGTAATTTCTCTTAACGAGATTACACTGTTACAAGTTTTCGTTGAAAAACATTCAATATCAACACACTTTTAAAATGTGATAGAATGACACCAAGTGACCAAATGATGCAATCCTTAAGATTATTTAATAAAAGGTGGTTAAATTTTAAGGGCCGATGTTGAATGTGAACCACACCTAAACCTCAAGTTTTTTTCTGCATTTCATTTGACATTTCTCAATTTCAGACTAACTCAATTTGAACCATGGAAAGATACACAATCGAGCAAAGCGTTAAAGTTATTCAGGCTTATTATGAAAATGGGCGTTCAAATCAAAATGCATATCGTGCACTTCGTGATTTTTTCGGTCAATTTAATCGTCCAAATGTGCGTACAATCGGAAAAATCGTGCAAAAATTTGAGCAAACCGGGTCTGTAGGAGATGTGAAAACACCAGTGCATGCTCGTACAGCTCGTACTGCTGAAAATATTGCTGCTGTTCGCGATAGTGTGGCTGAAGAACCGTCCACCTCAACTCGTCGTCGTGCCCAACAATTGAACCTCTCACGCTCGTCGTTGATGAACATTACATTACACAGCTAACGAAACAATGGCTCTTTTGCGCGACAAATTCAATGGCCGTGTTATCTCACGTGGTGGCGATGTCAATTGGCCGCCAAGATCATGTGATTTGACACCGTTAGACTTCTTTCCTTGGGGTTATTTGAAAGAAAAGGTGTACGTCGATAAGCCAGCAACAATTCAAAAGCTAAAGGATGAAATAATTCGGCACATTAACGGCATAGAACCTCAGTTATGCCTCAACGTCATCGAAAATTTGGACCATCGGATGGAGGTGTGCCGCCGAGGCCATTTGGCCGATATGTTGTTCCATACATAATTGAACCATACCAATATTATCATGATGTAAAAAGAAATGACAATAATTTCCTAAATAATTTGTGTTTTATTCAAAATCAACATCGGCCCTTAAAATTTAACCACCTTTTATTAAGCAATGTCTTACATTTAATTCACTAATAATGATTATTAAAATCAAACATAACGGGGCCTATCGTGAATAAAATTTCCCTGGAAATTGTTCCCAGTCGCCAGCTTACAATGAACAGTGCAGAAGTATTGACCTTTCCAATTTTCGAAGATGGGGAAAATTCCGAGGGAAATTTTGTTCACGATAGCCCCCAACATTTATCTAGTATCTTTTGAGAAATCTTGGTGACTTTCGGCTTTCCTTGTACATAAAGGATTGCAGCTGTTCAATAATGTTCCTAATGATGTGAAAATTATAACTGGTTTGAACATTAACTACCTTCTAAAAAACCAACTTAATTTAAGAACAAATAATTGGAAATAGAATTAAGTTTGAAAAAAAAAAAAAATAAAAAATAAATTACACTACTACAAAAAATGTTGTTTCGTAGTCCGGAGTTGGATTAAGAGGTTCAGCGATTACCAAATTGAAAGTTTCAAAAGCTATGGATGTCAAAAACATTTGCAGGACTTTATCTGAAACTGTATTGGAAAATTATATTATAATTGATTGAAAGTGTTGCAAGGGTTACCGCCAACAATGTTTGTGCCCTGGGCACAGAATATTCAAGTGATCCTAATAGTGTACATACGCTTTGGGAATTGTTATACGAGATTGCTTTTAATGTGTGCAGTGTGACTGAGACAACTACTTGGACTCCTTAAGAACCCATAAGAATAAACAAAATTTTTATAAACATTACGAAGTCGACAGTGTCAATTTTTCGTAATCAAAAACATCTGAGCCTAAAGATTCTTTTCGCTCAAATGGTGCAGCAGACGACAAAACCGCTCGGCCAACAGTAGGAGCGTTCAAAGGAAAAACGTGTGCAAAGAAACCTGTCGAATTATAATATATAATATAATATAATTGATCAAAGTTCATTGAGATGAATCCATGAAGCCGTTTAGATATCGTAAATTGTGGAACGATGTGTTTTCAGTGTCTCAAAAAGCATAGAAACGTATGTCGCTTCTAAACGTAGTGTAATACACGATCAGAAGTCCAGTGTTTCTGAATCGAAGAGACGGATTTTTAAAATCAATGCTTTCCTATATGAGGCTTCAACCAGTAAGTACATTAATAAGGAAAGACATTGCAAATCAACTTAGACTAACAAGTAAGTCAGAATCTCAGCATTGAGGGACAATCGAGAAGAGTAAAAGTTAACATATCCGGAGCTTATCAAAACGAATTTACGTTGAACAACGTTAGAACTATTGAGTCGTTATCTTTGCCAAATCAACTATCAACAATTTTCAAATAAATATTCTCACCTCCGAAACTTGCCAGTGCTGTTTAATGTCGGCTTGGTTGGACAGTCTTTTTCTGCATAGGTCTCAAATGTAGCGTTGATACTGAAATGCATTGTTTTCCATTGCGAATGTCAAATTGGAGAAGACAACTTACATGAGATAGTGAAAGAATTTTTGTTAGTTGATGGCCTTGGTGACTTACATAAAACAAGGCTTCTTTGGCATCATGAAAAAACAAAATTACCAGATAGTCGACCGATAGCGATGTGATCACTACAAGGCTTAGAGTAGAGCTTGAGATCAGACTCAGCATTAATGAAGAAAGTGAAGCAGCAGTTTAAAAAGTATTTGGATAAAGGTCATATCCGAAAGCTCACACCAAAAGATCGAAATTGGTATCTACCGATGTTACCTTACAGAACGCTAACAAACCAGATAAGGTCCGGCTGGTGTGAGGCGTGACACAGAACACGATGTTAGTATGTATTATGAAAGGAATGGACTTAAATTCTTTTCTTTATGGGAATTTTTTGCGTTGTAGACAGCGAAATATATGCAAAGCTGCAGATAATAAAGAGATGTTCCACCCATTGCTTATCTCAGGACATGACTAGCATGTATTGAGATGAGGTATTTGGGTGACAGCAACGAACTTATGTCTTGCAAGCTATAACCTTCGAGTCAACTTGCTTTCTGAGCTCGGCACAATATATGAAAAATACAAATGCAGACATTTAAAGACGTTTCGACGGGCAGCACCCTGCATCATCCACAATTATTAAGTCAATGACTTGCTGGATTGTGTGGATACAATCACACAAGTTAGCAAAATTCATCAGCACGTAGGTTACCAAATATGCAATTGGAAATCGAATTCAAAGAAAGTAATGGAAGTTCATAACCCAGTCTCCAAAGATGTCAGTGTCAAGATGCGGCTTGATTAAGAACACTACTGAAACATATGATGCAACCAAATGACTGCGAACGCCGAGTTTTAAACCACACGATCCTTGGTTCCAAAGACAACTTTTCATATCATGCAGATACCGAAGAATATTTTAAACAAAGAAAAACTGTTTGGTGTTCATGTGACTTACGATCCAATTGTTGACTTGAAACGACTTCTCAATTGTATGACGCACGTTTTAAAGTTTGTTAACAATATAAAACAAAGCCTTTTAAAGCAAAATGGTATTATAACACAAGAAGAGTTGCGATTATTAGAAATCAAGCTAATAAAGAAGGCACATGAAGATGCTTATTCAAATGAGATAAATGATCTTAAGAAGATTATATCTAATAGACTCCAACATACAGTTGAAAGATGTAGCCAAATATATAATTTCTCCCCCTATTAAGATAAGAATAGTCTGAATTGAGGTCATAGAAGAATTGATATTGTAATTCACTTGCAACATGAAACGCGACGTCCGATCATACTCCCAAGAGGTCATTAAGTAAAAGAACTTAATTTTCTATATTAGCATCAGCTTTTTCAGCATTAAAATAGCTTTTTGGACCTCTCAATTTTAGAACAATTTTATGTTCCGAGGCCAAGTCGTTAAAGCATTTCTTGCCAATACAAATGTGGAATTGTTGCCGTGGCCGCAATACTCACCTAACCTTAACATCATTAAAAACCTTCGGCAAGAAATAAGAAACCTGTAAGGAACTGATTGCCACAATTAAAAATTTCATTACATTATTAAATTGTTAAAAAAATTCTTCGATTAAAAGTAGAATTTCTGATGTAATTTTAAATCGTGGAGATTGTACAAAATATTAAATGTCCGAATTAACCATTATACAAAAAAAAGTGTGAATAAAGAGATCAAAATAACCCTCAAGTTGCCATCACTTTTCTGTAATTTTTTTTTAGTGAACTTAATAAATTAATATTAAGCAACGTCTTAAAATCCTGAGAAACCGTGAAGCGGGTTAGGCAAGGTACTTTTTATTTAAAAAAAAAAAACTTAAAAGCAACCCAACTGCTACCAAAAACTTTTTCATTCATATAATGATCAAAAGTGTTGCAAACTTTTAGTTAAACGCAATATTTGCTTTTAATTTCTTTATTATTATTAATATTTATTAATAAACAATTAAAATTACAAGCTAATACAAAAAATTAACAAGCCTAGCTGTAGACTATTGGCTTTTTTGGTTGGGGATTCAAATTAACCTATGCTTGGATTCTTGAGGATTTCATATATTGAGTTGTTTTCGAATATTTTTTGACTGCGACAACGGACAATGTTTCAAAATATGTTTTTAATCAAAATGGGTGTTGCAAGTGGAGCAGGTTGGGGGGTCGTTTTTGTAGACGAGGTGTTGATGCAATGCAGTAGTGTGCCCAAGTCCAAGTCTAGCACAGTTGCTAGTTTCTTTAGGTAAATATTGTTGTTAAGTAAATCAAATTCGCTTGAACTTCTTATGTGTCGATTCCCTTTACACATTAGGGATTTCGATCCCTTGTCAAATTCTTTCTTTGGTGTGTATACATGTAAATCCCTCTTCAAATACAGATTCGAAGAATTTGATCTGTCAAAAAAAAAATCGATTTTTTTGGTGTGAAGGAACGTAAAATCAGTCGAGATCGAAATCTTCAAACAGAAATTGATTTCTCATGTGTAAAGGAAATCCACATTAAATTTACTTCTTTAAATACACTTTCTCGTATTTTATGATTGTTGCAGTGCATATAATAAGGTTAGATTGAGTGTACATACTTTAATTGTTTTTGTTAATAACAATTTCCGCGTTATTTTCGTATTTTGTAGCTCAGTAAAGATACATATTGGATAATGGAAATCTATTATATACAGAGGAAACCTTTAAAAATAAATACAAACGTCATCTTCACATCAAACACAAAATCCATTTTACTACCAAAATCTAGAATGACCGAATTCCGTCAAACCTCTTTTGTAATTTCCTTCTTTTAAAACTTCGATATTAAGTTGAACTAGTCGATAGGATCTCAGAAATACTTTTAAGAGAATACATTAATTAATCCTTTTATTAGCTTTGATTTTGTAAGATGCTGTTTAAGATATATGTCGTTAACACACAAACTCAACTTAATGTGTATAGAAAATTGCATGTAAAAACTTATACGATTTCTGGGTAGTATATTTAATGTTTATGCTCAGTATAATTTGGAAAAATAAGTTAACGAGGTTTGTATCTTAAGGCGACGATGAACTGTTAAATGCTAAACGTGTATGATAAGGTTGTAAGATGGAAATATTATTTGATGTTTGTTTAAGCCAAGTTATGAATTATGATTTAGATAATTTCTTTAGGAGTAAAAGAAATAATCAACTAAAAAAAATTATTTAAATTCACAAAATAGGAAACATATTGAACATTTTCCAAAACATGCAATAGTCCATCGGAATATTGTTTTTTTTTTTAATGATATATTTTCGTTTGATCACTTTCACTTCATTTAAATAATAATTAGGTTTTAAAGTCAACATAAAACGATAATTTTTGTATTGCTTTAGTTTCCTTCTTTTAATGATACCTTAAATATAAAAATACAAGACCATTTCGAATGATTTCTTTATGGAAAATTGCAATTCTACCAAGGAAACAAAATATTTAATGCCAACAGAACAAAATGGTATGATGTTTAGATATAAATTCATGAAGATATCACTGACTTATTTTCAGAACCAGAGCTAATTTTTTTATAAAAAAAATAAAATTATCGAACGTTTTCACTGGCACTAAACACGAAAATTAAAACTAAGTTCGGAAACCACACCAAATGTATCTGATGAAATAATGTGTATCCATCCATTTTCGTGGTAATGTTAAAATTAAAATTTACATTCATTATTATCTTCACAAAATGCAAGATTAAAAAAAGTAAAAACATCAAAGGGTGAAAAAACACTTGGAATAAAATATTGGCATTTGTGGCTGTCAGAGTTCGTAAATTCGTCTCCATTATCGGCAAAATGCTTTTTTAGGTTTTGTAGATTGTTATCCGTTTATAAAATCCTGGGGCTGGAGTTTTAGTTTTAATTTAAGGTTAAAAATAACATTTTGTCTCTAGATATCACAGTAAATTTGTAAAAATTACGCACTATACTCACATGCAATCTGTATCGCTGTCGTAACTAAAAAGACACTGCAAACTCGTTCCTCTGGACTTACCGAAAATTTATCGTTAAAAATTTAGGCTGACTTCCGTTTGATGAAAAAAAATATATATATATATACATATATAATGGTGCTGCTAATATGGTTGAATGCTTTTCTCGTTAGGAAAATTTTATTTAAGGTGTAATCACAAGATGGCGTTTCGGCATTTAAGCACATTCCACACTTTATTGTCAAAAAGAAAAGAATGTTGGAATTCCAACACCACTTTCAAAATGCATCTATTGGAAATTGATTTTTTATATTTTACTATTATCATTATTATTATTATTATAGAGTTTATATATACTTTTCAACTTCTATGAAGTTGGAAATTACGTATCCCGGGCTTTGCCAAGGGATAAGGCTCTGTTGGGGCTAAGGCTAGTCGCGCACTGGCAACTGTGATCGAAATCAAATAGTTTAATCACCAGTTGAAAGAGAACCGCGCACTGGCAACTCTTTACTCACGCTCACACTACTTTCTCTCTTGCTCTTATAGAAAACAGCTCAACTGTTGCGAATTAATTTTAGGCAATCGTTTAGTTTGTGTCAAAACACAAACTTTTTAGTTGCTGGAATCGAGTTGCTCTAAGGCTAGCCGCGCACTAGCAACTTTTAGTTGCGAAACTGTTTGGTTACTTATAGAAAACAGATGAACTGTTTGGTTGAATGTCCGTGAATTTGCAGATAATTATATGTTCAATAAAATGGCGAACTTATTTTAGGCAATCGTTTAGTTTGTGTCAAAACACAAACTTTTTAGTTGCTCGAACCAAGCAGTTTCGCAACTAAAAGTTGCTAGTGCGCGGCTAGCCTAAGTGCGCGGTGTCCCATATAAGCCCATATGTTTCATTTTAGCAACTAAATAGTTGCGAAACTAAAAATTGAATGTGCGCGTCTGGCCTAAGGGAAGAAGATTTGCCGATTCCTAATAATGTGAATTCTAAAGAAGAGCTGTGTTGTGAACGCCCGGGTTCCTTTATTGTCATTTACACGACAAAATATGAGAACAAAATAAGTGGACGTGTAAACCAAGTGTAATCGGGGTAGTAAGATGGAACAGCGCCATCTATGGGTTGGCAATAATAAAGGGCTATCAGAAACTGAAAGTGACAGATGAGGTTTGGTGAAATGTCAACGTCAGATTATTTGTTGGAAATGAACTAATACAATGACGGATAATACGTCATGATGTACATGTACAAATGGTGAGGGTGTGTTAGATCGCCTGATGCAAACGGTATGGGAGAAGAAGATTGTTTGAAAAAAAAGTGGCATGTTCGTAATACTGCTTTTACACGGAAGCGATTTTTAATCTTAGTTTCTCTTTTGGAGTCATCTTCCACCTTATGTAACCCCTCCACCACACACGTCTCTCTCCAACGGGCTTAAAAATCGCAAGGTAATATTGCTTCGTTTAAAAGCCGTCTAACCTGACTATCGAACGATGAAATGTCATATTTCTGTGTAAGGCAAACCGGAGGTGCAGTGTTCAGCGCAGATGACACTGTGTTTTTGTTAACTACAAAGTGCTGTTTTGTGGAAATAATCCATTTATTCCTAAATTTCAATTATTTAATTTTTAAAGTAATACGGCCCATACACTACGCAAACCGTTTGAGCAAACAAATGCCTTTTGTTGTTGCAAAAATGTTTGTGCAAACTGTTTGAGTAGTGTGTAGCGATGTTGAGGATTTGCGCAAACGGTTTGAATAAATTCAAAAAATTTTGAATTTTCCGTGACTGCACAAACATGTTTGAGTGGTGTGTGTTGAATTTTGCTCAAACAGATGCCAATTTTCATGAAATTAAGATGAATAAACAAGACGAACGATTTTTTTTGGACCAAATTCTTTTTTTTTTTGTTTTTTCTATTTTTTTTTAATAGCCAAGGCAGTAAATAAAGCTGCACACGCTGAATCGCTCATTGCTCCGTAGGTCTGATTGAGATGAAAAACGTCACGCAACTAATATCTCTCAAACATGTTTGTGTAGTATGTGGCGAAACTATGTTTGCTCAAACACACGTTTGAACAAACGTGTTTGCATAGTGTATGGGCCCTATAAGAAAATAATTTGGTGAAATTTTGAGATCGTTCATTTTTATCTGTTTGCTTGTGTTTTGTAGTTTTGTAAACAAAAATTTTGTGTTTATTTTGGGTAGTTAAAGAACCCTCGAAAACTTACCTGGGGTGCTGGAAATAATTCAAGAAAGTTCACAATAAATCTTTTTTGTTTAACTAATAGTGAGGTGAGTTTTACTTAACCAAGTTTATTGAGGAATAAGTGAATAAACGAAACACATCTATGTAGGTTAAATATACACCACACTAGGCAGTTCTGGCGGTACCAGCTTGTCAGCGGAGCGCTGGGCCGCCACCCTATTTTTTTTTTGTGAATTGCTGATTTTCTTGTTTCTCCACCGACTAGACCACGAAAGCTATCTATGAAGATATAATAGGATCCCAGCTTATACCCAAATAACATTCTTTGGATGACGGAGAAAAGGCCACCGGAAGTGGATAGGCCTCCTGCTGAACGCTCTCTCGCCTTGGGTACCAGGTGATCCTAAGCAATTAAAAAGAAAAAAAAAAACAAAATTTAAAATACATGATTGAACTTAAATGCATAAAGTTCTGTAATCGATTTTTGTATCTAAATTTAAAAGTTAAACGGTGTTTTGAGCAATGAGTTAAAGTAGACTTACCCCCAGTTTCACAGTGAAAGTTTAAACCCCAGTTTTGGTTTAAATTTTAGTTCAACAATAAATTTGGTTTCACAGTCCTTGAACAGAGTTCATTCTGTAGTTTAAGTTAAACGACACTATTCTGCCGTTTAAATCTCAGTTCAACATTCCCTTCAAACATTTGAAAATATAATTTATTTTCATTTTTAATTTTTGTTTCCTGTCACAGGTCACAACTGAAACAAAGCAAACTTTTCTTGATTGTTTTTTCTTTGATTCAGATAGAAAGAGAAAACAATTTATTTAAACTACGTTTAATGAACTGAAGTTCAGATGAGACTGTGAAACCGGACGAGTTGAACTTCAATTTAAACTCCAGTTCAGGTTCAGCAGAACTTAAGTTTAAACTCTCACTGTGAAACTGGGGGTTACAGTAATATTCCTTAAGATCATTTTTGTTCCTTTTTTTTTTTTGAGTTGACGATTGTGTTCCGGAGCATCTAATCTACCTACCTAAGAGCCGACCCGTTAACCGAAGTGGCGTGATGTCTTAAGTATATCGCACTACCATCATCAGCCCCCCCCCCCACTCATTCAACCACTACCACGAAAAACGTTGCGGTAAAACTATAAATTACTACACCTTAGCTCGGCCTCTCTGATCTCGTTACTAGTCAGTTTCTTCCGACTGAATTCGTTATTTCTAACGCGTTCAAGGTATATTTTGGTCGTCGGTGTTTACATTGCACGATTATTAGCAAAAAAAAATTCTGACGGGGTACTCCGAAATGCAAACTCCAACAAGTCATCGGAAGGCTTAATTAATCTTAAAGGAGTGTCGTAACAAATTCTAATAATATCGATGTACCTTAACTTTTTTTCTATTTTAGCCTCATTATTAAATTACTTCGTTATATTATGTTCCTTATATTATTATAGTCTATTGAAAGAAAATTTGGTTCTAGTTTTCATTCTAACAATTAAATACAAACTCAAAAAGAGTTTTTACAGTAAAGATTAGATTAAAGTAAAAAAATCATTGAAGAACAAATAAAAAAAAAAAACAATTCAATAAAGAAAGAATCCAATTCAAATTTGGCTAACCAGAAAGGAAAATATATATTTATTAAAAAAAAAAACTACAAACTACATTACACCCGTTTCTCATGACAGTCGTGTCGTGAAATTACACCCTGGGGAGCAAAACAATCTCTATGAAAAGGTGACTAAGTTTCTTTCTTATATCTATCGTCTTCAAGATCTTTGGAATTCTCCTACTCCTGTCGTTTTGATATATGTAGTTTGTACCACCACAAGATATAAATGGACGTTTTGTTGATGATTTTGCTTTTCTCTTCGGTTAAGGACAATGGGACGATAATCACTTCATCGTTCATACCGAGTGGAGGCGCATGTGAAAAGAAGAGAAGAAGATGAAGACGATCAATGTTTTTTGTTTTTTATTATTTTTATTATTTTTGTAGAAACATTTTGCTTTCTTTTAATTCTAGTTTTTTTCTTTGGATTTCCAAGAGTTGCTCTTGAAATTGTTTTTTCCAAATACATTTTTTTTCTTGGATTTCAAAAGTCTTTCTTATAAAATTTAATTTTTCCTCTTCTATTTTTAAAATTTTTTCCTCAAACGTATTCTTTTCAACGTATTCTTTTCCCGATGGTGCACTTATTCTTTTTCGAGCTGTTGGCATTGCAGATGGTTCTGTCGGAGTGATGGTTGGGAATGATTGAGTGAGCATTGCTGAAGTTCCTGCAAGATGTTCCTCCTCTTCTTCATCAAGCACTTCTATAATCATATTAGCATCATCATCATTTGTTTCGGCATGATGCGGATCATGTGAAGCCTTGTTAGACTTCGGCGAAGTTTTATTCTTGAGCTAAAATGGTTACGAAATATAAAAGGAGTCTATATCCTTTCGTGTTTCATACCTGTGTAGTTGATAAAAGCTCACGAACATTAGAACCGCTTACTGATGCGGGAGCTAATAGCCCTAAAACTCTCTCTTCAAATGGTGTAAGAGACTTTAGTTTCTTTAGGCCATTAACACCGCTTTTTGAAAAGATGCCTTTAACAAGGCTTCTTTTTCTTTTATATGAAGTCTGAAAAGTATGGAGTAAAACAAATTCAATTCCATTAAAAAGTACAGAAATAATGTTACTTACTTTTGATCCCTCCAAAACTTTCGCCATTGATTAACATCCTTCCGTGCTCCCCCAACGGAGTTCAAAGCGGTGGCAAGCATCTCCCATTTTGTAAATTTTAGATGTGCACCATCAGAAGATTCAAATCTAAATTATATTAAACTGAAATAAAACCAACGAATTTTTTGTCTGTTTACTTACCTCTCCTGAGCAAACTCTAGATTATCCTCCATATAACTTACAAGAAATTCTTTTTGCTCGTCACTAGCTTTTTTTGATTTTTTATCTTCCATTATTTTATTATTTATTTAGCAGTTTGTACTTCTTATTTCAAAATGCACGATTGAAAACACTGTGAATAAATTTATTAGGTTGTGTACACAGTTTCTGTCAAAAAAACTCACTTTCACCGTTACGGAATCGGAACGAGAGTGTGTGCACTTTTTTTCGTGTACACATAAAAACTCACCCTTGCGGAATTGGGCCCCTGGTGACGTTGCAGCGTGGCCTTAACCCACCCAACCATGGAAATCAGCGGCCATATTTAGATTTCCCCTAACGTAGTTAGATGATCGCGTTCGGATCATACCATCTTCACCAGAGTAGCTTTGCTACTATCCACACCCCTGAAAATTACCTCTTTAAATAGTCATGATTTCTTTTACGAAATCAAAGAAAACAGAAAAAAAGTTTCTTCAAAAGAGACGTTTTGAGAAGTTTTATTAATTTTTAGAAAGAGATCGTAGCCTAGCATAACAAACGTTTTCTTAATTATGTAGATTTAATAAACGATTTTTTTTCTTTTACAGCTGAAAAATTACAATTAAACAACAATGAAGCCAAAAACATGTGATGAGATTTGTTTCTCGCAAGGACCATAATACAACTCCGTAAAGTAAAACAAACGCAGAAAATAAATTCCCTACCTGCTTAGAGCTCTGAGGAGGTGCACGTAACGCGAAAAAGACAACACATCAACCAAAAAAAGGAGTAAAGAAAATGACGGGCCCTGAAAACCAAACTTTTCACTTACAAAAAATATTTAAACTATAAAAAAGAAACGGGAATATGGAAAAAAAGGAATAGAAAAAAATATAAGAATAATAGATAAAATATAAAGATTGATTTGAACAAATTATTGGCAAACTTCTAAAACCAAAAGAAACTTCTCGTCTCGTAATTTTAACACAATCGTCAACTCAAAAAAAAAAAGGAACAAAAATGATCTTAAGGAATATTACTGTAACCCCCAGTTTCACAGTGAGAGTTTAAACTTAAGTTCTGCTGAACCTGAACTGGAGTTTAAATTGAAGTTCAACTCGTCCGGTTTCACAGTCTCATCTGAACTTCAGTTCATTAAACGTAGTTTAAATAAATTGTTTTCTCTTTCTATCTGAATCAAAGAAAAAACAATCAAGAAAAGTTTGCTTTGTTTCAGTTGTGACCTGTGACAGGAAACAAAAATTAAAAATGAAAATAAATTATATTTTCAAATGTTTGAAGGGAATGTTGAACTGAGATTTAAACGGCAGAATAGTGTCGTTTAACTTAAACTACAGAATGAACTCTGTTCAAGGACTGTGAAACCAAATTTATTGTTGAACTAAAATTTAAACCAAAACTGGGGTTTAAACTTTCACTGTGAAACTGGGGGTAAGTCTACTTTAACTCATTGCTCAAAACACCGTTTAACTTTTAAATTTAGATACAAAAATCGATTACAGAACTTTATGCATTTAAGTTCAATCATGTATTTTAAATTTTGTTTTTTTTTTCTTTTTAATTGCTTAGGATCACCTGGTACCCAAGGCGAGAGGGCGTTCAGCAGGAGGCCTATCCACTTCCGGTGGCCTTTTCTCCGTCATCCAAAGAATGTTATTTGGGTATAAGCTGGGATCCTATTATATCTTCATAGATAGCTTTCGTGGTCGAGCCGGTGGAGAAACAAGAAAATCAGCAATTCACAAAAAAAAAATGAGGTGGCGGCCCAGCGCTCCGCTGACAAGCTGGTACCGCCAGAACTGCCTAGTGTGGTGTATATTTAACCTACATAGATGTGTTTCGTTTATTCACTTATTCCTCAATAAACTTGGTTAAGTAAAACTCACCTCACTATTAGTTAAACAAAAAAGATTTATTGTGAACTTTCTTGAATTATTTCCAGCACCCCAGGTAAGTTTTCGAGGGTTCTTTAACTACCCAAAATAAACACAAAATTTTTGTTTACAAAACTACAAAACACAAGCAAACAGATAAAAATGAACGATCTCAAAATTTCACCAAATTATTTTCTTATAGGGCCCATACACTATGCAAACACGTTTGTTCAAACGTGTGTTTGAGCAAACATAGTTTCGCCACATACTACACAAACATGTTTGAGAGATATTAGTTGCGTGACGTTTTTCATCTCAATCAGACCTACGGAGCAATGAGCGATTCAGCGTGTGCAGCTTTATTTACTGCCTTGGCTATTAAAAAAAAATAGAAAAAACAAAAAAAAAAAGAATTTGGTCCAAAAAAAATCGTTCGTCTTGTTTATTCATCTTAATTTCATGAAAATTGGCATCTGTTTGAGCAAAATTCAACACACACCACTCAAACATGTTTGTGCAGTCACGGAAAATTCAAAATTTTTTGAATTTATTCAAACCGTTTGCGCAAATCCTCAACATCGCTACACACTACTCAAACAGTTTGCACAAACATTTTTGCAACAACAAAAGGCATTTGTTTGCTCAAACGGTTTGCGTAGTGTATGGGCCGTATTACTTTAAAAATTAAATAATTGAAATTTAGGAATAAATGGATTATTTCCACAAAACAGCACTTTGTAGTTAACAAAAACACAGTGTCATCTGCGCTGAACACTGCACCTCCGGTTTGCCTTACACAGAAATATGACATTTCATCGTTCGATAGTCAGGTTAGACCGCTTTTAAACGAAGCAATATTACCTTGCGATTTTTAAGCCCGTTGGAGAGAGACGTGTGTGGTGGAGGGGTTACATAAGGCGGAAGATGACTCCAAAAGAGAAACTAAGATTAAAAATCGCTTCCGTGTAAAAGCAGTATTACGAACATGCCACTTTTTTTTCAAACAATCTTCTTCTCCCATACCGTTTGCATCAGGCGATCTAACACACCCTCACCATTTGTACATGTACATGACGTATTATCCGTCATTGTATTAGTTCATTTCCAACAAATAATCTGACGTTGACATTTCACCAAACCTCATCTGTCACTTTCAGTTTCTGATAGCCCTTTATTATTGCCAACCCATAGATGGCGCTGTTCCATCTTACTACCCCGATTACACTTGGTTTACACGTCCACTTATTTTGTTCTCATATTTTGTCGTGTAAATGACAATAAAGGAACCCGGGCGTTCACAACACAGCTCTTCTTTAGAATTCACATTATTAGGAATCGGCAAATCTTCTTCCCTTAGGCCAGACGCGCACATTCAATTTTTAGTTTCGCAACTATTTAGTTGCTAAAATGAAACATATGGGCTTAT
This sequence comes from Chrysotoxum bicinctum, assembly GCA_911387755.1. Lineage (NCBI taxonomy): Eukaryota > Metazoa > Arthropoda > Insecta > Diptera > Syrphidae > Chrysotoxum > Chrysotoxum bicinctum. Next base: position 140,699,578 of record OU426987.1, on the reverse strand, counting down.
ATGGGACACTGCGCACTTAGGCTAGCCGCGCACTAGCAACTTTTAGTTGCGAAACTGCTTGGTTCGAGCAACTAAAAAGTTTGTGTTTGGACACAAACTAAACGATTGCCTAAAATAAGTTCGCCATTTTATTGAACATATAATTATCTGCAAATTCACGGACATTCAACTAAACAGTTCATCTGTTTTCTATAAGTAACCAAACAGTTTCGCAACTAAAAGTTGCTAGTGCGCGGCTAGCCTAAGTGCGCGGGTGTCCCATATAAGCCCATATGTTTCATTTTAGCAACCAAGCAGTTGCAAAACTAAAAATTGAATGTGCGCGCCTGGCCTAAGACCATGTTCTAGCCCTTTGATTTGGAATTGGTTTGTAAAAATCGTCGTACAATATTACACTTGCTGAGAATCACAGATTTTTGCATAGTTAGTAGTGCACTTTCAAGTTTATGTTGCTTTAGGTGTTCTGTAAGGCTAGACGCGCACTGACAACTGTGATCGACATCAAATAGTTTAATCACCAGTTGAAAGAGAACCGCGCACTGGTAACTCTTTACTCACGCTCACACTCTTTTCTCTCTTGCTCTTATAGAAAACAGCTCAACTGTTGCGAATTAATTTTAGACAATCGTTTAGTTTGTGTCAAAACACAAACTTTTTAGTTGCTCGAATCGAGTTGCTCTAAGTGCGCGGTGTCCCATATAAGCCCATATGCTTCATTTTAGCAACTAAACAGTTGCGAAACTAAAAATTGAATGTGCGCGCCTGGCCTAAGTGACTTCGGAATCAGTCCAGTAGCTGAGAGTATTATATGGTGTTATGTTACTCGGTCAGCTTGATACATCATCCTTAGTTCTTCAGCAAGTTCCGTATACTTCTCTATTTTCGTGCTGTAAGTTGTTATTAGATTGTTGTTAAGTGGGATCGCTATATCGAAGAGATGGATCATATTCACATTTTTATCAAACAATACTATATCAGGTTTATTGGCTCGAATAGTGCGGTCGGTAACAATTGATCTATCCCAGTAGAGTTTAGCGGTGCTATTTTCAAGTACAGGTGGTGCTTCGTATTTATAATAGGGAACTAATTGCTAAACCAATTTGTATTTTTTTGCCAGCATTTGGTGTATAATTCTACCAACTTGATTGTGTCTTACTGTATAGTCAACTCCGGCCAAGACGAGCATCCTCCTATAATGTGGTCTATAGTGTCTGCTTGGTTGTTACATGGTCGACATGTATCGCTGGCAAGGTTTTCTTTAAGGATATATTAGGTGTGTTTTTTTCGCAAGTCCATATAGAATTGCAAAAAAAACGACATCGGGATTTAGGAGCTTTTTTTCCATATAGCTGGAAGCACTCCCAACTAACAATGTTACTTCTATATTCATCGAGAGAAGCTTCTTGTTACTGTCTATTGCACACATTTAAGGGTTATATAAAACTCCATAGAGTTAAAAGGGCGACTTTTTTTAACTCCTATTGGACCTTTATGGAGTAAATTGTGTTACTCCGAAGAACATACTTATCGTTATGTTACAGAGGTAATATATGCTTTATTGCAGCAATTGCATCGATAGTGGCAATGAAAAGAACATTTACTGTCACAAGAATAAAATACTTACAGGAGTATGCATAAAATAAAAAAAAAATATTTATTTTGTGCTTATTTGATTTTATCTTTAATTTGATGCTTTTCTTGCATATGTTTTTCGGGTTTTTCCGCATGATTTCTGTGAAGATCTTAAGAGCTGATTATTATTTATGATTTAATTTCTACTTTTAGTTTTAAAATTAATTTAAAAATTACTTACATGAATAGGCAGACCTGGGATTTGAACTCGAGTCCTCTCACACCAAATCTCTTGCTCGCTAACCGCTCGGCCAAACTGGTATATGTCAGAGCCGGCGTTGAATTGGGATCGCTTTTATCGTGATTTATCTCCTATAAAGCCACATAGACTTTCTTTATAGATGCTTTCTAAGTTTTATAAGAATGAAACTTTAATTTATTTTTTTTCAAATAAATTGCAATGATGACTTTTTACTTGCGACATAGCTGCTATTTAGCAAGTTATGCATTCGTAAAAAAACACCATGCTTTAATTTTTTAAAACTTAATTACAAATGTTAAGAAATGGTTTTCAAAAATCGTATTTTTATCGGAAACGGCACCTAGAGAATTTTAATAATTTTTTCTTTTCGATTAATTTTAACGATGTACTCGTATAATTCGATAAAAGGTTTAAATTAAGATTTTACTGGCTACCTACCACATAATTTTTTTTTTCTAATTTTGAATTTCTCAGTAACAGCTTGTTGGATTTTAATAATAGTTTTTTTTAGAAAAGCTTGTTAAAAGCTAAAAAAATTTCTATCCAATCCTTAAAAAAAATATTTTTTTGAATTAAAAAAAAAACAGGTCAATATTTTTTTTAGATTTAATTTTTATCCGTAAAATTATAAACACTGAAAGTAGATAAACCAAATGTTTTTCTCAAAAATGTTTTAAAATTTTTGTATATAAAAACTTATTTTTTTTAAGAATCCGCTAAAATTTTTTAATTTTTTAATTTTTGTTTTTTTTTTTTTTTTAATAAATTCGTATTTTCTAAAAAATTACATGGCATTTCATTTTTATTTGTCGTACTAAAACAATTTTTAAAAAAGTTTTTTGTTCAAGTTCGTTCGACCCAGTCGTACATTTAATTTATACAGAGTTACGCAGATTGCGCATTTTGTTGTTGTACTTGATAGTGTAGCATATATGTCCCTCATGTGTACAAAAGCACGTGGTGCATTGTGGGTCAATGACTCATTTTGACTGCATATATTTGCACAGTTTTATAAAAGTACTACAGGAACTATACTCCACCTTGACTTAAACTGTCCAATAATGATTCTATAAAGATGACGAATACCAAATTAGGACTTTTATAGCAGTTTCTTCGGATGACTATCGGAGTATGAGCTGGCTGTGATCTTATAGTATAAATATAGAATGATTAAAGGAATATTGAGTCTTTACGCCTATAAAGGTGATAAAAAGTGACCCAGAGAATGTCTAGGAAATGAATTATATCAATTTTTACTCCTATAGCTATTTGACTTCCAGCAAGAATGGTTATATGAGCACTATAGCTACGAATGATTCTTTAATTTCAGAAATCGGAAGCAAAATTGTTAGTTGGGCTGTGTACTCTGACATTTGTCAGCTGTATTGACGACTAGCATCAACCAGCATCCAAAAACGTCACTTTTGACGTCTCTGAGCAAATTATCGATAACATATAGATAATACTATTTTGGTATCACCATTTTTAACGGGTCTTAGATTAACTCTCGAAAATTATCTGGTCTTAGCTAACTCTGTATAGATTTAAGTAGTTGTTGCATTTGCATGTAAAACGCTTAGTCCCGATGTCGTTTTTTTCTACAATTCTATGTGGACTTGCAAAAAAAACACGCCTAATAAATCCTTTGGTTTCTTCAAATAGATGTCCTCATTTCAACCAGATATTGGAGTTCATTAAATGGATATAACTTTGATACATTCCCTGGATGTATCCCGTGTAGTGCCTTCGCCTTCCAATTTACTATCAGCTGTTGCGAGGCAAGAGGAGCGGAGGATTGTTGGTATTAGGGATAGGAAAATGGAAAAGGAAGAGGTCAGAAAAAGGATGGAACGTCAAATTTCGGGGGGCGCGGCCTGCTTGCTACGCACGGCAGTTAGCTCGTCGGACGGGGGGGATCTTGCCCCTGAAATTCAACCTCACCTACAACAAAAAAACACAAATCAGGCCAGAGAAAACTATCAAACGACAGCGGACGGACTATCACCACACTAAGGCGCTGCTGGGGCCCAATTCCGCAAGAGTGAGTTTTTCCCCGTGTACACAGTTATTTAAACTCACATTCACGGCCCATGTACACGGATACTAATTCACGCGATTCCGCAACATGCTGTGAGTTTATAAGTGCTGAATGAATAAACTTTTGTGCTGAGTGAGCTGGATTTAGTTTTGACATTCAGTTTCGGTCTGGTTTATTTTGGTATCGAATATCAAATAAAAATAAAAAAATAAGATGAGCTTTCCATACAACGATATTATAAGGAGAATTATAAGGCGACAAAATCGGTATGTAAATAATTCAAATCCATTTAGTTGTAAACAGTTTATTAATAATTTTTTTCTAATTTACAATAGGAGAAAGTTAGTTTGCATAAGGCGACATCTAAGAGATGCAAGGGATCCATTTAACGATACATCAGACCAGCAATTCATGGACTTATACCGCTTTCCAAAGCATATATGTACCGAATTTCTTGGGAAAATAAATCACCTGTTTTATAAGAACGAGAGAAGATCTGCATTGAGTGTACCAATCAGATTTCTGTGTGCTTTAAGATATTTTGCCACTGGGAATTATCAGCGAGCAGTTGGACAAGATTTTATGGCTTGTATGTCTCAGACATCAGTACATCGGTGTGTTCAAGAAGTAGCAGAAATACTTAATGAAATTGCACATGAGTATGTTACATTTCCAGATGAACAAGAACAAAGTGCTATTAAATCGGAGTTCTTCAATGAGGCTTCTTTTCCCGGGATTGTGGGCCTTATAGATGGAACTCATATTAAAATAACAGCCCCAAATCGTGATGTTGAATACGCGTATTACTGTCGGAAAGGTGGTCACTCTATAAATGTGCTTATCGTATGTGACTCAAACTACTTAATTCGATACGCGAATGCTAAATTTCCGGGAACATCGCATGATGCTTATGTTTGGCGCCGATTACATTACAGCATTACAAGAATTGGTCAAAACAAAGTATGCAGAAGGAAAAAGAAATTTTTGGCTTCTGGGAGACAGTGTATTTCCCCAGCAACCATGGTTAATGACACCATGTAGGACAACATCGAATAGAGCAATGGAAAAATACAATACGATGTATTGGAATTTTAAAAAGCAGATTTCGGTGTCTTTCTTCGCACAGAATACTCGGTTTTGAACCTGTAAAAGCGGGAAAAGTCATAAACTCTTGTGTTGTTCTACATAACATTCTCACAAAAGCAAATGTCCCTGTTGATATTTTTGAATCTGAACTAACTGAAGCATCAAACGAACGTGAAAGTAATACTGCACCTAGCTTTTTTGATAGCGATAACAACACACTGAGAGAAGGCCAGCGAATACGCCAAAATATTATAGAAACTTATTTATCATAATTTCTCCAATATATCTTATCTAATTTGTAACTAATCTCATCTTCATCACAACCATCGTAATAAAAAAAAAACAATCCAATAACAAAATACTTGTTTTCTGCTTTTATTTTTCTCGGCAATCTATTCAACTTCTTCTCTTTCAAATAAAAAAAAAACAAAATCAAAAACAATCATTCAGTTAAAAATGATGGTGCTACTTGTTTCCTAGTATCGTGCAGTTGCAAAAGAAACCAATCGGAGCTGATCTGACGCCAAGTGACTTGTTGAAGATCAAGAGGATTTGTCTGAAATTGTACTGTCAATATGAACAGATTTTGCATTTTCGTAAGCCAGAATAACCAATAAATACAGCAATGAATATTAATCATAGAATAAAAAACAAATTTTTGTTTTCAGTCCAATGTCGTTAGATGTTATTTGAACACGATTACGTAGATCCATCGAGTCCTAATCATTACAAAGAAATCGCTAGTTTTATTGCTAATATTCGATTGATAATTTAAAATACTTACCTCCTCTTCTATCAGATATGTTAAAAAATAAATACATTTTTTACAAACTCATTTGTATTCTATATTTAAGTCTTGAAAATGGCACTGGTACAGGCACCTTAAGCGATAACGAAGAAGATTCATGCAATCTACCAAAACGGGTCCGAAGGCTTACCGAATAAGAAAGTAAATTGAAACGCAGCTGAGTTAAAATAAAAGAAGAACAGTTATAAAAGATAAAAGAAAAAAATTATTTTATACTTTTCAAAATTGTATACACAGATTTTATTATTAATCAATGTTAATATTTTGTTTGTAAAGGTCTAAATGTATAAAAATAGTTTTAAGTAAGATCTACCTAATTAAGAGCTTCGTGGGATTTCCTCTATGGTAAAATTTGTTGCAGGAGGTGTCGGGTTTAGGGAAAGGGGATAGGGGAAATAAGAAAAAAAAAGGAAGAAGGAATTGGAAGGCGAGGTAACCCTTGAAGAAGGGTACGAAAGGAAGAGGAAAAAGAAAACTGAGGGGAGAAAGACGTCTACCAGGAAGGAGGGGCATGCTCGTGAGCTCGGCTCCGCTCGCCGGATGGGGTGGGGTTCTTTCCTTCCGGGATAGACTATACCTACAACAAATAACACAAAACATGCCCTTAATTACCTTGACAAATAATTCCGCCACCACTGAATGGTTGTTCCACCGCACGTTAGGGCTGCCGATGGATTGCATCTGGCCATAATCCCTCCCATCCTTGGAATCCCTCGGCCTATTTTTGGGATCCCCCTTAGATGCGGATGCAACCAGGTCTTCAAGTCCTCTCACACATGGGTGGACGTTCCTTTCCACCCCCTGAAATGCCCCCGCCTAAGCCATCATGGTGTCAACGTGACACTCATGGAAAAAGAATTAGTTTCTTTGCAAAATAAAAGGACGCAATTCCGTTCAGGTTTAGACAAATCGTGACTTCATTTTATTCGTTATCAAAAAAAAAAACATTTGCAAGTTATAAAAAAAATATAATCTTAGATACACCGACCAACAGAACTAAATACCGAGGGGACATTCGTAGAAGTAGGTGATCTCAGCAAACCTCTAGACCGGATTCCACCCAGCCGCTGTATATTTGACGCACTATCCACGCCCCAAAACTACTTTTGTTAACCCTGCCTAGAAAGAGCTCTCTATAGGAGTACAAAAAAAAACGTCGTTGCCTAAATATGCTGCAACTAAGAATCTCGATTAGGAATTGATAGGACCGTGCGGAGTGAATTTGTGCCAGATCGGGGTGGCCCCAATACACGACTTCCACTATGTTCCTCAGTTTACACAACAAGTTGTTCCTCTACTTTTTTTATATTTTACGTTAACTATATAACAAGGGTTTTAATTACTCGAGTTGTACATTAACTAATAATACTAATTAGATTTGTCACGATCGACCTAGTGTTTAGTGAAGAGGTACACAAACAAAAAAAAAAGTCCCGGACAATGATGGCTTCCTGTTGAGGGGGTCTTTGGGCCACCAGGTCTCTTGGTTACCTTTCTGCAGGTTCTGTAGAGTTTTTGTCTCTCTGTACTAAAGTGAGTCGCGACGTTGCTGATCTGAGGTTGTGCAGAATAAATCCAACCAAAAGGAGTATGGGCGGCCACGAACCTGATTGAGGGTTTCGGTGATCGCCAAAAATGTTTTTATCTTTTGCAGGGCACTCAATTTACCCCTGTACTCTTGTTATTTAGCTCTTGTAGCACTTTTTCCTTTTATGACTTTCGCAACTGCCACCTTTTGCCTGCTTTTTCTCCTATTTTTTTTTTCCCGGCGCACGGGATGTCGAGAACAATGCGTCCTTGCCGTTAAGGCACACTTCTATTATTTCACTAGTTTTCTTTTCGTTTATATCTTTTCTTTTACAGCTTTTACTTTATAATTCTAAGTAACCGCACGGCGCGACGACTTGACTTGCCTGCTCACTAGTATTTTTCCATCTCCCTTCTAACAGTTCAGGAGCATCTAATCTACCTACCTAAGAGCCGACCCGTTAACCGAAGTGGCGTGATGTCTTAAGTATATCGCACTACCATCATCAGCCCCCCCCCACTCATTCAACCACTACCACGAAAAACGTTGCGGTAAAACTATAAATTACTACACCTTAGCTCGGCCTCTCTGATCTCGTTACTAGTCAGTTTCTTCCGACTGAATTCGTTATTTCTAACGCGTTGAAGGTATATTTTGGTCGTCGGTGTTTACATTGCACGATTATTAGCAAAAAAAAAATTCTGACGGGGTACTCCGAAATGCAAACTCCAACAAGTCATCGGAAGGCTTAATTAATCTTAAAGGAGTGTCGTAACAAAACTCCGTTCCTGGAGGTTTCATTCTAACGACATGAACGGAGGACAAATAATTATCAGTTCTTATTCTTCCGTGGTGAAGTTACCCACGTCCTTAGGCCGGGCCTAGAGGGTAATCTAGCCAAAGGCGCGACACCTTTTCAGTAGCGTTTTTCGGCGTGTGTTTGAATGTTCCCCTTTTTTTTTTTTTTTTTTTGTTTTGTTTTTTTTTTTTGTTTTTTTTACATACAACTGTCTGTTGAGCCACCAAGTCATAGCTGGAGATCAATTGTGGTTTTAGCCAATACAGTGTAATCTAAACTGGGCTTAGTATTACCGGGTACCGGGTCAGATGTTAAGACATGAGCATTGTCAAAAAAAACTCAAGCTTCCCACAAGCTTTTCAAAAGTATAAAATCCTCCTCTGACTGTTTATTACTACAAGAAGACTTAACAATATTTAGGGAATGGTGCAATAAAAACCGACTTGTTTTAAATGTTGACAAATGTAAAACCATGAGTTTTACACGTAAAAAATTTCCGTTTTTGTACAACTATACGTTTGATTCTTGTCCGTTATGTAAGGTTTCTATGTTTTCTGATTTAGGTATTATTCTAGATCCCAAATTAACTTTTAATGATCATTTAAATTATATAATTAAAAAAGCCAATAGGGTTCTTGGATTCATTAAAAGATTCGGTCGTGATTTTCAGGACCCTTATGTTCTTAAACTTCTATTTATTTCGTTTGTTAGACCAATTCTAGAATACGGCTGTGTGGTATGGTCACCTTATTACTCAACACATGTTACAAGAATTGAAGCGATCCAAAAAAGGTTTCTGCGTTTCTGTCTTCGGTCTCTTCCATGGTCAAGGGAAAATCTACTTCCCCCTTATTTTCAAAGACTAGCTTTGATCAGCCTTCCTTCTTTGACTAACCACAGAAAGTTTATACAATTTTGTTTTATTGTTGGGATTATTAATGGTTCGATATCATTACCATCAGTTCTAAGTAAATTAAATTTCAGTTTCAGCCGTTCATGTTTAAGGCGACAGCAACCTATTATTCAAATATTTAGCAGATCAAACTATGGTGCATGTAGCCCCTTCAATCAATTAATAACAATTTATAACGAATTTCAATTTTGTTTAGAATCTGTAAATGATAACATAAAATGTAAAAAATTTAAACTTATCTTTTTCAACAATATTGAATAATAAATATAAATTATGATATTAGATTATATTAGATTATAAGAATTATTTTAATATTGTTAACGTTAGATTTTAACGAATTAAATAAATAAAGGTAGTTATGGACAGCAGGAAAGCGTAATCGATAGATGGGGTTCCGAACAGACACACAACTGCCGAGTGCTTGATGTCCCTGAAAGATTTTCCCGCAATGAAACGGACACAGTTTATTGTTTAAGGTCTTTTGCATGATATACCCCCACCTTTTTACCAGATAAATTTTCCAATTCATACATGTTGTTACCTATCGGTTTTACAATTCTACATTTTATATATTTTGGGCTGAGTTTTGCTGACACCTGCTTAGCCATATCGCTCAAAACAAAGTTCTTGCGGAACACTTCTTGTCCAGGTACAAACCGTATGTTCTTGGTGCGGGTATTGTACGTTTTTGCGCTGCGTTCGTTGGCGGTATGGATGTTTTGACGGATTTTCTCACGCATGCACTGCTTCGGGGAAGGAGTAACATCTCACTATCGTCTACTGCGTGGAGTTTCTTTGCCAGCTTGTAGTTGCTCCCATGTGCCATCATATTCATCCCGAATAGGGCAAAATACGGTGACACGCCCGTGGAGGAATGTACACATGTTCTTAAAGCGCACGCTATATCACTTAGATTTAGATCCCAGCCCCGGTGATCCTCCTTGAGGTATGAGCGTATAGCAGCCAAGAGTGTTCGGTTCACCCTCTCCGAAGCATTTGCCTGTGGCGAGTAGTTGGCTGTTCTTAAGTGTCGAATACCGTGTTTATGCATGAGTTCTTGGAATTCTTTTGACAGAAACTGCCTACCATTATCCGAGTGGATTATCTCTGGCACCCCGAATATCGTGAAGACATTGTCCAGCAGAAAACGGATAATGCTCTTCGCATTCGCATTTCTAAGTGCCTTAAGCCAAACAAATTTTGTAAAATGATCCAGAACTACAAAAACAAAAGCGTTGCCTGCCTTTGACCTCGGGTATGGATCCAGGAAATCCACGTATAGTTTCTGAAGTGGACGGTCAGAACAATAGCTGTTACTAATAGGAGGACGTGAGGTCTGGTTGTTGGATTTGGACTCTTTGCACACCGCACACTGATTGACGTAATGTTTAATCTGGACCGTCATATTCGGCCAATAAAAGTACTGCCGTACCCGTTCTAATGTTTTGACTATACCCCCATGAGCCGACAGTGGCGGGTTGTGGGCTTTGGCGATAAGTTCTTCCGTTAACTCAGAGGGGACCCACAAACGCCAATGGTGCTCTACCATCACCTCGTCCTGCGTCAGTGGAAACGAGCGTTTGTAGACAAAACCATCGTCCACCCTCAAGTCTGGCAATTCGTCTGAGCATCCTTGCACTGTTGCGATCAGATTCTTATATTCCTCCGAACTAAATTCCTTCGATTGCAAATCAATCAATGGCGCAACTAACTCGATTTCCAGACTCTCAATATGTCCCCGAGAAAGAGTGTCAGGCACTATATTCAGAGTTCCCTTGCGATGTTGTATGTCGAAAGAGAAGGCTTGTAACTTGAGACTCCACCTTGCTAATTTCCCACTCAAGTCTTTTACCCCCATCAGCCATTTCAGGCTGGAGTGGTCGGTGATAACCGTGAACTCCATCCCCTCGACATATGGCCTAAATTTCTGAACTGCCATAACCGCGGCCATACACTCTTTCTCGGTGACGCTACAGTTCCTTTGACATTTGTTTAATTTTTGTGAAAAATATGCAATCGGGGATTCTTCGTCGTCAGCGTTCTTCTGAAAGAGAACTGCCCCAATACCTGAATCAGACGCGTCACACTGTATGAAAAATCTCTTGGAAAAGTCGGGGTGTGACAAGACAGGCGCCGTCGTTAAAGCCGTTTTTAACCGTTGGAATGCCACCAGTGCCTCCTCAGTCATCTTGAACTTAGCGTTTGACTTCTTGAGCAGATCGGTAAGCGGTGCCGTCAGGCTCGAAAAATCCCGGATGAATCTTCTATACCATCCTGCTAGACCCAGTAGCCGGCGCACCTGCCTCGGTGATTTGGGCATCGGAAAGTCTGCAATTGCTTCAACCTTGGCAGGATCGGTCTTCAGCTTCCCACCACCAACAATGAAACCCAAATATTTCAATTCTCTGAAACAAAATTTGGACTTTTCCATGTTGATGGTGAGATTTGCCTTCCGTAAGCAGTCAGCTACTTCTTCCAGCAGGAGAATATGTGTTTCAAAGTCTGGGGCTATTATCAGCAAATCGTCCAAGTACACGAAAACGCGATCCCTAAGTCGTGCAGGGATAACCTTGTCCATTAAACGGCACAATCTTTGGGCTGCATTACACAGACCGAAAGGCATTACCGTGAACTGGTACAAGGGTCTCCCCGGTACCGCAAAGGCAGTCTTTTCCGTACTTGCCTTCTCCAACGGTATCTGCCAAAATGCCTCTTTCAGATCCACGCTACTTATAAAGAACGTGTCGGGTAGTCTACTGATGAGACCTTCGATATTAGGGAGAGGGTTGGCATCCTTTTTGGTGTGCAAATTAACCTTACGAGCATCCAGGCAAAACCGGTACTTAACGGTATTGTTTTGGCCTGGCTTCTTGATAAGGGCAATGGGCGAGCACCAAGGACTCTCACTCTCCTCAATAACGCCTTTCTCCAGCATTTGATCTATCTCCGAAAACAAGATGGCTTGCACCGCCGGAGAGACAGGATAGTGACGCTGCTTCACAGGGATCGCGTCTCCGGTATCTATCACGTGCTCCATTAAAGCTGTTCTCCCAAGACCGTGCTTCTTGAAGTCAAGAAATCGGTTTTTCACGGCTTCTAATTTGATCTTTTGTTCCAAAGACAACGGGTGGGCATTCGTGACATCCGCCTCATCAGCAAACGTTATCGAACTGATGACATTTTGGGCTATTTCGAACTCCTTCCAAAAGTCCACACCCAGATATAATTCTTGATCAAGTGAGGGGACTAAAAAAAAAGTAATTTCACGCTCCCTATTTTTATAAACGACTCTGCTCTTTACCTTGCCGATTATAGACTGACAACGACCATCCGCTGTTTTTATCCCCGATTTCATTGGAAGAATAGTTAAATTCCCAGCTGCGACAAATTCGGCACAATTTTTCCCTAAGATACTGACACTGGCGCCACTGTCCAGAAGTCCCCAGAGCTCCTTGTTCGCTATTTTAACCTTCGCAAAAGGTCGTGGGTCAGTGGTAGTATCAATTACAGTGGAAGCTATTAACCTTCGCGTTTTTTTTCTCAGTTCGTACCGGTTCCTTGCTTTGAGAATCTTTTTGGAAATCGTTTGACTCGGTTGGTTAAATATTCTGTTCCTCGCTATATAATAATTTCGGATCCTAACGTGCAAAGGCGTTAATTGTACCTGCTTTTTAAATTTGTTTGTTGTCTGCTCTTCTCTACTTAAAATTTTTATACTTTCATCCGCCCCCACGGGAGGATTATTTTCAACTAAACATTTTTTTTGCGAACAGTTTTCCCTTGGTACCTTTATGGGGTTGTCTGGGTCGAACGCGACTCCCCCTGAGATGTCGCGTTCGGAAACCGGTTTTCCGGGTTACACTTCAGGCATTTTGGTGTAACAACCCCCTCCTGCCCACATTTATAGCAAAATAAATTTCGCTGTGGTACCGCGCAGTCCAGGTAGACATGACCTTCTAGTTTACAGTTCCAGCATTTTAAAATTTTCACATCATCGTATCTTTTTGGAATTTTCTGGCGAGTGCCCATATACTGTAAGGCTGCCACCTCTTCATCAGAGTATAATTGCGGTGTTGTCTCATAGTCGAGCTCATTCACTTTAAACCTAGGTTGGGGGAGTTTCGGGAATTTCGAGACGTCCCGATTAGAATATAAATTTTCTGCATCTTTGCAGGCGTACCTTAACTGGTCTAGCGTAAACAGGGCCATCGGGTATACCAGCCGTCCCACCCGCTCGTGCAGGTTTTTCTTTAGGATATTTACCAACTCCATTTCAGGTACTGAGTACGTATTTGCGACCTTAACTTGGAGATCGCTGCAAAAAATTCATCGCTAGACTCCCAAGCACTCTGTTTACGGTCCATAATAGCACGAATTATTTCTAAGTCTGACTTACAGTTCCGGAACTGGCGCATTATGGCTTCTCTCAGCATTTGCCAGTCCGGCCGGTAGTTCGACTTTTGAAATTGCCAGAACCACTCACTGGCCGTGCCGGAGAGCAATAGGTGAAAGTCTCGCAGGATCTCCGCCCATGAACATTCATGCTGTCGCTGAAGAGTTTCCACACGGAATATGAAATCCTCAACCGTCATCTTCTCCGGATTCCCATCAAAGTTGATCCCCCATTTATTGATCTTAATAGGACCCCTGACACCGGACGGATACCTAACATAGGCTGGATTCGGAGGTTGGCCTTGATATGTCCATGGAGGGACCCTACTTCGCTGAGAATGAACCTGCTCCTGCGCGCGCGAGCTACGACCCCATCTTTCATCGGCGACGACCTCGTCCCGAAAGGATGGTCCTGTCGTTGTGTTCCAATTTGGGACAAAATTTAGATTCTGCTGGGGTCTATGAGGTCTAGCAGTGGTATTTGCATGTAGAGGGGCAGGATTACCCGAATTTTGGCCAGTATTTGGCCCTCGATTCCCTTCCGGTGCTCTTGTTGCAATGTTGAGAGTCCCCATAATACTTGTCAACTCTTCCCTTAGGTGTGCCTGGAGACTACCGGTAATCTGCTCCTTTAGTGTATTTTGGCAAGAAGATATAGTTAGCACTACCCAGCGCCCAGTCAACATAAGCCTTCAAATCCTCAGACAAGCTATTTTCTATTAAACCTATATTTGTTCCCTTATTACTCCTACCTTCTCCTACCCCACTGTTCGTAGGTATATTTGACTGACCCACCTCGTTACACGAACCACTTGGGCCTCGGCGTGCCGGAAGATTATGAACCGAGAGACTACTATATGATGGCGCTGGTATGGACTCATTTGAACTGTCGTATCGATTCCCTACCTGCTGACCCAATAAATTTTGAGGGATTCGGTATTTCGACAAAATTTGTTGTGAAGGAGTCCGAGTTATTGGTTGCGAACCACCCGCTACGTTTCCATTTAAGGAATGCCTAAACTCCTCTTCTTGAGCATTAGTACCTAAAGATCTTCGCTCGGCAGCGAAGGTAGAGAGTTCTTCTCGGGATCTAGTGACTTGTGCATTACCCCACGTGCGAAGTTCTGATTCCACGGAGTTACTCGGTTGTATTTGAGTGATTGGGACCGGGGAATGTTGTACCCTCCCACCTCTGAACCCAGTCGGCTGTATTGGAGTACGTTTGGTCACGTTTCAATCTTCTCCGATCTCTGCATTTCGGACTGCTTGTTGCACTCGCTCACTCTTTGTCTGCTCCATTTTCCCGTTCGTGATACAAATAGTTTTGAAGAGCAGGTAAAAGTGACACTCTTAACATACGACTTTTAATAGAGGTGAATAGTATCGATTCGATACTACCAAAATTGAAGCAAAACAAATTTAAAACCGCAAGCGCCCACAAAGAGAACTCGAAGATATTAATATAAAAGTGGTTTTATTGAATATGACTATAAACTAATACAAAAAAAATACACAAAAACAGTATAATTTCGAAGGGTTATAACCACTAAAACTAATATACTGTGTACACTCTGGTCCGAAACCAAAATGTGTGCGGAGACCTACTCAAGTAGTGACACGTGAGTTGATCGTAACTTGTTTATGGTGAGTACGGCTCGATACCTCTTCCTCAGTAATCTACCGCAACTGAGGTTATATTATAGAAGTATTTCTATTCCTGAAAAAAAAATTAACCTTAACCCTAACTACTTTAGTAAAATTAAACACTTATAATCCTTATATCCAATGTATTCTAATATCTTTTTTTTTGTTTTGTTTTTTCATAAGTCTTTACGGGGTGTATAAGGCGTCCACCCATGTGGTCTGTTCGCCAAAGGGTTTTGACCTCTCACTACATCCTCATCTTTTGTTCTTATTCCTCCCATGCGGTGGTCACAACTTGATCTGTTATCAAAAAAAAAACAGTTGACAAAACACTTCGTTCTTTCCTTTCTCCGCAATTCCAGTTGATCACCACAACCTTTTGGAAGACTTGAGACGGGAAAGAACCATCCCTCTTCTTCACTTCGCTGTCCAACTATGAGGAACAATGCTACAGTATGACGAACCACATCAAACTGGTCACCGTCCACACGCTAAACACGACCCCATTATTTAGTACGATTCACTAAAGGATTTTGAAAAACAAAGGGAAGGGGAAGACAAAAACCTAAAAATCAACTTTTGTCACTGTCCACATCCACCGGATCCGTCGCTATTCACCCTGGTACGTCAAAACCTTCCAGACAAAGACTTACGGAGTGTTTTTAATGTGTACAGCAAGAGAAGTTTAACATAACCGCCTTATATAAGGGCTACTTAGAAAATCACGAAAGCTAAGACGTTGGGCGCCATATTTGTTGCAGGAGGTGTCGGGTTTAGGGAAAGGGGATAGGGAAAATAAGAAAAAAAAAAGGAAGAAGGAATTGGAAGGCGAGGTAACCCTTGAAGAAGGGTACGAAAGGAAGAGGAAAAAGAAAACTGAGGGGAGAAAGAGGTCTACCAGGAAGGAGGGGCATGCTCGTGAGCTCGGCTCCGCTCGCCGGATGGGGTGGGGTTCTTTCCTTCCGGGATAGACTATACCTACAACAAATAACACAAAACATGCCCTTAATTACCTTGACAAATAATTCCGCCACCACTGAATGGTTGTTCCACCGCACGTTAGGGCTGCCGATGGATTGCAGCTGGCCATAATCCCTCCCATCCTTGGAATCCCTCGGCCTATTTTTGGGATCCCCCTTAGATGCGGATGCAACCAGGTCTTCAAGTCCTCTCACACATGGGTGGACGTTCCTTTCCACCCCCTGAAATGCCCCCGCCTAAGCCATCATGGTGTCAACGTGACACTCATGGAAAAAGAAGTAGTTTCCTTGCAAAATAAAAGGACGCAATTCCGTTCAGGTTTAGACAAATCGTGACTTCATTTTATTCGTTATCAAAAAAAAAACATTTGCAAGTTATAAAAAAAATATAATCTTAGATACACCGACCAACAGAACTAAATACCGAGGGGACATTCGTAGAAGTAGGTGATCTCAGCAAACCTCTAGACCGGATTCCACCCAGCCGCGGTATATTTGACGCACTATCCACGCCCCAAAACTACTTTTGTTAACCCTGCCTAGAAAGAGCTCTCTATAGGAGTACAAAAAAAACGTCGTTGCCTAAATATGTATGCTGCAACTAAGAATCTCGATTAGGAATTGATAGGACCGTGCGGAGTGAATTTGTGACAGATCGGGGTGGCCCCAATACACGACTTCCACTATGTTCCTCAGTTTACACAACAAGTTGTTCCTCTACTTTTTTTATATTTTACGTTAACTATATAACAAGGGTTTTAATTACTCGAGTTGTACATTAACTAATAATACTAATTAGATTTGTCACGATCGACCTAGTGTTTAGTGAAGAGGTACACAAACAAAAAAAAAAGTCCCGGACAATGATGGCTTCCTGTTGAGGGGGTCTTTGGGCCACCAGGTCTCTTGGTTACCTTTCTGCAGGTTCTGTAGAGTTTTTGTCTCTCTGTACTAAAGTGAGTCGCGACGTTGCTGATCTGAGGTTGTGCAGAATAAATCCAACCAAAAGGAGTATGGGCGGCCACGAACCTGATTGAGGGTTTCGGTGACCGCCAAAAATGTTTTTATCTTTTGCAGGGCACTCAATTTATCCCTGTACTCTTGTTATTTAGCTCTTGTAGCACTTTTTCCTTTTATGACTTTCGCAACTGCCACCTTTTGCCTGCTTTTTCTCCTATTTTTTTTTCCCGGCGCACTGGATGTCGAGAACAATGCGTCCTTGCCGTTAAGGCACACTTCTATTATTTCACTAGTTTTCTTTTCGTTTATATCTTTTCTTTTACAGCTTTTACTTTATAATTCTAAGTAACCGCACGGCGCGACGACTTGACTTGCCTGCTCACTAGTATTTTTCCATCTCCCTTCTAACAGTTCAGGAGCATCTAATCTACCTACCTAAGAGCCGACCCGTTAACCGAAGTGGCGTGATGTCTTAAGTATATCGCACTACCATCATCAGCCCCCCCCCCCACTCATTCAACCACTACCACGAAAAACGTTGCGGTAAAACTATAAATTACTACACCTTAGCTCGGCCTCTCTGATCTCGTTACTAGTCAGTTTCTTCCGACTGAATTCGTTATTTCTAACGCGTTCAAGGTATATTTTGGTCGTCGGTGTTTACATTGCACGATTATTAGCAAAAAAAAATTCTGACGGGGTACTCCGAAATGCAAACTCCAACAAGTCATCGGAAGGCTTAATTAATCTTAAAGGAGTGTCGTAACAAATTCTAATAATATCGATGTACCTTAACTTTTCTTCTATTTTAGCCTCATTATTAAATTACTTCGTTATATTATGTTCCTTAATTATTATATTATTATAGTCTATTAAAAGAAAATTTGGTTCTAGTTTTCATTCTAACAATTAAATACAAACTCAAAAAGAGTTTTTACAGTAAAGATTAGATTAAAGTAAAAAAATCATTGAAGAACAAATAAAAAAAAAAAACAATTCAATAAAGAAAGAATCCAATTCAAATTTGGCTAAACAGAAAGGAAAATATATATTTATTAAAAAAAAAAACTACAAACTACATTACACCCGTTTCTCATGACAGTCGTGTCGTGAAGTTACACCCTGGGGAGCAAAACAATCTCTATGAAAAGGTGACTAAGTTTCTTTCTTATATCTATCGTCTTCAAGATCTTTGGAATTCTCCTACTCCTGTCGTTTTGATATATGTAGTTTGTACCACCACAAGATATAAATGGACGTTTTGTTGATGATTTTGCTTTTCTCTTCGGTTAAGGACAATGGGACGATAATCACTTCATCGTTCATACCGAGTGGAGGCGCATGTGAAAAGAAGAGAAGAAGATGAAGACGATCAATGTTTTTTGTTTTTTATTATTTTTATTATTTTTGTAGAAACATTTTGCTTTCTTTTAATTCTAGTTTTTTTCTTTGGATTTCCAAGAGTTGCTCTTGAAATTGTTTTTTCCAAATACATTTTTTTTCTTGGATTTCAAAAGTCTTTCTTATAAAATTTAATTTTTCCTCTTCTATTTTTAAAATTTTTTCCTCAAACGTATTCTTTTCAACGTATTCTTTTCCCGATGGTGCACTTATTCTTTTTCGAGCTGTTGGCATTGCAGATGGTTCTGTCGGAGTGATGGTTGGGAATGATTGAGTGAGCATTGCTGAAGTTCCTGCAAGATGTTCCTCCTCTTCTTCATCAAGCACTTCTATAATCATATTAGCATCATCATCATTTGTTTCGGCATGATGCGGATCATGTGAAGCCTTGTTAGACGTCGGCGAAGTTTTATTCTTGAGCTAAAATGGTTACGAAATATAAAAGGAGTCTATATCCTTTCGTGTTTCATACCTGTGTAGTTGATAAAAGCTCACGAACATTAGAACCGCTTACTGATGCGGGAGCTAATAGCCCTAAAACTCTCTCTTCAAATGGTGTAAGAGACTTTAGTTTCTTTAGGCCATTAACACCGCTTTTTGAAAAGATGCCTTTAACAAGGCTTCTTTTTCTTTTATATGAAGTCTGAAAAGTATGGAGTAAAACAAATTCAATTCCATTAAAAAGTACAGAAATAATGTTACTTACTTTTGATCCCTCCAAAACTTTCGCCATTGATTAACATCCTTCCGTGCTCCCCCAACGGAGTTCAAAGCGGTGGCAAGCATCTCCCATTTTGTAAATTTTAGATGTGCACCATCAGAAGATTCAAATCTAAATTATATTAAACTGAAATAAAACCAACGAATTTTTTGTCTGTTTACTTACCTCTCCTGAGCAAACTCTAGATTATCCTCCATATAACTTACAAGAAATTCTTTTTGCTCGTCACTAGCTTTTTTTGATTTTTTATCTTCCATTATTTTATTATTTATTTAGCAGTTTGTACTTCTTATTTCAAAATGCACGATTGAAAACACTGTGAATAAATTTATTAGGTTGTGTACACAGTTTCTGTCAAAAAAAACTCACTTTCACCGTTACGGAATCGGAACGAGAGTGTGTGCACTTTTTTTCGTGTACACATAAAAACTCACCCTTGCGGAATTGGGCCCCTGGTGACGTTGCAGCGTGGCCTTAACCCACCCAACCATGGAAATCCGCGGCCATATTTAGATTTCCCCTAACGTAGTTAGATGATCGCGTTCGGATCATACCATCTTCAACAGAGTAGCTTTGCTACTATCCACACCCCTGAAAATTACCTCTTTAAATAGTCATGATTTCTTTTACGAAATCAAAGAAAACAGAAAAAAAGTTTCTTCAAAAGAGACGTTTTCAGAAGTTTTATTAATTTTTAGAAAGAGATCGTAGCCTAGCATAACAAACGTTTTCTTAATTATGTAGATTTAATAAACGATTTTTTTTCTTTTACAGCTGAAAAATTACAATTAAACAACAATGAAGCCAAAAACATGTGATGAGATTTGTTTCTCGCAAGGACCATAATACAACTCCGTAAAGTAAAACAAACGCAGAAAATAAATTCCCTACCTGCTTAGAGCTCTGAGGAGGTGCACGTAACGCGAAAAAGACAATACATCAACCAAAAAAAGGAGTAAAGAAAATGACGGGCCCTGAAAACCAAACTTTTCACTTACAAAAAATATTTAAACTATAAAAAAGAAACGGGAATATGGAAAAAAAGGAATAGAAAAAAATATAAGAATAATAGATAAAATATAAAGATTGATTTGAACAAATTATTGGCAAACTTCTAAAACCAAAAGAAACTTCTCGTCTCGTAATTTTAACACAATCGTCAACTCAAAAAAAAAAAGGAACAAAAATGATCTTAAGGAATATTACTGTAACCCCCAGTTTCACAGTGAGAGTTTAAACTTAAGTTCTGCTGAACCTGAACTGGAGTTTAAATTGAAGTTCAACTCGTCCGGTTTCACAGTCTCATCTGAACTTCAGTTCATTAAACGTAGTTTAAATAAATTGTTTTCTCTTTCTATCTGAATCAAAGAAAAAACAATCAAGAAAAGTTTGCTTTGTTTCAGTTGTGACCTGTGACAGGAAACAAAAATTAAAAATGAAAATAAATTATATTTTCAAATGTTTGAAGGGAATGTTGAACTGAGATTTAAACGGCAGAATAGTGTCGTTTAACTTAAACTACAGAATGAACTCTGTTCAAGAGGACTGTGAAACCAAATTTATTGTTGAACTAAAATTTAAACCAAAACTGGGGTTTAAACTTTCACTGTGAAACTGGGGGTAAGTCTACTTTAACTCATTGCTCAAAACACCGTTTAACTTTTAAATTTAGATACAAAAATCGATTACAGAACTTTATGCATTTAAGTTCAATCATGTATTTTAAATTTTGTTTTTTTTTCTTTTTAATTGCTTAGGATCACCTGGTACCCAAGGCGAGAGGGCGTTCAGCAGGAGGCCTATCCACTTCCGGTGGCCTTTTCTCCGTCATCCAAAGAATGTTATTTGGGTATAAGCTGGGATCCTATTATATCTTCATAGATAGCTTTCGTGGTCGAGCCGGTGGAGAAACAAGAAAATCAGCAATTCACAAAAAAAAAATGAGGTGGCGGCCCAGCGCTCCGCTGACAAGCTGGTACCGCCAGAACTGCCTAGTGTGGTGTATATTTAACCTACATAGATGTGTTTCGTTTATTCACTTATTCCTCAATAAACTTGGTTAAGTAAAACTCACCTCACTATTAGTTAAACAAAAAAGATTTATTGTGAACTTTCTTGAATTATTTCCAGCACCCCAGGTAAGTTTTCGAGGGTTCTTTAACTACCCAAAATAAACACAAAATTTTTGTTTACAAAACTACAAAACACAAGCAAACAGATAAAAATGAACGATCTCAAAATTTCACCAAATTATTTTCTTATAGGGCCCATACACTATGCAAACACGTTTGTTCAAACGTGTGTTTGAGCAAACATAGTTTCGCCACATACTACACAAACATGTTTGAGAGATATTAGTTGCGTGACGTTTTTCATCTCAATCAGACCTACGGAGCAATGAGCGATTCAGCGTGTGCAGCTTTATTTACTGCCTTGGCTATTAAAAAAAAATAGAAAAAACAAAAAAAAAAGAATTTGGTCCAAAAAAAATCGTTCGTCTTGTTTATTCATCTTAATTTCATGAAAATTGGCATCTGTTTGAGCAAAATTCAACACACACCACTCAAACATGTTTGTGCAGTCACGGAAAATTCAAAATTTTTTGAATTTATTCAAACCGTTTGCGCAAATCCTCAACATCGCTACACACTACTCAAACAGTTTGCACAAACATTTTTGCAACAACAAAAGGCATTTGTTTGCTCAAACGGTTTGCGTAGTGTATGGGCCGTATTACTTTAAAAATTAAATAATTGAAATTTAGGAATAAATGGATTATTTCCACAAAACAGCACTTTGTAGTTAACAAAAACACAGTGTCATCTGCGCTGAACACTGCACCTCCGGTTTGCCTTACACAGAAATATGACATTTCATCGTTCGATAGTCAGGTTAGACGGCTTTTAAACGAAGCAATATTACCTTGCGATTTTTAAGCCCGTTGGAGAGAGACGTGTGTGGTGGAGGGGTTACATAAGGCGGAAGATGACTCCAAAAGAGAAACTAAGATTAAAAATCGCTTCCGTGTAAAAGCAGTATTACGAACATGCCACTTTTTTTTTCAAACAATCTTCTTCTCCCATACCGTTTGCATCAGGCGATCTAACACACCCTCACCATTTGTACATGTACATGACGTATTATCCGTCATTGTATTAGTTCATTTCCAACAAATAATCTGACGTTGACATTTCACCAAACCTCATCTGTCACTTTCAGTTTCTGATAGCCCTTTATTATTGCCAACCCATAGATGGCGCTGTTCCATCTTACTACCCCGATTACACTTGGTTTACACGTCCACTTATTTTGTTCTCATATTTTGTCGTGTAAATGACAATAAAGGAACCCGGGCGTTCACAACACAGCTCTTCTTTAGAATTCACATTATTAGGAATCGGCAAATCTTCTTCCCTTAGGCCAGACGCGCACATTCAATTTTTAGTTTCGCAACTATTTAGTTGCTAAAATGAAACATATGGGCTTATATGGGACACCGCGCACTTAGGCTAGCCGCGCACTAGCAACTTTTAGTTGCGAAACTGCTTGGTTCGAGCAACTAAAAAGTTTGTGTTTTGACACAAACTAAACGATTGCCTAAAATAAGTTCGCCATTTTATTGAACATATAATTATCTGCAAATTCACGGACATTCAACCAAACAGTTCATCTGTTTTCTATAAGTAACCAAACAGTTTCGCAACTAAAAGTTGCTAGTGCGCGGCTAGCCTTAGAGCAACTCGATTCCAGCAACTAAAAAGTTTGTGTTTTGACACAAACTAAACGATTGCCTAAAATTAATTCGCAACAGTTGAGCTGTTTTCTATAAGAGCAAGAGAGAAAAGAGTGTGAGCGTGAGTAAAGAGTTGCCAGTGCGCGGTTCTCTTTCAACTGGTGATTAAACTGTTTGATTTCGATCACAGTTGCCAGTGCGCGACTAGCCTTAGGTTTAAGGGTGTGTAATTCCTATCTGCTAAGCAAACAGTACGAATCATGTCAGATGTTCCGATCTATTCCCTGAAATATCTTCTCAAATTCAGCGCTTGAGAGTAGTGAAGGTTAGGGATGTCCAAAATACCACGTCCATCAGCTTCATTTGGGAGTGAGCACCGCTCTATTGCACTTCTAGGGTGATGAAAAAGATGTTTTGACAAACTCGTTCTGATAGATGTTGAAATTTGGTCAAGATCTATATCTGACCATTTAACTATTCCAAACGAGTAAGTCAGTACCGGAATCGCCCAGGTGTTAATGGTAGTAGGCTTGTTTCCGGCATTTAAGCGCGATTTAAGATTTTTTCTCATTCTTTGGTCAAATTTTTGTCTTACCCTTTTTTTATTTCACCATTTTCTAATCCCCTTAGTTGCAAAAAACCCAGATACTTATAGTTTTTGCCCGTTGTTAGGTTGGCAATAGTATTATTTTCGTCTATTGAGTATCCGTCAGTGTCATCTTGAACTTTCCCTTTCTTAATATGGATTGTTTTACATTTATCAATCTCGAACTCCATTCCAATGTCATTACTAAATCTTTTTACTTGCTCTATCATTCTAAATAGCTTCTCTTTGTTGTTCGCGTAGAGTTTTAAATCATCAACATCAGAAGACGGTTGATTTGCAAGTCTCCAGTTTCAGCCTTCAAGCTGAAACCGATGTTAAGTTTTCTGAGCACCTTGCTCAATGGATTCATACCAAGACAGAACCAAAGAGGACTGAACGCATCTCCTTGGAAAATTCCACATTTTATTGGGATGGATGGACTCGAGTATTGTCCCAGGTGCAATTTAACATTTCCTTTCTTCATGGCGACTTCCATAAATCGAACGATGTTTACTTCAATCTTGTATGTATCAAGTATTTTTAGCAGGTACGGATGCGGAAGGCTGTCAAATGATTTCTTATAATCGATATACCCCATACAGATATTCCGCTTATTTTGAAGCACCTGGTGGACCAGAACAGAGTCAATTGTCAATTGTTCCTAGTATCCCATGGAGTTTTTCGAACATCCTTTTTGCTCACAAGTTATGATGTGTTTACAGTACAGCGTCGATACACGCGATTGGTAAAGATTTTTGTTAGAAGCTTGTATAATGTAGAAAGACACGTGATAGGCCTGAAATTAGCAGGATCCGATATATTGGTCCCTTTCGCTATTAAAAATGTGTTGCCAGTCATCATAAAGGCCGGAATTCTTTCAGTCTTTCAGGTTCTATCAGAAGCTTTGTAAAAAATTCAGCTATGAAAATATGAGAACTTGTTAGCTTTTTCAACCATATATTTTGGACTTTATCGGGGCCAGCTGATTTCCAATTGTTGGTTTCTTTTATGGCATCTCTTACTTCATCCGAAGTTATGTTGGAGTTTTGCATCTCGTTGTAGTTGACACTATCTTCTTCTTCTTCGGTTAGCCATTGTGCCTAGGTTTATGTTTTTTTGGTTTACTCCATGTACCTTTCCAAAACACTACAACTTATTCCATAGGAGGCACTTCACAAGCGTCGTATGTTTCTGGAACTTCATTTTTAATTTTACGATAAAATTGTCGTTGGTTTCTTCCAATAAGCTGGTTTTCTAGCTTCCGAGCCCGTGATTCCTTGAACCTTTTTAGTCCTTTTTGAGTAAGCTGCTAGTTGTTGTGTTTTTCTATCCTTGATATCTACTAGTAAGTTGAAATTCAGATTTTGTATAAGTGTGGGGGAGACTATCTTTTTTATATGCCTTAAGATTTGTTTGGATCTTATTCCATTCCCGTAAGCCATAAATCGGCCTAAGTCTTGCCTAATATTGCTTATTTTGTTATTGAGTCGCCGTTCCCAAGGAGGCATTAAACCAGTAGTATTTCTATGTGAGGGTCTTCCCTGTGTTCGCATCTTTTTTCTTATTATAGCAACTGCTGCAACATACAAATGCCACTCTTCTACAACTTGATCTCAACAATTTCTCTGTCTGGTGCCTGAAAAATTGCTTAGAACTAAATATTTCCAAATGTTAATCAATAACTTTTTCACGAAAACGCATCCGGTCCACTCCCCGTCGATACCTTCTACATTATCAACCCATATCCACCGCTAAGTCAATTCGAGACCTTGGTGTTTTATGTGATAGAGAACTCACCTTTCTCACACATATTGACGAGATTATACTTAAAGCAAACTCTACACTAAGCGTTGTGAAACGTTGGTCCAAAGAATTCTCTGACCCCTACGTGACCCGTTCTTTATAAACCTTTGCTCGCCCGCTTCTTGAATACGCCTGTCAAGTATGGTCCCCTTATCAACAAACTCATATATCCAGAATAGAGAGCATTCAAGGTCGTTTTCTACGTTTCGCACTTCGTGGTCTGTCTTACAATAACCCTCTTATTTTACCGCCGTACCGACTTCTGTTAATCAACTTGAATACGCTGGAAGAACGAAGAGCAATAAGCGACATTCTTTTTATTCATCGATTAATTTCAGGGTCTGTTGACTGCATGACTCTCTACAATTCCATCTCTTTCAACACTAGTTCCTGTAATATAAGAAATCCTCGTCTCTTCTTTCTGCCTACCCACCGTAACTCTTACGGCTCCAACGAATCCATTAATCGCATGCTTCGATCGATTAATTGTAACATTAACTGTTTCGACTTTAATCTCAGTTCATCCTGCTCCTGCCTGAATTCCGTCTTAATCGTCGTTCCAATTCCCAACCCTAGATTTAAGAGCTATACTTATGTAAGTTAGATTACGAATTAGCTTGTATTAAGCCTAATAAATGGGTGTATTGCCCCCACCAAAATTAAAAATTAAATTAAATTACTTTTGTGGCATAGAAAATGCGATTAACTTAACAAACAGTGATGTTCTGCAGATAAAACCAAATGTTAAACGTAAAATTCGTCTACAACATGATGTTCACATGCTAACCATAATTATGAATGTATTTTTCCTAATATTCATAACGGAATTTATCTTTATTTTAACATTTCTATGCAACGCTAATGAGGGCTTACTTAATTTTGTGATACACTGTATGTATGTATTTATATTCAAATGGATAGTATTTACGTATATGTAGGTTTATTATTCAATAATGATTTTTGTTACGCTTGTTTGGAATATTAGGTTCATATTAGGTATATTGAGTGTAATTTTTATTTAAATATCTTTTATTGAAAAGTTAAATTTGTGTGTTTTTGAAAAAAAACAAAATTATTAGCAAATATTAATTATAATCAAATAGTTTTTACACATACATATTTATAGAAAATTGTATAAAATAAAAAAAAAAAAAAACAAATTTTATGATATGATATACATATATGTACCGCATAAGAAACAATTTTTGATCTTCTTCTTCCTTTTCTTCGGCGCTGTTATGATCTCGATGTCGAGGGGATCATAACTCTCCCACGTATCTGCTTCACACTAGTGATCCGCCTGTGGGGTTCGCCGGGTTGACCTCAGAAATCGGCGGCAAGCCTCCCGGTTTTGTATTGTTCCATTTCTGAGGCCAACTGAATGCTGGTGTTTTTGCATTTGTTTGTACCAGGAGTGTTTAGGCCTACCTTTCTTTTTATTCCGAATTGGAACGTTGTATGATATTGCCTTTTTGACGGGGTTCTCAGGATCTCTCCTTTGAACATGGCAATACCAACTGAGTCGGTCGTGTTCAATTTTTTGGGAAATGGTATTCTTAACATGAAGGCTTCCTCGGATCTTCGTACTTCTAATTCGATCAAGCTTTGTAACTCCTGCTGTCATACGAAGCATCTTCATCTCAGCTGCCGTTAGCTTACTCTCATACTTTTTGTACATTGTCCAACATTGTGAACCGTATGTGAGTGCTGGACGCACAACTGAAGTGT
Organism: Chrysotoxum bicinctum; assembly: GCA_911387755.1. Classification (NCBI taxonomy): domain Eukaryota; kingdom Metazoa; phylum Arthropoda; class Insecta; order Diptera; family Syrphidae; genus Chrysotoxum; species Chrysotoxum bicinctum. The sequence continues at coordinate 140,672,624 of OU426987.1, read as the reverse complement.
AGAGCTTTCCTTTCAGCTTAGGGGGCATTTTTCGGTCACAGAAGATAGCAGAATTTTCCCGCCACTTCATCCACCCTACGCTTACGCGATGATTGATATCGTCATCACAAGTAGCTTCGTTATTTATCATAGACCCCAGATATTTAAACTTTTCACACTTGGGAAGCACTACTCCATTCAAATAAATGTCTGGAATAGGCCTGTGTGGATCAGAAAATGGGCAGCATAGGTATTCTGTCTTTTTCGCGCTTATGCGGTACCCACTTCCTTCCAGAACATCCACCCATACGTCAAGTGCTAGTTATAGGGATATCGGGTCTTCACTTATGATGGCTCCATCGTCAGCAAAGAATAACTGATGCACTTTTGGATCCGTCACTTTGCCTTCAAGCAGGTAATCAAGAACTGTAATAAAGAGCAGGGGACTCAAGACACTTCCCTGGTGTATCCCTACTGTGATTTCGAATTCTTCGGTGACTCCAGCTGCGCATCTTACTTTAGTAACTGCTCCATCATACATGTCCATAATTATCCGCACATAGGTTTCTGGAACTCCTCGTTGCCTGAGGGCCACCCATATTAGATCCCGTGGTTGCCGATCGAATGCTTTTTCAAAATCAACCAATACGACATGCAAATCCTCCAAAGAATCCCGATGTTTTTCCATAATTATTCTTATACTCTGGATTGCATCCGTGGTTGACTTACCCCCGACAAACCCGCACTGGTCATCAGATAGCCTAATTATTTTTCGCAGTCGGCTACCCAAGACTCGCTCAACGATCTTCATGGTGTGTGACATCAGCTTAATCGAACGGTAATTATCACAGCTTCGAGTATCACCCTTTCCTTTATAAATTGGAAGAAGGTAACTTTCCCTCCATTGATTAGGCATGCGATCACCTCGTATAAGTTTGGAGACAAGAATAATGAGCCATATAAACCCGATGTCTCCCATCTTTTTCCAAAACTCTGAGGGTATTTCGTCTGGGCCAACAGCTTTTCCCTTTTTGGAGTATTTTACCGCCTCACTAACTTCTTCGACTGTGACGTCGGATACTTCGCTTAAGTTAGGTGAAGCTATTGGAAAGTATAGCCTTGGAAATTGTTCGTTTAGAAGTCCGTCACAATACTGTCGCCACCTGTGAAGAATTTCGTTGTCTTCCACAAGTAGTTGGCCTTGAGCATTGTTAATGAACTTTGGCGAACAAATCTCCTGGGCATTTCTTCTTCTTTGAGCGGCTATTTTGAAGATAGTTGCGCCCTTATTCGTGTTTTGCCGTAGCTCTTGAATAGCACCGGCTGTCGGGGTAGAAATTTCATCCAGCTCCCGATACAGGTTTTCTGTATTCTTTGCTTGAATTTGGGCGCACTTCTTCTTCGCTTCTTTCTTGCAGTTTCTATATTCCACTTCGAGGCGTGACTTTTGTTCTGTATCATTAGAGGGGCACTTCGACCAAGCCTTGAAAGCCATTTTCTTTTTACTTAAAACTGATTTAGCTTCATCATTCCACCACCATGTTTCTTTGCCTTGTTGGTTGTGTCCTTTTGAAACCCCTAACAGTGTTTTGGCTTTTTCTTTGCAAGTTCTCTGTAGGAGATCCCACATACTTTGTGCTGTACTCTCTTCATTTCGAACTATATCGGTGTTGTTATACAGAACGTTTTGCATATTCGAAATAAAAGCTTCGCCTTTTTCCTTATCCAGATTATACCATTTGATCTTCCCAAAAGTTTTTGTATGTTTGTTGTCGTTCACTGTCTCCATAAAAAATTCTGTCAGTAGGAGACGGTGTTGGTGGGCGATCGCTTCTCCTAGTATCACTTTGCAATCTTTTACCCGGGGTTTCATGAAACTAGATACCAAATGGTAATCAATCTGGGTTTCATTTCCACCACTGCTGTAAGTGACCAGGTGTCGGCTTTGTTTGACGAACATGGTATTTAGTACGATAAGACCGTATGTTTTGCACATGCTCAGGATGTCTTCACCAGGAGGGTTCCTGGTGCCGTATCCGAGGCCTCCATGGCAATCTTCATAGTCTTCGTTTGTCTTCCCGACATGTCCGTTCAAATCTCCGCCCACGAACAAAAACTCTTCCTTTGGGATGTCCTTAAGTAGATTGTGAAAGTCTAGCCAAAATGCATCTTTTTGCACCTGCTCACATCCAATTTGGGGAGCATATGCAGTGACAATATTCCACAACTTTCCTTTAATCACCAATTTAAGGGACATCAAACGGTCGCTGGATTTCGAAATGGTCAATACGCTGCCTAATAGATGTTTTGCATGGATGATTCCGATTCCGTTTTTACCCTTTTCCGTTCCATAGTAGAACATCTTATAGTTTTTTGTCCTCGTATCCAAGAAACGGGCCCTGTTTCCCGTGTTTCGCCATTTTGTTTCTTGAACACATAAGATGTCCACTCGCCTTCTTTTCATCATCTCTTCCAACTCGAAGCTTCGACCTGTCATACTGCCAACGTTCCAACTCGCAACTCTCAGATTTTGTATAATCTGCGGCATTACTTTGCTAGCCCCCGGAATCCGTCTAGCTCTGACCCGAGCATTGCTGCTCGGTCCAGGATCAGTACCATGTGTAACAATGGTAGTGCCTGGCGGGGTAGTGTCATTTTGGACGAGTACTTCCATAATGCTTGAATTCACAAAATCCGTTGTAAGTATCGACGTGTGCATGCTCCAGTTTTGTATTTGATCTCTCTTTTACGGCACCGGTGATCTCCAGTCGTGCCAACCCAGGGACTGGCATGCACACTTTTGGGAAAGTTTATAGGTGTTACGTGTTCACCTTGCTGTTTGTGGCCTAGATGTATTTACTCCTTTAGTCGCCTTTTACGACAAGCGGGGAGGCGCTGCAGGAATATTCTAACCCGTCCCTGCACAGGGAACAATTTTTGATAAAAAATCAAATATGTAACTTTTTTTTGAGAAATCAAATTTTATAAAATTGGGTATCCAATTATATGTTTTAAATTTCTTATACGTAATAAAATGGCATATGTATGTATTTACCTACCTACCTATTGAATGGAACAATAATTTTGATCATGTTAGTCACCGTATTTTGAACAATTTTGCAATTTATACATAATGCATATATGTATGCAAACTTAAAAGTTTATACAAGAACAAAGATTATAAATTGTTGTAGTGTTTTTTTTTTTTGTTTTAAATAAATAAAATACACTACTATTTTGCTTATTTAAAGAAAGTTTCAAAGGACTGAAATTAACATAAAACTCAGTCTGACAAAAAGAAACAAACGTTTCTTCGTTAGCCACTCTTCTCCCAAGTACCTTGGCATTGGGGGACTTTCACCATTAAGTTCCCAAATGAATTTCTCCCATCTTTGTTTTGCATGGCTCTTAGCACAAATCCACTTCGTGATGTCCAGATTTTTTTATTTGTTATCACTTTCGACCTCTATAAAATAATTTTTTGAATGTTATTTTCTATAAAATAACTAATTAACTGGGAGAAACTTTCATTTTGTTCACAAAAAAAAATTTCTAGGCATCAGCTTCTTTACGTGTCGATTAGAAAATGGCGAAAGGAAGGACAGTGAAATTGAAAAGTTTCGATCGCAATCATATTCATAATAGAGCTGTGTCAATCGCGATTGATTCGGTCTTTGTGACCCGTTCACAAAAAAGATTGATTGATTGTAATCAAAGTAGACCAAATCAATCAATCCTTGCCACTTGCCACAATCTTGCCACAGAAACCGATGAACGAAAAGAACGAAAAAAAGTTGTGTTTCGTTCATTCAACTTGTTCTCAATCATTTCACAATACCAACCTTGTATATAAACAAGGATACCAAATAGGAATGAACATGAAACAGAATGTATATTCCTCAATTTATGCTTTGTATATTAACAGCCATATTTATACTCATTATAGTGAGTACATAAGGGTATGCAACCCTTATAATGCCTCTAAACGCAAAATCGTTATTTATAAAACTTATGTGACGTTGAATAGAGGCATTATAAGCTAAACGCGTTTGGAGGTTGAATAGTGCCTACATAAGGACATTTTAGTATTGAACTGTCACATTCACTTTGACATCACATTGAATTATAAAGATTATCAACAAAATAAAATTACTTTTACTTGATATTAAAACTAAAGCTTTGTTGTTTTTATTTATTGAAACTAAAATGTTATACTAATATATTAAAAACAAATTGAATTGAAAATTGTTTAAAATTAAATAGATAAATATACTTATTGGTAATCTCTCTCCACCGTTGTGTAAGTGTTGCAATTTTTATTTTGCATTATTGAATTGTATCCTCAATAACTTGTCTGAGAAGTATTCCAACTAGGATAAAACGAACAACAATTTGATTTCCAGTATGTGCTAGAGATAATTATGTACATACCTTATCTGATGAATCAAAGTTTATTGTTCGAATTCTTTTATCTTTTGATAGTTCCATTTTTGTTTATTAAATTTGATTTGCAGACAAGATGTTTTTTCTTTGTTTTTTGACGAACAGCGAGTGTTATGAAGGCTAAATGTAATAGATTCTTACTTTTCGGCACTTTATTTGACACAAGCTCATTACAACTATGCAGGGTAGGCAAATGTTTTATAAATATGAATTTGCATAGTGGATGAATAAGTCGTTATGCAGTGCATAACTATTCACGCGTTCAGCGAATTCTAATAAATAAGGCTGTAACTCTATAGTAGTCTCATGGAACTGAATTAAAAGTTTCCTATCTCTGCCGCAGAAACGTTGGTATAGCTTGAACCAATTCAGTTGGCCGCTGTACTGCGCAGGTCTCTTTAAATTTCTGTGCTCTATTCTTTAATTCTTAAAGAGACAGAAAAATCTCTGAAAAAAAGAAAAAAAAAAGATGTACATGCAGGCGTTGTTGTCAATGACGCTGCTGCGATCATACTGAAGCACTTAGGAGGGTGAGTTTTGTTTATAGCTTCGCTCTCAGTAAAATAGAAATGAATTTCCAGTGATGGACTTTCTTTGAATGAGATATGATCATGGTTTATTTTTCTTTCATAGCTTGATGTCTAAAAAACTATTTCATCTCTGGTGAGATAAAAAGAAAAGATTTTTAGGTGTAAACTTTACTTCGAAAAAATAAAATTAATAATCATTGTTTATTATTGGAACAAATTTCAGTGCACCTATAATAAAAAATTAGTCTATTGCAAAATGCAATTGGGTTAGACAAAAAAAAACTACCTGCAAGCTGCGACATAGGATTAATGACAAAAAGTTTAGGGATTATTGTTTATTTCTATGTTTTATGATTTGTGGCTTAGTAACAGAAAGGTTCCGGGGCGTTGTGTTTATATTTATTTTTTGGCGTTAGTGTTTATTTGATATATTTTTTTTTTTGACCTGTGGGGTTGGGATTAATTGTAGATTAGTGTTAGTTAGTTAGATTAGTGCTTACGAGTTTGAACAATTTTTACGTACGAGTTTTTAAGAATGAATTTGCTTTGGTTTGCAATTCAGTTTAAAAAACAACCAAGAATAATACATTGAAATACATTTAAAAGAAATTTTAATGGATCAATTTAGAAAAGGAAAACCTACCAGGCGCGTAAGATAGTTGTTAAGATATATAATGACAAACTGGAAGAAGCAAAGAATTCGTTTCTTGAAAATCCTGCGAGTTACGCAACAACGCAAACAGTGGAAACTACTGGAATTTCTGAACGTTCAATCAGAAGGATTATTAAGGAATACGAAGAGACATGGGTTTGTGCAGTCACCAAATAAAAAAGTGCAGCATACGAAGTGGAAAACTGTACTAGACGAGTTTGACATCGCAGCTATTTGGCGTATAATGCACAACTTCCACCAGGAGGAAAAAATGATGATATCCTTAAAACGAGTCCAGGAATATCTGAGCTTAATTTAAATACTACGCCTCTCAACAGGATTCTAAGAAGAAACGGACTTAACTACAAAAAAAAAAAACAAAACGCAAAACAACCGGAAAATTCTCTGTGAAAGAAATGATATTAAACTCATGCGAGTGAAGTATCTGAGAAAAATCCGGAAACAGAACAAAATGATATGACATCATTTATTTGGAGGAAAGCTATATTCATAGCTCACATACAAGGTCACGGGCTTGGACTGATGACAGTAGCAGTGGGTTGAAGACGCCAATTTCAAAGGGACAGAGGCTGATAATGGCGCATGCAGGTGGTGGAAAAGGTTTCGTGAAAAACGAAAACGGGAGACTATTACGACAACATGAACTTCGAAAATTTCTGCAAACGGATCCAAGAACAAGTTTTGAATAACTTGGAGAACCTTCAGTTATTGTAAATGACAACGCCTCGTACCACAATAAATTAGAAGAAAAACAAATTACTTCTGCTTTATTTTTTTTTTATAATCTACCCGCGCTCAAGGGATTATGGTTATCCTTTAAATGTTTCAACACAGCGCTAGCAAGAAATCCGAGATGATACAATGGCTAACCGAAAACAATATTCCGCATACTATACAGATGTTGAAATTTGAACTGTATGAGATAATAAAAGAATACCGAACTACACACAACCCAAAGCATAAGATCACCATTCACGGCATTGGACATGAGGTTCTACGTTTACCACCCTATCATATGGATGTTCAAAAATTAGCAGAGGAAGAATTTTCAAAAATAAAGGCTGAAGACTGGCGAAAAGTGTGTGGAAAAGCCATAAGAACTGAGGAAGAATACTTTTCTCACGACCTGACGTGGGACAGAATTTCGGATTCAATTATAATTAATCCAGGTGACGATACTATGAAAGCGACATTAGTTCTTAAAACTAAGTATATGTAAATGAACATTTATTATTTATATTATATTATTCTTATTTATATTGTTTTTATTTTATTATTATGTTTTATATTTATTTCTGAAGTACAAATTTATAATAATTATTTTAGGGTAAAATAAATTCTTAAAAACTCGTAGGTAAAAATTATTCAAACAGGTCAAAAAATAATAAATACATATATCAAATAAACACTAACACCATAAAATAAATATAAACATAAAGCCCTCGGAACCTTTCTGTTGCTAAGCCACAAATCATAAAACATAGAAATAAACAATAATCCCTAAACTATTTATCAAAGCAAAGTTGAGTTAGGCACTGTAAGATTTAAGGAAAAATCTTTACTCATCAAAAATATCTTGCGCACCATTTTTGTTCTCTTAAATCCTCTCTCTGCGCAATCGACCGTTGGCCAACTGAATTGGTTCAAGCTATATCACCATATTTAACAGTGCAGAGACTACGTGGAAGGGAAAAATATAAGCAAAAGAAGAGATGCGGTAGTGATATATTTTTAAAAGAGGGTAAGGGAGAAAACCCTATCTGCGTTTCTTTTTGCTGTCAGAATCAATTGTAGGTAGGTATATAAAGTTGTACATGCCAGGTGCGAGATGAATACAAGCAAATAGTATTGAGAGTGTATGAGAGTTTTTGTGAATTTTGTTTCATTACTCATACAATCTGGTTTGCTTACATTTTGATACGATTAATCAGCGATGTTGCCATTTTTTCGACTTTGTAATTAGATCTAGAGGCATTTGAACTTAATAAACTTAAATTCTAAATTTGGTTTTATTTCATTTTTGAAAACAAAATAATTTCAAATTGCCTTTATTTTTTTATACTTACTTACTTACTTAGGTCCTCAGACCTTTTATGTCCGTGGGGGACCCCTTGTGGGGCATAGGGCGTCCACAACGCCAGCTCGCCATCGTGTTCGGTTTCTAGATATGAGTCGCAACTCCCTCCAACTCTTGCCTAGTTGGGCTGACTCCTCCTCGACTGTCCTTCTCCATGAGCTTCTCGGTCGTCCAGCTCTTCTTCCTTCTTGAGTGAGCGGATTCCACTGCATTGCATGAGCCGCAATACAGTTGTCGCCTTTTCGAAGCGTGTGTCCGATCCACTGCCACTTTCGACGTCGTATAATAGAGTCAATAGGTTACTGACCCGTTTTCCTAAGGAGCTCTTCGTTTGATATACGATTGGGCCAGAAAATCCTAAGGATGTTTCGTAGACATCTATTAATGAACGTTTGCAGCTTCTTAGTGACACCTACTGTTACTTTCCAAGTGCTGCAACCGTAAAGTAACACGGATTCGACGTTGGATCGAAACAGCCGTAGCTTGGTTCTTAAGCTAAGAGAGTTATTCCTCCATATATTTCGAAGCATACCGAAAGCAGCCTTTACCTTCCCGATTCGATTGCTGATGTCCTGTTCGGTACCACCCTCGGTAGAGATGATACTTCCAAGGTATTGGAAGCTCTGTACTTTCTCTACCGGTTGTTGAGAAATATTTATGAGAGAAGATGACGTGGTTCCTAGGCTGATCATCTTTGTTTTGCCGGAGTTGATTTTCAGCCCTACGATTTCTGCTTCTCTCTCCACCCCTGTTGTCATTTGGTGGAGATCCATGATACTATGAGAGAGCAAGCATACGTCGTCCGCATAGTCAAGATGTTTCAGGTGAGACGTCAGAGTGCATCGAATTCCTCCTTTTCCCGTCAAGGCCGCTCGCAGGACATCGCTTATCACCAACAGAAACAATATTGGCCTGTCTGACTCCACTTTGGACTTCAAACTCTTCTGACAGCCTCCCTTCGTGCAAAACGTGACATTTGGATCCATCATAAGTTGCCTTAATAATAGCTATTAATTTATCCGGGATACCCCTCCTGCGTAAAGCATGCCAAATAAATTCTCTATTTACGCTATCGAAAGCCTTCTCAAAGTCGATGAATAGCAGGTGGAGTGGTGATCGATATTCGACGCACTGCTCAATTATGATCCTTAAAGTATTGATATGATCAATGCATGAGGATCCAGTGCGGAAACCTGCTTGTTCGGCATCGAGTGTGGCTTCTAGATGTTCCCTGATGCGTTCCAGTACTATTTTCGCTAATATTTTTGCAACGGCAGGCAGGACGCAAATCCCCCTCCAGTTTTCGCACTGTGTTAAGTCTCCTTTTTTAGGGAGCTTGACTATCATTCCCTTTTTCCACTCATTCGGAAATCCTTCAGAGACCCAAGCTTTCTTTATGAGTTGTGTACCAAAGTTCTATGTGCATTTTTTTTAAATTTTTTCTAACTACACTAGGTTCTATTTACCAATTAGAACTTTGTGAACTTAGCTTTTTAATAAATTGATGTACATAGAACTCTGCTTCCTGCATTTTTATTGACTTAATAGGAAACTAAAGGAGATAGACAAATATGGATGTAACAGATCGAAAGAGCATACTCGATTTGCTACGACCACATGTATAACTCAGTTTAGAAAAAAAAGTCAGTAAGAACCCTATTCTTCTAAGGTCGCGATTTGCGAATTATTAATTTATTAAAATAAAAAAAACTTATGTTATAATATTGGGTTTTCAAAAAAGTATGGACATTTCTTGGAAAAAAGAAAATTTGTATACGCGTGAAATATTTAATATTTCTTATATAAAAAATTACTTTTACAATAAAACGATTTATCTCATTAAATTTCATTATAGTCTATCGTTCTTACCTTTGTTGGGAGCATGCACAGACAAACGTTCAGTTTTATAAAATAAGGAAGGTTTGGGGTTCACGGGCTCTTGCTCTATAAGTATACTTTTAACCCTCTTCATGATTGCACAGTATTAAAAATTACGTAAAAACTATCAAGTTTTGGAAAACCACTCCGATTGCCAAGTGCTGCAATAAAAGTATGTAAAAAAACTCAAAATTTTTACCTGTTTAAGATTTTTTCGTGTATCAAAAGATGTATGGGTGTTTAGGTGCACTTAATGAGTTTTTTTTTTATTATTTTTTCTTCATCAGGTAAAAATAAGAAAACTTTGTGTTTATAAAAAACACTTTTCTAACAAGTTAATCTGTTAAATGAATGTGAAAGTGTTAATGACGCATTTAAAAAAAAAAATACCTCAAAGACAAAATTTTGCTCGGGCAAGAAAAATTGAACACCATTTAAAATCGAATATCTGGCGACCCTAAAAACATATCAGCTCAATTTAAACGTAGTTTTAAAGGTTAGTATTATACTAAAAAAGTGCAGAATGAGGTCCCTACTGTGACAACTGACAGAGAAATTGATTTTAACATGGGTCAGGGTACACCAAAGTTACCCTTTTTTTAAATCATCAAAAAGTGATGTCAAAGTTGAAAATCAGACTTTATTGTTTATTATCAGGAAGTGTTGGTAGCATTCTTTTTCGTAAACAGGTTCATAGCTTTTCCTTTCCATGATATTTAAACTTTTATTTAAAATTTTTTAGAAGCATCTCTATAAAAAAACTCATTAAAATTCGTTATGCCGATATGTGAGAAATTGAAAATTAGACAAAATAGTTCTATGGTAAGTACAAGCTGTAATATCTTAATTTTAATTGTTTTTATTAAATCAAAGATCATAAAAATTAATTGAAAGAAAAAAAAAAATTATCAAAATTCTAGGCGCCGTTTTCAAGAAAAATACGATTTTTGAAAACAATATTTTAACATTTGTATGGTGGGTATCGTTATTTTTAGGTAACATACAAAAAATTTCTCATTTATCAAGTTTAAAAAAAAGTAGCATTGGGTTTTCGAAATATTGAGTTTTGAAAAAAAAAATGAAGTTTTTTTTAAAAATCCAAAAAAATTTTTTTGGAAAATTTGAACACACAATTCTTTTAAAGTTTTTGGGGAGCTTTAGCAAAAAAAAATTATCAAAATCGGTTTTACCGTTTTTGAGAAAATAAAAAACAAAAAAAAGGTTCCATGGGGGGTACCCTCAATAACCATTTTTCGCAAATTTTTTTTTCAACTACTATCTAGCTTTAACTAAATGAAATTTTTTTGTATTTTTATTTTTAAAATATGTCGAACAGTTTTTAAGAAAAAACAAATATTTATAAAATTTCGAAAAAAATCGTATGGCAGGTACCGTTATTTTTGGTCTTAAAAAAAAAGAAAAAAACGGGGGGGGGGGGGGGGTGGAATATTCAAAGTGATATCCACTAAGTTTAAAGAAAATCGGCCGAGCCGTTTAGGCTGTAGGTAGTCGAACAGACAGACAGGCAGACAAAATTGCGAAACCCACTTTTTTAGTCTTCGCTATCATCGTTATATCAATTTTGATCAAAATCTCGAGTTCGATTGTTTTTACGAATGCATGTCTTTTCATATATAAGCACGTGTATATGCAAAAACTAAATACAATGGACGCCATCAATCGCAAACCCCTCTCTGGCAATATATTGCTACCTTATTCGCTCATTCATATACCTAATGCATATTCTCATTTCTCATTTCCAAAAAACAAAACAACGTTGTAAAAAAACTTATACACAAAATTTCATTCGCAAAGTGCCGTCGCCACTGCCGCACCGCGCGCCGCCGCCGACCATCTCAGTAAGTTTTCTGCATATAAATATAATGTATGCATGCTTTCGTGCGCCTGCGCTGACTGACTGGTGCAAGTCTGTGTGCTCTGAATAGCTATAGCAATATAGCATGTTTGTTGTTTATGTCTCTCTCTGCCGAGAAAAGAATAGCATATGAGAAAATGTTAAATTAATTTGCTAAAGCCTAGTACGCAGATCGGGAAAAATTTTGTCTCCCATACATTTTTTTTCCTGGGACAAATTTTGTCTCGGATATTTTTCCAAGCAGTACGCAGTTCGCGCGCAAAATTCATACTATTGTGAATTGCTGTACAAAATGTCTCCACTAAATTTTGCCAGAAAAAAGAATGCTACAAGCATTAGGTATTTTGCGGGACAAATTTTGACAGCTACCGTATTTCCGAAAGTGATTTTTGTCAAAACTGGTTTTATGTAAAAGGTGCTGATGCTTCTCTTGAAAGCATCGAGAGGAGATTCCAAAAAGGTATGAACGACTTTTGTAAGACAACCCGTTCCAGAGGTATACTAAAAAACACATTAAGTTAGATTTATTCTCTGCAACTTAAAACTTTTGCGCGAGATTTGGAAAAGTTTTGTAGAGATTAAAATTGTAGAGATAAAATTTGTCTTGTCTCGATCTGCGTACTAGGCTTAAGAGAAGAAAATCTACGGTTTGGGTATTGGGTTTAGTTGTTATCTCTGCCGCTTGGTAAATTACGTGGCGTTCCTCGTCATGAGACTACTACGAGTATAAGAATTTATATACAATAGAAGATGGCGTGAACGAAGCAACGAAGTAGAAAAAAGCCAAACTTGCTTTCATGTTCACATTGTTTCGGTCTCGGTCTGAACGAATCGTTTGGAAAAAAATATTTTAGTTCTTAAATGAATGATTGAAAACATTTCGTGTCAATCTACTCGTATATTTCGTTCGGAACGAAACGGATGGATAAAAAATGATTGAATGAACGATTGATTGAAAAGACCGAATCCTTGAACCAATCAATCAATGATTGATTCGCTCTTTCAAAATGAAAGATTGGTACAGCTCTAATTCATAATATGAAATAGAGCAATCCACGATCTACAATCGAAAAAAGTCGATCATCACAAAATCACAAAATAGCTTTATTTCTCATTGTATTGTTGCGAACAGAGCTTTATACTCCTACAGCGCCATCTGTTGAGAATTACATATCTCTTTTTCATCGCATCTAAATTTCCCCTTATTCCAAACAACTAGAACATTCTATCTCCATATGAATTTCCCCTTATTCCAAGCAAATAGAATATTCTAGACAAGAACCTTCGAGAACAACTGGTTCGAGTTTATTTTCGATTATGAAAGTGTGCAAAGCTGAACTATTGGATTGTGGAATTAAAGAAGTGTGATTTAAGTTTGAATAAAAGTATTAGAGTTGATTATAAATTGAGATTTATTGTTTTGATTTGAAAAGTGTAAATAAAGAAGAAATTCTAAAAGGAGTAATAAGTTTTATTTAAAGTTCCCGAATGCCTGGAGAAACAGCATAGCGAACAAAAAGACCTTCTCGAAGAGCAGAGAAACATGCTAGAAGGCAAGCTTGTTAACATCGAGAAAAATGTATCTGCACTTGATGAACGTGTTTCATTGTTGGAGAATCAAGCCGAACGCGTTTCATTATTGGACAATCAAGTCGACAACAAAATGGAGACGTTTTCAAAAGAGCTAGATCGCATTCGAAATATAAAGATTCGGGAAAGTTCTGGAGAAACCTTGAGGAAAAAGGAGATGCAACCTCCAACCTTTGATGGACAAACTTCTTGGTCTATATACAAGAAGCAATTCGAGGCAGCCTCCACAACAAATGGCTGGGATGAGGCTGACAAGTATATAGCCTTAACTCTTGCTCTTAGAGGAGCAGCTGCTGAGTTGTTGCAAACCATACCAGCAGATAAGAGCGGCGACTTCAATTCCTTGGTTTTGGCTATAGACAAACGCTTTGGTAACAGCCACATGAAAGAAGTCTTCAAAGTGCAACTCAATTCCAGAGTTCAGAAGAGGGGCGAAACTCTACAACAACTGCAAGCGGACATTGAAAGGCTTGTTCATCTTGCATATCCAGATGTTGGAGAGGAAATTTGTAACCAGTTCGCAGTTGAGGCATTTGTTCGCGCCATTTCTGACATACATCTTCAAAGGGCCGTGCGAACTGCTGGAAAACGAACTCTTTCGGAAACATTAGCGTTTGCCTTGACAATGGAAGCAGCTGAGCAGGGGTGACATTCTGTATCGCACACGCGAACAAACGTTTTCGCGCGTGCGAACAATTTGCTTCACGTAACATAAAAAACGAAAGTTTTCGTTCGCACATGCGAAACAAAATAAACGACAGCTTATTCTTTGACGTTTCTCTTCTTAAATATTTCAGTTTCAGTTTTGTTCTGAAAAAGTTTTTAATAAATTAAAAAAAAAGATGATACGGGAATATATTGCATTTTTGAACGATAGTGAAGAAGAACATAAGGATTCGGAGTTATTGAACAAATATATGTGTTGGAGAATATAAGCATAAAAACAGAGACGCGAGTCACATAATTCCTCCAATTTTTGAGGCTTTGCTCTACTTTAGATGTACTAGGTGAAGGAAGCTACCAATGGTCAGTTGGAAACTATTTCGTTTGCCCTCTTGCACAGAGTACTCTGTCAAAAGGATTTGGTGAGAGCTTAACACCTTTGGACGACCAAATTTATGCGGAATGCATCAAATGGTCATCGGATTCAAAAGTTATTAAAGACAAATTTACATACATTTTGGAGTTATCATGTTTCTTGTTAACACCATAGGTATGTAAGTACAGTACGAACTCAGTTAACGCAACCCTCGATTCGCGCAATTTCTTGATTTTCGCAACACTAAAATCGTAGCACGTCTGTTATAAGTGCTACTTTTCAAAAATTTTACATCGATTAGTTCAATTTCTTGTGTTTATTCATCTGTTCATTAAAATCAAAACATCAAACCAACAAAAACGATTTGTTTGCTTTCAATAATGTTTTTTTTTTAACATTTTCGTTATCTCTAAAAAAGCCATCACAACTATCTATATAATTTTTTATCTAAGGAAATGTAGCCCATTAAGTGCAACAACCTCGGTTATTGCAACCGCCTTAATTTCTTTTAGTTGTGTTAATCGAGTTTGTACAGTATATGGTTATGATCTCCCACTTTATCAATTTTAATAGTTATTGGTTGTGTTTATAAAATAAGTTTAATCCTGCCAACTGAGAAGGAAGAAATGTTCTATAATCGAAAAGGATACATAAAAAAAAAGAACATTTATTTTGCATCACGTTTTGCACAAAAATACAATCTGTCACAGTAATAGTGATGAGCTTCTTGACATTTTATGTGTATACAAATTTACTTTAATCGATATTTAATGCTTTCTTATTATTTATGTGTTTTTTTTACTTAAAAATCAACAAAACTAATGTTAATTGATATTAAAATCCCAAGAAAATAAACTATGTACCTTGTTTTTCTTAATTTTGCCTCATTTGATTTCTTAAATCGTGTACATGACATCGATTTTCTTGAGTTTTATGTATCGATTTAAATTAATGTTCCATCCTTCCAATTATCTGATAGCTGTCAGCATCATAAAAGTATGCAATCAAATTTGTTTGGGTTTGAAGCATAAACGAACACAGAACCAAAAACGAAATGCGATACAGAATGCCAATTCTCGCTTTCGCACATTTTCTTTCGTTTTTGAAAAACGATCAATCGCTATCGTTTCGTTTATTACAGAATCTGCCCCCAGGCTTCTCACGGAGTACATCGACGTAGAGAAGCCATCGTCGAAGAATGCTCATGCCAAAGAACTGATGTCCAAAGGAACCAACGAAACGGACTTGCAAAGTGCTGGAATTGCAACAAGACCGGACATTTACAGCGTCAATGTCGATTACCACCAAGAAGAGCTTGTCAACATTGTGGACACGGAGTTTAAAACCCAGAACAAGGTAACAATAACATCAGTGTTACTTCCCGAACAGTTTCCCAACAGGGAAACGAGTAAGAACCAACTTCGAGGGGCAGAAGCTGGTTTCTGGTATCGATGGCCCCAGTAACACCATCCAGGTCTCTCAAACTAAGCGAGACAATAGAAGTCTGACTGTCGAGGCAACTTTAAATGGCAACAAACGTGTGGTCACCATCGACACCGGTGCCACAGCCTCCATTGTGCGTCAAGACCTAGTTCACCTGAATTGGTTACACAACACCAATAGTTAAAGTCTAAGAACTGCCACAGGAGAAGCACTAAGCAGCTAGGGTTTACGGTGAAGTCCGACTTAGAATTTCTAATTGCAGATCTAGAATTCTCACACAAATTTTTGGTGGCAGATATATGTGACGAATGTATCATAGGCATGGACTTCATGAAAGAACATCGAGTAATTTTGGATATTGGCAACCAGGTACTCAAATACCAGAATACAGAGATTCCAATGATCTATGGACACGAAGGAACAACTCTAAGGACTGTCATCAAAGAAGACGTGATTATTCCTACTTCTTCTGAGGTATTCGTTTGGACAAAAGTAGAAGATGAGTGTGGACGCCATCGATACCTAATGCTGGAACCAGGCCCAGATTGTTCTTCCCAAAACGTCATCATTGGGAAGACACTTGTGGCTCCAAAGAACAATATGGTCCCCGTACGGATACTCAACACCAAACCGTACGATGTAAAATTAGCAAAAGGAGAAGTTATCGGTAAGTGCGAATCTGTCGCAGCCATAACACGAATTGACGCTGAAACACCGAGAACGACATTAAACCCTAAGGAGCTCAATAACATCAAGGCAAAGATACTCAAGTCAATGATACTTGAACCAATCACAAGCCTTTTATCTAAAAAAAATGTGTTTCTTTGGGGACAAGCGCAAGAAAAAGCATTCAAAACAATAAACTACTCATATCACCACCTAATCTTAAAATGTATAATCCTGAGAAGGAAACAATAGTATCGTGCGATGCTTCCAAGCTTGGATTAGGGGCTGCACTGATGCAGAAATATGATGGTGATCTACATCCGGTTTCATTTATCGCAAGAACATTGACGGACGCGGAAAAGAACTATGCTAATATAGAAAGAGAGGCTTTGGCGATTGCTTGGGCTTGTGAAAAATTAAGAAACTATCTAATAGGGAGGCACTTTACGGTACAAACCGACCATAAGCCATTACTTCAACTTCTGAAAACTAAAAATTTGGATGACCTTTCGCCCAGGTTACAGCGTATACGTATGAGGATGATGAGGTATGATTTCTCAATCACATACATTCCAGGGAAAAATCTTGTTGTTGCTGATCATCTATCCAGGGGCCTGTTTCTCAGATCATACATATCATACATTTCATACAACATACAACATTTCATTTTTTATTTTATTTTATTTTATATTTATTTTGTCTCCAAGTTGTGTGATAGATAAATTTAAATAAATACATAAGGACTCCCATCATCCACACACCCAAAAAATGGCAGCATATAATGCTTTTATAAACAGACTATTTAATATACCAATGGATAAAAATGATTATAAAAATGAATTAAACACAATAAAATGTATTGCATATGCAAATGGATACAACCCTACAATAATAGACAAATTAATCACAAAAAAGAAAAAGAAAATAAACAAAAATATAACTTTCAAAAATACACCAACAGAAAACAAATACACTTCAGTTACATACACCAACATATTACCCCAAACAATACAATATGAATTTAAGAAACTAAACATTAACATTTCATTCAAAACAAACAACAACATATATAATATCCTAAAACCAAAAATTAAAAACGAAACCAAAACATGTTCTGGTGTATATAAATTAAAATGTGACGATTGCGACAAATTCTATATTGGACAGACTGGCAGAACTTTCTACGAACGATTTCTGGAACATAAACCAAAATTAAACACAAAATCCACATTCGCCCAACATCTGATTGAAAATAACCATACGTATACAGACTTTGACACCAACCTGATACCTATGCATATAATTAGAAAAGGAAGAATATTGGACGCAACAGAAGAATACGAGATATATAAAGCTAGCAAATTAGAACAAGACAAACTATTAAACGATAAATTAACACTTAAGACAAATCCACTATACGACACAGCAATTAAAATTAAAGCACAAGAAAGAAGACAAAACTAAAATACATTTAACAACAAATACAACAACCTTACAACAAATAATGGCTATGACACATAACACAAATGTCAAATTGAGTTAATCGCCTGAAGATGGAGTACACTCCGAAACGCGTCGCCTAATCAATTAAAATAAAATTTTAAAAGTCGTGTAAAATTTAAAAGTTGTGAAAAATTTTTGGTATTAAAATAAAAATAAAAATAAACAATAGTGCAAAATTTGTATTTATTTGTGTATTTTATTTAAATTTATACAACATTTTCATACATCATACACATCATACAATTTTCTGTTTCTCAGATTTCATTGGAAGTGTTGTATGATATTTGTTTTGTTGTATGATGTGTATGATTCTGACATTTCATTATTATTTGAGTGTGAAGTTAATATAATGTCGATTTCCTTTACACATGAGAAATCAATTTCTGTGTGAAGATTTCGATGTCTCGACAGATTTCACGTTCCTTTACACCAAAAAAATCGATTTTTTTGTGACAGAGATCAAATCCCTCGAATCCGTATTTGAAGAGGGATTTACATGTAATACGAAATACGCACACCAAATGAAAAAATTTGACAAGGGATCAAAATCCCTAGTGAGTAAAGGAAATCGACATAAATCTCAATTTTGCTTTCTTGTGAAATGTTCAACTTGAATGCATAAAAACAATGCACACCTTTACAATAAGAGTCATCGAAGAACATCGAAAAGCACTTCAGGATGTATTGCTGATTCAAGAAAATGGAAATCAAATTCGTAAGTTTAATGAATTCTGAATCATGACTCCAACTAATAGTCTAATATTCTCTCAAGCTACAAATATTGATAACGTGGACTCGAAAGAAAGAATGGCTCTTTTGGATGTTCTCCTGCAATCAACATGCGAAGGAAAGGCACTCACAAATGAAGGTATACGAGAAGAAGTCGACATATTTATGTTTGAGGGCCATGACGCAACAACCTCAGCTTTAAGTTTCGCCTTCCCTCAAATCGCCCGACACCCAAATGTCCAGCAAAAGCTTCTCGAGGAGATATGCGAAGTTCTAGACAAAGATCAAAGTCATTGCATTACCTATCAAGTTCTGCAGGAATTGAAATACACCGAATGTGTTATAAAAGAAACTTTACGACTTTATCCACTGGGATTGGGAAACATGCGTAACCTTCATCTGGCCTTACCGGAACGTCGTCGCTGCTTCTGTACATGAGCATGGCGCAGGCCCCAGAAGAGACGCCGATGGTGCTTTGCTCACGAGAAGAGAGGAATTAAATTAATTAAAGCCGAATTTGGAATTAAAATTGAAAAATGTATCGAACAAAAGCGAAAAGAATACAATGAGAGGCAGAAAGATGATGAAGATAGTAATATAAATTAAATTACCAACTTACCACGATTTCGATGTGTCCTTCATTCCGTGTAAATAATTTCAACCAAATATATAAATGTTTGAATATCCAAAAGATTTTATTTTTGCATTTTTTAATATATGTACAAACTTTATTGCATTATATTGATTGGTCTAATTGAACTTTCTTTAGTTTTCAATCGAATTAATATTATTTTTAAGCCATGATCGCAATGTATCAAACATTATTTTTTGTCTTCTGTATTTCACAATGATGATGAATGCCTGTTGTTCTAATCTCTCAATTTCTGGTCATGCTGGAACCACTTTTTTGAGGATTTATATGAAGAAAATGAGCGACTAGCACAGTCCATATATTATAGTAAGTCAATGGTTATAAGGCTCTATTTATTATTATTATTATTATTATTATTGAATTAAAACTTCTTTTCATAGCTTTGCTTTGAGAGAAAAGAAGTTTTGCTTCTATCGCGCGTACGTCAGTACACACTACTTTTTTACTTACAGCAGAATTGTGTGTTGTATTAAATGTATGAACATTTATAGGTTAATTTGCTGTATGATGTAAATGATACATTTCTGAGAAACAGAATCATACAACATTCCAATATTTCCAGTGTAGTATTCGGTCATACATTGTTGTATGACAGCAGATCATACAACAAATTTGAGAAACAGAAATCATACAGCAAAACTGTCAATATCATACATTGTATGATGTGTATGATTTGAGAAACAGGCCCCAGGACACCTATTAAAAACACATCAGATTCACAGGAACTGGAAGAGGAAATAGACGCATATATTCACGAGATATCTTTGAAAAGTATCTATACAAAAGATCAAAACATCACAGATGTTATAAAAATGCAGTCTGAAGACCCGGAATGTCAATTGTTGAAGAGTTTCCTCAAGAATCAGTGGCCAGATGGGAAAAAATTGACCTTGGAGATGAAGCCTTATTTCTCAGTAAAGGATGAGATTTCAGTTGTCGAGGGTTTGCTCTTACGGAGAAATAGGATGATAATACCGAAGAGTCTAAGGAGTATAATGCTTGCCAAGTTACATGAAGGACATTTGGGGATAACCAAAACAAGAATGCGAGCTCAAATGACCATGTGGTGGCCAGGGATCTCAAGGGATATAGAGGAAAAAATTAAACGTTGTCCAGGTTGTATTCAGCATTCCAAAAATAGGCATGAACCACTGATAGCACTTGATTTTCCAGATCATCCATGGCAAAAGGTTGGAATGGATTTATTCAAATTTAAAGAGAAATGGTATGTGGTTGTAATAGACTGTTTTTCTCGTTATATTGAAGTTGAAATGTTAAAGCGGATGCGTATGGTAGACATCATACAATTTTGTAAGAAAACATTTAGTCGTCACGGTATTCCTCAATTAGTTTACACTGATAGTGGTACACAATTTCAAAACTTGAGCTCTTCAGATTTTCGGAAGTTTGCAAAAGAGTGGTCATTCAAAATTGTTACCAGTAGTTGTTGATTTACAGAAATACACCGATTTCAAATGGTTTCACTCCAGCAGAATTGAGTTTTGGGAGAAAACTTCGGGACAATCTGCCTAATGTTAATCTGCAGGCGAAACCAAATCTACAGAGTCTAAAGAGTAGGGAAGCTGCATATAGGAGTAGGTACAAGGAAAACTATGATAAATCTCATGGCGTCAAAGAGCTTAGCGAATTGAAATCAGGAGATCTTGTGTGGATAGTTGACCTGAGACGGCATGGGAAAAAGAACTCCAAGAAGACTCTCAGGGGAAGCCTTGATAACAAGATCGGGAAAACAAGTATACAGATACATATAATTAAAAAAAAAATCAGATTTTGTAAACTGTTAAGAAAAATTTTGAAATAAAATTATGAATAATATATATAATTAAAAAAAAAAAAAAAAAAATGGATTGTATAATTTTAAATCATTATAATATGAAGTATTTTGGATTAAATGTTAAATTCTTATTATATTAATTTTAAACATAATTGCTAAGTAAATATTAAAGTTTAATAAAATATTAATATCTACAAGGGGATGTTGTATTGGCACCACTTGTATATAATTGTTATGTCACTAATGACATTATTATTATAACCATGTGATATATATTTGACATTACTTTATAATAAAGTTCTTCTTATCTTATCATTACATTTTCCTCGTACAAAATTTCTTGGCAATTTTATTTGAAAGAGTTAAATTGTGCTTTTTTCGTGAGCTAATTGTTTTAAAAGTAAACAAAATAATATAAAATGTTTTCGGAAGACGAAGATTTCGATATGTTTGAAGAATCAGCTTTGTGCAGAAAATTGCGATATTTTAAGTCCCCAGCTAATCCTTTTGAAGAGCTGGATGATGGAGAATTTTACTCCAGGAATAAGTTTGACAAGATAACAGTTCAGTTCTTGGTTGAAAACCTGAAAATTCAAGACCGAATTACATGCCGTGGGACTGCAATTTCATCAGAATTACATGTAGTAGTTTCATTACACTTCTTTGGTAGAAATAAATTGTGATTGTCACTTTGACTTCTGACAAATCAAATTATTAGGTCTTTTCCTGAGATTTAGGAAGATAGTACGTTTGCCTCTCACTCTGGTTTCATTGGCTTGCATAAGTGTGTCGCCTTTTAAAGCTCTCACAGGGTTTCCCTAGTTTACATTATAAATCGCCAACACTCAACATACTCAACTTCATACAATTTGTTCTCAAAAGCTTCAAATCTAAAAAGCTCCTTAATAAAATCCACTGAATAAGCTCCTTGCTTGTAATTTAGAATGATAATGGTAACTCTGTTTTGATGTAGATAAAGAGCGCACGATCGTATTGACAGTATCAGTATCCCATCAGCAGTGGGATACAACGGTCGTGTTGGGGTGTACAACTTTTTGCGAAGAATTACAACAAAAATTCTTTAAGGAAAGTCAGTGGCTTGCTCTTTTTTAAGTGGTATTTTTCCCAACGTAGTGTAGTGAGGGTGCATCAAAAAGCTCTCCCATAAGGCCTGTACTGACAGTTTTTGTTGAACAGAGTATAGAAAAAGCTTAATACATGAGTCATTCAAATCATATGGAGTTGCGTGAAGTTTCTTTTGAGAGGGGAGATGAGTGTTCAATGGTGTATAAAGGTCAAATTAATAAAACGAGAACGATGGGGATGCGTAATATAATATAATTAATAGCCATCTTATTTTTGATATTTGTAGCATTTATTGTACGTTTTTATCTTCAATGAAATATTTTTAATTTTGTTTGTTTTTTTTTTTTCTTACGTGCATACACATATCTTAATTACTAAATTAAACAATATCCATTGAACAACGCTTTGAAATTTTTTGTAAATATTTCTTTAATCAAACATTATCCACATTAAAATAATGAAATTAATTTTTTTTAAAAGGAGATCAAGCTATACATAAAATACAACCTTATTTTTATAATAATGCGATAACAATTACTCTTAAACTTCAAATGTAACTATTCTTATTTAATTAAAGCATATAAAAATGGATAAGGTATAGAATAAAGATAAGTAAGAACACACATACACATTTAGTTTACAAATTTAATGTATACTTTATAATAATATATAATAATTTCAAGTTTCTATAGAGAGTTTAAAATTGTTCATACCACTTTAATAATACACAGTATTTTCTTATTTGTTTTGAATGTATCTTAAAAATATTTTATTTTCAAAATCATTTGTACTTCGAAGCTTTTTTTGGTTGTTCGAGTATATTAACTGCGGAAGAAGCATTTCCAAAAGAACTTCTTCGTTTTCTCATATTGCTTGGCGTCACTGTCGTTGTCGTCACTGAGGGTGATGTTGTTTCTAAATAACTTGATATTGACGTTGATTTTTCGCACTGCGAAGTTTTCGGTGGAAGCGTTCGAACCGCTGTTAACGAAATATTTGGAGAAATATTATCAAACTTTTTTCGAACGCTGTCTGTTATGGGCGAGTCCGTTCGAATTATTTGCATACTACTTCCTGGCTTTTGTACATATCCCGCTCCTTCAACCATTTCAGATGTTGGTGACAAAGACAACGGAATTGGTTTCGGATAAACTATTCCCATATTAACAGGCAATGGTGCTACGGTCGGATGTTTAGCCGGTGAATCATCTATAACAATTGTTTGTCTTGGACTTATAGGTCCAAGCAATGAATCTGTAGATTTGTTCTTAACGAATGTATCTAAGACTGAAGGACTGTTGATTTGAGATGGTTTAGTTGTGGAAACTTTTCCTAATTTCTTAGAAATTATATTGGTTGGGATAGTCTCTCTTGTAGTGTTTGTATTGGACATATTTTGTGGTATTTGGCGGGTAGATGAATGCATAACAGGAGATGACGATGAAGGCCCAGCACTCGGGCTCTGAAGTACACTCTTCGATTGTGTTGATCTTCCCGTTAAGTCTTTCGTGTATGGAGCAGACATTTGAGCGGGAAAACTATTGCGCATGGAAGAAGAAAAGTTGTGATCAGCTGACATGAGATTTTTACTTTGCTCATATCTATCAGCACTGATTGGATTTGAACTCGATAAATTTGGATTTGAGAGCAATCCGTTTGGATTTAAAGAACTACTTGAAAATGGATAGTATGGATTTGCAAGCGCCGCCAGGTGATTCTCATTCGTTGATAAAATTCCAGTGCTGTTTATCATACCCGCGCTTAGAGGCATGCCATATGCTGGATTGTAATGCGGAGCTCGCCCGCTCTTGTCACCTAGCAATGATGAAGAAAAGTTTTTGTACATGTTGAGAATATCGAGATATGAGTTTCTACTCATATTGGCATTGGTAAGGTAGTTTGGCAACATTGCTGATGGCAATGGGTTTCTGCTTGTCATATCCATCTGACTGGGATCATAGTTACCCGAAAGAAAGTTTTTAGGCTAAAAATAAAATTATATGTTAATATATTTTTGCTACGAAGGGCATTTAATAACTAAACGAACAAAAACGCATGACTTTGATGTAATCTTATAATTGATACATTATTTGTTTGACTTTAAAAGAAGCAATTATTAAATTTTATTTTCCACTTTTAAAATAACTCCATAAAAAAGGTAATTTTGGGCCATAAATCCTTCATCTTTTTTGGCAAATATTTATCTTCAGTTCCAGCTTTGAAATGAGAACATAACCTTTTGAACAATGCAAGGAACCTTATTTATTTATTATAAGAGATCTTGAAGGGTAGGGTAAATTAAAACGTAAAAGAGAGCACATAAGAAAATCTATTATACAGGATAGCACTTAATTTGTGCATAATATTTTACACCAATCATCTAATCAATTCTTAACCTCTCGATCATAGTGGGCTGCAGCGCCATCCTGTTGGAAATATATTAAAGCTAGTTGCATAAGTGGAATGTCCTCCTATAGTTCTGGTAAATAATTGCGCAAAAACTTCAGATAGTTTGTAGAATTCAGCTTGGGGAGAGTTTAAAGGGCTGATTTATTGGTTTCCAACTATGCCTGCCCGCGTTAGGTCGTGTGTTTGAAACTGTTCCCGTTTCTCGAAGCCTTCGACATGTATTTCGTAATCTAGAAAGTCGTTGATCTGGATAAAGTTCCTGGTATCTTCGTAGCGGTCTAGTTGAAATTCCATTTGCACTGCCCTTAAACGAAAAAAAATTCTGCGTATTCCTGGTTTATAAATGTAGACATTTCAAACAGTGTTTTTAACCAACTGCCGCCTTGGCGTTAAAAATTAAACCGATGAATTAATTCCGTTTTATAATCTTTTATACCATTTTTATAAGGTAGATTTTCTAAATAGGCCTTCGTAGCCCAAACCATAGACTTTTTGAGAACTTTTAAGAAATCGGGAAATGAATTGAGGATTTTGACAGGTACTCAAATAAACGAGCACGTTTTAAAACCACTCTTATTATACTAGTTTACACAAAAAAAGTACCTCGACAAAAAAGTATTTTCTAGACTAATTTTGGCTCTCTGAACACGAAAATGGCAATCATTTATTTTTCCAAAGAAGCGTTTTCGAGATATGTCCAAAAAACGTGTTTTTCTGCTCCTTTTCCATGTATAAGCCTAATTCTCAAAAACGGTCGAACTAATTAACATATACTTTATAGTTTTGAACAGATATTTTGTTTGTTTTTCCAACAGTATACGACTTGTGTAAATCGGCCCAACAATCATCAAGAAAAAGCCGTTCAAAGTTTCAAAAAACACAATTTTTTTGAAAATCGCTTGTTTTAAGTCATTATTTAAGGATAGAAAAAAAATATTTAAAATAGTTTTAAGATCTCAGGTGAAAGATATTGTTTTTACAAAGCTAAAACGCATAAGATCAATGAAATCGAATAATAAATGTGGAAGTTATGAAACATTACGTGAAGGCAGACCATTTCAGTTTTTTTTTCAAAAAAATAATGTTTTTTAGTTTTATCTACCTGTTTAAGAATTGTTGTAAAAAATGTACAAATTCAGAGCATTTACTGTAGTGCTTTATAGTAAAGTAATGCTATATTGTCAACTTGTTCTACGTGCTTTGTGAGGTTAATTGCATTTGCAAACGGAAATAGGAAATATTTATCGTTTGGAAAGCCAGTTGAATGGAGAAACCCAATTTATCATGTGACTACAGTCAGTCAGTCTGCTTAACTAAAATACAAGGAGGGAAATTTCGGAAAGCTTTTTATCCCGAAGTACAATCAGTAACAAAGACAGCGCCACATTCTTCTCGGTATCCAAAACAAAAACCACCAGGAACAAAAATAACAGCCGGAGAAGTATCAGATTTGAATTACAGTATCATCAGCAGTTTGGAGATTGAAAGGATTGGCGGCTTTTTATCGACGGTAGCAAGTATAGCGTGAAGGCTGTTTTACTTCATAAAGCGAGCACGAAACCATCAATCCCGATTGGTCACTTCACAAATGTAAAGGAGGAATACAAGACCATGGAAAAACTTCTTCAACTTGTGAAATACAATTCCTACAACTGGAAAATCTGCTGTGATTTAAAAGTCGTGACTTTACTTACTAGCATGCAGGGTGGCTACACAAAATACTGCTGTTTTCTGTGTTTTTGGGATAGCAGAGCAGATGAAAAGCATTTCATCCAACAAAATTGGCCACTTCGTGAAAATCATGTACTAGGGAAGAGCAACGTTGCTGAAAAGCACTACTTGTTGAAAAACAAAATGTAATACTTCCACCATTGCATATAAAACTCGGCATTATGAAAAATTTTGTAAAGCCTTAGCAAAAGATCCCGAAAACAAAGGATTAACATATTTGAAAACAAAGTTTCCCAAGCTGTCGACCGAAAAAAATTAAGGCGGGTATATTCGTTGGTCCACAGATAAAAAGATTGTTTAGTGATGCCGGATTTTTGAATTGTAGAAAAAAACGAGAAAAGAGCATGGAATGCTTTTCAAGACGTAGTTCATGGATTTTTGGGAAACCACAGAAGTCCAAACTATCGTCAATTGATCGAAGAAATGATGATTACATTTCATGCTATTGGTGAGTATTTAGCAGATTAGTGTTTCAAAAACAATAAATTCTATTGACAACTAAAATTTAAACATTTGTATTCCTTTCAGGTGCTCGCATGTCTTTGAAATTGCACTTTCTGCACAGCCATTTGGAAACTTTTCCCTCGAATTTAGGAGCTGAAAGCGATGAACAGGGTGAAAGATTCCACCAGGACCTTGTTATCATGGAAAAGAGGTATGAGGGCTTTTGGGGCCAAGGGATGATGAGTGACTACTGCTGGATGCAGCTCCGCGAAGATTCAACGCCACATAAATGAAGAAGTGTAAACAATACTTCATATTTTCAATAAAAATTATGAAAAAAAGAAAAAACCTGAAATGATCTGCCTTCACGTAATGTTTCATAACTTCCACATTTATTATCCGATTTCATATGATATTGAAAGAACAATTTTCGGACTTACCGCGATTATTAATTATATTTTAATCAAATTTGTATTTGATTTTACCCGACGTTTCGACAGAGTTTCACTCCTGCTCACAAGAGTATATTAATTCACAACAACAATCAATGCAGTTGCAACAACATGTACCATCTCAACTGCAAGCACAAACGCACCGGTAAAATCTACGAGCAAGAACAAGAGAAGAATAAAACAACAACTACCTACAAGCCATCAGTCAAACCCGTGAGAACGACAAGTGAAACCCTGTCGAAACGTCAGGTAAAATCAAATACAAATTTGATTAAAATATAATTAATAATCGCGGTAAGTCCGAAAATTGTTCTTTCATTAAAAAAAAAAGTCGTATACTGTTGGAAAGACAAACAAAATATATGTTCAAAACTATAAAGTATATGTTAATTAGTTCGACCGTTTTTGAGAATTAGGCTTATACATGGAAAAGGAGCAGAAAAACACATCTATGGGTTTTTCCGTAAACTTGTCATTCAGTTTTATTTTTATCAGTGTTACGTTCATTCAAAAAAATAGTAAAACGGTATGTTTATTACGCATTTTCCGAAAAAAATTAAGCCCAAAGTCAAAAAATTAGTATGGGCAG
The DNA here is from genome assembly GCA_911387755.1 of Chrysotoxum bicinctum. NCBI lineage: Eukaryota > Metazoa > Arthropoda > Insecta > Diptera > Syrphidae > Chrysotoxum > Chrysotoxum bicinctum. The sequence goes on along the minus strand of OU426987.1, from coordinate 140,645,040 downwards.
GAAAAACGGAACATGCTTGAAACCGGATAGCTCAAGATCGAGATAGGATATCATATTTTTTTTAAACGCAATTACAAAGGCTAGTATTTTTTCTAAAAATAAAGGACTAAATGAAGTTTCTATCATTAGTACAAACAGTGCAATTACCGTGAACATGGGTTTGGGTACACCAAAATAGGCCTTTTCTTAAGTCCCCAAATATGGTATCAAAATTGGAGATAGGCCAATTTTTTTTTAGGATATACCCAATAATCACAACTTAAAATATTATGCACGAATTAAGGGACACCCTGTATAAAAGCAATATGATAATGAACAAAATTTTGTAAACGTATCCTATTATGTGAAACTATATGCCCTTAGAATCGTTTGGAAAAATATGAAAAATTCGTTCCGGCAGATAAATAAAACAATTAAAGAGAATCGGAATGTGGGAATAAAAATGCTGTATCTAAATTTTATTATTTAATTTTCTTAAATGCAATATCTTTTGCAAATTAACAGAAGGAAGATGTTATATGTATAATATATAAATACATAGTAGGTATACATTACTAGTATTATTATTATTTATGTATAAAGAGTTTTTTTTTGATTGGCGCGCCTTGAACAAAGTCGACAGCGCTGCAATAGCGAAGGCACTGCAGAATCTCAACGTAGATAGCTCACTTGGTGACCTAATAAATTTCATGCTGAAAAGCAGAATTATAAATGCGGAACTAGGTAGCTTTACTACAAGAGGGTCAGTCAGTAGAGGTACTCCACAAGGTGCATGTGCATCAGCGGAGCTCTCCGCTCGACACCTTCCGCTGCACTAGACGTACTTCTCAACCTGACACTCCTAGATATTTACAGCAAACAAATGGCCGCTAGCACAGCCGTACGTCTCAAAGCCATCTCTCAATGGACCAATAACTCTATTGGCCACACCACCATTCTGAATTTATTCGGAACTTTCCCAAGTCACTCCGACTACATAACTCCCTTGTTGGTTTTCGATAAAAACTTTGAAGTCACCATTCCCTCAAGGTCAGCTTGGGAGGAAGGGGCTTTGATAGAAAATAAGTCAGTATATTTTTATACAGATGGATCGAAGACTGAAAACGGAGTGGGTGGTGGAGTGTACTCAGTTGGACTAAACCTTAGTCTCTCCTTCCGCCTACCAAACCATTGTAGCATATTCCAAGCGGAAATTCTGGCGATAAGGGAAGTTCTGTCTTGGCTTAAAGAAAACGTGATATCTAGCACGGATATCCGCATCTTCTCAGATAGTCAGGCTGCTTTGAAATCCCTCGCATCAGTCTCTTTAAACTCCATTACAGCCCAAGTCTGTCGATCGTCCCTGATGGAGATGGCCAAACTGTTCAATGTTCACCTATTCTGGGTGCCGGGTCACAGGAACATTCCGGGGAATTGCAATGCCGACGAACTCGCCGAAAATGTAAATATAGGTAGGTATGCTTATAGCTACAAGTAAACTTATGCTGAAACGAATTACTCTGGAACAATCAAACACACGATGGCTTAACACTACCATTTGTATGGCGACCAAACAAATCTGGCCTAAACTGGATTTGAAACTGTCACCTTCTTTGTACATGCCCTGCTCTCTCTTACAGACGCAAACTTTAGCTAGGAGAATATTTCTATAACGAACCAAGCGATCTCATAAACACAGACATTAAAAGTCTCCCTCGCTTCATCAGAAGTTCCAAATGGTTTTAACTAGTAGGGAACCTTTTTGTTCCCTTTTAGATCGTGGTATCACAATGGACCTCTACTGGTCTAAGTGTGTCAGACGCTTTAATGACAGCCACTTAAACCTAACCTAACCTACATGATTGAACAGCACATCCAAATAATGATACCTTATTATAACTGAATGTGCAGGAATGTTCAAATGGTCGACACGTGCACCCAAGAGGACACAAGCGTCCGCAGGTTTTTTTTCAAAACCCACCTCTGTCCACCAACTCCTACTCTCACCTCCCAGTGGTGAACATCGGGTACCTAGTACCTCAACTGGAGATTGGGTCTCAACCCCAGTGGAAAGTTGTTGGGGGTAGCAAACGAGAGAGGGGGGAGGTGTTCCACTAAGGCACCTCTCCTTTTACTCAGACGGCAGCGGAAGAATTCCCCAGATGGAATCAACGGTGGCGTCTACAGTTCCCGTTAGGATGAACTACTTGGTGAACACTTTATATGGGCTACTGACACATTCGTGGCTCAGGCCTATAAGGAGCGGATTCGTCCGGCTCCCTACTCTTGGAGTTATACTAAGGGTCTGGTCCTCCAGGTCGGGGGTTGTGCGTCGGGGTAACTTCCCTACCACTTACTAAATTTATTGGTTCCTAAACAACAACAAGCCTCGGATATGGATGATTTTAATGTTGACGACCCCGGCAAACGAAACAAGGACAACGATTTTCGGTTCTGCACGTGGAATGCCCGGACCTTAAACAGGCCACGTGCTGCCGAACAAATAGTGGAGAGCCTGGATAGGCTAAAGGCTGACATTACAGCCATCCAGGAAGTGCGATGGGAGGAGAGGGCATACGAAGGATGAAAACGTGTGACATCTATGTACTTCGGCGAGTGCTACAAGGAGCAGGGTCAGCGGCTTTTTGGATGTGGATTTGTGGTAAGGGGAAGATTTAGGCAAGAAGTCTTGGGCTTCAGAAATGTAAGCGAGCGCCTGGTCACAATCCGCATCAAAGCGAAATTCAAAAACGTGACGCTGATCTGTGTTCATGCCCCAACGGAAGAAAAAGATGACTCAACCAAAGAAGAATTCTAGGACCTTCTCGAGGAAACGTATGATAGGTGCCCCAAGTACGACGTCAAGATTATTCTTGGTGACTTCAACGCCAAGATCGGAAAGGAGGGCATCTTTGGTTCGATAGTCGGAGGACACAGCCTGCACGACAACACTTCCGGTAACGGACTCAGGCTGATTGACTTTGCGGCGGGGCGAAATGTCATCATAGCTAGCACTCGATTCCCACACCTCAATATACACAAAGGGACCTGCCGGTCTCCGAATCAACTAACCGTCAACCAGATTGATCATGGTGCGATAGACACGAGACATGCTTCCAGTATCCTGGATGTCCGAACATTCCGAGGAGCCAACATAGACTCGGATCATTACTTGGGGATATCCATGACGCCACAACGACGGACGGATGCTATGAAAAGATTCAATGTAGGGTGGAGATGCCCGGGAGCACTACGGGCAAAGACGAAGGGAGGAACGCCAACTTCTAAGGAGGAAAAAGAGAGAGCATGCGAAGCAGGCGGTCGAGTCTATTGAGGACTGTACCGGCAGGGGGGATGTTCGAAAGTTTTACCAAAGGGTGAGGCAATCCACTCAGGGCTACAAAGCTAGAACAGAAGCCTGTGAAGATGAGAGTGGGAATATGGTAGTGGACACGCAGTCCGTGCTGAGGATCTGGAAACAACACTTTTCCAGACTGCTGAGCGGCGAAGAAGGCCAAAATTCCGCAACTAGGCGGAACATTCCATTTAACCTGGACGATGATGGTCAAAATTTCCGTCCACCCGACCTTAATGAAGTGCGGTCAGCGATAGCCAAGCTGAAAGCGTACAAAGCTGCTGGCGCGGATGGTTTGCCAGCTGAGCTATTCAAAGCAGGTGGGGATGACTTGGTAGGGAGCATGTTGTTGAGGCCGTAGTCCACCCTGGACTGGAGCGCCATCTATAGTAAAGTAAGTAAGTGCAGGAATTCGAACTTCAACTTGGCGAATTTTGCGTCGGGACTTGGGCCCAACTTACTCAGGAGCTCAAAGTTCATGACCATAAACAACGCTGTTTGTTTGCTGACTCGTCTGCGGAGCGTTTGGTAGAGGACGCGACGATTGACTTTCTTTATGAACGATTTGAGGGTAAGGTTATCTCACGCAGAGGTGACGTAAATTGGCTCCTAATGTCAATGCCATTTGACCCCGCTAGATTTTTTCTTGTGAGCTTTCATGAATACGAAGGTCTATACGAATAGTACACAGGCCACCGCTCAAATTCAGCAGGATCTGTGCTGAAGAGTCCTTAAAATCAGCCAGATCTATGCTAAAGTCCTTGAAAATTTGCTACTCGGATCCTTGCCACCGTAAGAAGCCGAGGCAGGCATTTGAACGATGTCATTTTCCATTCATAATGACATACATTATACAAAAGAAATTTTGTTAATACCTTATACACCGTTTGTTTAATTCTATTTCAACATCTACCCGCCCTTATTGAAAAACCCTTTATATGAACTGCACTATGTATGTAAGTATATGTATGTATGCAAGCCACTAAGGTGTCAGTCAAATCTCAAACTTGTAATTTGTTTTTTGTTAAAAATCAGCAACGATCGAATCATTATATATACAAACGGGATATATTCTAGACGATGTTCACATTGGACTCAATCCGCCGACTTATTTTGACGTCTCTGTGTTTTTTCTCATTCGCACTTCATGGTAAGAAACATACGAGAAAGTGAGGCAGGATTTTTAAAACAAATTGAAAATTAATGGATTTTTTGTTTACATTAGTTTAGTTTATTGAATTCAATGAGTACCTACACATTAAGAATATACTTCTTATAAATTAGTGTAAGTCTAAATTTTAAATTTAACAATTATGTGAAGAAGAGCTACTTTGATTGTATGAGCAATAATATTTTATAACATTTTATTTTAATAAATTTGAAATAAGAAAAAGTTAAAAGTTAAAAACTACACCTTGAATATAAAACAAAGAAAAAGAAAGAGAAAGGAAAAAAACAATTATAATTACATCTCTATTTAAAAAGAAAGATTCGTTATTTTTTTAATTAATTTTGAAATTAGTTTTGAAAATGACTACTACATTTGCCTTGGTGACACACGAAGGTACAGTGTATCACAAAAGTAAGTAAGCACTCATTAAAAAAAATATAATCAAACACTATTTGGAAAATAAATCGGTGCGAGAATGGTAAAATTGTTAACAAAAGTCCATCTACTATACACAAAATAATAACCAAATAAAAAAATATTGGAAGTTTGCAAAATTACCCTCTATCAATGACAATGACAAGCAAGTATGCCGTATTATTGTAAGGAAAGTGAAGAGGAATCCCAAAGTAAGCCCATCAAAGATATCAGCAGAAATAACCAAAGAAACAGGTCATGTAACCCTCAAATTATTCGACGAGTGCTCTACCAATCCGGTTATCATGGTCGAAATATTAGAAAGAAACCTTACATAAGTAAAATAAATCGCCAAAAGCGGCTCTTCTTTGCAGAAACCCATGAATCTAAACAAGCAGAATTTTAGAACACAGTTGTTTTATTTGAAATGTTACTTTTTAGTTCGAAATATGTGTACATATCAATTATAGACAAAAATATTAAGTTTTGTTTTAATATTACTATCGATTGTTTAAAGGAAATGATCTTTAAACTAAGAGGTGCTTACTTATTTTTGTAATTCAATGTACATATATTTGTAGTGTGATAGCAAATGGCCAACAATTATGACAACTACAAGACGTCAAAAAGAGTATGGAGTATTCCCACTACTTTTGTGTCTGAACACGACAGGGCCTTACGTCAAAATAAATCGGTTGGGTAAGTCCAATGTGAACACCGTCTAGTGTCTTTCAAACGGAAGTCGCGTTCGAAAATCTAACTTTTAATAAAAATGCCGTCTAAAATACTAGACATATGTAACTCTTTTGGTCTTCGAATTTTAGATGGAACGAGTACCTCTGATTAGGATGGAGACTTCACTTTTGTGGGGAATGTCAGTGAATGTTAGAGGAGGTCGGTCGATGCCGTGCTCTGTATCCGTTCGTAATTCTGCCTCCATCCCCGTTCCCGTCGCAGACGCATTTAAATTTAAATATAAAAAAAAAAAATACACAATACACACTAAATACACAAAATCAAACGATACAAAAAAAAAATAAAATGCACGACTGGATCGCACGAACTTGCGCTTATGTAAAAGTACTTTGGAATTTAAGATAAATTTTATATAAATATAAAACATGAATTTAAAATGAAATTGCCGTCTGATTTCTAGAAAAGTATGAATTTATGCAAACAAACTTTAAAAAATCGTTTTATTATTAAATAAATAAATTTTTTATAAATATAAGAAATTTCTTTAAAATTTTTCAAGAAAAAAATGTGGGATGCGAATTTTAAGTATTTAATAATATTGATTTTAGGAAATAATTTCAAAAAATAATCGTTCATAGGTTTTGAAGATATTGATTTTTCAAAAAAAATTTTTTTTTGAAAAAAACCCAACAAATAATTTTTCGAATATTTTTATATAGTATATTATTTTAAACTTAGGGTGACTCCTGCTGAAAATTTTTGGTTAAAATCCTTAGAGCCGTTAATGAGAAAGTCGAAAATCAAAAAAAACGGTTCTATGACGGCTACCGTTAAAAACATTTTGCCCCAATTTTTTTTTTACCAAAACGTAGTCCATGTCCATAATATCACACCTAATTTTTTTTATCAAAATCGTTAGAGCCGTTTTCGAGATAAATAAGATTTTGCATTACGGGTGTATGGGGGTACCGTTAGTTTTAGAGCTAAAAAAAAAATTTCAATTTCTCCTCTAGGGAATCACCGAAGACCCATAACTACCGAGTTTGAAGAAAATAGGTCCAGTGGCTTAGGCTCTAGATCGAGGTACAGACATACAAACAGACAGACATACAGACAGACAGACGGAATTGCCGGACCCACTTTATTCGTCTTCGCTATCATCGTAATGTCAACTTTGATCAAAATCTCGAGTTCGATTTTTTTTCCAAATGCAGAACTTGCCCTATAGTACCTATATCACAAGTAAAAAACAACACACATTAAAATAGACAATTTTAAATAATAAAAAAAAAATTATAACAACACTCAATATATAAAACGAAACCAATAGAAAAACCAACAACAACAAACAAAAAAACACTCATACCTAGGGGATAACAAAAAAAAATACCTATGTTTGTCAGAGCACAGTAAGTGACATTTTCCTTTCTCCTCTTCTTTTTTCCAACAGTTGTGTGGCTTAGCGGGTGCATGCATTGTGCTGAGCTTAGGTATATAAGCTCTCTTATAGCCAAACCACAATCTCGCGTTTGGTCGGTCGGGCTTTGACATTTTGAATAAAAATAATAGACTCTTATGAGGCAATCTGAAATGTTACCTCAGGCGTTGCGACCGCTTTATATCGTAATATCGTAAACGTCAGACCAACGCCAGACCAAAGCAAAAGTAGATCTATTTTCTATTCGGTCGGGCGTTTGACAGTTCATTGTCGGCCGTATTTTGTATTTGTTTTGAAAGTTGAAAATTGAAGTGAAATAAGAAGTAAGTAATTGAAGTTCTTTTTTTATAAATAATTAAATCAAAAGAGTGTGGTTCTGTTTTTATTTAAATAATTATATTATAATTGTTTCAGAAATCTTTAACCCGGCTGTATGAACCCTATTAACTTTGAACCACCAAACTATCAACAATCGGCGGCGCCGGCGTGGATAGCGGCACGGTGCACCATCATGAAAGCATTGGAAGCACATCTTGCGATTCTTTTGAACAGTTTGTAGGTAATGTATATCAAAAAAGATAATACACTTAATCATAATTAACTTACAGACACTTGATTTCACTCCACATTTGAATTCCCTTCCATCAATTACCTACAATCCAACATACATACATATTTATACAGTACCTTAATTTTCTTTTTGTATAATTTATTACAGCAGCTAGAAATATGGACAAAAAACCATAACAAAGTCCAGCAAAGCTGGCCAAGTTCTTTGTTTTCAATTAAAAACTAACCTACCTACCTACTTATCTTGGCCAGCGCACCAAAGAAGGTATATATTTCTTTTGTTTTTCAAACATATTTCATTTATATAATAATTTTTTTCAGTACCTATGTACGGTGCATATAAACATAAATGCAGTCTTCATTCTGTCAAAAGAATCCATCAGTGTCTGCTTAAATTGAGCTCCCGAACCCATCGCTGCCTTTCTACTCTTTTTTCGTCGTTTTTAAATGCCTCATACCCAGCATAGCTCACAACACCGAACAAGGAAAAGTCAAGGAGGTCATCAAGATCATCCATATCGGCCATATCCATCTCTTGTTTAAGAAAATAGCTTTACAAATTAACTATTTTAAATGCCCAAAATTTAAAATACGCAATATTATACACCTTGTAAATTAATAAACAGTAACAAAATTCATTGGAATATAACAATTAATTAGGTACTTATCAAAGATGTCATGGAAATGTCAGTCAACGCTCGAGGTTTGAAGCTAAATTTCGTTTAATAAATGCTACGGTCGCGCTTTTTGACACACAAAATCGTATATACGATCAAACGCCCATTTAACGCCGGACCGACGATCGCGAGATTGTGATTTGGCCATTAGTGTTTGCATCTGCTGGGTCTTATGATAGAGTTGTATAGAGAATTACTGTTCTGATTGGTAGGGTTCGGATCGATTCAACGTCACTACTAAAGGCATAACACTTTTTAGTGATGTTGTGTTGAAACGACTTTTTATTAGTCTTACACAGTGATTTTCTTAGATTTCGTCTGTTTTGGTTTTTGTTATTTTTTTTTATATTGCAATGGCTGGTTATTTTAGAGTAGACTATTGTAATATTCGTGGGCTGAGAGCGAATTTTCTGGCTGCTTATATCCACACTGTTTCTAACAGGCCAGCTGTTTTGATTCCGATCCTACTGAATTTTTTATTCATGGGTATAGCTTGGTGCCATTATTCTTTTCCCACCATGGTCTCGCCATTTACATTAGGAATGATGTTGAATATCAGTTCTTACCACAATATGGTCGCTGCACCAACTCCTTCTTCAATTTTATGTGGTTTAAATTTTCCATTAATAAGCACATCATTCACTTTTTTCTTTATCGAAGCCCAAATCTGGATAGAGTTTCAACTTCTCACGAATTTGATACTCTGTCCGACTCCATCCAAAGAATTGTTTCCCTGTATCCTCACACTGAAATCGTTATTACGGGCGATTTCAATGTTCACAATTCTTCTTGGCTTCTCCTTTCGGGCCAGACAACACCCGAAGGAATGTGTGTTGAGATTTTTGCTGAGTTTAACCACCTTACTCAGCTGGTCAACGAGCCTACTCGAATATCAGACGTTAATGGCCGAGCAGAAAATACTCTTGACTTGTTTCTTACCTCTGACCCTGATAAATACACAATAAGTGTATTGACGCCTTTAGGCACATCTGACCATAGTGTTATATCTGCAAATTTCTCGTGTCAAACAAATCCAGTTAGAGAAAGAGCTCCTAGAAGAACCGTATGGCAGTACGAGAAAGCCAACTGGAACGGTTTGAATAACTTTTTCAGGATCTTTAACTGGTCACTAAGCTTCCTCGATAGTGACGTAGACTCCAGCGCAGATATGATAACCAGTGGCGGCTGTACCTTAAGTGCGCTCGTGCGCTGAACCACCAATTCAAAAGATTTAAAAATTACAAAATATTACTGCATCTTTATTTTTACAAGAACACAAACAAGTAAAATTTCCAATTATGACGAAACAATGTAAGCGCTTTGCTTTACTATTAAGACTTACTTTCCCTGCAAATAAAAATTCTCGTGCGCTTCAACGAGCGCACGAGGACTGCTAATATAACTTGTATGAGTTACAAGCAAGTATCCCTGACACGTGAGACAAAAGATATTTCATTGAAGTGTATCGTGAAATTAGCCTGCTCTCGTGCAGCGCACGAGAACCGAAGAAGATTAACTACAGCAACCGATGTTTGACTAGAATGCGCTGCGCCTGCGAATATGTAATATTGTTTCGCTCTATCCGTGACTGGTTAAATAGTGTAGGTTTGTAGGGGTTAGGTTAGTAATTGTTTTTTATTAACTTCCCATAGGGAGTTATTGTAATCGGTCCGATTTGTCAAATTGGAATTTTTGACATTTCTCGACGTTTCAAGGTCCCTAGAGGCTATATCAATCATTTTTAGAGAGATGTCTGTGTGTGTGTGTGTACGTACGTTCGTACGTTCGTATACGTCCGTACGTTCTGGTACCATTTTTCGTCGTCGATATCTCAAGAACGAGTAAAGATATCGACTTCAAATAAATTTTGTTTAATAGATAATAACTTCGAAAGAGGCTGAAAGGGCGTTTATTAAAATTCAGTGAGTAGTTTTTTAACTATAACGGTTTAAAAAAAAAGTAAAAATTTTGGTTAGTTTCAAATATCTCACGAAAAAATAATGCTATTGATTTCAAATAAGATTTAATGTACTCATTATAAGGTCGTACAGATTTGGTATGAATTTGGAAAAAAATTAACATACCGTTATTTTTTTAAATAAAAAAAACTGAAAAAAAAATTTCATAACCTAGATATTCTAAGAACGGAAAACAATTTGAAACTCAAAATAATTTTATTTTACGAAAAATAATGTGTTTGACAACTGGTGAAAATTTCAAAAAAAATCAGTTTACAGTTTTTTTACAAAAAATAAAAAACTATATAAAATTCTATTGAAAATTGGTAAAAATTGTTTTTCGACTCAAATTTCTCGAGAACTAGTAGTGATATTGACTTCTAATTTGATTTATTTTATACATAGTATAATTTTGTACAATTGGTAAAATGTTGACAAATATTGAATTAATAGTTTTTTTTTAAACAAATGGGAAGTTATCAGTGTGGGTCGCACCCAGCCTCTTTTTTTGGTTTTGGTTCGATTCTCTATTGTGTACAGTGTGTGGTGTGGGATAAAATTAGCAGTGATTAGGTATATTTAAGACAGTAATAAATCTTTTTAAGATAAAGTTACCTGAATTCACGATTTGACGCATTTAAGTGAAAATATAAAAAACATTATTCCTTGCTAAATGTAATAAGTGTGTCAGTTTTATACATGGTCGAAATTCTTCGAGCAATTATACAAAATAATAAAAAATCGACATATACATGTAAATTGTTGTTTTTTTGCGATTTTTAATCTTAATACCTACTTAGTGAGCAAGTAAAGTGCACCACCTGTTCAACAACACACCAGCCGCCACTGATGATAACTAACATTATTCTTTTGGGAATGAAATATTTTATCCCGAATAGGGTTAAAAGTATCAGACCCAAGGATAATTCATGGTTTGATTTGAGCTGTAAAGAGGTTATCAAGGAAAAAGAGGTAAGCTTCCGGTGTTTTAGAGCCAACCCAACTGAGGAAAACCGGAAAAAGTTCAAACAAGCCAGGAAGGCCTGCAACGCCCATATTCGACGGACCAAATTGTTACATGATCAAAAATCAAGGCAAAAAATACTGCAATGTCCCAAAGGCAGTAAGAATTTTTGGTCATTTGTAAAGAATATGAGGAATTCTTCCTCTTCCTCGGTTCCTACGCTTGTTGTCAATGACACTCCTTCGTTAGCTCTATTGATAAAGCTAACTTGTTTGTAAGGCAGTTCGCCGCTAATTCCACCTTGCCGGATAATATCATGACTCCCCCAATTCTTGAGCGCGTTAGTGATTCTATGGTACAAATCTTTTTTTCGCACTCGTACCGTGGCAAGAGTGCTGTAAGATCTCAACATTCATAAATCCGCTGGTCCGGATGGTATCCCCGCTATTATTCTGAAGAGGTGTTCTTCCACGCTAGCAAAACCCCTGCGTAAGCTTTTCCATCTGTCCTATTCTTCAGGGCTCGTTCCGAGTGGTTGGAAAACTGCATTTGTTCAGCCAATTCCCAAAAAAGGCGAATCTTCTTCTCCCTCTAATTATCGACCGATCGCACTAACGTCCCTTCTTTCTAAGGTCATGGAAACGCTGATTAATTATCAGCTTAAGAAATATCTTGAGGAACGAAAGCTTCTTAATGACCGGCAGTATGGCTTTCGTAGCAATAGGTCCACTGGTGATTTGATGGTTTATCTAACAGAAAAGTGGAACAAATCTTTACATTGTTTTGGAGAAAGTAAGATTATTGCACTTGATATTTCAAAGGCATTTGATAAAGTCTGGCATCTTGCTCTTTTATCGAAAATGCGTGCTTTCGGGATCGACGAATCCCTACTTCTTTGGATTAGAAATTTTCTTTCGAATCGTTCAATACAAGTTGTACTAGACGGATTCAAGTCTGAAACCCATAATATAAATGCTGGTGTGCCCCAGGGCTCCGTTTTGTCCCCAACCCTCTTCCTCATTTTTATTAATGATCTCCTGTCTGTAACTTGTAATCCAATTAATTGTTTCGCTGACGATAGTACTCTTAGCTTTTCATATTCGTTTTCAGACTTACATCCCTCCTCTTCGGATGTGGAACTGCAACGACAAAATATGATAAGCACATTAAATTACGACCTAAACAGCATTGTGCAATGGGGAATAAGAAACCGTGTCGAATTTAATGCTTCGAAAACCCAATGTTGTCTTATATCGTTAAAGCGAGATATACCCCCCTTGCCACCATCTATGAGTGGCACTTGCATCAATGAAACTGAACATCTCGATATTCTTGGTATGTGCATCACGAACCACCTCTTGGGGAACACTCACATACGCGATGTTGCCAAAAATGCCGCAAGATGTTTGGGTTTTCTGAGACGGTGAAAGAAATTTTTCTCTCCTTCTTCTAAACTTGAGTATAACTCCCATCTATGGGCTGGTGCTCCAGTAACTTATTTAAGTCTCTTGGACAGTATTCAAAGAAGAGCTTTTAAAATGATTGGTGATAATAACATCATTGACTCATTTACGTCACTCCAACATCGTCGGAATGTTTCTTGCCTCACCCTTTTTTACCGTTATTTTAACGGACTATGCTTTAGTGAAATAGCCAGCTGCATTCCTCCCCTTAAACAATTTAACCGTAATACTCGCACTTCTAGGAATGCCCATCAGTTTACCCTTGACCCAACTTCGGCCGTACTGTGAAGTACAGAGATTCGTTCTTCAGCCGTACTACGCGATTGTGGAATTCTTCGCCACGCTCTGTCTTTCCCAGTCATTGCAATGTTCAAGAAATCAAAACCAATGTACACCGACACCTCCTTTCTAACCCTTCCCTTTTTTCTTAATGCTCACACTGTGTCTCTGGCATATTAAGGGTATACAAACCCCTTGAGTGTGCGCCGATTATAAAAAAAAAAATTCGGTAATCGATTATAGCCTGGCTGGTGGTGCATGGAAGGATTACATATACGAAATACGATTTCGAAGCTGATATGGTACCGTACTCGGATCATCTTCCAATAATCAAAACCATCCAGATAGAAGGTGTAGAAAGGATTGGAAATATAAATCTATAAATGTTGCCGAAACTGAAGTGGATACAAAACAGAGTATGAAATTATCACATTAACCTTAATATTGCGCTTGGAAGACACAACGATTCGGATCTTACAAATATTATGAACAGTATAAGATCTTCCTACCCTACTTGCAGTGATTCGAATGGAAAGCAACAGAATCTGATTGCACCCTGGTTTGATGCAGACTGCAAAGAAAGAAATCTTTTGTTTGGTTAATAGCATTCCGAATTCATGGTGATACGTTTAGCAAAACCCGATATATAAGGCGTTTTTCTTTTTTAGTTCAGAACAGAACCTGAGTTGTCAAAAAATAAATTGTGTTTCTTTTTTAGTTCGGAGCGTTCAGAGCTTCGTAAATGTGTTTCTTTTTTCGTTCTGAGCATGTTCTGAGCGTGTTCAGAGTGCGCTCTATAAGCTCAGAATAAAATAACTGAGCAGACAGAGTACAATGCTTAACACAGGCATTTGACAGATGGAAATTTAAAAAAAAAATGTCGACAGCTATGTGTTCAGGTGTGTTTCAAAAAATACTCAGAGCGCTCAGAGCACGCTTGGTTCAGAGGATGTTCGGAACATGCTCGACATGCTCGGACTCTGTTCGGAGCTCTATACTGAACTAAAAAAGAAAAACGCCTATAGAAGCAAACAAGGAATTTAAATCTCTATGTAAGAATAAAAAATAAAATTACTTTGAAAAAGAGGCTAGACGACTGGCACAATCCGGCAATGCAAACAATTTTTGGAAAATTGTAAAAACCTTGAACGGAAAAAAGTTCCTAATAAATCAAGATCTAACACCTATTTGGCCACTTTAAGCAACTTTTGAATCATCTATCTAGCGGTATGACCATCTCGTATCCTGCACCGAGCTTTGAGAATCTATTATTGGATGCGAGTATAGCGAGTGCACATATAATAGATGCTCTTAAGGCCTTAAACGACGGAAAGGCGGCTGGGTCAGATGGAATTCCCGCGGAGTTTTTTAAATTTGGGACCATGGAATTGGTAAATAAGCTTAATGTTTTGTTTAACCAGACTATGGACACCAGAAGTATTCCGCTGCAATTTAAGGAATCTCTAATTTTTCCAATATTCAAAAAAAAAAAGGATGCACGAGGAACCGGGCAAGCTATCGTGGGATAAGTTTTCTTAATGCTTCTTATAAGATATTTACTTCAATTCTCCAACGACGACTAAGTTCCTGGATCGACGAAAACCATTTTATTAAGTTATTTCAAGCTGAATTGAGGCCAGGATACTCTACAACAGATCACATCTTTGTACTAAGAAGCATAGCTGAAAAATTTCTGCAAAATGGAAAAAAACTATACTGCTTTTTGTTGATTTTAAGGCAGTGTTTGATACGGTGGACAGGAAATCTTTAATATTCAAGATGTTTAGACTAGGGATGTCCAAAAAGTTTGGTAGAGTACTGCAAGACATTTATGACGATACTAAATCAGCAGTATGGAGTGGAGAGGAAATATCTGAATGGTTTCAAACCGAATCAGGAGTACGTCAGCGGTGTGCGTTGAGCCCTCTTCTGTTCGCACTTTACATCGAGGATCTTTCTGTTTGTCTGGAGGTATCGAATATGCAGGAACCATTATTAAAGCTCTTTTCTTTGCGGATGACATATTTCAATTTGCTTATTCACCAGAATCGATGCCACTGATGATTAATCAACTATATAGATACAGCATAGCTTGGAGTCTCAAGGTGAATCTGAACAAATCAAGTCATGATTTTAAAAAAATGTGGTGGAAGGATTTGTACAAATGAGAGGTGATTATAGATTACAGAAGTTGTTCAGGAATATAGATATCTGGGGATTTGTTTTACCAAAAATTTGAGCATGTAAAAGCATTTGAAGGAGAAACTTGTGAAGGCCAAGAATGCCATGGTGCTACATGGAAAAATTGTTTCGCCATTAAACACATTGTCCATAGTAGTAAATTTCGTGTTTTTGAAGCAGTCTCGGAATCAATTATGCTTTATGCGTCCCAAGTATGGGGATACAAGCATTTCGAATTGATGGAAAAACTCTTAAGGTTCTATGTTAAAAGGATATTTCGCCTTCCTTCTAATACCCCTAACTTCATCGTGATGCAGGAAACAGAACTATCACCACTCTTCATACGGACACTTAAGCTACACATAGATTATATAATTAAGGTTTTACACATGTCCAATAAAAGACTACCAAGGAAAGCGGCCCTTGAGGTAATACATTGCAGAAGCAATTGGTATGCTGAGTGGATGGAGTTGGCATAGTGGTGTGGGATTCAGCTGAATTTGGATATAGAGAACCTCAATGATTGGAAAGGCTCACTCTATAAACTAATTGAGGCTACAGACATTAATTATGGTGAAAAATATATACAAGAAGCTACCACTTCCGTGCATAGAGCGCTATATAGTAGATTATGCCACAATCTGGGACAAAGAAATTATTTTTGAGATGAAAACAATGTGGATCAAATATCTATGATGGTAAGACTGCGTGGAGAATTTTTGCGTTTAAATTATGTACTTCATAGAGAAGACTTGCCTGTATTATGTTCGGTGTTGATGGAATCAAGAAGATTCTTTTTTGGTTGCAATGCTTTAACCGAGGATGAGATGTTTTCGCATTTAAATGAAATGGAAGTATCTAAACTCTATAATTATTGCAAGGTTGAGCTGGCGTATCGAGAGATGATAATTTATTAATGAAACTTTTTAATGCACTTATAATATTAAATACTCTATCTGTGATGGACTTAATTTTGCTAAATACTATTTATGTTTTAACTATTAAAAAATAACCAGAATTATGTAACTATTTGTCAATCTGGCAGACGGCAATGCCATGCTATATTTGATTTTGTAATTAATAATTGCTTTATATGTAAATAAAAATCAATTAAACTATAAAAACTATACTTTTGAAAAATATTTTGAAATGGAGTGACATATTTTTTAAAAGATTTTACTTGTTTTTTTCTACACTAAAAAAAGGCATCGCTCGTCGATAGGCATATTAAAGTGCACTTTTGGGATGAACAAACAACAACTGGTTACTCATTTTTCCAACAAAACTTTGAATCAGACATAGTGTTTTAATTCATAACGTACAAAATTCAACTTTATGTCCTGTCCTGTGATTTTGTCTATTTAAATTTTAGAGAACCCTCGTATATTTTAAAAATATGAGTCAGATAAAGTAATACTCACTTCAAAGTCGTGCATTGGGGGATAGATGTAATTTCCTTGGCCAAATAATGGATATCCCTGAAACCCTTCTATGGCGTCACGAGGTTCTATAATTAAATTAAATTAAAAACCAAAAACAACAATATAAGTGAGAACATATTTTTACCCGAATTCATTTGAAGATCTCTTTCATAGGCGACCCATGCATCGGCTTTTTCTTGCTCACTAAGTTCCTGTTCCATTTTATTCTCCAGCAGACTATCATGTTCATGGTATTTATAAACTAAGTCCGGCGAATTCAGCAACAGATTTGCTAAAATTTGATCCTGAGGAAATACTGGGACAGGCCTTTCCTTATAGTCAGGCTTTGTCAATCTTTTGAAGACAAAAATCAATGAAAGTAATAAATTTTAATATTATAAGAAATTCTCATACGTGTAAAGCTCAGCTAGTTCTGCCATATTATAATGTCTGTCGATTTGTTGTTCATCTACAACACGGAAGCTCATAGCTTGTTTAGTTACAGAACGCGAATAAACCTTCTCTTCCATAGTTCCCTTCAAAATAAAAATATTAACAGGTGTATATTGTATGACGAAAAAAATACCATTGCGATCAGTCGATATACATAACAGTTCTTCTTTTGTCCCAAACGAAATATTCGAAATATATTTTGTTGATCGTTAGCCGGATTCCATGATGTATCGAGAATGATGACTCGGTTTGCACCTATTAAATTTATACCTTGACCTCCTGCTTTAGCTGATATTAAGAAAACCCTTTTTCAAAAAACAAATACAAAATCAGATAACATTCAATTCAACATAAATCTGTAACCTTGTTCGTTTGTTTTTGGGATCATTAAAACGTTTAACCATTTCATGCCTCAGAGTTTTATTCGTTTTGCCATCGAGTCTATAATAGTCCTGCCCGTTTATCCAATGACCCGTAGGTTTTCCTATATGTTGAAAATGTTACGAACAAATAATTAATTGAAGTTTATTATTTTAAAATACTTACGAACATCATACATGAAAAAATCTCTTTGTTTGTCATTGATTTTATGAAAAAAATATTCCACAACATTAAGGACGGCAACAAATGCTGTAAAAATTAGACTTTCTTTCAATATTAAAATAAATATTCTTGATTACTAATAAAAATACCATTTTTCGCCATTTTCTTCAGCCATTCGAATTATTTCAAACATTGTTTTAAGTTTATTGCTAGGAAGAATTAGTTCAAGATCGGATTCTGTTACAAGTTCACGCCACCAGTCACGTTGAACAGATATAACACCTGTTTGGCTGTCATATATATCATCGGGTTGATCATCATCAGAATGACCAATGTGATTTGATGTTAGTCTCTTGAATTCTTTTTTATTCTTCGTCTTTAAAAATAATAATAAAAATAATTAATAAAAAAAAATATCCTTTTTTCCAAATTGGTTGATTCAGAAATATTGAAACGATTTCTATGTCGTAATGGGCACTTAAACTAAAACTAAAACTTATCTTATTTAGAGAATTTAAGATAATTTTACTCGTGTTTTTATAAAACTAAGGTGAACTCGTTCAAAAAAAAAAAAAAAAAAAAAAACAAAAAATCCTTTCCAACCACTGATAAAGAGGGCAGTATAGATTCTTTAGATACTTTATTTAATGAAATTCTTAATGGGGAATCTATATATGAACACCAAAATAGTACACAGTATAAATTTGTCTAACAGCGTTTTGATAATATTCGGCCTTAAGTTATCGTGACTCATTAAAAAAATGTGGGAGAGAATTCCAAGGCAACTGATTGGAATTTAGGAGAATAAGTAAAAAACAGTTTTGCTTGTATTATTTATTATTTATTATATAATTTTGTAATGAAATATTGCAATAAATTTGCATTAAAAAAAATGTTAATGCGAACCCGCAAAATTTTTGCATTACATAAAATTTGAATTGAAGTCAGAAAAAGCACTAAAATATTGTCAAGGCAAGCTCGAAAATTTTTCGAATTAAAAAAAGTCAAAATAATTTTCATTAACAAATATTTCAATGCAAATTTGATACATTAAAAATAATTTAATGCAATATGAAAAATTCTTTTATTAAAACATTTCAATGCAAGTGAAATAAAAAAAAAATTGTAATAAAATTTAATCAATTGACCAGTGAGGGTCTTGTCAACACGCAAGTTGTTTAGTTTACCTTATCTGGCTTTTTTGAAAAAAAAAAAAAATTAATTATATACATATACAAAGAAGACACAAATTTGAAATAATCGGGGTCGGATTCCAAACATTATAGCTAAAGCGGTGTTGAAATTTGATTTGTTTCTTGTTATGCGGATTGCTGTTACTCCAGTGATGTAAATTGTGGAAATTTGTTACTCCATCTCTGGTAAACTGAGCTTCATCCGTCCAGAATATCCTTCCAAAGTAATTATGTTCAGTTTCATCTCTAAGCAATAATGTTCGACAAAATGCAGCTCTCAGTAACTTGTCGTTTGCGGTTAGCTCCTGAACTGGTGTAGTGTAGTACGGGTGTAAATGCTCGGTATGAAGCACTGCCCATACTCTAGTTTGGGGCAACTGAAGCATAGTAGCTATTCTCCTTGCGCTAAGGGAGAGATTACGTCGGACCGTATCCAAAATTCTTTCCTCTATGTGTACTGATGCAAAAGATGAACTTTCTCTCCCTCGGTGCTCCAGTACTCCGTGTTCTCGAAGACGTTGATGGATTCTTGAAAATATCGTATGACTGGGACACCTCCTATTGGGATACATTTCAGCGTAGAGTCTTTGCGCTTCACGACTTCGACCATGAGCCATACCGTAGCAGTAATGCATATCCTTTAATTCGACACGAGAGTAATTTGACATCGTGATATGTTGACGACTTGACATTCAAATTAGAAATAATTTGTACAACAAAACAGGTCGCGTCGCCAAGCCGACCCCACCATAATAAATAAGTGGCAGGTCAATTTTGAACCTATGCTCTCACGCAGGTGTTCTCAATGAAAAAATGTGTGAAATATGGTTAATCCAGTACTTTGTCACATTATTGTATGCTTATAAGACGATAATTAAAAAAATAGTAAAAAGAAAGTTAATCCTTTCAATCGTAAATTCACCTAAGAATCCAAAAACGTAAAAACTAAAATAAAAGGCTTTTCTTAGAACAAAAGTAGTTTTTGTTATTTTTGATTTTCTCAAAAACTACAAAACATTTTGACATCCGGTTTTTTGTGTTTGATCAAAAATTAATGCGAGCATTGAATATTAAATAAAAAAATAATACTTAATTACGTAAAATTTTGAAAAAAAAATTGTTTAAAAACAAAATTTTCATTTTTTTTTTTTTTCAAAATTTTCATTTTTTTTTTTTCAAAATTTTCATTTTTTTTTTCAAAATTTTCATTTTTTTTTTTAATTTTCATTTTTTTTTTTAAATTTGCATTTTGAAAATTAATTTTTCAAAAACTATTCACTAGAACAACTTTATTTAAAAACAAAATTAAAGAATGAATTTCTGGCTTTTCAAAATGCTATAGCATTACTCTGTAGGTATCAGCGTTATTTTTTAATATTTTTTTTTCTGTTTTAAGTGATTTTTTTTCTTAAATTGCCCCTCCCGCCTAAACAGGGGGAAATAGACCCCCCTCCCAAACGATTTTTTTCTTGTCTAAGTCCAACAGACACGCCCTAGCTTTTTGTCACACCTTATGCAAATCACCCTGTATATACGCGGTTAATCCGAAAATTTAATATAAGAATTACATACCAATAACTATTTTAATATAATAATTGATTTTATGTGGAAGGTTGGTTAAAATAATTTCTGGGCCAGAAGAAATGATTGTACAAATAAAATTGAAAAAAATGAATAATAGCACTAAAATAATGATTGATTGTGCTTTTCAGAAATTACAACTTTCAAAGACTAGTTTTATAGATATCTTTAAATAAGCCCTAGACAAAATATATTTTATTTTTTATTTTTTCATTCGGTTCAATTTCACATATGAGTCGAATACGACTAGTAATTAAAAGAATTTTTTCCTTAATTAAGTAGGTGGTATAAGAGATCTATATTCCTGCGAATATTTGAATAAAAACAGTCCTGATTCTATGAAAACATTAAACAAACATTTAGTATAGACAGGTTTTTCAAAAGTAGGTATATTAATTTTTCAATTTTTCTTATTTCATATATGTACCTTCGTTGATTGAAGTTTCTTTTTTATTTTAAAAACCACCTGATGGAATTTTTAGCTGAAAGCTAATCGAATTTGTCTTCAACAATGAAAAAATAAAAAAATTATGCCCAAAGCTTACAAACTGGCACATATATACAGATTTTCAAAAAATGAATATCGGAATGGCGGTACAGACAATAAATGGATCGGTTGCTATTAGAAGAGAATTATTTCAGCTTTTACGCAAATTTTCACAACATTTAGTTGAATACCTATGTATGTATGCAAGCCCAACAGAAAATTCTATTAGATTAATAAATAGATTATATCATTTATTAATAGAAAACAAGCGTTCACACATGATGATATAAACATAGGAGCAACATTTAAAACAACATATTATTAAGTGCTTAGCATTTTATTAGTTAGCAATTTGTTAAACTTTTAGTAGGTAATTTACTAGCTCTTCGAAGTTTTGAAATCTTTTTTTTTTTCGTTGTACTAACTAGTAATAGACTTATTCCCTTTAATTAAAAACGGCGCGTCTGAACACATTTCAATCATGACAGTTCGTTAAAATTAACAAACCAACTAAACTTGAATCTGGGGAACGGACCTAATAGTTTGAAATGTCGGAAACTCAAAAGTCAAAAGGACAACCTTAAATTTATTTTGTTATTTGTTTATTTTTGACAACTTTTTTCGATTTTTTTTTTTTATTATTTCGCCACTTTGGATTGGACCATTCCAGTCTTCTTCCAAAAAAGTGTAATGTTAATAGTGTACATGAAATTCTAGTGCAATCGGAAGCCTATTCGATCTTGGATCTTTAAGTTTTTCAACTAAAAACCGATTTGCTATCTTGTCAAACCTATTTCTGGAGTAAAATTCTGCAATTCATCATATACATATGTACGAGTATATCAAAATCTTCGTCTTCCGGAAACATTTTATATTACATATTTTATTTACTTTTAAAAACAATTAACTCACGAATCGAAATGAAAAAAACACAATTTACCTCTTCCAAATAAAATTGCCAAGAGATTTTTTTTAGGAAAATGACAGATTTCATATTAATTTAGTAAATTATTAAAAGTTAAAGTAACCAGTTTTTTATCTTAACTTAAGTAAAATGTTTAGAGATAGTAACATGATAAGATCGTTTAAAATTAGCGAAATCCTATTTTTTAACTTAGTAACTTACTAAAATGTCTAAAATGCTTAAGATTTTCCATTAATATATTTTTCAAATTGGTTTGGCAATAAGAATGAATGCCGTATGCACAGACTCGAAACAGTCAACTTCTTGATAATTGTTTTTCTATCAAAAATATGTAAATGGACTCATGACAAGAACGTTAGAAAAACTTAAAACCTTAATATAAAAATAATAAGCTAGAGAACTAGTGAATGCTTGAAAAAATTAAAAATTAAACAGTATAAAAAAACTAAAAATGGATTGTAAAAATAATAAATTAAAAATGGGATGAAGGGTGGGTGAACTAAGCAAATACGCAATTAACAGTATAAATGCTTCAGACATTTTATATGGAATAGGCTACAATCAAGGTATGTTTGTATCTAATTGAAAGAAGGGAATAAGTGCCAAAATTTCCAAAAATGACATTTTGATGCAAATGTCATCTCTATACCATCGGTTAGGCCGAAGAAAGAATCAAAAACCCGTTATTCTAATAGAAATATAGGTGATTTTAAAAAAGCATCTTAGAACAATCACGTAAAGAAATTTTTCAGTTGTTTGCGTTTTCCCAACCATTAGATCAGATGGATTTATTCCCTTCTTCCAATTGGTGATTCAATTAATAACTGGAAAATTGTCACCTTTAAATTTTCACAAACGCAATGAATTCCTAGGCATACGTTTTTGAAAAATTGTATGTACTATACGTTTGTACAATGTATATTCTCGTATTTACAGTTATTCTTCTGGTTGCGTTTTTTCATGTAAACATACAACCTATCATATAAACATTTCGAAAATTACGGAAAATGCAAATTTTATTTGTATAAAATAAATACCTAACCCGTAAAAAAATCTGTATCCACAATTCCTCAGGATTTTATTTTCTTCTTCTTTGTCGCCCTATTTCAAATTGAAGTTTTAATTTAATTATTTTTTTCAAACCCAAAAGTCAACCACGTTATTTTCGCCATCATCAAAAGATCGCACCAAATCAAATAAAACCAACCTTCCTGCCTGCAGGTGTCATCATAACCGGAATGCAAAATACGTACATATGTATGTACATAAGTATGTAGCAACTAGGACTAGGAGTAATAAACAATACTGTGTCTGTTTTTGGCTCTGATAGACAAAATTGAGCAATGAAATTAGAATAATTTGTATGGGAATTGCAAAGAACAAATGCCTACCTAAAAAGATATAGAATAATATTATTTCAAAAAATCCTAATTTTGCTAATTTGCTTCTAAATGCAACAAAATATCTAAGCAAGTGTCCTTTTTATGAACAAAATTGCCTTAGATTCCCAGATAAACACACAAAATACAGTTTTTTCTTGCCAAGATTTCTTTACGAAAAATGTAGGTATCTTGTGTTCTTGTGTTCATAACAAATCTATTTAAAAAAATGGGCTGGTGGTAATAAAAAAAGAAGAATACAGAAACAGAGTTGAATACGCAAGACAAACAGACGAAATAGATTTTATTCGTGAATTCAGAGAGCCCACATTTTAAAGAGAAAAAGCACTTCTCACATATCTTAAAATAACAAATTGAAAACAGCTTTCTTAAAAGCTCTTTCAAGTTTTTCATTTTCTTATGTCAGTTTTTTCTATGGGCCTGCGACATCTGTATATAATTATCTGCGCTGATAACCTATAAAATTAGTAGATGGCAATGCAATTCTTTCTAATCAATCCAACCAATGTAGCTAATCTTTTCAATAAGTTTTTTAGTTCAATTGCCAATAATTTTTCTTTTGAAGTTTTCAGCAATAACAATTTTGTTTTTGTTGATCGTCGAATAAAATGTGAGTTTCTTGTGTGAGAGTTTGTTCTTCGATCCTATAACTTCATGTTAATTGCTGAGCATTATTAAATCGCTTAACAAGTCTTATACAGTAACGTTTGATGGTATCTCTAATGTCGTATGGAAGAATATTTCTTTCAACATTGCTCATATTTTCATCAAATGTGTCGATGGTGGAATCTTTTCAAGCGCCCTTAAAATTGCTGTCGTTATACCTCTTCATAAAAAGTCTTGCACTTACTTACTTACTTACGGTGGCGCTACAGTCCGGGGTGGACCAGGGCCTCAACCAACAAGCTTCTCCAGCTAGCTTGGTCCCTAGCTAGCTGTCTCCAGTTTCGCACACCAAGTTGTTTGAGGTCCTCTCCCACTTGTGTGCGCCACCTGAGTCGCGGTCTTCCTCTACTGCGCCGTCCCTCGGGGTTGGGTTCGAAGACTTTCCGGGCCGGAGCATTCGGGTCCTTTCGCTCTACATGACCTAGCCATCTCAATCGTTGGACTTTGATTCGTTTGACTAGGTCAGTTTCGCTGTACAGCCCGTACAGTTCGTGGTTATATCTTCTCCTCCACTCCCCGTCTATGCAGACGGGACCAAAAATCACGCGAAGAATTTTCCTCTCGAAACATCCTAAAGCGCTCTCATCCACTTTCGACAAAGTCCATGTCTCTGCACCATAGACAAGGACCGGGATTATGAGGGTTTTATAGAGGGACACTTTAGTTGCTCGAGAGAGGACTTTGCTACTCAATTGCCTTCTTAGTCCAAAGAAACAGCGATTGGCAAGAGTTATTCTCCGTTTGATTTCAGCGCTGGTGTCATTTTCTGAATTTATAGCGGTGCCTAGGTATATAAAGTCCGTAACTACCTCAAAGTTATAACTGTCTATAATGACGTTTTGTCCAAGACGTCGGTGTTGTGTGTCCTTTCTTGATGACAGTATATACTTGTTTTTGCCCTCATTTAGCGCTAAACCCATCTTTTTCGCTTCCGTCTCAATGCTCACAAATGCGCCAGTGACATCACGCTTTGTTCTTCCAATAATGTCAATATCATCGGCGTATCCGAGTAACTGGACGGACTTTTGAAAGATTGTGCCTCTTGTGTTGGCGCGTGAGTTTTGCACTATTCTTTTAAGAACGATGTTGAAGAAGTCGCACGATAGAGCATCGCCTTGTCTAAAACCTTTTTTGAAATCAAATGCATCGGTGAGATCTTTTCCGACCTTGATGGAGCAGCGTGCATTCTCCATCGTCATCCTGCACAAGCGGACAAGTTTGTCAGGGATGCCAAAACTAGACATTGCTCTATATAGTTCGCTCCTATAGATGCTATCGTACGCGGCTTTGAAATCAATGAAAAGGTGGTAGGTGTCGATTTGTAGCTCCTGGGTTTTTCCAAGATCTGCGTAATGTGAATATGTGATCGATGGTGGATTTTCCAGGTCTAAAGCCGCACTGATATGGACCTATCAGGTTGTTGACGAAAGGCTTCAGACGTTCACATAATACGACAGAAAGAATCTTATACGCGATGTTCAGGAGACTTATGCCTCTGTAGTTGGCGCAGTTCAAAGCGTCTCCTTTCTTAAGGATCGGACAAACAATGCTGAGATTCCATTCATCGGGCATGCTTTCTTCCGACCATATTTTGCAGATGAGTTGGTGTAAACTCCCAACCAAGTCATCACCTGCCGCTTTGAATAGTTCCGCAGCAAGGCCGTCAGCTCCGGCGCGGCGGCTTTGTTGGACTTGAGCTTCGATATAGATATCTTCACTTCGTCCAGGTCGGGTGGGCGGTATTGTTGGCCTACGTCGCCTAAGTCGAATGGTCCTATCTCTATAGCAGCGGCATTCGCTTCTTCATCGCCATTACAAAGATTGGAGAAATGTTCTTTCCATTTCCTCAGCTTGGACTGCGATTCTACTACGATCTTCCCATGATTATCCCTGCAAGCTTCGGCTCGGGGATTGTATCCTTGTGATGTTTTTTTTATTTTTTGGTAAAACTTCCGAATCTCATTCCTGCTATGGCATCCTTCTATTTCCTCGATCGTGAAGGAAGGGTTGTTAGAAACTCGATCGGAAAAGGACCTTGCGATCTCTTGTGATTGTAAACGTCCAACGTCGAACTTCCTCGCAGTACTTTCTTGTTTTGTCTTGGGTCGGGATATCCGCAGCCGAACCTTGGCTACAACGAGGTAGTGGTCCGAGTCGATGTTAATCCCTCGGAACGTGCGGACATCCTCTATACTTGACAAGTGCCTTGAATCGATCGCAATGTGATCAATCTGATTCACGGTTGATTGATCAGGAGATCGCCATGTCCCTTTGTGAATATCAAGATGTTTGAACTGCGTACTGGCTACAAGAACGTCTCGCCCCACAGCGAAGTCGATCAGCCTGAATCCGTTATCGGAGGTGGTGTCATGCAGGCTATATCTTCCGATTGTATCACCAAGTTGGCGTTAAAATCTTCAAGGACAATTTTAATGTCATAGCTAGGGCACAGCTCGTATGTTTTGTCCAGAAGCTCGTAGAATATGTCTTTGGTGTCTTCATATTTCTCCTTTTTTTTATAATTAGCGCGCACTCAGGGGGTTATTACTACCCTTAAAATGATTAACACAGTACGAGCGTTAGGAAAACAAGGAAGGGTTTAAAAGGAGATACCGATGCACATTAGTTTTAAATTTTTGAAGATTACAATGGAAAGGAAAAATAGAGCTGGGTAGAGCATTCCACATGCGTGTAGTCCGGATAAAGAAAGAATCTCTGTATTTCACAGTACGTCCGAAATTGGGCTCAAGGGTAAACTGATGAGCATTCCTAAAAGCGCGAGTATTACGGTTAAATTGTTTAAGGGGAGGAATGCAACTGGCTATTTCGCTAGAACACTTCTTATAGAAGTAACGGTAAAATAATGAAAGACAAGAAACATTGCGACGGTGCTCGAGAGATTCAAATGTTTCTGTTATACTTCTATCACCTATCATTTTTAAAGCTCTTTTTTGGACTCTATCCAAGAGACTCAAGTGTGTTATTGGAGCACCTGCCCAAATATGGGAATTGTACTCGAGCTTTGGACGAATATAAGCCTTATAGATTACAGCCAGATCAGAAGGGGTAAAAAATTTCTTGCAACGTCGAAGGAAACCTAAACACTTGGCAGCGTTTTTGGCCACGTCGAATATGTGATCATTCCATACAAGGTGGTCTGTAATGCACATACCGAGCACAGAGAGTTGTTCAGTTTCCTCAATGCAAGTGCCGCTCATGGATAGCGGCAAAAGGGGAGGGTTTCGCTTTAACGATAGAAAACAGCATTGGGTTTTTGAAGCATTAAATTCTACACGGTTTTTTATTCCCCAATGGACAATGCTGTTAAGATCAGAATTTAATGAGCTTATCATACGCTGCCGTTCAAGTTCCACTTCCGAAGAACAAGGAAGTGAATCTTTAAACGAATATGAAAAGCTGAGGGTACTACGAGTATCATCAGCAAAACAATTTAATGGATTAGAAGTTTCAGATAAGAGATCGTTGATAAACATGAGGAAGAGAGTCGGAGACAAAACGGAGCCCTGGGGTACACCAGCATTTATTTTATGAGTTTCAGACTTAAGGCCATCCAATACGACTTGTATTGAGCGGCCTGAAAGGTAATTACTAATCCAACGAAGAAGAGATTCATCAATACCAAATGCACGCATTTTCGATAAGAGAGCTTGATGCCAAACTCTATCAAATGCTTTTGAAATATCAAGTGCAATAATCTTACTTTCTCCAAAACGATGTAAAGATTTGTGCCACTCTTCGGTGAGATATACCATCAGATCACCAGTGGACCTATTGCTACGAAAGCCGTACTGTCGGTCATTAAGAAGCTTTCGTTCTTCGAGATATTTCTTGAGCTGATTATTTATCAGTGTTTCCATGACCTTGGAAAGAAGGGACGTAAGTGCAATTGGACGATAGTTAGAGGGGGAAGAAGATTCACCTTTTTTAGGGACAGGCTGGACAAACGCTGTTTTCCATCTACTGGGCAAGAGTCCAGAAGAATAGGATAGATAGAAAAGCTTACGCAGTGGTTTTGCCAGCGTTGAAGAACACCTCTTCAGAACAATGGGAGGGATACTATCCGGGCCAGCGGATTTGTGTATGTCAAGATCTTTCAGGACTCTTGCAACTGTACGAGTACGAAAAAATATTCGTCCCATGGAAAAATTTGTGTTCTCAAGCACAGGAGGAGTCATAACACTCTCTGGCAGCGTCGAATTAGCAGCAAAGTGCGCTGCAAGCAAATTGGCTTTATCTAGTGAGCTGACATAGGGGGTGTCATTGATAACGAGCGTTGGGACCGAGGACGAAGTAGTATTTCGAATGTTTTTTACAAATGACCAGAAATTTTTACTACTCTTGGGACATTGTAGTATTTTGTTCCTAATGTGTTGGTCATGTAAGAACTTGGTCTGTCGAATATGATCATTGGTTTTCCTCAGTAGGGTTGACTTTATAACTTCGGAAACTTACTTCTCTGACCCTGATAACCTCTTTACAGCTCAAATCAAACCATGAGTTCTCTTTCGGTTTGATAGATTTTTCCCTATGCGGGATATAATCTCTCATTCCGATGAGAATTAAATTTGTAATCATATCTGCACTGGAGTCCACGTCACTATCGAGGAAGCATAGTGACCAGTATAAGTTTCTGGAGAAATCATTGAGACCGTCCCAGTTGGCTTTCTCGTATTGCCAAACGGTTCTCTTGGGGGTTTTCTCTTTAACTGGGGTTTTTTGACACGAGAAATTCGCAGATATGACACAGTGGTCTGATGTGCCTAGAAGAGATAATACACTGATGGTGTATTTATCAGGATCAGAGGTAAGAAACAAGTCTAGTGTGTTGGCATTTTGACCTGTAACGTCAGGATTTCGAGTTGGCTCATTAACAAGCTGAGTCAAGTGGTTTAACTCAGCAAAGACCTCAACATACCTTCCTTCGGGTGTTGTCTGACCAGAAAAGCGAAGCCAACTAGAATTGTGTACATTGAAATCGCCCGCAATGACGATTTCAGTGGGAGGATAATGGGAAACAATTCTTTGGATGGAATCGGACAGAGCATCAAATTCGTTAAAAGTTGAATTTCTGTCCAGGTTTGGACTTCGATAAATGAAGCAGGTATGAATGATGTGCTTGTGTACCGTGAATTTTAACCATATAAAATTTAAGTTCGTATTTAAACATTTACCATATTGGGGTTGAAGTTGGTACGCAACATCATTTCTTATATAAATCGCGAGTGATGTGGGAAGAATAATGGCGCTAAGCTATACCCATGTAGAGTAAATTCCGAATCATCGGTGTTTTCACCTACCTGAGTTTCACTTAGTGCCAAAACAGCTGGCCTGTTATTTACAGTGTGGACGTACGTGGCATAGAAATTCATTCGCAAGCCCCGAATGTTGCTAAAATCAACCCTAAAATCACTTACCATTGAAAATATTCACAAAACGAAAAAACTAAAACAAACAAGTAGTCTAATTTGACAATTAATAAATCTCAGTACCTCTGTTGGGGCATGCGCGCAAATTAGGCTTATGTTGGCAAATTTGGCCTTGATACGGGTTGTCGTGAGGCGCTCGTTCACACAGTTGAAACTTAAGACTTTTTGCCTGAGCCTTGTTCCAACAACAAACCCGCATCCAAATAAACGCCTGCTTTTGTTCTCGATAGCAGTCGCCGTAGTATATATAATTATTGCAGTCTTTTAATCTTCGTTTCCCCGGTCCGTCCCATCGCATTTCTTGGATGGAGGTAATATCTGCTTTGTAGCAGTTTAGGGCTTCCACTGGTTGTTCGGCTACACGTGGTCTATTAAGGGACCTAACATTCCACGTACAGATCCGAAGTTCGTTATCCTTATTTCGTTTGCATAGTTCGTCAACAGTCCGTCCGTCTTCGAGGCTTATTTTTGCTTCGCAACTAATGTGTGTTTTATGTGGCCTGGAAGTCACCCCGACGACACAACCCCCAACGTGGAGGGCCAGGTCCTTAGTATGACTCCAAGAACGGAGAGCCGGTTAAACCACTCCTTACAAGCCTGCGCTCCCAATATGTCGGAGTAGCCCTGTAAGGTGTTCACTAAGTAGTTCAACCTCACTGGAACTGTAGATGCCATCGTTGATTCCATCTGGGGAATTCCTCCGCTGCCGCCTTGACGAAAGGAGAGATGCCTTAGTGGAAACACCTCTCCCCCCCTCTCTCGTTTGCTACCCCCAACATCCTTCCACGGGGGTTGTGACCCAATTTCCAGTTGAGGTACTAGGCACCCGATGTTCACCGCGAGGAGGTGAGAGTAGGAGTCGATAGACAGAGGTGGGTTTTAAGAAAAACCTATGGACGCTTGTGTCCTCTTGGGTGCACGTGTCTATCAATCAAAGTCTTGCACTACAGATATCAATAACTACAGTCCGATTTCCTTTTATGTGTCTGTCCAAAAATATTCGAGAAAGATTTTTATAAACACTGTTCTAGTGAAATAGCCATTCCTCCCCTTAAACTATTTAACCGTAATACACGCACTTCAAGGAATGCCCTTCAGTTTACCCTTGAGGCCAACTTCGGACGTACAGTTAAATTCAGAGATTCTTTCTTTAGCATCACCACACGAATGTGGAATGCTTTACCCGACTCTATGTTTCCCTCCCATTATAATGTTCAGACATTCAAAACCAATGTGCATCGGTGTCACCTCTTAAACCCTCTCCCACTTTCCTAAAACGCTCGCACTCTGCTAAAACTTTTTAAGGGTAGTCATAATCTCTTTAGTGCGTGTAAATTAATAAAAAAAATTTAGATTTTCTAAACAGCAACAATTTTTTTTAGTAATTGCCAATTTGGTTTTCGTGCTAGTAGGTCTACGGAAGATGCTCTCTTAACATTTTGCAGTGAAGTTTACAATGATATTTACAACGATACAAAGAACACCAATACTCTATAAAGAGCCATGCCATATATAAATCATCTGTTGCTGCACACGCGTACGATAGCATGAACGATCCACCAAACTACATAGGTAACTTCAACGACAACTGCAAATTAATTAAACACGTTACTGAAGATCGAAAATTAGATGCGTATGAAGCGATGTACATTTCCAAAGGAAAAAATCTTATGAGCACAGACAATGGAAACATCACTTCACAATTATTTAAATTTGCGAGATGACTCATACTCGCACAACAATGACTGTCATATGTTATTATTTCTCTTTATGTTTCTCTTTGTTCTTTCGTTTATATAGAAAATAAGTCATATATGTTTTAATATTATATTAAACTAAAGTTAATCTCTCTCTCTATTGTTCTTTGACACACTTTCTCTTTTCTATGTTTTTGTTTTAAAATTATAAAAAAAAAGAATTTGACGTTTGTTTATTTCTTAAACTTCAGTTTATAAGTGTGAAGCTGATGATGGCACGTTAACCGCCGCCGAAATGCATTCAATAAAGTTTTAATTATAAAAATAAAAAATTGTGTTTTTCTTTCTCGGAAAAAAGTGTAAAACTTTGTTTTTGTTCTTAAAACTAAATTATTGTAATCAATAAGGAATATTACTATAATACAAATTAATATGGTTATATTGTTCTCTGTAATACAACTATTGTCGTCCCGCAGGTCTCAGTTTTGGGCCGAGTGCTTTTCCTGATTTTGATCAGTTCCATTAGTGAAAGTTTTATTGGAAAACCCACAGCTGTTTCTCTTATGGCTGTAAATCTCGCCTCGACCTGATTGCTGTCATTAATAATGATATTAATATTCTTAGACACTGATCGTCATTGCACAAAGTGAAAAAGGCAATGCTATTCAATTTTACTGGTTCCTCTGTCCAGTGTGATTGTGAAAATTTTAATGATTCTTCTGAATGTTGCAAATTTAATTTGAATGGGATTATGGGTTTTACTAATAACAGTACAATTACTGTTTCTTCACATTTGTCTTGTTCTAAACTTTGATTGATTTGATCATTCCTTTAAATACTTCGGTGTTATTGTGCTACTATCTAGAACTAGTTTGACCATACTGATTCACTAAAAAAATACTTGCTGTGTTGTTCTAGATACTTTTATAACTTATTATTTCAAAAAGGCATATTGTTCGTATTATTTGCAATAAAAACTTTTGTATCTCTACTGCTATAAAGTTCGAAGTTTTTTTTATTAGAAGTGGACACTTTAGAATAAATCCCATCCAAAACTTGCGATACAACTCGGCTTATTTTGTAAATATTCCTTCGCATAAGCAATTTTTGGGTGTGATTGATAACAAAAAATAATTAGTATAATTAGATAGTCCTTTAATAGTTATTTACAATGTGAACATCTTGTATGCTCTAGTGGGAGCAATGGTGCATAATAGTGTATCAAATATGCAGTTTTTTCCACAGTCTAAATGATTGTGATAACAACTTTGCCATAACTTCAAAATGTAGAGCTAAGCGCCCTGATTGCAAATATCGAGGTACAAGACGTTTTGCACTGACGATGGCTTTGTTAACGCGTATATTGTATCTATCTATCTATCTATCTATAGAATTTTGCGAGGGTTGGGATGGCGAATTTTATTTTTTATTTTAAGTTCAGGATCGACTTTCACCGAATTAATGGCATTGTAGACCGTTTTTTGCGAATATTTAGTTAATTTGGCAATAAACATAATAAAAAAAAACTTTCGCCTGCGAAGTTCCATTAACAAATGAAAACTTACAACTAAGCTAACAATAGTTTGTGAATTAGACAAATGTCAATCAGAGCGTAGTGGTTGATTTTCGCTCCACATTAAATTCTTTTAATTCTTGGGTAAAACCAATACCATATTAATTGTAAAAAGTTGTCTGTTTATTACAATATAAAATACAAAATTGTATTAAAGTTCATTTCATTTATAATTGCAAATATACATATTTGAAGTAAAAGTATCTGAAAATGTCGAATTTTAACCTCAAAAGAAGTAGAAAAATCTTACGTTCTAACCAATTTGATGTCTCTGCTTCTTCCGCATCTCCCTTAAGCTCTTTTTTGAAAGCTTCTTCGCTTGAACGCACTCACAAAAAATCTGAAAGATTTAATCCAGTCTACTTTAAGAAATGAAATGGATGCATTTAAACGCACTTTTGATAAACGTTGGAATGAAATAGAAAATAACTTTCAAACCCAATTCAAAGCACTTGAACAGGATTTCAATGAAAGATTTGCTTCAATTAATCACTTGGTTTTTAATTGTGAAAGCAGGGTAGTAAGCCTTGAAAATCGTTGCCACGGACACGAACTGTAGAAAATGACAACACACAAATAAAATTACAAATTGATGCACTAGCTAGGAAAAATATTGCGGGAGATCTTGTTTTCCATGGAATTTCTATTGTGCAAAATGAAAATCTTGAAGACATTTTCAACAAATTAATATTTTTCCGATCCGGGAAAATTACATTCTACGCACGACTACGTAACACAATACATCAACTAGCGCGATCATCGTTAGACTTCTGCATGAAAACGAAAAGAATTTTGTGCTTAAGAAAGTAATTGAATATTACAAAACTAATTCCCGATTATACTCTGTCCAAC
This sequence comes from Chrysotoxum bicinctum, assembly GCA_911387755.1. Lineage (NCBI taxonomy): Eukaryota > Metazoa > Arthropoda > Insecta > Diptera > Syrphidae > Chrysotoxum > Chrysotoxum bicinctum. The sequence continues at coordinate 140,611,657 of OU426987.1, read as the reverse complement.
AAAAATATGCAGTGTGGGCAAGATAGGATGTTTGACTCGCATTCTGGCTACAGTGGATTGCATAAATCTGTCCTTCATTAAAGCTCTCACAGGGTTATCGTTGTGTTGATTTTAAATTGACCCTTTTTTTAAAGCTCTAAAATCAAAAGCACCTCAACAGAAACCCAAGGAAAAAAAACTGAACAAGTTAGCAAATGAACAAGGGTAACTCTGAATGCACATCAATATTTAATGGGTAATCAATTCGTGAGAGTGTATGAAAGTTTTACAAAACAAAACCATTCTCTCTTTCGAAAAGCAAATGATCTACGAAAAAAAAAGCTAGCTAGCTTGAACCAATTCACTTGGCCAACGGTCGGTTGCGCAGAGAGAGGATTTAAGAGAACAAAAATGGTGCGCAAGATATTTAATGAGTAAAGATTTTTCCTTAAATCTTACAGTGCCTAACTCAACTTTGACAAATAGTTTAGGAATTATTGTTTATTTCTGTTTTGTGATTTGTAGCTTAGCAACAGAAAAGTTCCTGGGCGTTATGTTTATATTTATTTTATGGCGTTACAGCCGTATTTATTAGAATTAGCTAAACGCGTGAATAGTTATGCAATGGATAAGGACTTATTCATCCACTATGCAAATTCATATTTATAAAACATTTGCCTACACTGCATAGTTATAATGAGCTTGTGTCAAATAAAGTACCAAAAAGTAAGAATCTATTACATTTAGCCTTCATAACACTCAGCTGTTTGTCAAAAAACAAAAAAAAAACATTTTGTCTGTCTATCGAATTAAATAAACAAAAACGAAACTACCAAAAGCTAAAAGAATTTGAACAATTAACTTTGATTCATCAGATAAAGTATGTTATTATCTCTAGCACAATACTGGAAATCAAATTCTTATTCGTTTTATCCAAGCTGGAATACTTCTCAGACAAGTTCTTGAGGATAAAATTCAATAATGCAAAATAAAAATTACAACACTAACACACCGGATGAAGAAGGATGCGTGGAGAGAGATCAACAACAATTTATTTATCTATTTAATTCTAAACAATTTTCAATTCAATTTCTTTTTAATATATTACGAGTAGTATAACATATTTGTTTCAATAAATAAAAATGACACAAAGTTTTAGTTTCAATATCAAGTCAAAGGCATTTAGTCCAGTCATTTTAGGTTTTATCTGCGGAAAAATTCCTAGTGAGCTGAATTTTTGTATACACCTTTATTACGACATTGTAATGAAGATGTGAAAAATCGACATTGATATCGCGCCGACTAAAAAAGTTATAAGGGTCAAAAGGTCACAAAAATCAGTTTTTCGCAAATATCTCCCGATCTATTGTTCAGAGGTCAATAAAGGTCGTAGTAAAAATTGTTTGTATTTGTATTTGTATTTGTATTTTGTATTTATTGGATAATATATAATTTCACATTAAGATATACATCTTATATTTTGTGATTGGCTTAAATTATATAATGCAATTTAATATAAGTAATAAGGTTTAATACATTTTGAAATAAAAACTGTCTATTTATATGAAGTACATCGTAACATGATTTTTTATATTATTTATAGTACATGAATTTAATTTTAAACATTAATTTAAACATATAATTATTGATTAGGCTTTATGTATTTCTAGCTAAGAGTATAAAGAGATTATTTTTAAAGGTATTTACGTTTGTGATTCTCCTTAATTGTATGGGCAATGAGTTCCACTGACGAGTGACATGGACGAAAAATGTACGTTCAGATTGTAAACAGCTAAATCTAGGTTGTATTAAAACAGGCGTTCTTTGAGAATTAGCAAAGTCTAGCCTACTGTACAAATATTCAGGCTGATGTGATTGCATGATACTATGGAGAAGAATTAGTGATCTGAATGTTATTAAATCTTCGAGTTTAAGACCTGTTATTTGCTTGGAATAAGGAGATATATGGTCGAAGTATTTTTTGTTAAAAACGTATCGGGCTAAATTGTTATAGGTTACTTTAAGTTTATTTTTTGTATTGTAGTCTACTGCACAGAATATTTCACAGCAGTACGTGAGGATTGGCAGGAGTAAAGCTTTAATAAGTAGCATTTTTGTAGCAGTTGGAATAAATCTTTGAGAACACCAAAGTAAACGAAGGCCGCTATAAACTTTTCCGATTATTGTTGCTATGTGGTCTGTCCAGGTAAGGTTTTCATTGAAAATCAACCCCAAATTTTTCGCTGTGTGGACGTATTCGATTACTGATTCTCCTAATTTAATTGAGGGGAGTTGTGAAATATCTAGACGCTGTTTGTAGATACACAAAGTTTTCGACTTCCCTGGATTAAGTGAAAGGTTATGTCTAAGTGCCCACTGCTGAATGATTTTCAAATTTCCATTGACATCATCTACGGCACCTACAACATTAGTTAATGGACAGCTATGATATAACTGCACATCATCTGCAAACATGTGAAGTGAACAGTTTTCGACTAGTCCAGGTAACTCATTAACATAAATAGAAAACAACAAAGGTCCAAGAACAGATCCCTGGGGAACACCAGCTGTTATATTTAGGAATGAGGACATTCTATGGCCCACTGCCACACATTGTTGACGGCCAGTTAAATAGGAGTACAATAGTCTTACTGCAAATACGGAGAGACCAAAATCTTTGAATAATTTATTGCAAAGTTTATAGTGGTTAACGGTATCGAACGCTTTTGAAAAATCAAGCAATGTTAGAAAAGCACAATAGTTCTTGTCCATAGCTCTACGAATGTCATCAACAACAAGCAACAACGCAGTTTTACAACTTCTTTTAGCACGAAAACCGGACTGAACGGAGCTTAATAGATTATATGTGAGTAGGTATCTCTGCAGCTGCTTTAGAATAGCTTTTTCAAAAACTTTTGACAAGAACGGCAAAATAGATATAGGTCGATATTCTGTTTTTAATCGATTTTGAGACTTTAGTATCGGAATTATCTTGGCTCTTTTCCACGAAAGAGGGTACTCGCAAGTAGTAAGTATATTGTTAAAAATGTATGTAATGTACTTTAGAATAAAGGGGAGAAGAAGCTTTAAAAATTTTGGATTAATATCGTCCAATCCTGTAGCATTAGACTTAACTGAAAGAATACATTCGACAATATCTTCATCCGTTAGATCGTTAAATTTAAAACTTTGGTCACTTTCATCGCTCTGACCAACTTGCTCCCACGATAAAAATTGTGGTAAAATATTAGTATGATGAATTGGTTCTGCTGTGAAGGAAACAAACTGTGAATTCAGCATATCGCAATCTACATCCGCACCTATTTCTACCCTCTGTTTTCCATTCCCTAGTATACGTAACTTTTTCCAAATATCTTTTCCAGACTGGTTGTTTAAACATAGAAAAGATTCATAGTAAGCACGTTTCGCTCTTTTGATTCGCAAAACAACTAAATTTCTATATGATCTGTATATTTCAAAAAAGGTGTGTAGCTTATAACGTTTCCATCGGGTATATGATTCATCCCGTTTCTTTACTAATTCAAGAATTTGATTGCTAAACCACGGCGGAGAATCACTTCTTATAATTTTCGATTTTAACGGAACATGATCATTAAAGAGATTTTTAATATTATGTTGAAGAAAAAGTACTTGCTGTTCAACAGAAGGCATATAATATATTTGCTCCCAATCGACTTGTTCAGTGTCTAATTGTAAGCTTTCATAATTAATATGTTTAAAGTCTCTGAACGTTATTATATTATTTTCTGTACTAATTGAAATTTCATATGTCATATAAATCAAATCATGATGTGAAAAACCCGGGGCTGATAATTGATTGTAAAACATAACTTTATCAATATCCCCTACAAAGAACACGTCTAAAAGAGTCTCAGCTTCTTTGCTAAAGTGTGTTGCTCTCGATCTGTTCACTGGGAAAAGATTAAAATTACTCAAATTATAAACTAACTTAGAGGAAGTAGCAGAATTAAGCAAATCACAGTTAAGATCACCACATAAAATAATATTGGATGCAGAACAAGATATCTCCTCTAAAATGCTTATTATTGGCGTAATATCAACATTTTTATTTGGCCTATATATAACTCCAAGAAGTAAATGTTCAAAACCACAAAAGACTTTTAGAAACAAATATTCAGACGTGCTATCATTTTTTGATTTACACAAAATTTCACAATGAATATCACTACGCAAATAAATTGCTACACCCCCTCCACGACGAATTCTATCAGAACGAAAGATTTTGTATCCTTCAACCTTTAAAGAACTATTATGAATTTCTGGAGAAAACCACGTTTCTGAAATGCAAATAACACCAACCTTAGAATTTATGAACAGCAGACGAAATTCATCCAATTTTTAACCCTTTTTTCTGCAAACGTAAAATTCTCAACATTTGATACAAATTATGATCCATTTCACCGTCAGAAAACCCATCACTACGAATTATATCTGATTGCATTGGATTTGATTAACAAAATAAACAGAGAGTCACAAACGCACAGAAAAAATAATCTGTACACAAAAATTGAAGAGAATTTGCCTAATACAATAGGAGATAATAATTTAAGAGAGAAATAATTAATATTACGATACCGACTATAAATTAAAATATGATAACAAATACTATAAAATATAAAAATAAAAAAATATAAAATGTTCATACTCGTGACACATGCAATTTGCGTATTCATCATGTTGTAGTTGTGGTAGTACTTCTCATATGATGCCTCTCGACAGCAGCATTTAAACTCCCAATATCGTCTACTAACACGCTTCTTCCGTCATTCTCGGTTTTGACATACACAGAACCAGATTTAGTGTATACGGAAAAAAGTCTCTTTTCCTTTTTCATACGTGTAGCAAGTTGAAGAAGAGAACGATTATTTGGTGTCAAACTTTCGTTAATAAACACCTTCTTCTTGCATCCAGCATCAACATCAAACCCGAAATCGCTTAAGATCAGCTGACGTTGCGTTTTTTTCTTGAAGTCAGAGATCGCTTTAAGCATTTTGTTTCTCTCTCCCGCACTGGCAAACTGCAGAATGACAGCTGGTTCGTCGCTTCTGTTACGTGGCTTAGTGCGAAAAGAGTTTTTTAATAAAGGAGGTGTTATGTTGATTTTGTCGAAGAGTGAGTTGAGAATATTGTTTAAATTCTCTTCAGGCAATTGTGGTATACCGAAAACCACAGCATCGGTGATGAGCTCCTTGCGTTCAAGCATGTCACATCGCTTCTTTAGTGCCGACACCTCCCCCGTTAAGTTATTGTTGACAGTAAGTTCCATATGATTGACTCTCTCAGAGAGCTCAGAGATAGTGGTATTAATGTTTTTCACATTTTCGGCCAGTTGTTCTTTGATGTTTTGGATTTTAAGCAGCAACTCATTGCGAGTGTTTGTCAGCTCGCTTTTAAAGGATGCGATTATGACATCAGTATGTTTAATGAGCTCAGCATGAAACGATTGTTGTGTTAAACCTTTAAAAGCAGGTGAAGATGGTAGGCTTCTTGAGGTATTCAGCTGGTTTGAAACGCTTCCAGGTTTTGGCTTAGCGGGTTTATTTTTCCGCTTATCAACTTGTATTACATCGTTGACTGAGTTTGACGTTGCAAGTACGTTTGGAGAAGAGTTTAACCCAGATCTGGTGGCAGACGACATCATGCACGGTTTGATTGAATATATATATTATTACACAGCGGACACGGCGCGTAAATAAAATTAAAATAAAATAATATTTGGTTCCTTATCAATTTTATTGGCTTTTACTTAAGAAGATAAAGTTTATTTAGAACCGTATCTGCGCCCCGTATCTCGAACTGTGCAATTTAGCAATATCTTTTATATATAATTGACGAGTTTAATTAACTTTTGCCGGAGCAGACTTAAAAGACAACTATTCGCTTACGCACATAGTCTTGAAGTCTTGTCAGGAAATTGTCTACAAAAAATGTCCCTTGCATTTTTCTGTAAAATTAACCGTTTTCGGAGTAGAGCGCTGAGAAAGCGAATGCGAAATATTGTTTTCGGTTAGCCATTGTATCATCTCGGATTTCTTGCTAGCAGAAGTAATTTGTTTTTCTTCTAATTTATTGTGGTACGAGGCGTTGTCCATTGCAATAACTGAAGGTTCCTCCAAGTTATTCAAAACTTGTTTTTGGATCCATTTGCAGAAATTTTCGAAGTTCATGTCGTCGTGATAGTCTCCCGTTTTCGTTCCAGATTTGAATAAAAGGAGTTTTTCACGAAACCTTTTTCACCAGCTGCATGCGCCATTATCAGCCTCTGTCCCTTTGAAATTGGCGTCTTCAACCCACTGCTACTGTCATCAGTCCAAGCCCGTGGCTTTGTATCTGAGCTATTAATATAGCTTTCGCCCAAATAAATGATGTCATATCCTTTTGTTCTGTATTCCCGGATTTTTCTCAGATACTTTTGTAGCTAAATCCGTTTCTTCTTAGAATCCTGTTGAGAGACGTAATACTTAAGTTAAGCTCCAAATCTTCCTGGACTCGTTGTCTCAACATTTTTAAGGATATCATCATTTTTTCCTCCTGGTGGAAGTTGTACATTATACGCCGAATAGCTGCGATGTCAAATTCCTAGTCCAGTTTTCCACTTCGTATGCTGTACATTTTATTTGACTGCACAACTCCTGTCTCTTCGTATTACTTAATAATCCTTCTGATTGAACGTTTAGAAATTCTAGTTGTTTCCACGGTTGGCGTGGTTGCGTAACTCACAGGATTTTCCAGAAACGAATTCTTTGCTTCTTCCAGTTTGTCATTATATATCTTAACAAAACAAAAGGTTTTCCTTTTCTAAATGGATCCATTAAAATTTCTTGTAAATGTATTTCGATGTATAACTCTTAGTCTTGAATTGCAAACCAAAGCAAATATCATTTAAATACGTTAATTCCCTATGATACAAAAATTCATTCTTAAAAACTCGTAGGTAAAAATTATTCAAACTCGTAAACACTAATCTAACTAATCTATAATTAATCCCAACCCCACAGGTCAAAAAATAAAAAATATATCAAATATACACTAACGCTATAAAATAAATATAAACACAACACCCCCTGAATCTTTCTGTTGCTAAGCCATAAATCATAAAACATAGAAATAAACAATAATCCCTAAACTTTTTTTCAATTAATCCTATGTCGCAGCTCGCAGGTAGTTTTTTATGTCTAACCCAATTGCATTTTGCAATAGATGTATTTTTTTTATTATAGGCGCACTGAAATTTGTCCCAATAATAAAAACAAAAATTATTACGAGTAGTTTTATCTTTTCGAAGTAAAGTTGACACCTAAAAATCTTTTCTTTTTATCTCACCAGAGATGAAATAGTTTTTTAGACATCAAGCTATGAAAGAAAAATAAACTATGATCTTATCTTATTCAGAAAAAGTCCATCGCTGGAAATTCATTTCTATTTTACTGTGAGCGAAGCTATAAACAAAACTCACCCTCCTTAGCGCTTCAGTATGATCGCAGCAGCGTCATTGACAACAACGCCAGTATGTACATCTTTTTTTTCAGTGATTTTTCGGTCTCTTTCAGAATTAAAGAGTAGAGCAGAGAAATTTAAAGAGACCTGCGCAGTAGAATGGCCAACTGAATTGGTTCAAGCAATACTGCATTCTGTGTTTACCAGGGGTGCCAGCACGTAACTTGATACAATCGAGCATTGTCGATCGTAGGTCAACTCGAAACAAATTATTTTCGTAATTTGAGACGAGTTTCTTTGTGACTTCCATTTAAAAATGTCACTGCGAACTATAAAGTGAAATGTCAAATTGGTATTCTTCTGATATTTTTTGATTCGGAAAGTGAAGATGAGGAAGTACTTAATGCTAAAATCATGCATGGACCTCGGCCCGTGCCTTTTAAGTGAAGTTTTTTACTTTTTAGTATGTTTTATATTAGGTATGTAACTTGTAAGTCTAAAAAATGATTTGAAAAAGATGTGTTTGTACACATATGCACTTGTATTTTAAGAACAACCTATCTTTTTTCAATGTTTTAGATGTTTTTGTGGAGGACCCACTGTATTTTAAGAAATGGTTTTACCCACAGAAAATTTCTGTTTTTTCTACCTTGCTATTTCTTAAAAAAATCACTGCCAACGATAACTTTTTTCTGTCGAGTGAAAACTTTTGTTTCAAACCTCATTTTCAAGTTTGTGCTACCAAATCTGACGATACAATCGAGGACACTCGATTGAACCAAAATAAGTGCTGCCGAGGCTCGATTGTATCGTTTAAACTCGACTGAACCAAGTTACGTGCTGGCACCTCAGGTGTGGGAGAGTTTACGTGAGAGAAAGTGCTGATAAGAGGCCAATCAGTGTCACAAATATTGCTTGAACCAATTCAGTTGGCCATTCTACTGCGCAGGTCTCTTTAAATTTCTCTGCTCTACTCTTTAATTCTGAAAGAGACAGAAAAATCACTGAAAAAAAAGATGTACATGCTGGCGTTGTTGTTAATGACGCTGCTGAGATCCGATCATACTGAAGCACTAAGGAGGGTGAGTTTTGTTTATAGCTTCGCTCACAGTAAAATAGAAATGAATTTCCAGCGATGGACTTTCTTTGAATAAGATATGATCATGGTTTATTTTTCTTTCATAGCTTGATGTCTAAAATACTATTTCATCTCTGGTGAGATAAAAAGAAAAGATTTTTAAGGGTAGGTCTACCTCAGAAGCAAACTCAAATCTCATGTAAAAACGTGTACATGTATTGGTGCACAAATATGGCTCTCTTAGTTAAGAATTTTTGTGTTAAGAAAATAAATTTAGCTCGTCTCGTCTCTTCAGGATACCTCTCTTTTCGCATCACGCATAAAGATAGAGAAAGATGGAATAGAATATCAAAAAAAAATAACAGAAAACGGGAACAAGGCACGAGTGGCAAGCTGGCAAGCCGCACAGGCAGCGCACAAGCATTTGATTTTGAATTGACTCGGATTGCGCACAAGATAAATGAAAGTTTTTTTCCTTTTGTATTTTGGGTAGAAAAAATAATTTTTCGTGAATCGTGATTGTTTGAGGTTTAGGAAAGGCAAATTGAGTTTTTTGCATTCAGCGCTCACAATTAGACACAATAATAGACGGTTTGTTTTCTGTTTTATTTTTGGCTGCAGGTGAATTGAAACTTTTTGCATTTAGGTAGATAGCGTTTTTATTCTTTGCGTATTTATACAAGGTTAATCTGTTGGTTCTAGGACTTTTACTTTTCAGGATATTTTAAAAAATAAAGAAACGGGAGCACAGATTTAGACATTAGGAACCCGGGGAATTTGCTCTGATATTTATAATTCATTTTTAATGTAGACAATTAATTTTAGGAAAAAGTTCACAATTCAAAAATGGCTCAACTAAAAAAATTATTAAATTTCCTAACCCAAGTAAATTAATACACTTTCAAAAATAATAATAGTAACTATGTACCTACGAGTATACCTATAAATGTTCTTTTGAGTCTTTTTTAAAGGGCTGTAACTCTGCGAAAAGTGGTCGTATTGGGATGAAACCAAAAGCGTTTTAAATATTTCTTTTTCTTGTTTCAGAGTTTCTAAAAATAAAAAAATATCCATAGTTAAACATTTTAAATTTTTATTTTTTAAAGAGCTTCATTGTCTTGAGATTATTTATGATTTAATAAAATTAATAAGTGCAAAAAAATATAGCTTCAGATTAAAAAGTGGTTCCATCTTTGACTACTAATTTACATGTAAAAATTGACAACATAAAAGGTAAATTGGGCAGTTTTGAAAACATGAATAAATTCGTTATAGATTATGGATTCATTGAAACAATTTATGGAGATACATAATTGATTTTTTACAATTGACCGTTCATTTAAGAAAAGTGGAAAACTGTTTTTTAAACAAACAGATTATCAATTTTGAAATTGGTTGATCAAACCGTTTATTATCTATTGTTCCTGAATATTATGTACCTAATCATCAAAATAAAAACAATGATAACAATTTTCATAGTTTTGCATTTGTTACATATCTTAGACTTGAAGTCCCTATCAGCGTTGCCACTTCCGGAAAAAAATGGAAGGAGATTTGAACAAAAAAGTGAAGTAAATTGGGAAAAATCGAAGTAGATTTTAAAATGACTTTTTACTTGCTTTTAGACAAATTTGAACTGGGAATTTTCATAAGTTGACATTACAACACAAAAGAGTAATGATTCCGTCTATCTGCAACTCTGTACCTCAATCTGCAGCCTAGAGGAGAAATTGAAATGGTTTGTTTTACTTTAGCTCGGTTCATTCCATACAGCCATTATGAAATATTATAATTATTTTGAAAACGGCTCTAATGCTTTTTTTTTTAAATTATGTATAGATAACTGTACCATTAATGCAGTCCACACTTTGGTAAAAAATAAATGTTATTATCGGTACCTGTCATAGAACCTTCTTTTTATTTTCTACTTTTTCATTTGCGACTCTTCCAATTTCGATCAAAATTTTTACATCGCAGATTCTTTGATTTTGAAATAATATTGTATACGACAAATGTTTTCCTTAAATATATACTTTTAAATACTTAAAATTGTGAATATCTTTCTTTTAATTTTAAAGAAAATTGTGTACAAAAATTTAATTTAATTTAATTAATAAAACATTCTTTTATAAAAAATAACATTAAAATTACTATATTTAAATATAGTTTAATTTTAAATTAAAAACACATATGCAAGCGAATGCTGGTGTGCCCCAGGGGTCCGTTTGGTCTCCGACAGTTTCTGTCTATAACTGTTGCTACGCTTAATTGTTTTGCTGACGACAGTAACCTCAGCTTTTCATATTCGTTTTTAGATTCACATGCTTGTCCTTCGGATGTGGACTACCAACGGCAGCGTATGATAAGCTCATTAAATTCTGATCTTGATAGCATTGTCCAATGGGGAATCAAAAAACGTATAGAATTCAAAGCTTCGAAAACTCAATGCTGTTTGGCACTTGCATCGAGGAGACTGAACAGCTTCTAGGTATGTGCATCACAGACCGTCATTTGTGAAGTGATAACATGTTTGACGTAACCAAAAACGCCGCTAAGTGTTTAGATTTTCTCCGCCGATGCAAGAAGTTTTTTACACCTACTAATCTGGCTGTAATCTATAAGGCCTATATTCGTCCAAAGCAATTCCCACAAGGCAGGTGCTCTAAAAACCCTCTTTAGTCTCTTGCACAGAATTCAAAAGAGAGCTCTAAAAATTATAGGCGACCGTTGTCTAACAGAAACATTTGAATCTCTCGAGCACCGCCGCAATTTTCATAAACAGTGCTCTAGTGAAGTAGCCAGTTGCGTTCTCCCCTTCAAACAATTCAACCGTAATACCCGTACTTCTAGGACTGCTCATCATTTTCGCCCAATTTCTGACGTACTGTCAAGTACAGTAACTCCTTTTTTAGCCGCACTACACGAATCTGGAATGCTTTACCCGGCTCAATATTTCCCACTCATTGTAATGTGCAGACATTAAAAATCAATGTGTATCGGTATTTCCTTTCTCATCCTATCCTACTTTCCTAATTTCTTGCACTGTGTTTAACATTTTGATTTTATTCATAACCCCTTGACCTTGAGTGCGCGTTTAATATAAAAAAAATACTACCTAGAGTGAAATAGAGAAAAAGAAGTAGATTTGGACTTTTTTTGTAAAATTGAAGTAGGTTGAAACAGAGATTTTTAAAATGAGATAGATTTCAGTATTTGTCTGATGGTGCGAAGTAAGAAGTAGATTTTAAATATTTTGAAAAAAAAAACTATATCTACTATAATTGAAGTAAAATGGTGCCACTGGTTCCCATTAGCTGAAACAAATTTTGTAGAAAAAGTTTGTCAATTTTATTTCCAATAACATCATTGTATTTTAATTTTACTTTGTATACTAATATACTAATTTTAAGCTTCTATTTTATTAAGCAAAAACTAAAAATGCATTTTATATAAAAACTGATCTTATTAAAAAAAAAACGAATTTCATTAAGTCATTTCGAAATTACATATTCACAATTTGTCAACTATGTACCAACGTAACAATTGGTGGTCGTAAGTAAAACGTGTTAAAAAAAATGTTGATGGGCAGATATGTACAGACAACCGGCTAAGCTTTAATAAAAACGAACTTAATATTGGTTTTTCAAACATGTCAAAATCTTCATCGAAAAAAAAAACAAAAAATGTGCTCTTATTTTTATATCATTTTTTAATTTTGACACCAACAACATTATTGGAAAACTAATACTTGTTTTTTTTTACAAATTAAAAACTAAGTGATAATGAATATATGAACATACATGTATATTATACAGGGTGATTTGCATAAGGTGTGACAAAAAGCTAGGGCGTGTAGGTTGGACTTAGACAAGAAAAAAATCGTATGTGAAGGGGGGTCTATTTCCCCCCCTTTAGGCGGGAGGGCCAATTTAAGAAAAAATTTACTTAAAACAGAAAAAAAAATTATTTAAAAATAACGGTGATACCTACAGAGCAATGCTATAGCATTTTGAAAAGCCAGAAATACGTTCTTTAATTTTGTTTTTAAATAAAGTTGTTCGAGTGAATAGTTTTTGAAAAATTAATTTTCAAAATCAAAGTTTTGAAAAAAAAAAAATGAAAAATTTTTTTTTAAACATTTTTTTTTTTTAATTTTACGTAATTAAGTATTATTTTTTTATTCAATACTCAATGCTCTTATTAATTTTTGATCAAACACAAAAAACCGGATGTCAAAATGTTTTGTAGCTTTTGAGAAAATCAAAAAGAACAAAAACTACTTTTGTTCTAAGAAAAGCCTTTTATTTTAGTTTTTACGTTTTTGGATTCTTAGGTGAATTTACGATTGAAAGGATTAACTTTCTTTTTACTATTTTTTTAATTATCGTCTTATAAGCATACAATAATGTGACAAAGTACTGGATTAACCATATTTCACACATTTTTTCATTGAGAACACCTGCGTGAGAGCATTGGATTAATATTGACCTGCGAATGTTTTTTTAAATAATGCAACGTTACACGCCCTAACTAGTGACAGAAAAATGCAATTGCGAAATAAGAACACAAATGTTCCTGAATCTTGAAATCAATTAAAATAAGAAATACATGCATATTTAGATAAAATACAAAATTAATGTTTATTTAAATTTTTAACTATTTTTTAATTAAACTTATTACAAAAATTTTTCGATATGATCCCCATTTTGTAGAAGGCAAAGATTATAGCGCCTTCTTATTGCTGCACATAAATTTATACTTGATAAATTTTCCTGTAATTTGACTCCAGCCACTTCAATCCGTTGTTTCAGTTGTTCCAAATATTCTATTTCCACTTCGTACACATAGTTCGAAGTCACTAGTTAGGGCGTGTAACGTTGCATTATTTAAAAAACATTCGCATGTCAATATTAATCCAATGCTCTCACGCAGGTGTTCTCAATGAAAAAATGTGTTAATCCAGTACTTTTTCACTTTATTGTATGCTTATAAGACTGATAATAAAAAAATTGTACAAAACAAGTTAATCCTTTCTTTCGTAAATGCACCTAAGCCAAGCCGACCCCACCATAATAAAAAAGTGGGAGGTCAATTTTAAACCAATGCTCTCACGCAGGTGTTTTCAATGAAAAAATGTGTGAAATATCGTTAATACAGTACTTTGTCACATTATTGTATGCTTATAAGACGATAATTAAAAAAATAGTAAAAAGACAGTTAATCCTTTCAATCGTAAATTCACCTAAGAATCCAAAAACGTAAAAACTAAAATAAAAGGCTTTTCTTAAAACAAAAGTTGTTTTTGTTATTTTTGATTTTCTCAAAAACTACAAAACATTTTGACATCCGGTTTTTTGTGTTTGATCAAAAATTAATAAGAGCATTGAGTATTGAATAAAAAAATAATACTTAATTACGTAAAATTTTGAAAAAAAAAATGTTTCATTTTTTTTTTCAAAACTTTGATTTTGAAAATTAATTTTTCAAAAACTATTCACTCGAACAACTTTATTTAAAAACAAAATTAAAGAACGTATTTCTGGCTTTTCAAAATGCTATAGTATTACTCTGTAGGTATCACCGTTATTTTTAAATAATTTTTTTTCTGTTTTAAGTAATTTTTTTCTTAAATTGCCCCTCCCGCCTATAGGGGGGGAAAAAGACCCCCCCTCACACAAGATGTTTTTCTTGTCTAAGTCCAACCTACACGCCCTAGCTTTTTGTCACACCTTATGCAAATCACCCTGTATAAAGGTCGTTCTTATTAGAACTAGGCCAGATTTGCCTATTGTCCTTTTGTTAAAAATTATCTCATTTCGAAATTTTCAACGAAATTACATCATGTGGCCTTATGAAAACGAAGTAGGTATTACATATGTATGTATTTTCTATTTGCTTACTTTTTATCAATTTTTTTTGCTTGAGTTTTTTGTTTCCTTTGTTTGTTTTTGGAGGCAGTTGTTGCAAAAAAATATTTATAGGTATGTACAAAATAGATTTGCACAATAAAAACACAACAGAAAATAACTGTAACGAGAGTATTATCTATCACCATGACATATTGAAATAAAGGAGACAACTCTTCCTATGTAAAACCAACAAAAATACATAAAAGAAGCGCACTTCCCATATTCTTTCTACATACTTTCACCATTCTTCTACCAGTGGAATACGTCACCACCGAAAACAAAAAGTGATCGAATTTTCCTTCTTAACTTATTTATATAAATATGTACATAGGTATTTAGATTAATAGATACCTGCATAATATTGTACATAATATTTTGGCGCCATCCACTTGTCATATCCCTTGGTTGTTGCGTATTCGCTTACAGTGAAATGCAATTTACGTTCATTCACAGGATTAACATGTACTAATCTAATATATTTTTGATACATCCATTACCTACCTACGCAAAATTAAATCAAAACAATCCTTACGATACCAAATCAATACAAGGCGTTGCACCTCTACATTACCTATGAAACTACCTATCGGAAAAAACAACAAAAAATCTATTGTAGATACTTATATGCATATGTATCTTATTCTATACACAACATCGCAGATTTCCTTTCTTCCATCATGTACACAACCTATGGCAAAAAAAGATGAAGATCACTATGCATCGCAATTTATTACTATGGCCCTTATTGCGAGTGTCGTTCAACTTTCGACCCGACAAAAGTCGAAAGCAACGACAAATTTTCTTTTTGGTATTGTGTATCTCAATCGACAGATACAATAGTTACTGTGAATAACGAATGTGCTTATTGTTAATGAATCCTATATTTTGACATTTGGGCATGTTTCAGTGATGGTGTATGTGGAAAAAAATTCCTTTACTTAGGGATCAAATAGTTTGATCAATAGAAGAATCACAAGAAAACATTTTTAATTAAAACACCAATACAGCAAATTGACAAAGTTGACGGATTGACGCGATAAATTTGTTGTGTTCAAGCAGTATAATAACAGCAGCATGAAGCAGAGGTAGAACACAAAGTCGTTCTAGTCAAATACAAGTGTGTTTTATTGGGAAATGGAGAGCCAAATTTATGCATTACATAGTTAAATTTCCCTAGGTAACCAACAACAAAGCCACTTTTATCGACACGAGATTTGTTGTATTTCGAGGGAAGTTTTATTATGCTAGATAAAATATTTTCCAATAAAACTCACTATATTAAGAACTTTACGAATCCGTCAAGTTCAAAAGTGACAGCAATCAAATATCAACAAGATATGACGATACTCATTCCGCAATTGTCAATATTCTTTGTGGTAGAGAATTTAATTTGTATGTGATTATAATACGCGACTATAATGTGTTTTTTGTGAATTGCGTCGGTGTGGGGAAAAATAGGTATATTCTTATACACGTATGTAGGTACTTTTATTGTTTTGATATACTAGCACTGCCATATGGTTTTAATTTGAATTTTTGTATTAGGACGAGAAAATTGTGAAATAAATTAAATGTAAGTGATGAAATTGTGTAAAATTAAAATACAAACAATAATAAATGCAATAAATTTCATATAAATAAACAAGAAATGATTTTCTTCGAGTTCTTTTTCGATAATACAGATGATGAAACAACCAACGACGACCACATAATGATTGCCAGGAATAGGAGACAACTTAGAGATGTTTCCAATCCTCTGCAGCTTGAAGAAAATATGTCGGTTAATGAGTAAAAATAAATTTTCTTTTATTAACATACTACATTGCAGATTTTTGAAATACTTCCGCTTGTCAAAGCCACCATTTGTTCAATTATTGAAAATCATCTCAAACCAACTAAAAGAAATACGGCAATACCAAACATAATAAAACTTGCCACTGCATTAAGATTCTTTGCCCATGGATCATACAATACTTTTGCCCTGTGGTTAAAATAATTATTATAATGGAAATAATAAGTTAATAAAATAAAAAAAGATACATTTTTGCCTAGAAAATTATATTCGTTGGCCAGTCGAACAGTAAAATGCAAACGATAAAGATCGATTGTCCAGTCGAAAAATTTCGTTCACAGTAGAGATCCACAATACCAAAAAAGATTTTCGACTTTCGACTATCGATAAAAGTCGTTTATCGATAAGGAAACGACACTCGCAATAAGGGCCTATGTGTGTACCTAAAATGGCTTTCCATAGAAGAAACAAAAAAAAACCAGTAGAATGATGATAGATCGCAAATAAAAAAATACAAAAAAAACAAAATTTATGACTGCGAATGTGTGATAACCTACTTTTATTCTTTTTTATACATACACAAAGAACATTTTTCCACCCTACCTCCGAAAATGTGGAATGGTCATTGCATCATATACCTACTAAAAACAATCATTTCTCACACGTTTTTTTATTTTTTCTGTTCTTGTAATACGAGATGCAAGATGACAAGTCATAAACAAGAATAAAAAACTAAATGAGCCCAGACAAAAAAAAAAGAATCAAGAGAGCGGATGGGCGGACAAAATTCTTTTGCACAGAGAATACGAAACCTTCTCTTTCAAAGCGCTGATATTGCAGTGGCATTCTTGTGAACTGAAAACTTACTTGTGTGCGTGTGCAAAGGAACTTTTTGTTAAAAAATGCAAAATAGACCTCTTTTATAAAAATAAAATTAAATAAATATTGAGTGAAAAAAGTATTTTGTATTTCTGAATTTAGTAAATAAAATATCAAACAAAAATAAAAAAAATATGTGAGAACTGTATTGTCAATACTTTTCTTGCAAATGCATTACAAATACTGTCATATTGAATTGCATTTTTATGAACTTTAGATAAGTTTAATTAAATTTTTAAGACCGATACGCTGTTCAGAGAATATAAATCTTTGATTAAAAAATTATTTCCAAAAATTAAAAAATATAACTCTCAATTTCCCAGGGTAGAGAACAAAATATTTGTAAAAAAATGTATATTTTTTGACTTTTGTTAGTAAAAAGTTACTGTAAAAATAAAAAAAAAATAAAAAAAAATATTAACGTAATTGCACATACTTATTGGCTTTATATAAGAGTGAATTTTACTTCGTTATCTTTTATACTTATGAAGTTTTATCCAGTAGAGCATTCATACCACTATGCAAATTTCCTTCGTTTTTCATAGTTTTGTATATTTTTTTTTGAATAAATAATAAAACAGAATAAAAAAAGAAGACCGATACATGATTTGAGAATATGTTGTTTCTATAAAAAAAATATAAAAAAAATAAAAAAGTAATATTTTCGGAATTTCCCTATCATTTGAATAAGGACCTTACTAAAATGTATGATTTTTCCACTTGTGTGGCAGTTTTAAGGCACACAATATTTTTATATTTTTTTCAAAACTGCAAAAGTATTTTGACTAACATTTTTCTAATCGATGACCGTTTATTTCATTGAAATATTCGTAAAATTGTGAAAGTTATACAGCTTAGCGCAAAAGTCTAACCTATTTTTTCAATGGACACCTACCCTTAAGTGTAAACTTTACTTCGAAAAGATAAAATTAATTATTTTTGTTTTTATTATTGGGACAAATTTCAGTGCACCTATAATAAAAAAATAAGTCTATTGCAAAATGCAATTGGGTTAGACATAAAAAACTACCTGCGAGCTGCGACATAGGATTAATTGACAAAAAGTTTAGGGATTATTGTTTATTTCTATGTTTTATGATTTGTGGCTTAGCAACAGGAAGATTCAGGGGGCGTTGTGTTTATATTTATTTTATAGCGTTAGTGTATATTTGATATATTTTTTATTTTTTATTTTTTTGACCTGTGGGGTTGGGATTAATTGTAGATTAGTTAGATTAGTGTTTACGAGTTTGAATAATTTTTACCTACGAGTTTTTAAGAATGAATTTTTGCATCAGAGGGAATTAACGTATTTAAATGATATTTGCTTTGGTTTGCAATCCAGTTTAAAAGAAAACAACCAAGAGTTATACATCGAAATACATTTACAAGAAATTTTAATGGATCCATTTAGAAAAGGAAAACCTATTGGAAGCCAGGCGCATAAGATAATTGTTAAGATACAGTGAATCACAAAAGTAAGTAATCACCTCTTAGCTTAAAGATCATTTCCTTCAAACAATCGATAGTAATTTAAAAAAAAATACTAATATTTTTGTCTGTAATTGATATGTATTTCGAACTAAAAATAATATTTCAAATAAAAATTTAAAGAAAACTTAAGAAATATTCGACTTAAACTAAAAAAAGTTACAAATTTATATCGCAAAAGTTTACTCACTTCAGTACTGCAGTTCAAATACATAAACCTTCAATTCATTACAGTTATTTTGTAAATCTTATCCATTTAGTACTTCGTTGGATACCCTTTGGCTTTTATAACTACTTTCATACGTCGAGGCATTGAGTTAACCAAACTTTGCGTAACATTTTGTCCATTTTTAGACCATTCATCCTGAAGAACCGCTTTAAATCATCTTTCGTCCTGATTTCATGTTTTCTTACTTGTCGGTCAATATGTTCCCATGAATTTTCAATGACATTTAAGTCGGGCGACTGTGGTGGTGATTTGAGCTGGATTCGAACGTTAAAAAGCAGCCATTCTTTGACAACATGCTAAGTATGGTATGTTTAGGATAATTGTCTTGCTGGAAGACAAATGACCTACACACTTTTCTGAATATTTTTCTTTAAAATATTCAAATAGTCGAAGCTATTCATCAAAGAATCTATAAACACTAAATTGCAGACACCAGATGTTGCCATACACCCCCACACCACAACGTTTCCATCACCGAGCTTCACGGTGCCTGACATGTTCGATGATTCAAGCTCTGGGTTTTTTTTCTCCAAACTTTTCCGCGTCCATCTGAGCCGTGGATATTAAATTAGCTTTCATTGGAGAAAACAACTGTGTTCTAAAATTCCGCTTGCTTGGATTCATGGGTTTTTGCTAAGAAGATCCGCTTTTGGCGATTTATTTTACTTATGTAAGGTTTCTTTCTAATGTTTTGACGATGATAACCGAATTGGTAGAGCACTCGTCGAATAGTTTGAGTGTTACATGATTTTTCTGGTTCTTTGGCTATTTCTGCTGATATCTTTGATGCGCTTACTTTAGGATTCGTCTTCACTTTCCTAACAATAATATGGCAATCCTGTTGAGTGAGCTTCCGAAAACGCCCAGATCGAGGGTCATTTTGCAAACTTCCAATATTATATTTGGTTACTATTTTGTGTATATTAGATGGTCTTTTGTTAACAATTTTACCATTCTCGCACTCCGATTTATTTTCCAAATAGTGTTTGATTATAATATTTTTAAATCTAAGCTAAGTTTATTATCTCTTGGAGCCATTTCCTTTTGTTTATTATTAATTAATCTAAAACTGAAAAAAATATAGAAAAGAGAGATAAGCAACCAAAAACTAATAAAAAGTCGAAATTAACTACACCATTAAACATTTAACCTTAAAATGCCGCAGGTGCTTACTTACTTTTGTGGCATAGAAAAGGCGGTTAACTGAACAAACAGTGATGTTCTGCAGATAAACGCAATGTTAAACGCTAAAATTTGCGTACAACATGCTGTTCACATGCTAACCATAATTGAGGCTGTCAGTACAATAGTGGCATAACCCATAAAATTCACTTTAGAGTTACGAGAGATTTAAGAAACAGGTTTTCTTTAAACATTTTTTGTATTTTTCCTTTGACATTATTGATTTATCTAAAAACGTGGAAGAGTTTGAAAAAAGGCATATTTTGTAAGGCAAGCTTTTTTTTTAATTCAACTTCATTTTGGAAAAAAAGTGGGTTACGCCACTATTGCATTCATGGTTATCTATAAAAATAAAGAAAAAAGAAAGGTTACGCCAAACTTATTATATTTTATTTTTATTTCTCTCATAGTTCATATTTTAACAACAAAAAATTATATGTACATTTTTACTTGTTTTTTAATGATTTTACACTTTGTCTGATAAATCATCAAATATTTCGATTGGAACACTTGTTGACGTTTTTGAATTATTATAAAAAAAAGTGATGGATTGGTGGTATAAATTGAGGCAGTTCAATCAAGTCTTTCTTTTTTATCGTCTATTTTAGGTTGTTCAAGCTGGTTGAGTTTTTTAATATTAACGGATTGTCTCTTTTTTACATTTACCTCTTGGAGTAAAACATCAATTTCATTAGAATATTTATAAAAATTGAAAATGGTTTACTTTTTTCGAAATGTAACCACTGAATTTTAAGCCGTTCAACCTTAGAATTTGAAATGGACAGTTTCGTATTTTTGATACTTTTTTCGATAAATTTTGTGGAAAAAAAATAAGATGAAGACATTTTCACAATTTCAAATGGGTTTCTTTTTTTGGCCGAGGAAATGACGTTAACACAATCTTCTGGGACGAAGATATCTTTATATTTTTTTTATTCTTTTCTATTATACCAAAATCTTGGTCACATGTCAAATAGGATTCCTTCAACCATAAATTCGGGACGGGATACCAAAAATTGGCACAACAGTGAAAGTTTTATATTTCTATTTGCCAATTGGTCAGAATACATAATAATTTTTTTCTAAGAGAAGTATGAAGGTTACGCCACTATTGCACTCAAACTATGATCAAATTATAAAATGCAATAACATGTTTTTGAGTGCCATCTAGTTTTGAGTGTAGATAGCTGCATAAAACTATTTTTGTATTAAAATATATATATTAAGGGACCCATTTTTATGAAAAACTCATTTTTGAAAAAAAATGGGTTACGCCACTATTGCACTCATAGCCTCAATTATGAATGCATTTTTCCTAATATTCATAACGGAATTTAATTTTATCTTTATCCATATTGACAATGGTTATTTCATACCAAAGCAAACCGAAGTAAAAATGTTTACTGATGTTTTATTCGATTTTTTTAAAATGTGCTTTGTAAATAGACTCAATCACTGAATATTAGAAATTCGAAACAATCGTACAAAAGTGCTCTACGATCAGCAAATCTGTACATACAAGTGTACATAATGTTATACATATATGCTACCTGTATCAAATGTTAAGTAGCTCGAAACTGGATGTTATAATTGTGTCATATTCGTGGTTAAATGAAACCATTTCATCCCAGCTAGTTACTTTCCCTGGTTTTAAACTGTATAGGAATGATCGTTGCAATAGAGGTGGAGGTGTGTGCATGTATGTAAGAGAAAGCATATAAACCAAAAGTATTTATTCGTCAACAAAGTCAGCTTTAGAATTTATATGCATTGAACTTTCTAATGTTAATGAGAAATGACTTTTAGTGGTCGTGTACTGCCTACCCTGTTCATTCAAAGAGGAAAAATTAAAAGAGTCGGAACATACTTTATCAAGTCTGAATTCAAAATACAGTGGTGGTCCAGTATAACGAATGCCGATATAACGAATGATCGATATTACGAACACTTTTTTCAAGTCCATTAGGTATTGTATATAACGAACAAATAACGAATTTCAGAAAATGAAAAAAAAATTTACAAACAACAAATTTAAAACAAACTCTTGATTGTAAATGTGTTAATATCTACTTATATGTACACTGCCGCTCATCTGAATGGGTTCACTGTTTTTCGTAACTTACTGTAATACTCTGCATATATATGGCAATGACACGTCTGTGTTATGTATGTAATGAAAGAGCATTATTTTGCCCTTAGTTTGGGAGAAAAGATTTTCTCTTTAAGCTTACCGTTATTCTCAGACGCTAGCTAAACTTAATTCATTAAGAAAAACTAACGTTTTTTTTGGCTCATCTGAATAGGTTCAAAAGCAAAAAAAGGAAGAAAACAAGAAAAATAACTGTAATTAAATGATTAATTTTGCATATTAAATAGGTAGGGGCATAATAATTCATATTAATAATGTGTATTGCCAACTTTTTTTTAAAATTGTTTCGAAAATTGGATTTGGAATGGATTCATACAGTTTTTCTAGATATTGCAGCGAAATCTCTGCCCACGCTTTCTTAATTCCCTCGATTAAGGACAACTTGTCTTCATATTGTCTCCCCGACTCATACACCTTACGGGAAAGAAGTCCCCAAACATTTTCAATTATGTTAAGGTCATGTGAGTATGGAGGCCATACCAACACCTCTACATTTTGGTTCTCGATCCATTGTTTTACCGACCTCGCTGTATGGATAGGGGCATTATGATGCTGGAATGACAATGGCATTGGTCCTAAAAGATCAGAGAATTGTGGGAAGACCTTTTCCAACACACCTTTGTACACATTGACATTCATTCGCGATGTAAGAATTTGCAGCTCAAAGGTTCCATTATATGAAATTGCTCCCCACACCATGACACTGCCTTCACAGCTATGCAGACGGCATATATAATGTTCTTCTTTACGAAGGTCATGAAAGTAATAGTTGTAGCCATCTGGGCACTCTAAGTTGTATTTTTTTCATCTGAAAATATAACTCGCATCCACTCCGATTTCTACATGTATTTTTTGCAAAATTGGAGATGATTTTCTTTTCGTTTTTCGTTCAAATGTGTTTTTTCGGTATTTTTTTCCTTTTCAAATGTTTAGTACTCTTAATACCGCGTTTCACCGCCGACAAACTACACTTAACACCAGTTTTGAGTCTAATTTTTGACGCGAAATCATGCGAATTAGAAGCAGCTGTTGTGATTGCGGGTCTATTGGTCATTGATTTGGCCTTTTAAGTTTTAACTTTCATATTTTTCCCGTAGTTTTCGATGTTCCGCAAATATTTACCCACTAAATTTTGGCTTCTTTCCTTTTTTTTACGATTTTTCTTTGGCTAAGCCCTAATTCACGAAATGCTTTTAGTTTTTCTTTTTCTTCGCGTTTTAAATTTTTTCGCGACCCATTTTCCTTGTTAAATGGTTTAAAACAATTCGATTTACCAAAAAACTTAACTTTCAGTACATATCACACGTGCACATCAATTGAAAATGATTTTTTTGCATTCGAATCTATTCAGATGAGCCAAAAAAAACGTTAGTTTTTCTTAATGAATTAAGTTTAGCTAGCGTCTGAGAATAACGGTAAGCTTAAAGAGAAAATCTTTTCTCCCAAACTAAGGGCAAAATAATGCTCTTTCATTACATACATAACACAGGTGTGTCATTGCCATATATATGCAGAGAGTCTTACAGTAAGTTACGAAAAACAGTGAACCTAATCAGATGAGCGGCAGTGTATGTTTATGATAATATTGGAAGATACATACACAATTTTCCATTACTCAAGTGTTTTTTTTTTTTTCGCTTGCTTTATTATGTCCCTACGTATTCGTATTCGTGTATGTAAACAGATGCTCAAATTTTGCGTTCGCTATGCACAAAACTGTACCGGATTTTTAATGAAATCAAGTTTCTAAAAAATCTGAGAAATACAAACAGTGGATATTTTCGTCGACGATCATTAAGGAAGGGTGAATATCCAAAAATGGAAACCGTATTGTATAAATGGTTTATTGCCAAACTATAGAGTCACGTTCCTATTAATGGTAACATTTTAAAGGTCAAGGCATTGCAGTTTCAAAAAACATATCACCTCGGTGAATTCACAACAAGCAGTGGTTGGCTGATAAAATTTAAAAAGCGCTTTGGAATACGACTTCTTAAAGAGTTTTTTGAAAAGCTTTCATCGAGAGCAGACCTTGTCAAACCGTTTAAGAAGAAATAAGCTGAATTAAAGAAAATAAACTCAGCTATAAATGCAATTTTCAATGCAGTTGAAACTGGGTTGTATTGGAAAATGCTACCAGACACTACATATGTTCACGCTGTCGAAATGAATGTCCCTGGGAGAAAAATTTCAAAGGAACTTCTTACTTTTCTCGCGTGCTCAAATGCTACAGGTAAAGAAAATTAAACCCCTCATTAAAAAAGCCAAAAAAGGTCTTTTAAAAACAAACCTCTATACCAATTAACTACACCTACACAAAATCTGCATGGATGAATGAAACTCTCTTCAAAACGTGGTTCTTTCAGAATTTTGTGCCACATAAGGTTTGAAAAGAAATATCAAATCTTTAAGGTTAATAAGTTTCATGTGACCAGAAACTTCCTTGAAATAAAATAATGAAAAATACAACTGTACTTTCTATTTACCTATATTTGTATGAAAAAAACGTATTCGATATAACGAATTTTCGATATAACGAATTGACTCTGGACATTATATCATTCGTTATACTGGACCACCACTGTATGTAGATATTTTGATTGGTGGAGATTTTAATGTTAACCAACTTTTTGTAATAAACTGAGTTTATCAGTTGTTAATAAACTTTGGCCAACCTGTTTCCAATCTGCGGTGAATTCTTCACTAATTGACATCTTTCTGACCAGTTCGAAGCGTAAAGTGTTGTGTAATGATCAATTCAAGCCAACTTCTGATTTTATACATGATTTTATATTTTGTTCAATTCAGTTTGGTGTAAATAAATTACGGAATAAATAGATGAAAGGATGGATAAATGTTCATACCTAAACATACTGAAAAACCCAATGGAACCTTCGAGTCAATGCCAGTCAACTGGATTTGTATGCATAAAAATGATCCGAAACATGCAGCCATGGTGGTCAGGGATTGGTTTCCCCAAGAAAATATTGATGTTCTGAGCTGGCCTGCGCAAAGTCCCGATCTTAATCCAATTAAAAACTTGTGGAGTGATGTTAAAGTTAAGATCGGGCAAAAAATTGGAAAAACTTTGGATTGGAGTTCAGGAAGCATGGTAGATACTCTATTCCCCAGAGCAGATCGCAAAAATTAGTGGACAGTTTACCAAAAAGATGCCAAGCTACTTTGAACAACCGTGGTCGGTCAAAAAAGTATTACTTGGTAAATAGAGAGACGAGACGGTATGAAAGAAAAGTTTTATTTTCTAAACCTTTAATTTTTAAATGTGTGCTATTTCTATGTTTATCTAGCAGAAATATTGTCATCACAAGTAAGATTTTGTTTTTTTTTTTAATTTAACCACAAGGAGTTTAGTTTTATTTTGATTATTTAATCATCTGAAATTCGTATCTGAGTTTCCCCTACAGAAATATAAATGTTTAATTTGTTAAGTTAGAAATAAACTATGCTTTTATAAAAAAGTAATGAGTGTGCTATTTGTCTGTCCATAACTGTATAAGAACCTCGCTCACACAAATTATTTTATTTTGTTTTTATTCTTTTTGTGCTTTGGTACATTCGATACTAGCATTGTCGAATTCTCCTCGGATATCGCAAAATTATTAAAGAAAAGAAATCCACGGAGGTCATAAAAATAACAAATAATGTAATGTCGATTGGTGAAAAATCATTTTATTTAAACAAGAATAACTTTCTCATGTATAAAAATCTAAATGGAGAAATTGAACTTCAAAACACTTTTGGCGATCTTAACTTTGAAGCTGTCACAAGTATCAGGGATAGTATTCTGTCAGAGAGATGTCAAAATGAATTGTATAAATTTAGACCAAACGATGTAAATACACCAGGGATGTCACATGGCACTCGAAATAGTAGTAGAAATTGAAATGTAAATGCCGTCAGTCAAATTAATACTTTTTCTTTAAAAATTTTATCTTATAACATATCAGGCTTAAATAATAAAATTTTATTCGTTGATTTTTTTAATTATGTTAAGAATTTTGATATATTTTTCTTATATGAGACACATGTAACAAATGAAAACATTGAAAAATTTTAAAAATATTTTGGGGGGTTTAAACTAAATTGGTGTGAAGCAATCAAAACTTTAATTAAGAATCGCGCAAGTGGAGGAAATTTGTTTGGCATACGTTCATCACTGTTGAATATATATGACTTTAATAATTGCTGTGGAACAACGATTGTCCAGTGTGTTCGATACAGAAATTTGTGCATCGTACTGTATTATATAAACTGCAATAAGTGGACGAACGACTTTGAAAGGCTAAACCATACAATGCAACTTCTTGCCGACAAGAGTGTCCTTTTAACAGGAGACTTCAATGCAAGAATCTCAAATTGGCAAATTTCAACTGTACAACACATTACAAACTCTGTACTAGATATTTCAACCAGAAATTTAAAGGATGTCGTTTACAACAAGAATGGATCGGAATTACTCCAAATGTTACAAATGTATGATTTGATAATTTTAAATGGCTCTACAAATGGGGATATGGAAGGAAACTACACGTTTTTTGGAGGTCAGGGATGCTCTGTCATTGATTTTTGCGCTGTAAATAACGAGTGGATTAACCAAGTTACGCGTTTCGAAGTACAAAGCAAAAACTACTCAGATCATATGCCTATCGTCTTTGAACTTACAAACGAAGCTTTAAGCCAAGAATCAAATCTACAACTACTACCCCGTCTGTGTTGGAAAAATGAAAATGTGACTGTATCAACGTACATTAGATAACCTTGTTACAAATGACCGTCTGTTAGACGAGTCGGCTGAAATGCTATGTAATAATCTCACAGGGTGTATTAGAGCTGCAACACCCAATAAAATTTTGAACCGAAACTCATTTAAACAAAAATGGTTGACCAAAATTGCTGGAAAGCTCGAAAAAAGTCATTTTAATTATTGAAAGCCTTTCGTTTAACGAACAATCCGCAAATACGTATTTGGTACAATTCAGCTAATACTAGTTATAAAAAATTATGATTACAAAAGAAACAAGTTTAAGAAAATGAACAAGCATTAAGATTAGCCCAAACTAAAAACACGAAGGATTTCTGGAAAATTGATAAGGAGATTAATGGCATTACATTCAAAATAGGCATTGGAATACCTGCAGATAACTTAGCATCACACTTCAAACGTTTGCTATCAATCGACACTAATCTTTCCTTCGCCAACGCAGAAATGTTAACATGCGATGAAATTATGGATGCTGAAATAACAGTTGAAGAAATAAAAACGGTTCTTGAAAAATCAAAAATTAAAAAAGCACCTGGTGATGTTGGGATTCCATATGAATTTTATAAAAACGTAACACCAACATTCTTAAACCGTATGTGTATACTTTTTAACAATGTCTCTCAAGTGCCGATGTCCCTTCCTCTTTTAAGAAGTCTGTTATCTTTCCCATTCATAAAAAAAGGATCACTAGATGAACCAGAAAATTATAGAGGTATCTCCTTTATGAATACAATAGCAAAAATATTCTGTGGTATCCTTGTCTTGAAAAATGGGTTGATAGATACAACATACTATCTGACCTACAAGCTGGATTTAGAAAAAACTACTCAACAATAGATCAAATTTTTACACTTTCATCGATAATCAGAGCGTTTCAAGCCAGAAACAAAAAAGTATACGCATTTTTCGTCGATTTTAAAGCGGCATTCGATCTTGTCAATAGAAATGCGCTGCTGTACAAGCTCTCATCTATTGGTTTATCGACAAAGTTCCTGAAAGTGGTGAAAGAAATGTACACCAACACGAATGCAGCTGTTTGGGACGGCGGGAAACTTTCAGAATGGTTTGTAACTACTTCTGGTGTGAAACAGGGTTGTTTGCTTAGTGCGATGCTTTTTTCGTTGTTCATAAATGACGTTGCAGAGGATCTCCCCGGTAATATAAGAATTGCGAATACAGCAGTTAACGTCCTTTTGTATGCCGATGACCTTGTGCTCTTGTCCGAATGTCCAGAGAACTTACAACTTATGATAAACCGACTCGCAACTTATTGCAAAAAATGGGTTTAACCATAAGCACCGAGAAATCGAAAATTATGATTTTTACACGATCTTCAAATTCGCTGAATAGAAAAAATTGGTTTTATGGAGGGAATCTGATAGAAACATCAAAAGAAGTAAAATACCTTGGAATGAAGCTGAATCCAACTTTAGACTTTAGCAAGCATTTGATTGAAAAAGCGAATTGTTGTCAAAAGCTTGCTAAATGTAACGTGGGAAAATATTTTTTCATACAAAAACATTGTCTTATCGACAAAATACAACATTTTTGATACCGTTGTAAAATTTACACTTTGTTATGGATCGCAGGTATGGGGGCTGATGAATACGAGGGCATTGAAAGATTCTACAGAAACTTTTTAAAGAAACTGTTCAACATTCTGCAAAATACACCAGACTACGCCATATATTTAGAAACTGGGTTGCCAAAAATTTTAGCATCGACACTGAAGTTACAAGCTGACTATATAATTAAAGCCTGTAATACTTACGAAGACAGTAGGCTTGCGAAAAAAATGCTACTATATGAGGTACGAAACAAGGACTTGTGGCTTGCAAAATGGCAGTGTATCGGAAATACTTGTGGAGAGATGTTCGATGTAGATTTCAACAATATAAGTTTATTAAAAGAAAAGTTGTACTACATTATACAAAAGAATGCAGACTTTATGAGGAATGAACTAATAACAAAAGCACGTGAATCCAGCAGCAGATTGTTATACAGTCAACTTAACTTTAATCTCGGTAATAGTAACTATTTCAAGGATTCTCTGAGTTACACAGATATATCTTTTTTCTTCAAAACGAGATGTGAGGTGCTTGCCTTAAATGGCATACAACGGGAGCTTCAACCAATTCTGTTCGCTATGTAACTTGAAATCAAAACAAGACTGTTTCGTTCTTTTTTTTTTTTTCAAAAAACTACACTTTCTATGAAAGAAACCGTTGAAATGCTGAATGGAAATGATTGGAAAAAACTAATTAATTTTCTTAAAACAATCTATAAATACAGAACGTAACTTATAACAGAATTTTCTTGAACAATAAAATCAAATTTAAAATTGTAATACTATCATTGAGCAAAAAAAATATCAATACTAAAATTGTAATACTTAAAGGAAAAACATTCAAACTATTGTCAACCTGGCTGACGGCATAGCAATAGCTAATAAATTCAAAACTTTATACAAAATTGTTAAAATATGAATGTAAATAAAATGATTTACTTACTTACTACTACTTACTAGCATTGTCTTCATGCTTTGCTATAGAATCTTTTCCAATTAATTTATTTAAATCTTACATTAATGTCTATTTGAGAAAACTTTCAAGATTTTAAATGCAATTAAATAAGTATTTGCTTTTTGTTCTTGTCTTTTTTAAGTAAAAATATTTTGAGCTGTTTCATTTTCTTTAGTTTATATTATCATTGTATTACTTTTGAAATATATAAATAAATACAAAATACAATACGATACAATTAAACTGCCAATCAGTGCGCACTACACTGTGCGCCATGCAGGTCTTGTGTGGCCTATGACATGAAAAAATCATGGGTAATCACTTTTTTAAAGCGGATTTTTTCAATTCAGTATGGTGCAATTTAAGGGCCGTACTGAAAGTTTTTATCGGAAGAGTAGTAATGACGCAAATTGTTGTGATAACTATGAAATTAGAAAAAGCTTATAATTTTGCAGATGTAAGTGACCAATTATTAATTATTAATAGATTTTTTTTCTTTTCAAACATTTCCAAATAATGAATATTTCGTAAATTACACAAAATACAGCAGTACATTCAGCTAATTTAGGTACAGCCATGGAAAATATTAACGCTGTGTTTATGAACAACATACATACATACATACATACATACATACCTTGTGCGAAAATTTTATTACAAAATTTTCTTAGACAAAAAATATCATGTTTGAGTGTATTTACTCTACACTGAACCATGTTTGTAATCTTTGCTATTAATTTTTATATATGAGTAATGTTCTTTATTGATTACAACAATTTAGTTTTAAGAACAAAAACAAAGTTTTACACTTTTTTCCCGAGAAAGAAAAATAACAATAAATTTTTATTTTTGTGGTTAAAACTTTATTGGATGCATTTCGGCGGCGGTTAACGTGCCATCATCAGCTTATAAACTGAAGTTTAAGAAATAAACAAACGCCAATTTTTTAATTTTAAAAACAAAAACATAGAAAAGAGAAAGTATTACAAAGAAACAATACAGAGAGATTAACTTTAGTTAAATATAATATGTCATATTTTCTATATAAACGAAAGAACAAAGAGAAAAATTAAGAGAACATAAGAGAGTCATTGTTGTGCGAGTATGAGTCATCTCGCAAATTTAAATAATTGTGAAGTGATGTTTCCATTGTCTGTGTTCATTATATTGGGGAGAGTACGATAACTTAGGCGCCAAAAATTGATAACGGATTTTTGTAGAAGGGTCAAATACAAGCGTTTTTTACTATGGGAGGGGGGGGTCTATCTCGCCCCGTTTAGGAGGTAGGGGCGATTTTAGAAAAAATGACTTAAATTGAAAAAAAAAATATTAAAAAACAACGGCAACACTTACAATAAAATACTATACCGGTTTTGAAAGCCAGAAGTCTGTTCTATAATCGTAAATTTAAATTAAATTATTTATGTCAATAGTTTTTGAAAAATTTGCATGCAAATTCAAAATTTTGTTAAAAAACATGAAAAAAAAAGTTTAGACCAATTTTTTTCAAAATTGTAAAATGAAGTGCTCAATTGGCTTTTTGTGGTCAATGCTACTATTAATTCTGAATCGAACACAAAAAACCGAATGGTTTTGTCCCTTCTAGTTTTTGAGAAAATTGAAAATTCCTAAAACTACTTTTTATAAAATTTTTGATTTTTGGTATTTAACTACGGTGATTTCATTGTGAGGATTAATGTTAATGTAGTTCATTTGTAGGTAAAGTACAGCAAATCATTTAGGGTTACCAAGAATGCATCAGAGGAGGTAGAATTGCATGGCATTTTGCGTCTCAGTCAGTCAGTTTGTGAGTAAGTCAGGTGTTACTTAAAAACAGTCAAGTCAATTTTTCAATATTCAATGCATTAAAACCGTGTTTACAGGCATTTTGATCACAAAAGAGATAATTATAGCAAGCACCTCCCGAATCTCTAGCCAATATTGAGGCCCATGGAAAAATGTGCCGATAGATGGGTTTATTGCTCTGAGATTAACTTTTATATGGATTGCACCAGAGAAACTTTTAAATCATTAGTTTTAAGCAAAATTTAAGTAACGTTATTTCTTAAAATAAAAGATTAACTATGTAAATCATTTAAATGTAATTTGAATTTTATATACCCACCTACAAATTTGTAACTATATATTTACTTATGTATCTTAGTCTGTAAGAGTATAATATGCTCTGGTTGAGGAATAAAAATATTGTATTCTTACAATTTTTGTCACCTTTTTGAGTTGGAGTTGAGGGGAGTTGACGCTTTAGTTGGAATAAGACCAATTTCTTCTAAGAACGCGATGCTTTTGAAATATTTTTTTTGAAATATTGAAAAGTTATTTAATTTAGGATGAAATAGTGGATGCTTAGTCGCCATTCTTTATTCAAAGAAAAAAATACTTCACTCTTACAAAGGTTGAATAACGAATGACCTTGGTAAACAATAACCTGTACCACATTAGCATTAAAAATGTTAGACACAAACAATAAACATACATATTAATTAAGGAATTATATAAATTTGCTGCATTCGTACATGTCTGAACATTTTAAATGTGCAACTTTGGGCTACGTACATATACATTACATTACATATTCCACTACTCCGTAGATAAATCTACGAAGTAGAGACACTGAAAGCACTGGTAACTCAGACCATCGGCTTATACAATACAACAGAGAGAGACAGACAGAAAGAAAGAACAACAGAAAAACACATGTCAACAGCTCACGGTTGGTATTTGAACGGTCCCCCATCCAAGTACTAACCGCGCGCAACGATGCTTGATTTCGCTGATCGATGGGAAGCGATGCTTTCATCGGAGCCAAGGCCGTTGACTACGTACATATATTTAGGAGACATTGGATATAGACCATAGGGTAAATTCAAAGTTTCTTTAAATCCAGATTCTGTAAATGCAAAAGAAACCTTGCATACACCCAACCTCGCACCTACCCCAAATCCTATAGTGTGCCCAAGCAGGGGGGTTGCAGGGGGGCAGCATGCCCCCCCATACATATCTCACTGTTTATACACCGTAATGCGTAAGCAAGCAAAAAAAGCAAATATCCCATAAAAAAGTAGTTTTAGTTATTTTCATTTTTCTCAAAAACTAGACAACATAAAATCATCTAGTTTTCAGTTTTTGAATAAAAATAAATTAGAGCAACGAATTTTAGGAAAAATAATAATATATAACTTTGCAGTTTTGAAAAATTAAACTTTAAACTGTTTTTTTATGTTTTTTTTTTCACCAAAATTTGAGTTTAAAACTCGTTTTTTCAAAAACTGTGCATAGATTCCACTTGATTTAAAAATTATCTAATAGATCAGAGTATTAGCTTTAAAAAAAGGTATAATACTTAATTGTAAGTATTACCGTTATTTTTTAATATTTTTGTTTCCATTTTAGTACCTTTTTTATAAAATTGCCCCTCCCGCCCAAACGGGGGGAGATAGACCCCCCCCCTTCCGTAGTAAAAAATGCTTGTATTGAACTGTTCTACAAAAAAACGTTATAATTTTTTGGCGCCTAAGTTATCGTACTCTTGCCATTATATTTTTTCCTTTGGAAATGTACATCGCTTCATAGGCATCTAATTTTCGATCTTCGGTGACGTGTCATCTCTGAACTGAAAACAATTATGGGACATGCAAATTTGAGCAACTTTGATGTATGTGTTCAGTTGTTCGGCTGACAAATTATGCTTTAATAGATGTGTGCGTATAGCATTGATGGCATCAAACGAGACTAAAATTTCTTAGTCTTTTAGTTCAAAATCTTTGATTTTTTGAACAAATTCCGAGGAGTCTTTTACACTGTAACCAACAAAATCACCATATTTTTTCATTTCTTTTACAAACCACCTCGCGATTTTGACCAGCGAAGATTTGACGAAAGACACTATTTTTCTCATACTCTCTCCAGGTTTATGAATTTTACAAAAACCATACATTTTCGGAACTTCAGGATTGGAAACCCGAAGTTGATAAGATGGTACCTGGAATGTTTTATTAATTTCTTGAATAAGAAATTTCGCGTCATTTTGCATTTTTGTAAGAGGGTTTTTGTTTTTGGAAATTATCCTCTTCAATTGATGCTCTCATCCGTGTGTCATAGTCGTTTTTGCTGATAAAAACAATTTGGTCTCCTTTATCAGACTTTCTAAAGTCTCATATTGTTTTGTCGAATTACAATTGCGTTTTGAAGATTGTTTCGAAGAATTTCTGTTGCTTTTTTGGATTTTTACTTGTGACTTATAGCACAGATAATAGTTACATAGATATTGCATTACGTCCCAGTTGGATCGAACCCGTATTGACTATACTAGGACATGTTGGTTTCTTGTATTATCAAGTTGTTTGTTGTATTTACTTTTTTTGTCTTATCTCTTCAGTCTTCCTCCTTTCTTGACTTTTGTGTAAGGTGTGCATGGTTGATGTGATTCTTATGCAATGAATTCTTCTTTGTCAAGGTTGTCTAAATCTCTTTTGTGGATAAGTGTAACACACTAAAGTTTATTGTAGGTATCTACAAATTTTAGTTGTTTTTATAGAAGGAAATAATAAAGCATATGCGGTGGTAAGGGGGTTGTGTTAAAAATAAAATGCACGACTGTTATTATAGAAAACATTTCATAAGGATAAAATTAATTTTTTAAATTCTTTTAGTAGTAAGAGACAAAAACAGAATGCTATGTAAACATGAATCTATGCAAGAACAAAAATTATAAGTCCTTGTAGTGGTTTCTTAAAAAAAAGCTTTTATATAGGTGCAAAATTTTTAAAAAATTTTTAAGAAAAAAATATGGTGTGCCAACTTTAAGTTTTTATTACTGTACGAATGAAAATTAAATTTCCAAAAAAAATATTGAGTCGTTTTAGAGATATCGAATTTTCCAAAAAAAAAAAAAATGATTTTTTTTCAAAAATTCAAAAAATATTTTTTTTAAAGTTTTGAAATGCAAAAGTTTTAAAACTTTTTAGAAGCATTTCTGCAAAAAATTTCATTAAAATCCGTTATGTCGGTAATGAGTAATTCAAAATTTAAAAAATGGTTCTATGGTAGGTATGGTGGGTACCTTTATTTTTAGGTAAAACAAATCTTTTTTTCATACATCTTGTAGACTATGTTGAGAAACTTTTATTTATTAAGTTTTAAAAAAAATCTAACATAAGGTTTTCGAAATATTAAGTATTGAAAAAAAAATTGTAATTTTTTTTTTTAAATCCAAAAAAATTCTATTCACGTTTTTGAGGAGCTTTAGCAAAAAAAAAATGATCCAAATCGGTACTACTGTTTTCGAGAAAATCAAAAACAAAAAAAATGGTTCTTTGGGGGGTACACTCAATAACCATTTTTCGGAAAATTTTGTTCAATCTTTAACTAAATGAAATTTTTTGTATCTTTTTGTTTTAAATCTGTCGAACAGTTTTTAAGAAAAAAAAATATTTAGAAAATTTCGAAAAAAATTAATATGGCAGGTACCGTTATTTTTGGTCTTAAAAAAAAAACGAAACAAACGTGTGGGGGAAAAAAATTAAAAGTGATATCTACCAACTTTAAAAAAAGTCGGCCGAGTCGTTTAGGCTGTAGTCGAACCGACAGACAGACCGACAGACAGAATTGAGGGACCCACTTTTTTAGTCTTCACTATCATCGTAATGTCAACTTTGATGAAAATCTCGAGTTCGATTTTTTTTACGAATGCATAACTTGCCTTATAGTACCTATAAGTCGCAAGTAAAAAGAGATTAAATTTTTTCATTGAATTTGTTTGAATTGGGTTCCTTGAGAATGATGCTTCAATACTTTCTTTTGAACTTTGTTTACATTTCCATATTTTCAAAAAAGGCTCGTCGCATATTATTTCCTCAGGAGCCTTAAACAGTGAAGTATTTTTTTTCGTTAATTTAGGTTGAGTTTCAGGTGTGTTTAAATTTGAAGAGAAAGTATCTAATTAGCTTCGAGGAAATAATTTTTGACATCATAACATTAAACTCATAAGCTGAAGGAATTTTCTTGTTACCACCTTTACTCTGAATAATAGAATATAAATTTTCAAAGATATCTTGATGCATTCTTTTTGTCAGTAAATAATCAGTATTCTCATACGAGCCACTACTTATATCTTCACTAAGTAATAAAACGCCGTTAATTGTCTGTTCCATTCCTTTTAAACACAAGTTTCTAATTAGATACAAATACTTAGTCTTAGTTCATTATAAGCTGGATACCCTGGCTCAACTCCACGGTTCAAAATATTTTTGCCATAATATGAACCACTGTCCATGCAGTCAAAACCATTATTTACTTTTAATGTGAATTCTTTCGTTGCTAGATCACGTTTGGAACTTTATTTTAAGCAATTAAGTTCATAAGCTGTTTGTATTGATGCCGCGGTTGTCCTGCTGAAGATTTATGTTGCAAAGCGAACACTCATTTTTTACTTGCGACTTATAGGTATTACTTATAAGACAAGTTATGCATTCGTAAAAAAATCGAACTCGAGATTTTGACCAAAATTGACATTACGATGATAGCGAAGACTAAAAAAGTAGGTCTTGCGATTCTGTCTTTCTGTCTGTCTGTTCGACTACAGCCTAAACGACGGATTGATTTTTCCCCCCTACAGGATTTTCTTTTTTTTTAATACCCAAAATAACGGTACCTGCCATACGAATTTTTTTCGAAATCTTATAAATAAACTGCTCGACAGATTTAAAAAATAAAAATACAAACAAATTTCATTTAGTTAAGGCTAGATATTAGTTGAAAACAAAATTTGGAAAAATGGATATTGAGGGTACCATTTTTTTATTGTTTTTGACCTTCTCAAAAACTGTTCCACCGATGTTGATAATTTTTTGCTTAGGCTCCCAGGCAATTTGAATAGATTTGCGTATTCAAATTTTCAATTTTTTTTTTTTTGTTTTCAAGAAAAGTTAAATTTTTTTTTTCAAAACTCGATATGTCGAAAACCCCATGCTAAAATTTTTTAAACTTGATAAATAAAAATGAGAATAATAAATACAAATGATAATTTTTTTTTTTCTTTCAATAAGAATTTTGATAAAATTTTTTTTCTTTCAATTACAGTCGACTCCCTCTAAGTCGAACTCCCTCTAAGTCGAATTTCCCTCTAACTCGAACTTTTTAACCGTATTTTTGCATTCCCCTCAATTTTCCATACAAAAACAATCCTCTAAGTCGAACTCCCTCTAAGTCGAAGTTCCCTCTAACTCGAACATATTCTCTTGATTATTGACCTATTTTATTTCCCTCTAAGTCGAATTTTTTTCTTTTGCC
Source organism: Chrysotoxum bicinctum (assembly GCA_911387755.1). Taxonomy (NCBI): domain Eukaryota; kingdom Metazoa; phylum Arthropoda; class Insecta; order Diptera; family Syrphidae; genus Chrysotoxum; species Chrysotoxum bicinctum. Next base: position 140,574,877 of record OU426987.1, on the reverse strand, counting down.
GAAAAAAAAAATCAAAAAAAATCTCTCAAATCGCAACTCGTTATTGTTTGTAATTCTTATTAAAAACACACACTCGAACTCTTTGATTCTCTATATGTTGCATCGCCTGCCCCGTCACCGTCATGTCAGTGTGCTGCGCTGCTATACCTGCAATTTACAATATTATCAAACACAAAAATCTCTTCCTAAAAAGATATTCATAAAAAAAATTGCAAGGCAATAAAAAAAGCATTTGTTGGTTGGATCCATTCCATTCCAACTTCAAAACATTTTGTGCTTTATTTGAAAGCAGTAAAACAATAGATCTCAGAGGTCGTCGGTAAAGCTAAAGCTTTTGGTTATAGGGAAAAGCAAAAATCCTCGTTGTTTCAATAATCAATAAAATTAAAACTTTGCCGGTGGACTAGCAAACCATCGTTCTTGGATGACATCAGACCTTTTCACAAGTTGGCTTTTGAAACTTGATTCTAAATTTAGAAGATCAAAGCGCAAAGTATTACCTATTCATTATCGATAACTGCCCAACTCACCCAAAACAAGTTAAGGATAAATTAAAGTTTATAAAGCTTGAGTATTTCCCCCCAATATGACCTCAATAGTTCAGACAATGGGCATTGATATAATACAAAATTTGATAGTACACTATAATCGCACTCTTCTCACCAAGATCTTAAGGGTTTGGGAAACCAAAAAAAAGCAATATAAAATATCACTTCTCGATTGTATGCGCGAAATCCTAAAGGCATGGGGACGTTACTCCATTGACAATTGAGTTTGTTCCTGTAAAAAGGGTGTAGTGCCAGAACTTGGCTGGGCACTACCGTGCCCTTTGATAAAAATCATTGCATTTCAAAACCTAAAAAAAAAATATTTTTTTTGGAAAATTCGATATTCCGAAAACGTCTAAATACTTTTTTTGTAAATTTAATCTTCATTCGTACAATAATAAAACCTTAAAGTTGGCGTACCGATTTTTTCTCTAAAAAATTTTTTTTTTTAAAGAAACCACTACAAGAACTTATAATTTTTGTTCCTGCATGAATTCATATTTGCATAGCATTCTGTTTGTATCTCTTACTACTAAAAGAATTAAAAAAAAAAAATAATTTCATCTTTATGAACAATTTCCTCTAATGACATTCGTTTTTAAAATTCGTAGTCTATTACATGCATAGGAGCAAGTTCGTAAGACCCAGTCGTGCATTTTATTTCGAAAGCATTTGGAGCAATTTGTGAACTTGTAAATTTTCAACATGTTTTAGCAACGTTGTCAATTTCTAAATTGAATTTTTCTCTGAAAACATCAAAGGAAATGTTACCATCTGGAGTTAGTATATATAAGCTTTGAGTAAAACATGGCGAAAAGATTTTAATAAATATAGGAAATCGTAAAAATAAAATACTGTTTTACTATTGAAAATTGAAAAAGGCTTTTTTCGGAAACACCTAATAACTGGTAAGCTTTCATATTATTAGGTCCTTGATCGCTATAGTAAAGACCAAGTTCTTAACAGATTAATAAATTATTTTGTATAATATCTTTCAGGTTAACCCCTTTCACACCGCTTGCTAAAACGAAATAATTTAAAACGCCTATCAAATAAACACTGACCATGAAAAAATATATTTCGTTGGCATACAATCTTTTTCTATCTGTCCTTAGGTCTTCGAAACCATCAATCAAATCGTTTTTAATGTTCTAAGTGAGATTTGAACGAATTCTTATCTCATCAAAAATTAGAACCATATAGCGTTCACGGTGGCTTAACGAAGCAAACTTTGACTTCAGATAATTGTGGGCATTGTTTTCCTTCCAATCCTGGTTGTAAACCTTTTACCGGAGCCCATCCATAAAATGTAGATACCTTAGGAAGTCTGAACCCCAATCTATCCCTTCGAAAATTGTAGGCGCTTTAAGATCTATAAAAAATATTTTGGGAAAGTTCTTTTTCTTTACTATTATATTTCTTGGATTTGGAAAACCTCATTAGCATATCACAAAATGGTTTAGAATGTTCTGAAATATCAAGCGCTTGGATATGAGAAGATAGACTTACTTTAAATTTCTTACTTTTTTGAATAGCAGTATGGACTCTCGTTTTATTTCTACATAAGTTTTCTTTTCAATTTTTTTTTTATTTTTATACTGTAACTAAGTAATGTTTTTTTTAATACGGAATTTTTTTTCTCCTCTTTTGCGCATCTTTGGAATAATTTATCGCATTTAACACAAGAAATGCTACAACTGATCTAAGTTCTTCTTCGTTTTTATAGAGGAAATTGAATATTTTCTAGACATACCTAAGTCTATATCCAAGTCGAAATTTAAATTAAGAGAAGGAACAGCATCCCTCTTAAGCTACGAGTATTTTCTTCGAATGAATTCGGAACAAAAATGATACTCACAAATTATTTAAAATTTCATTTTTGTCCGTAGAAGGACATTCAAAAATTTTCAGTTGGGGGAATTCTCTTTCAGATTTTCCGCAAACGAAGCAAGAAACTCTCGATTTCCTCTATCACCAGATCACCACCCATTGCAAAAATAAACGCTATAGAAACTCGCTCAACCATATAAATTACCTACAATCCAAATCGTTCGATCGAAAGTCGATGGCGAATGAGGAAGAACGAAATATAAAAATAATAAAATCAAGAAAAGAAACCACCACCGCAAGCCGTCCACGGAGTAGATAGATATAGATACGAGTATTATACACACAACGAACGAACTTGGATTATACTAAAAAAAAGGGTTGTATTGGCATACAAAATCTGAAAAAATGTGTATCTTTAAAATCCAACTCACTGGTGGACACCATTTGGAATTGGTATTGTTAACTGGGTTTGATTCTTCTCTGTTTGATAAGGTTGCATCACAGATACTATAGTTCCATAGATATCGCACGCAGAGGAAAAAAAAATGACCATTTTTCAATCGACTGGGACGTACCGCTACGTCCCAGTTTGATCGAACTAGCATGAATCATACTCAGACATTATATTGTATTATATTATCAAGTAACTTGTTGTATTTTCTTTTTTTTACTTCTTGTGCCTCATTGTTTTTTTTTGTCTTTTATGTATTTTATGTTGATCTTTCTTAAAGATGTGTGTGAATTTTGTTTGTATTTCCTGGGTGTAATTTTTGTATGTGCCAAGGCCAACCTGTGAATATAAGCAAGGTTGTTCTTTAAAAGCAAGGTTGTTCTTTAAAAAAACATTAGCTAATGAAACTGGGGTAACATATAAAATCTTTAGAATAAATTATTGAAGAAACTAATTATGGCATAAGACATAAGAGTGGTCACAAAATACATTTCATGTACATAGTTCTTAGCAAAATTTAATGTTTTCAAAATAGGTACGTTGTCCTTAAAAATTAAATTTTCAGTAGTCTTCGATTTGAGCCGTATATTAAAAAATAAATACAGGTGTACAGGTGTAGATACACATGTAAATAAAAATAAGTACACATCAAACAAATAATTAAAGGAACGAATCTCATTGGTTTTTACCTTTGTTTTATCATCATCAAAAAAAAAAACGAAAATGATTTTTGTTTTCTTCACAGTTTATCATTAGTTACATACTCATTGAATAAAGTGTGAATTAAAAAAAAATCGGAAGAAAAAATATTTTTTTTTTTCAAAATTAAAAAAGCAAAATAAAGTAGATTTTAATTATTTAGCTTAGTTATAAAAACAAAAACGGAAAAAACTCTCATCCTAAAGTTTTATTCGATTAATTTATTATTATTATGTTAACTAAAGTTTTTTGTAGTAGATATGCGACAAAATGTTTCGACAAAAATGTTTTTAGTTCAACTAGGCAATGTCGCTTGAAACACTGGTTTTTGTATAGTTGTTTTAAATCTTTTATTTTTTGTGCCCTGTAAATGATGTAATTGTATCAAGCGCCAAAGTCTTGGCCGAAAAATTGTAGGTATTAAGCGACAAAAACTTCTTTTCTGAACCAATTTTCAGTTTTTCAATGATGATAAGTTTCTTGTTCTGAAAAAAACCTTTCGAAATCTGTATAATATTGCATTCAAATAAAAATAAAAATAAAGTAATGAAAATGTAGCTTATAAGTTATCAAATTCTTACGGGAAGGTATCGATATATGTATTTTATACTTTACTTTAAATATAGGGATATATACTTTATACATGAATGGTGCATGTTTATATAAATTAGGAATACAGACCCACTCATTGTGGATTTTGGCCATCGAGTGTGGTTATAAGTTCACAACTGATGTGGACTTTTGGGCTGTGGGCTTTTACCCTGCCCAGTTTTAAGTGAGGTTCCCGTGCTTCTAACTCTTGGGGTGCTTGATTAAAGTGAAGTCCCCGTGCCTCTCACTCTTGGGGTGCTTGATTTAAGTGAGGTCTCCGTGCCTCTCACTCTTGGGGTGCTTGATTTAAGTGAGGTCCCCATGCCTCTCACTCGGATTGTTTTTTACTTTTTTTTCCTGATAAAATTTTATTTTTTTTAATTTTTCTCTCACTAGGATTGTTTTTTACTTTTTTTCCTGATGATATTTGAATTTTTTGATTTTTTGATGTTATACTTTTTTGTATCTTCCACGAACAATGCTTCCACAATAAAACGAGGAGGGAAAAGTATAGAAGGTCTTTGCGATGCCCATAGCAAGGATTTTTTTCATCAAACCAGCCTGAATCTCTGATGTTGGTTATTCTTATGCATTCCAACGCCATTGTCTCTCTTATATGTCTTTCTTGTGGGCGTTCTTTAAAAACTCTATTAAAAACTTTAAAGTGAAGTTTACAAACATTAAAAAATTCCTCAGTTGGTGCCTTCAGACTTCCAAAGTCACTGTTTTGAGAGTAATTTTTAGCAAAGATGAAAAATTCCGAAGGACATGTTATTTTTCCATCAGCTTTTAAAAATAATTTCGAACAACTTGAACATTTGTTCCTTAAAAGCATTTTAAAAGCAAGATATCCAGTAAAATATCGCATTGCAGATGTTTCTAATGTTATTTCAGTTCCGATTTCCATATCACTTATGACTTTTTCATACAGAGTCTCATCGCATACTATTTCTTTACGAGACCTAGGCAGTGAAGACATTTTTGAAGTATTTGGTTGAGTTTGGGATGCGTCTAGCCTCAAAAATTCTACCTCATCATCGTCACAATTATACTGTAAGGAGAAAAAGTGATAAGATTTGATGAACGAATTTTTGACATCAAAACATTGAATTCGTAAACAGATGGATTTTTGTTATTCCCACCTTTGATGCGAATAATAGAAAATAAATTTTCTAATACGTCTTGATGAATTCTCTTTGTGAGTAAATAATCCACGTTCTCATATAGGCCATTACTTATATCTTGACTAAGTAATAAAACCCCGTTTATCGTCTGTTCGATTCCTTTTAAACAAAAGTTTCTTGGAAGGTTATCTGATTTTTGTATTTCTTTTAAGTAAGACCAAAATTTTTGTCATAATGTGAACCACTATCCATGCAGTCAAATGCATTATTTACTTTAAGTGTGAACTCTTTTGTTGCTATAGCTTCCTTCGAGCTTTCTTTTAAGCAATTAAGTTCAAAAGCAGTTTGAATAGATGCCGCAGTTGTCCTGCTAAATATTTGTGTTGCAAGGCGAACATGCATTTTTTCAAAGGCATTTGGTGCTATATGAGAACTTCTAAATTTCAAACATGTCTTAGCCACGTTGTCAATTTCTAAATTGTATATTTCTCTGAAAACATTAAAAGAAACCTTACCATCTGGAGTTTGTAAATCTGATTTCAGTAGAACATTACGAATCGATTTTAATAAGTGAGGAAAATCATAAAAACAAAATATTTTTTCATCATTAAAAATAATTGTAAATAGTTTTTCTTCAGAAACACCTAATATTTGATAAGCTTTTCTATTATTAGGTCCTTGATCGCAGACTACAGCGCAAACCTTAAGACCAAGATCTTGACATATTTTCAAATTATTTCTTATAATTTCGCTTTGGTTAGCTGTTACACGTGCCGCCAATAAAAACATAATTTAAAAGGTTCGTCGCACTTTGCACCGAACCTCATTTCCGTTATACTTACAGATATACCTACTTTGCATTTTTTCCACGGAATCAGTTAACATATTTTTCTTTCCAAATATCATTCCACAGAACTGTTCCAAATATCATTTCACAGAATTATTTTATTTCATTTATGCAACTCTGCAACACAAATCAATTTTTCCATAGAATGTAATTTTTGCAAGCGTTACATATTTCATATACATTGCTAGGTTTAATGCTTTATTAAAACACATTGTTACTTTAGTCTTAAGATAGATTCGATTCAATAAAGATTATTTTTTTATTCAAAATAAGATTTATTCATTTTTAACTGTTAGCCCCATTTACGACGTTTGCTGACACAAAATAGTTTAAAACACTTTTCCAACTATCAAACAAACCATTTACAATGAAAACACATATTTCATTGGCAAAAATTCTCTTTCTTTTTGCTCCTAGGTCTTCGAAACCATCTATTAAATCATTTATAATATTATATGTGAGGTTTTGACGAATCCTAATCTCATCAAATATCAACACAACACAACGTTCTCGCTGGTTTAATAAAGCGAACTTTGATTTTAGATACAAATGGGCATTGTTTACATATCCTGGTTGAATTCCTTTAACAGGAGCCCATCTGTATAAAGAGGATATATGGGGAATTCTGAAGCCCAGCCCATCCCTCAAACATTTATAGGCGCTTTGCGATCTATAAAATATATTTTGGGAAATTTCTTTTTCGTTGTTGTTATATTTTGCAGATTTCGACAACCCCATCAACATATCGCAAACTGTTTTTGAATGGTCGGAAATATGTAGCCCTTGGATTTGAGACGATAAAGATAATTTCCCTTTTTTTGAATCTTTTAAAGCAGTATGCGCTCTCTTTTTTTATAATGCTTTATTTTTAAGTTTTTTATTTGAATTTTTAAACTTAAAAATTTTTTTTTTTAAATTGCAGTTTTTTCTCCTCTTTTGCACATCTCTGTAATAATTGATCGCACACAACTGCTCGAAGTTCTTCTTCGTTTAGTTGGAGGAGACTTATTAAGATCTTCTAAATTTAAGTCTGAACCCAAATCAGAATTTAAATTTAAAGAAGGAACAGCATCCTTCTTAAGATATTTTCTTCCCACAAACTCGGGTCTCCACAAACAAAGTATTTGCCCTCATTTCTGAATCCACATGCCTGCCTCCACAAATTGTTCAAAATTTCATTTTTTTCCCTAGAAGGGCACTTAAAAATTTTCAAATTAGGGTAATCTCTTTTCGTTTTTATACAAACGGAACAAGAAACCCCAGATAATCTCGTATCACCCATTGCTATTAAAAAAAAAACGTTGACAAATAAAATCGCTGAAAAAAGCACCACTGACTGTAAAATTAACAAAGAAAAATGTATTGCTCAATCATATATCTACATATGTATGTAAATGAACATCCAAATCGTTCGAAAGTCGACGACGAATGAAGTAAATTAAATAACTTCAAAATAAAAAGAAGAAACCACACACAAACACCGATCGCACAACCCAAAAAAAATATAGATAATGTATACATATGTTCCTACGCACGACCAAATAAATCCAACAACACACCAGACACAGACACCACACCAGACGAGCCATCCCCATACCTACCAGCACAGATAATAGAGTTACATAGATATCGCATCCAGTGCAAATAAAAATGATCATATTTTTTATCCCCTATTAAAGCGATTTGTTGAAGTCAAACCTCGCAACCATATTCAACAGACGTTGAACAAACGTGTTCGTTTGCCAATGCAACCCTTTTGAGTTCTTTTTGTCGCTTCTACGTTCCACCACACAATTTGCTGTGCAGGTAGTTTTTTTGTCTATATAATTTTGCAGCAACCAACGCTTTCTTTTTCTTCGCTTCTCAATCTAATCGGTTAAGCGAGCGATTGACTGGTAGGTATGGGGATGGCTCGTCTGGTGTGGTGTCTATGCCTGGTGTGTTGTTGGATTTGTTTGGTCGTGCGTAGGTACTTATACAAGTTAACTACACGTGCCGCAACAAAAAAAAATCAAAATTTCTTGGAATCATTCAAGCGGCTACAATCAACAAAATTCCATTCCCACAGTCAATGCAACGAATTAAACATAATGCTGACTTGATGTTTGCATTATTGCAACTTTACACCTACACATTGCTGGGAACGATGCTTCAGAATAATGCTATGCTTAGGGTTAGGTTAAGATAGTATTTAAGACCTAGAAAATAAGAAATAATTGTTCAGTTGTTTATTAGGCAGAATCGCTGCCAGTTTGTGAATTAAATAAATAAAGTTTTTTTTAAGTAAATTGTGATAATTATTCTTTAACTGGCGCCCGAGCAGGGACTGTTTCGATAAAAACAGTGAGAACTCTAAAAAAATAAAACAAAAAAAAAAAAAACAAAAACAACCAACTGAACCAAGAAAAATTAATTACTAGTGAAAGTGCTTCGCTTTGACTGCCGTAAGAACGCACAAAGCAACCCAAGTAAAAGTGCGCATCGTGGGATCCTCAGTAAGATCCAGCAGGATAAAAACGGGAAAAAATCCCCAGCGCCAGCGAGGGAGATGCAGCACCACTGGTTCTTGTAAGAATAATTATTAAGAAATTTAAAAAAAAAAAAAAAAAAAATTTTTTGCTTACATTTACATATAATTGTTATCAAAATAAGACACAAAATATAAGTATTAATCAAAATCAAAGTGAACTTATACCTATCTAAATATTTTGAAGTATAAATTTAAGTGAGTGATACGTAGTAAATACAACAAGTATTTATAACAATTTAGCCAAAAAAATTAAGATACGAAAAGTTTTATTTCCCATCCTTTTCCAATATGCCTACAACAAGAACAGGTGCAGGACTAGACGTCCAACCAGAGGGAAATATTATTGTCCCTCCTAATGTACTTAATATAAATACAGAATCCGGCCATGATAATTCTTTTCACTCGACTTCGTCGATTAACAATGGTCAACAAGAAATAGGAACAACACCAGCATTGGATTCACTTATAACGTCAATAGTGAATCGAGTCCTAGTAAGACAAGGGCCTGCACTAATGCAGAACATATTAAATCCAAACAATAATTTATTCGCTGGTGTAGACCAGACAATTGCTCAAGAGCATATTGACAAATTAACAGACATGGACAAGATCCCCGACGTAGTCAGATCTTTGCGGAATTTCGATGGAAATCCAGCTGAATTTAGCTCTTGGAGAAAGAGCGTAGACCGAATTCTCCAAATTTATGAACCTTTAATGGGAACTCCTAAATACTTTGGGATACTAAGCGTGATCAGAAATAAAATTATAGGAAATGCAGATGCAGCAATCGAGTCATATAATACACCGCTCGATTGGAGGGCAATATCGAAATGCCTAACCATGCATTACGCTGACAAGCGTGACCTCTCCACGCTTGAGTATCAGTTGACATGTTTAATTCAAGGAAACTCTTCAGTGCAAGAGTTTTACAATAACGTATATGCACATTTATCTCTAATCCTGAATAGAATTACATGTATGGAGATAAGTGGCGAATCATTAGCTTTGCTCACTCAAACTTACAGGGACAAGGCCCTAGATACCTTCATTAGAGGTCTAAAAGGAGACTTGCCAAGGTTATTAGGGATAAGAGAGCCAATTGATCTACCCCAGGCTCTTCATCTCTGTCTCAAATTGGAAAATCAAAGTTTTAGATCAAATTATGCGAATAACGCCCAAAGTACCTTGAGGAAGGTACAACCAATATCGTCAGATCAGAATATTTCCCGTAGACCTCATAATTTACCTGTAACCGGAAACAATCCGATAATGTTTGCACCTTCACCTGGTGGAAATCAAAATATAACATATCGACCAAATCAAAATTATTTCCAGCAACAGTCCCCAAAACAAAATTTATCATATCAACCGCATAACTACAATCAAAAGAAATTTTCACAACAAAGAAATTTTTATAACCCTAATAATTTCCAAACAGGGCAAAGAAATAATTTTACGCCAAGGCCACAACCTCAAATATCGCAAAGGTCAATAAAAGCTGAACCCAGAAATTACGTTAAGAGTTCACAGACCAGAGGTCAATCACATCGTTACCCAAATCAAAATGCTGCTCAGCGAAATTTCCATATAAACGTAGCTCACGAAGAGGAATATGGTCCTCCAGTAGAGAAAAACGATTCAAATAACGATCCAACTCTTGCTGACTATGTTCAGCCAGAAAACGGAGAGGTTGTAGAAGTATGCGAAGAATTAGAAGAATTGAATTTTTTAAGACTAGACCACTCTTCGTTGCCATATTATGAATTCAAGACGAAGAGTGGTAAACCATTAAAATTTTTACTCGATACAGGGTCTAACAAAAATTATGTACAGACTCGTTATGTTAGAAATCCCATTCCTAACCAAAAAGAATTTTTCGCAAATTCCGTCAATGGAAAAATAAAAGTTACACACCATGCGAATCTTGAAATTATGGGAACAGAAATTGGTCCAATTAAATTTTTTATACTGAAGGGACTAGACTCCTTTGATGGCATCATTGGGAATGACACTCTCAAGGAATTGAGAGCTGTCATCCATACAGATAAAAATTATTTTATTCTTAAAGAAAAGTATATCTTTTCGTTTAAACAATTCAATGCTCAATCAGTAAATAATATAGATATTCGAACCTCACATCTTAACCCGGCTCAGGAAAAATATATTAATCAAATTGTAAAAACACATTCAGGATTATTTTCCGAACCAAATAATAAACTTACTTATATAACATCTGTCAAGGGAGACATAAGAACAACTTCGGACACCCCTGTTTACACCAAACCGTATCCCTATCCAAGAGCATTGAAAGATGAGGTAGATAAACTTATTAATGAGTTATTAGAAAACGAAATTATTCGACCTTCAAGGTCCCCCTATAATTCTCCAATAATTATAGTTTCAAAGAAATTAGATGCATCTGGAACGAAAAAATATCGTTTAGTCGTAGACTACAGAAAAATCAATTCCGTCACAGTACCGGATAGGTATCCTATACCAGAAATTAACGAGGTACTCTATAATTTAGGAAAATGTGAATTTTTCACGATCCTTGATCTTAAGAGTGGATTCCATCAAATCCCTCTTAAAAGTTCAGATATAGAAAAGACTGCCTTTTCTATAAACAACGGGAAGTATGAATTCACTAGACTTCCTTTCGGGCTAAGAAATGCCCCCTCAATATTCCAGCGTGCTATCGATGATATTCTAAGAGAACACATTGGTATCCGCTGCTATGTCTACATTGATGACATAATAATATACAGCGAATCAGAACAACAACATTATGAGGATATTAAGATTATATTTCAGACGTTACAAGAAGCAAATGTTAAGGTCCAAAAGGACAAATGTGAGTTCCTTAAATCCGAGGTCGAGTTCCTCGGGTTCATAGTCTCAAAATCAGGGATAAAAACAAATCCAACGAAAGTCAAAGCGATTGCTGATTTTCAAGTCCCAAAAACTTTAAGGGATCTTAGATCCTTTCTTGGCCTATCAGGCTACTACAGACGCTTTATTCGTGACTACGCAAAAATTGCAAGACCCCTAACAGCTCTTCTCAGAGGAGAAGACGGCCGGGTGTCTAAAACACAATCTAAATCGAAATTAATCCATTTTGACGAAGATGCACATCAAGCATTTTTAAATATAAAAAATACATTAATTTCCAATGAAGTCATGCTTGCGTACCCTGACTTTCAAAAAGCATTTGAATTAACCACTGACGCTTCCGATTACGCACTCGGAGCGGTATTAAGCCAGGAAAAAAGGCCGATTATATTTTTGTCCAGAAGTCTTAGCAAGACAGAAGAAAGCTATGCTACGAATGAAAAAGAGATGCTTTCAATAATTTGGGCCCTAGGTTCTTTACGAAATTTCCTTTACGGATCGAAGAAAGTTATTATTTATACGGACCACCAGCCCCTAACTTATGCGCTAAGCAACAAAAATACAAATACAAAAATGAAGCGCTGGAAGGCTATACTGGAAGAGTATAACCATGAATTAAGATACACTCCAGGCAAATCGAATGTGGTAGCAGATGCACTATCACGTCTCCAACAGCCAAATACCTCTCCCACATATATTTGCGCTTTAACATCAACCGCCCATAGCCATGAAAGTTCACCACAATCATTAATACCATGCGTCGAAGTACCAATCAATGTTTATCAAAATCAAATCATCCTTAAATTAGGACAATCCAGTAGCCATGTTATGGAAACTCCCCACAGAAAATTCAAAAGACATATTATTACAGAACAAAATTATTCTAAAGAAAATTTGATAGGAATTTTCAAACGTTTTCTAGACCCAAATCACATTAACGGACTTTGTGCACCTGAAAGCGTGATGGGCATAATTCAGGAATTATATCCACTGTACTTTGCTAAATATAGAATAAGATACACTCAACTGCTAGTGGAAGATATTTCTTCAGAAACTAGGCAAGAAACTATAATTATAGAAACTCATAACAGGGCACACCGTGGCCCAGAGGAAAATAAAAAACAAATCATGGAATCATACTATTTCCCTTCCATGGTGAGAAAGATAAAAAATTTCACATCGTCATGCACAACTTGCAAAAGTAACAAATACGAACGCCATCCAAATAACCCATTACTTGGTAAAACACCAACACCCAATTATCCAGGTCATACAGTGCATTTAGATATATTTTCAACCGAAAAGACATTGGTTCTCACAGCTATAGATAAATTTACCAAATTTGCTATAGCCAAAATTATAAAATCTAAAGCAATAGAAGATGTGAGACCACCACTGCGAGAAATAATTTTCCAGTTTGGAGTGCCCCAGAATATTGTTTTCGACAACGAGAAATCGTTCAATTCGGAAACAATTTTATTCATGTTAAAGGACGAACTTCGTATAAATGTCTTCACGACACCACCTTACAAAAGTGAGGTAAATGGTCAAGTGGAGCGGTTTCACTCCACTTTATCTGAAATAATGAGATGTCTAAAGAAAAACGGTATTGTAAACTCATATATACTTTCTATAATCGAAATAGATCTTGCAAAGAAATTACTTGAAAAAGAAAACATTAATTTCAACAATATTGACGAAGCTTTAGACTTCGCAGAAGTCAAAATAGCAACCAGTAATAACACAATAATTTATATCATAAATCTACCTTTTACAGAAAAAGAAACATGTGACACTTTGTTAATAAAACCCATTAAAAAGGGAAAAATGATTAATAAAATTGTATACGAAAACATCTTAAAATGCCCAAATAAAATTTATGGAATTAAATCCACTTGTAAGAATTATAATAGTTTATCCATATGTCCTAGTAATAAGCTTGTAGATTTAAGTTTAGATAATTGCATAGCCAACCTTCTTCAAAGCACACCATCTATTTGCACGAAATTAAATAGTCAACATACGCCATCCATAGAAGAATTATCACCAGGAGTTATATTCCTAAATCAATATAATGGAACAATTTTTACAGATGAACTTATGAATTTGTCGGGAACATTCCTCATAAAAATTGACAATAACGCAACAGTGGTAATTGGCGATAAGACATACGCTGCCGATATCGTTTCCAGATTCAAACCTCTACCAGCAGTTGCCCAACCATTTTCAGTATCAGAAAGTTTTCAAGAAGTATTATCATTGGAAATGCTAAAAGAACTACACTTAAATAATACCGATTCTATCGAAATGCTGGATGCTAAAAACAAAACACAATTTTTACTTAATTTTGGAATTACAACGTTAATAATTTTAACTTTGATCATAGTGCTCATAATACGCTCCCGTTCGACTAAACGTAAAAGCACAGTCAACATAGTAAACATGGTTGAGACAGAAGCACCAGAACCAGCAGCATCATCAACACCTTCGGAAACTTCTTCAAAAAACCAGATCCTTACCATTAAGACTAATTTACCACCATCCAAGCCATCCAGGATATCGCAAATTCCATTCTTCTAAATTTTCCGTATCAAACGCGGACGTTTGAATTTTAAGCAGGGAAGAGTTAACTACACGTGCCGCAACAAAAAAAAATCAAAATTTCTTGGAATCATTCAAGCGGCTACAATCAACAAAATTCCATTCCCACAGTCAATGCAACGAATTAAACATAATGCTGACTTGATGTTTGCATTATTGCAACTTTACACCTACACATTGCTGGGAACGATGCTTCAGAATAATGCTATGCTTAGGGTTAGGTTAAGATAGTATAGGGTTTTCCAATAAGAGGTGTTATTTTGATATTCAAAGAAAAATGGCATTTTTGGAGATAAATGATCGGATGTTTATTTTATTATATAGAGGAAGGTATGCCGTTAATAATGGAACTCAACATCAGCCAAATGGCCGCCAAGACCACGCTTACAGGACCATATCATTTTCATGAAATTTTCCATAACCAAATCGCAAAGTGGCTGCCCTATGTCCTCGATAGCCTCACGAATTTCATCTTTGAGGTCTTGAATCGACGCTGGGCACCAAACAGTCACGCGTTGAGGATGGAGAGGCTTTTCAACAATAATTCTTGGGTTTTCCGAGCCCCAGATGCGACAGTTTTGCTTGTTGACGTAGCCTCCGAGGTGGAAATGGGCCTCATCAGCCACTTTGCGATTTGGTTATGGAAAATTTCATGAAAAGGATATGGTCCTGTAAGCGTGGTCTTGGCGGCCATTTGGCTGATGTTGTGTTCCATTATTAACGGCATACCTTCCTCTTTATAATGAAATAAACATCCGATCATTTATCTCCAAAAATGCCATTTTTCTTTGAATATCAAAATAACACCTCTTATTGGAAAACCCTATATTTAAGACCTAGAAAATAAGAAATAATTGTTCAGTTGTTTATTAGGCAGAATCGCTGCCAGTTTGTGAATTAAATAAATAAAGTTTTTTTTAAGTAAATTGTGATAATTATTTTTTAACTTACATTATCTATATTTTTTTGGGTTGTGCGATCGGTGTTTGTGTGTGGCTTCTTCTTTTTATTTTGAAGTTATTTAATTTAATTAAAAGCTCAAGTGACCTCAACTCCAAGGTTCGTTTCGAATTTCATTCAATCACTCCACTTAAACAGAAATAATTTTCTATCTTCAGTTATTTAATTTACTTCATTCGTCGTCGACTTTCGAACGATTTGGATGTTTATTTATGTAGATATATGATTGAGCAATACATTTTTCTTTGTTAATTTTACAGTCAGTGGTCCTTTTTTCAGCGATTTTATTTGTCAACGTTTTTTTTAATAGCAATGGGTGATAAGAGATTATCTGGGGTTTCTTGTTCCGTTTGTATGAAAACGAAAAGAGATTACCCTAATTTGAAAATTTTTAAGTGCCCTTCTAGGGAAAAAAATGAAATTTTGAATAATTTGTGGAGGTAGGCATGTGGATTCAGAGTTTGTGGGAAGAAAATATCTTAAGAAGAAGGATGCTGTTCCTTCTTTAAATTTAAATTTGAATTGGGTTCAGACTTAAATTTAGAAGATCTTAATAAGTCTCCTCCAACTAAACGAAGAAGAACTTCGAGCAGTTGTAGCATTTCATGTGTAAGGTACGATCAATTATTACAGAGATGTGCAAAAGAGGAGAAAAAAAAATGCAATTTAAAAAAAAAAATTATTAAGTTTAAAAATTCAAATAAAAAACTTAAAAATAAAGCATTATAAAAAAAAAGAGAGCGCATACTGCTTTAAAAGATTAAAAAAAAGGGAGATTATCTTTATCGTCTCAAATCCAAGGGCTACATATTTCCGACCATTCAAAAACATTTTGCGATATGTTGATGGGGTTGTCGAAATCTGCAAAATATAACAACAACGAAAAAGAAATTTCCCAAAATATATTTTATAGATCGCAAAGCGCCTATAAATTTTTGAGGGATGGACTGGGCTTCAGGATTCCCCACATATCCTCTTTATACAAATGGGCTCCTGTTAAAGGAATTCAACCAGGATATGTAAACAATGCCCATTTGTATCTAAAATCAAAGTTCGCTTTATTAAACCAGCGAGAGCGTTGTGTTGTGTTGATATTTGATGAGATTAGGATTCGTCAAAACCTCACATATAATATTATAAATGATTTAATAGATGGTTTCGAAGACCTAGGAGCAAAAAGAAAGAGAATTTTTGCCAATGAAATATCGACGGTTAACTATGAATACCTCTTATGTCGCATTTTGTAAACTTTAAAGGGACACAAAAAAACTGATTATAGTCTCAAAATGAAAACGCATAATAATAAAATTTTATACATAATTATCAGTTTTGAATATCTATGATGTGAAATAGTTTAAATTTTAAAAATTCAGCGAAGCAGATGGAAATTATTAACGAAACTGCATCAAAAAGTGAGTTTCACAAAAAATGTATGTTAGGAGGTATTCATAGTTAACCGTCGATATGTGTTTTCATGGTAAATGGTTTGTTTGATAGTTGGAAAAGTGTTTTAAACTATTTTGTGTCAGCAAACGTCGTAAAGGGGGCTAACCTAAGCGAAATTATAAGAAATAATTTGAAAATCTGTCAAGATATTGGTCTTAAGGTTTGCGCTGTAGTCTGCGATCAAGGACCTTATAATAGAAAAGCTTATCAAATATTAGGTGTTTCTGAAGAAAAACCATTTACAATTTTTAATGATGAACAAATATTTTGTTTTTATGATTTTCCTCACTTATTAAAATCAATTCGTAATGTTCTACTGAAATTAGATTTACAAACTCCAGATTGTAAGGTTTCTTTTAATGTTTTCAAAGAAATATACAATTTAGAAATTGACAACGTGGCTAAGACATGTTTGAAATTTAGAAGTTCTCATATAGCACCAAATGCCTTTCAAAAAATGCATGTTCGCCTTGCAACACAAATATTTAGCAGGACAACTGAGGCATCTATTCAAACTGCTTTTGAACTTAATTGCTTAAAAGAAAGCTCGAAGGAAGCTATAGCAACAAAAGAGTTCACACTTAAAGTAAATAATGCATTTGACTGCATGGATAGTGGTTCACATTATGACAAAAATATTTTAAAGCGCGGAGTTCAGCTAGGGAATCCAGCTTATAGTGAGTTGAAACAATTTTTGTCTTACTTAAAAGAAATACAAAAATCAGATAACCTTCCAAGAAACTTTTGTTTAAAAGGAATGGAACAGACGATAAACGGGGTTTTATTACTTAGTCAAGATATAAGTAATGGCCTATATGAGAACGTGGATTATATTTACTCACAAAGAGAATTCATCAAGACGTATTAGAAAATTTATTTTCTATTATTCGCATCAAAGGTGGGAATAACAAAAATCCATCTGTTTACGAATTCAATGTTTTGATGTCAAAAATTCTTTCATCAAATCTTATTACTTTTTCTCCTTACAGTAATTGTGATGATGATGATGTAGAATTTTTGAGGCTAGACGCATCCCAAACTCAACCAGGCCTAGGCCTCGTAAAGAAATAGTATGCGATGAGACTCTGTATGAAAAAGTCATAAGTGATATGGAAATCAGAACTGAAATAACATTAGAAACATCTGCAATGCGATATTTTACTGGATATCTTGCTTTTAAAATGCTTTTAAGGAACAAATGTTCAAGTTGTTCGAAATTATTTTTAAAAGCTGATGGAAAAATAACATGTCCTTCGGAATTTTTCATCTTTGCTAAAAATTACTCTCAAAACAGTGACTTTGGAAGTCTGAAGGCACCAACTGAGGAATTTTTTAATGTTTGTAAACTTCACTTTAAAGTTTTTAATAGAGTTTTTAAAGAACGCCCACAAGAAAGACATATAAGAGAGACAATGGCGTTGGAATGCATAAGAATAACCAACATCAGAGATTCAGGCTGGTTTGATGAAAAAAATCCTTGCTATGGACATCGCAAAGACCTTCTATACTTTTCCCTCCTCGTTTTATTGTGGAAGCATTGTTCGTGGAAGATACAAAAAATATAACATCAAAAAATCAAAAAATTCAAATATCATCAGGAAAAAAAGTAAAAAACAATCCTAGTGAGAGAAAAATTAAAAAAAATAAAATTTTATCAGGAAAAAAAAGTAAAAAACAATCCGAGTGAGAGGCATGGGGACCTCACTTAAATCAAGCACCCCAAGAGTGAGAGGCACGGAGACCTCACTTAAATCAAGCACCCCAAGAGTGAGAGGCACGGGGACTTCACTTTAATCAAGCACCCCAAGAGTTAGAAGCACGGGAACCTCACTTAAAACTGGGCAGGGTAAAAGCCCACAGCCCAAAAGTCCACATCAGTTGTGAACTTATAACCACACTCGATGGCCAAAATCCACAATGAGTGGGTCTGTATTCCTAATTTATATAAACATGCAACATTCATGTATAAAGTATATATCCCTATATTTAAAGTAAAGTATAAAATACATATATCGATACCTTCCCGTAAGAATTTGATAACTTATAAGCTACATTTTCATTACTTTATTTTTATTTTTATTTGAATGCAATATTATACAGATTTCGAAAGGTTTTTTTCAGAACAAGAAACTTATCATCATTGAAAAACTGAAAATTGGTTCAGAAAAGAAGTTTTTGTCGCCTAATACCTACAATTTTTCGGCCAAGACTTTGGCGCTTGATACAATTACATCATTTACAGGGCACAAAAAATAAAAGATTTAAAACAACTATACAAAAACCAGTGTTTCAAGCGACATTGCCTAGTTGAACTAAAAACATTTTTGTCGAAACATTTTGTCGCATATCTACTACAAAAAACTTTAGTTAACATAATAATAATAAATTAATCGAATAAAACTTTAGGATGAGAGTTTTTTCCGTTTTTGTTTTTATAACTAAGCTAAATAATTAAAATCTACTTTATTTTGCTTTTTTAATTTTGAAAAAAAAAATATTTTTTCTTCCGATTTTTTTTTTAAATTCACATTTTATTTAATGAGTATGTAACTAATGATAAACTGTGAAGAAATTTGAAAAAAAAAATCATTTTCGTTTTTTTTTTGATGATGATAAAACAAAGGTAAAAACCAATGAGATTCGTTCCTTTAATTATTTGTTTGATGTGTATTTTTACTTACATGTGTATCTACACCTGACCTGTATTTATTTTGTAATACACGGCTCAAATCGAAGACTACTGAAAATTTAATTTTTAAGGACAACGTACCTATTTTGAAAACATTAAATTTTGCTAAGAACTATGTACATGAAATGTATTTTGTGACCACTCTTATGTCTTATGCCATAATTAGTTTCTTCAATAATTTGTTCTAAAGATTTTATATGTTACCCCAGTTTCATGCGCTAATGTTTTTTTAAAGAACAACCTTGCTTTTAAAGAACAACCTTGCTTATATTCACAGGTTGGCCTTGGCACATACAAAAATTACACCCAGGAAATACAAACAAAATTCAGACACATCTTTAAGAAAGATCAACATAAAATACACAAAAGACAAACAAAAAACAATAAGGCACAAGAAGTAAAAAAAAAGAAAATACAACAAGTTAGATACTTGATAATACAATGCAATACTCGTATAATGTCTGAGTATGATTCATGCTAGTTCGATCAAACTGGGACGTAGCGGTACGTCCCAGTCGATTGAAAAATGGTCATTTTTTTTTTCCTCTGCGTGCGATATCTATGGAACTATAGTATCTGTGCTACCAGTCAATCGCTCGCTTAACCGATTAGATTGAGAAGCGAAGAAAAAGAAAGCGTTGGTTGCTGCAAAATTATATAGACAAAAAAACTACCTGAACAGCAAATTGTGTGGTGGAACGTAGAAGCGACGTAAAAAGAACTCAAAAGGGTTGCATTGGCAAACGAACACGTTTGTTCAACGTCTGTTGAATATGGTTGCGAGGTTTGACTTCAACAAATCGCTTTAATAGGGGATAAAAAATATGATCATTTTTATTTGCACTGGATGCGATATCTATGTAACTCTATTATCTGTGCTTATAGGTACTACGAGTATAAGGCAAGTTATGCATTCGTAAAAAAAATCGAACTCGAGATTTTGATCAAAGTTGACATTACGATGATAGCGAAGACCAAAAAAGTGGGTCTCGCAATTCTGTCTGTCTGTCTGTCGGTTCGACTACAGCCTAAACGGATCGGCCGATTTTGTTCAAACTTGGTAGATATGGGTTTTAATTTTTTCCCCCCGGACGTTTTTTTCTGTTTTTTTTTTTAAGACCAAAAATAACGGTACCTGCCATACGATTTTTTTTCGAAATTTTATAAATATTTTTTTTTCTCAAAAACTGTCCCACAGAATTTAAAAAAAAAAATTGAAAAATTTCATTTGGTTAAAACTAGCTAATGGTTGAAAAAAATTTTACAAAAAATTGTTATTATTGGGTCCATTTTTTTTGTTTTTGATTTTCTCGAAAACGGTACAGCCGATTTTAATCATTTTTTTTATGCCAAAGCTCCTCCAAAGTTTGAATATTATTACATATTCAAATTTTCAATTTTTTATTTTTTGGATTTTTAAAAAAAAATTCAAAATTTTTTTTTGGAAACTTAATATTTCGAAAACCCCATGCTCGATTTTTTTCAAACTTGACAAATAAAAGTTTCTTAACATAATCTACAAGATTTGAGAAAAAAATTTTTGTTTTATCTAAAACTAACGGTACCTTCCATACAAATTTAAAAAAATGGTTTTCGAAAATCGTATTTTTCTCGAAAACGGTTCCGATAATTTTGCTAAAATTTTTTTCTTTTGATCAATCTTTACGATCTATAATTTAATAAAAAAAAAATTTGAAATCTAGATATTACTGACTGTACCTACCATAGAACGATTTTTTCGAATTTTGAATTACTCATTATCGGCATAACGGATTTTAACGAAATTTTTTATAAAGAAGCTCCTAAAAAGTTTAAAAAATATTGCATTTAAAAACTTAAGAAAAAATATTTTTTCAATTTTTAGAAAAAAAAGTAATTTTTTTTTTGAAAAATTCGATATCTCAAGAACGGCTTAGTATTTTTTTTTGGAAATTAGACTTTTATTCGTACAATAATAAAACTTAAGGTTGGCGTACCAAAAATTTTTCTTAAAAATGATTTAAAAATTTTGTACATGAAAGCTTATTTTTTTTAGGAACCGCTACAACGACTTATAATTTTTGTTCCTGCATAAATTCATATTTGCATAGCATTCTGTTTTTATCTCTTACTACTAAAAGAATTTAAAAAATTCATTTTATCCTTATGAACAGTTTTCTTTAATACTCGTAACATCCGTTTTTAAAATTCCTAGTCTATTACATAGGAGCAAGTTCGTGCGTCCCAGTCGTGCATTTTATTTTTTTATGACTTGGTTCGGTACAGCTGTGAGCCCTCCATATCTAATTACATAAATTGATTCTAAACTACTAAAATACCGATACTTCATGGTTTTTTTTAAATAATGAGTTTTCTATTATTTGATCAGTTTCAGAAAAAATTTACAATAGCTGATTTTCCCTATATACCTGACATGCGAAAGACACTGCCATATTTTCTTTACACGAGCTAGGTGGTGTAATAGAAATTTAGCTTAAAAGAGCGCATATTATACCTTTTTTCTAGCGAAATGGACAAAAAGGGTGTCGTTGAATACCAGCATTGGACCCTAAGACCTAATATTCCTAGCAACTCTCAACCGTTCATGTGTATTTGCTGTCAGAAAGAATGGAGTGAGCCTTCAAGGTACGGCTGAGCTCAAACAGTATGATGAGAAACACTTTTTAATAAAAACAGGTAGAATTTATAACTTCCTCACAAGATGAGCGTGAAGGTCCATGTCACTCAAAACTTAGTCCTTTGATACCTCAGATTAGAGAAATGATCCATTTTAATACGAGTATGTATACAAACATTTTGATTCCAAAAGAACCAGAAATAATTTAAAAAGGTTTAAAAAAAAATATACTAATATAATTTGATACTAAAATCTCTTCTATATGGATTTTTTATTGAATCAAAACCAAATAATTATTCAAGTGATATAGCACTATTGATGGACCAACATGATTTTTTTAGTTATAAATTAGTTTTAATTGAAATTGTATTGAAATTGTATATAATTGAAAAATAGAAATTTTTAATCTATCCCACCAGTAACACAATTTTTGTTTCCACTCAAGCTAAACACTCTTTTGATGCATCTGGACAAGCGCGAGTAGCCTTTTTAAAAGCAATTATTGTCAATAAATGTCATACAAAATTGACGAGCAAAATGCGAGGGTTTCACTGGTTTGGTGTTTTTTTTATAGCTTAAAATGGCCCACAAAATATTAAATTCAACATTATATACTTAGGTTCTTACAAATATAGATTGAATACATAAATAAAAAAGTACTTACCACCATTGCATTTTTCCAAGCATCCTCCAAAACCTTCGGATGAGTCCAAATCTATGAAAAAAAGAACAGAAATCAGTTTTTCTCAAATTTATTTTCGAATATCACCGTATTGTCATTGTCTTTTGGATAAATATATCTATATGGGAAAATATATGAATTTAATGATAGAGAACCTGAATCTTAAACCTATGGAATCACCTTGCTTTATATTCCAGGTCGATGCTTTTCAATAAGTTTTAAATTGGTTGGACCTTACTAATAATCAAATTTAGTGTTAAGGTTAAAAGAAAATCTCCAGATTTTAGAAAATCCCCATACCAATAATTTATTTAATCTCCAGTTTAGTCGTTAGTTATGTATATGTCAAAATTTAATACACGGAAATCCATGATTAAAGTCGAACACTAAATAAGAAGTGTTGCCTTACTGCTGCTTTATGGTACCTAAATTTGTATTTAACACTTAAATATACTCCCATGTTATCAGGTCGATTTTTCAGATTTTTGTTTAAAGTGAAAAGGAAGTACTTTATTTGTTTGTTTGTATGTTTGTGTGCAACAGGAATAGATTATTTTTTTTTTTTCATAAATATTTAGTACGTCTGGATTTTACTTAAAATACGTGGTTAATTTGTTGATTCCATTTTATGTATTTAGATAATTACGTACATGTAAAAAAGTAATTTTTGTGTTGAAAGGGAATCGATTTAACACTATTTTTGTCTGTTGTTGTATTGGTAAAATTGTGTGTATCCAAGTATATTTATTTTGAAACAAAAACAAAAAAACATTTGAAGCACATTCAGTAGAGTTAGATGAGATTGAAAAACTTATCTTACAAGTTTATAGCGGGATGACCTTTATTTAGAACAAAAAAAAACAGTACAAAAAAAAATACAGAAATGTATGCGTCGAATACAGTTTTCGAAACCGAACAACCAAATTAAAATTGCATTTGTTTGTTTCTTTTTGAAAAGAAGTATAATTTTGATCGATTTACTCAGTTTACGACGTTTACGTTTTTTCATATTAGGATAAGTTTTTGATTTGATGTGCAAAGGTGCTGGTTAAATGGTGTTAATCAATTAACTGAAATTGGCTGATTAGCTAAATCCATGATTAAAAACTAATTCAAACTTTGAATTTCTTTTTACGAGTTAAAATAATCATGGATCTAAGATGCCACACTGTGAAAAAATGGCCCCTACTGTTTATCAATAGAAAACCTAAAAAAACACATAATATTCTCATATAAAATATGTCAGTTCACTTATTTATAGTTTAAAAATATTTTAAGTTTAAGATTTTCTTATTTTAGTACCTATATGTACATTTCGCGAATGCAAAATATTAAAATAATATAAAATAAAAAAAGAAATATGTTGTGTAGACAATCGGGCTTAATGATCTATTAAGAATTAATGCAATTAATTTAAAAAACTAATTCATTCTTTTTCCAACGATTCACCGGTTTCTTTCCGGCTTCATCAGGTGTTTGTATTTATTTGGGGCGGTATTCACCGAACGCTCATAACTTAAGAGGCTCACAAATCCATTCACCAAGCAATAATATTGAATATTTATGAGCGCTCGTAAAAGTTATGAGTGCTCCTGATCACTCATAAGTTACGAGTGCTCTCTCCGAAAACTTGTTTGAAAACATTCGAAACAAACTGACTTTTTTTTTAAATTGTCACTGTCGGAATTTGATTTGTGAATTTAATTTGTATTATTTCTTTTATTGCAGTATCTGTGTATTGTACAAAAAAATACAAAATGGTGCCTGGCCTTTGCAACAGATGTCATTCGATTGGTGCTTGCGAGGTACTGTTGCCCAAGAAAACTGTTGCTACAGGCGATTTGCGGCTAAACGGAGCTTCGTAGACCCCTCAAAGTTAACATCTTCTTATGTGATTTCTGGCTAAACTAGGCATCTTAGAGGATTAAAAATTGCATATTCGTGGTCCAGGGAGAGCCACCTTTCAATCCACGTATCGCATGAAACGAAAAACAAATTTTTTATCTTTAAACGCGATTTGCGGCTAAACGGAGCTTCGTAGACCGCTCAAAGTTGACATCTTCTTACGTGATTTGTTGCTAAACCATTCATCTTAGAGAATTAAAAATTGTATATTCGTGATCTAGAGTGCCACCAAAATTTCTGTTGCCCAAGAAAACTGTTACGACATCACCCTGCCTATTAAAATGTATGAAACTATCTCTTTTTCATTTTTTTGGGCAATTCAAGACAAGAATTCCACTTCGCATGTTTGTGGTCTCCTCCTCAAAACTACCTGCAATTTTTCATTCCGCTTCATTGCCCTTGTGATTGGCGGCTCTTCTCCGCGAATTTTGTGGATGGCAAGCTTCGCGACGATCGACTCTTTTCCCAGGTCGCCGATCAATTTGTAGAGCCCAGCATGGGCCTGACTTTATTAGATTCTCGTCGAAAAACGTACACAGAGCACAACACCGAAAGTCTAAAAGTAGCTTTATATCTCACATTTGACTTCTCGGGCTCTCGGCTGTCAATCTTGTTTGAATTCACAATTATTCAGACACCTAGAATAATAATTTAATAGTCTGACCACGGACATTATTATTCTGAATTTAATCAAATTCCCCTAGAAAAATAAAATTCACAGTCTGCTAAAGCTGTAAGTTTTATAAGAGTCGATAAACGTCGACCAATATTTGCGTCTTAGAAGGGTACGGCAGCATCTAACTGATGAGCCCACTGTCGTACCTGGGCGAAACGCACCTTGGAGTTGAAGTCACTTGAGCTTTTATTAGTTTTTTTTTTATATTTCGCTTGAAGTATTTTCTAAATTTTAGTGCTTAGTTTTCAAGTTAAATAGCATATAATTATTCAGTATTACTAAGGTTAAAGTGTTTAATGTTTGAAATAAATAAAACTATAAAAAATATATATTTGTTTGTGTTTTTTTGTACAAACGAAAGTGGTTTTCAATCGAGAAATTGTTCGGCCACATAATTCATTGAAAAAAAACTTTTATTAACTGATATTTTAATGAAATTATGTTTTTAATTGCTTTGTAGGTTGTTGTGGTTCTTCTATTAAACGAACATTCTTTTTCGGCGATGAAGTGTGTTTTTAAAGTGTTTTAAATAACATCTAACAAAGTTCGAACAATAATTGTAAAAACCATGTAGCGACCCCTAACGCCGGAAAAGAAGTTTTACTTCAAAAATTTGGTGTTCTAAATTAAGAAACAAGTGAAAATTTGCTCCGACACTTCAAATTAATTGACGTACTATAAGCACTTTAATGCTTTCTGTTAAAAAAGAGTACGGCAATACTTAACTTTGAAGGTATAGGGCAAACTATGACAGCTCCTGAACTTTGACAGACCTTGGTGAAAATTCTGACAGTTTATTACATTTTTTTTTCTCACTTGTTGCAGATTTTGTAATAGATTTAATAGAAAGTCTGGAGAATAGTTAGTGAAAGGATTAAATTGTTTATTGGTAGCATTTTGTTAAAGCTCAGCACTGTTTTAACCTTCCAGTTAACTAATAGTCGACATTAGCGTTTGATTATTAGTAAGGCCCATTGATTAAATGGTATTTAAATTATGTATGGAATATGATGTCGGTCAAGTGGGCGCCTCTGGCCGTGAGCAAAGGTGACCTCTTTTAAGCACATTTTGCATAAGAATTTCGCAGCCTTCTGTTGTATATTCAGCAATTTCGTTCAATATTGTCCTTAAGCATCGAGGTTATGGTTAGTTTGTAGATGTAAACCTTTTTCTTCAAGAAGGCCTATTAAAAGAAATAGGGAGGCGCCAAATCTGGAGATAATGGGGGCTAGTCGATATCACCTCTTTTTGACATTATTCGGGCTAAAAAATCGATCTGGAACTTAAAACGCACTCTGTATTTCATTTGTACTTAGTTTCCAATAATTCAATTAATTACATCGAGCTTAGCGAATATGACAGTAAAATGATGAAAACATTAAAAAAAATAAGTTTGACAACACTCAAAAATAAGCTCACAAAAAATGTGCAATTTTTGGCATATACTTCTGAAATGAAAAATTACTTGTTATTAGGAATGTGCTGCCGCAAGTTCATCAAATCAATTATATAAGGAAAAAAACCTATATATTTGAAGTTCAATAACTTTATCTTTAACTAAAATGCAATTCAAGTATTGTTTGTAGATGGTGAGATTCTCTACAAAAAGGCGCAGATAATTTTTTTCTATTATACATCGTGTGGCGATCCATTAATCTATTAACTTACTTTAAGTATTTCCACTTAGTTTTAAATAGAATAATATTATACTTAGTTTAAGAACAATTCATCAATTATTCATTGTAATAATTTAATGAGTTTGTTTATCGTATGTAAACAAACTTTTAGTATAAATAGTGTTTTGTAAATAAATATAAATCAGTTCTAATTTGGAATTCAAAGAGTTATCATCTGATCCTCAAGAAGTAACCACATAGATAACCACAATCGCAATTTCAAAATAGGTCAAGTGCAAAAACATTCGTATATGATTCTTAACGGTAAATATAATCGAAAAGTATATCATACAAAGTTTGTAGTTTATGTGTACTTTCATAAAAAAGTACTACTTCTTAGGAGCGGTCAATTAAATCATCATTTTAAAAATTTTGTCAAAAGATAAATGTGTTGGTTTTATTTTAGTACTAGATTATTAAAAAAGATCTTAATGGTTTTTGCGTACAAATGATCATTTGGAATATATTAGGATTTCAAAAACGTTGTTTGAAATACAGAAAAACAGTCCGAAATTTAGTATATAAAATGATAAAAAAAAGTTATAAAAATATGATTTGAAAACAACTTCTTAGCTCTGTGGAATTTTCATTGAATAAAAATTACTTTAAAAATTAAATACAATATTGTCACATTAGTACGATTCACACTTCGGGTCGAAATTCCGACCCTAACAAGCTCTTAAATTGTAAATATTTCCTTGAAAACACTTCATTCCAAAATTATATTGTGACGAACTACAAAGCTTTATACTCAAGTTATGAACAGTAAGGATATTTACACCCTTATGTACACCTTAGGTACACCATAAAACGAAATGTTTCCAGGACACTGAACAGAAGGCCAGCAGCTTTGGCACTTAGTGAAACCCAGGTGGGTGATAATTCTGATCTCTCGGAATTCAGCCTACATGGTTATAGCTTAGTGCCCTTATTTTTCCCACACCATAGTCTAGCTATTTACATATGTACGTTATGATGTTGCTTATCAGTTTCAACCAAAATACGGCACTTGTTTAAATAAAAACTTTTATTTCATGGGTTTGAATTTAACGCGTGGGTCGCATACCCAACAACGCTGACCTCATATATTATGTGAAGTTTACGTTCGTTGAGTAATATTAAATATTTTTTCTGTAACCTGAACTGCGTTTTGGCAATTCAGCTCATTTACATTGATTCGAAGTTGTTTGAATTTAATATTATTATTTAGTCTTTAAGTAACCTTTAACAAATATGTAAAGAGATTTTGTTTTCTTTTGGAAAACCGAACAAAATATTTTCCAATGGGTTTTGGAAGCCTTAAACTCCACACGATTTTTTATATCCCATTTAGCAATGCTGTAAAGATCTGAGTTTAATGAGCTTACCATACTGTATGAGATGGATGTGGATTTGAGAACGAGTATGATAAGCTAAGGGTAGAATCGTCGGCAAAACAATGAAGTGGATTAAAAGTTTCAGACAAGAGATCGGAGATCTAAATGGAGCCCTGGGGAACACCATGATTTATTTTGTGAAGATCCGGCTTTAAACTGTCCAATACAACATTTATTGAACGATCCAGGTAATTTCTAATCCAAATAATAAGGGTTGCAGTGATAACTAATGCACGCATTATCGATAAGAAAATTTGATGCCAAACTCTATCAAATGCATTAGAAATATCAATTATCTTACTCTCTCCAAAACAATTTAAAGATCTGTTCAACTCTTCGGCGAGACATGCTACAAAATCACCAGTGGGACAGATGGGAAAACTTACGCAATGGTTTTGCCAGCGTAGAGGAACATTTCATCGAGAATGTTAGGGATACTATCCGGGCCAGCGGATTTGTGTATATCGAGATCTTTCGGTACTCTCCCAACTATACGAAGTTGTATTTGGTTTCTTACAAATTAACAAAAAAAAAAAACTACCACCATTGGAACATTGATTTCAGAACCTTTGGGAATGCTTCCGCACGACCAATAGTCCAGTCAAAGCGTCATTTGACCTTGCGCGCAGAGGCATGGTCTATTTTTTTTCATGGATCGATAGGTGCTTATGAGAAAAGCTTAAAAGCAAATTTGCACCACATGACAACTTTTTTTACCAAAGTTATTGGTAAAAATGTATTTTGTGTCATTTTGTGGTCATTTGCGAATATCTCAGCTCTACTATCTCGTACAAACAAAAATTAAACGTTTATTTATTCCTAATAACATTATCTATTATGTTATAAGAAAAAACATTTGTTTAAACAAATGCAAAAAAAGTTATAGTAAGTTAAACAAATTTTTTGTTGTTTAAAAATCACTTTTTCGTGATTATTAAGAAAAAAGCTCATTTAACGATGAAATTTTTATTTTTTATTATTAAAGCTCTTGTAATTCCCTACAATTTAAAAAAAAATCAACGCTCTACGATGAACGAAAGCCGAGTAATAAATTATTGAACATAGGTAAGTCAGCGCTTCCACGCATTTTATGATTTTATATTTTAATTAATATCTCAGCCCCAGTATGTCGCAAAGTGAAAATAAAAAACTGTATTGCTAACAACAATATTTTCTATAAACTTGCATTTAATTTAATATGTTTGAGCAAAAACATAAAAAGTTACCGTTGGTTTCAACGTTTTTTTTCTTGTTTTTAATACCTTTTTTTCATAGTTAATGAGAAAAAAACTGTATTTCACGGTAAATACCTTTCAGTTTTGGATTTTTGTTTTATAGTCCTGCTAATTTTCTTCAAATTAAAAAAAAATTAGTCCATTACGACAAACGGGAGTCAAGATATTCATGATTTAAAAACTTAGGAAAGCTTACAATTTAGTATTTTAACCTTGTAGCTTGTAATTTTGGTGTCGCCAGCAATATACAACATCATACAATAAAGACAATTGGAAAGTCATTGTTGAAGACGCCGATGCGTATAGATCTGTCACTGAAGAATTGAACAAAAAGAAAATTCAGTGGCACTCGTACGAAAATAAAGCTACAAGATCGATAAAAGTAGTAGCACGAGGCCTTCACCCTTCATGTGTTGCCAAAGAAATTGTCGAAGACCTTATACAAAAAGGCTTTCAAGCTCTCGATGCCAATAATCTTATTAAAAATGAGATAGTCAAAGACTCCACTGGGGTATCAACGACGAAAAAGAGATCTCTACCTTTATTTATGCTCACGTTTGAAAATAAAGAAAGTCTCGATAAGATTTACAGTATTAAATCAATCATGGGCATAGTTGTCAAAATTGAACCACTGCGAAAGTCGAAAACTGTTCCACAATGTAAGCGCTGTCAAGCCTTTGGACATACACAAAAATACTGCAATCGCGAGTTTGCTTGTGTTAAATGCGAAGGCAGGCATGCAACTAAAAACTGTCCCATGGGCAGTGAACAGAAAGCGAAATGTGTTAACTGTCAAGGCAATCATCCTGCGAGTTACAGAGGATGTCCAGTAGCAAAAAAGTTCCAAGACACAAAAAGAAAAAAACAAAACTGGGAACAAGCTTAGAAACTCAACCAACACAAAACCAGTAGTTGAAAGCAAAAAAGTAACGGTCGATAACATTACTAAAAATCAACCGGCAAAAGCAATTGCACTAAGCAAAAGTGATGAAAATAAATCCTATTCCCAGATTGTAAAAAATGTGCGGAAGAATGAGGAAACTTCTATAAAAGAAATGCTGGAACTCATCCTGAAAAGGATTGACCAACAAGATTTAAACATAAAACAGCTAAGCGAAGAAGTCGCTCTTAAAAAACAATGATGGACAGAACACTTAAAATCGCAACATGGAATGCAAACGGTCTTTTACAGCATGTATCAGAACTAAACATCTTCTTAGACATAGAGCATATAGACATTTGTTTGGTGTCCGAAACCCACCTCGCTATTGAACAAAGTCTTGATAATAAATTACCAAACTATACATGTTATCACGCTCCGCACCCAGCTGACAAAGCTAGGGGAGGATCGGCAATACTTATAAAAAAGTGCTTAACACACTATGAAGAACCACAGTTTACTAATGAAAACATGCAAGTAACATCAATTAGTATTGGTATAAAAAAGAAAGAATTTAAAATAGCAGCTATATACTGCCCTCCTAGGCACTCTCCAACTGAAGAAGACTATGCAGAACTCCTACATTTGTTAGGACATAACTTCCTTGTTGGTGGCGACTTCAATGCTAAACACACCCAATGGGGATCTAGGCTCATAACAACAAAAGGTAAACGGCTATACCAAGCAGGTCGAAAATACAACTGTGAATTTTATTCTTCTGGTTCGCCAACATATTGGCCATCTGATACTAACAAAATACCAGACCTTATAGACTTTTTCGTAGTTAAAGGTATTAAACGAAATCATATAAGTGTCGAAGGTAATTACGATTTATCGTCAGATCATACTCCAGTAATTTTATCACTGAGCGAAGCAGAAATAATAGAAAAAAGTAATCCCAAGCTCGTGAATAACAGAACAAACTGGAACGAATTCAGAGACAAACTTGAAAGTTTTATAAACCTAAGATCCCCTATGCAAACAATTGAACAAATTGATCATGAAGTAGAACAATTTATTGCTGATGTGCAGCAGGCTGCAGAAGAAAGTACTCCAACTATTTCGAACGCGAGAGAAAAAGGTATAAAATATCCTATCGAAATAAAGGAGTTGATATTGGAAAAACGAAGAGCTAGAAGAAAATGGCAAACCACGAGATTCCCAGATGATAAGGTAGTTTTTAACCGTTTTAACAACGAATTAAAAAAAAGAATCTGTGAGTTTAAAAATGAGTCACTAAGTAGATTCCTGAAAAGTCTGACGACGGATGCTTCTACTGAATACTCCTTATGGAAAGCAGCTAAGCGCCTAAAAAGACCTCAGACACAAAACCCGCCAATAAAATCTCAAGATGGTAAATGGATCGGAAACCCGAAACAAAAGGCTGATCTCTTCGCTGAACATCTCGCGAATGTTTTCAAGCCATTCCCAGCAAACACAGCTACAGATCCCTTAGAGTTTGTTGACAGAAACGACGAATGTGAAATACCTTCTGTCACGCTCAAAGAAGTAAGAAGCATGTGTCAACATAAGTTGTCTAACAAAAAATCACCAGGGTACGATCTTATAACTGCTCAGGTTTTGAAAGAAATGCCTCTAATAGCCTTCAAGAAACTCCAATTTATAATAAACGCTTGCCTTAAACTAAGATATGTGCCACATCATTGGAAAATTGCAGAAGTCATTGTTATACCTAAACAAGGTAAGCCACCAACAGAAGTAACATCTTACAGACCAATATCGCTTATACCAATCATGGCAAAAGTTTTTGAAAAACTGCTACTGAAAAGGCTTAGCAAAATAATTGAAGAAAGAAGACTAATTCCAAGCCATCAATTTGGATTTAGAAATAAACATTCCACGATAGACCAAGTGCATCGAATTACGGATGTTGTGGAAAAGGCACTTGAAGAAAAACAAGTATGCTCTGCTTTATTCTTAGATGTTGCTCAAGCTTTTGACAAGGTTTGGCACTTGGGACTTGAGTACAAACTGCATAGGGACCTTCCCAGGCAGTACTACGAAGTACTGAAATCCTACATTACGAACCGACTCTTTAGAGTACGGTACGACCAAAATTACTCGGAACTTAAGAATATTGAAGCCGGTGTACCACAAGGAAGTGTCCTAGGACCAACCCTGTATCTGTTATATACAAGGGATATTCCAGTGGACAACAACGCTATCATGGCGACCTTTGCTGATGATACTGCAATATTGGTGCCAGATAAATCCGTTACGAAGGCTACACAAAAATTGCAA
Source organism: Chrysotoxum bicinctum (assembly GCA_911387755.1). NCBI lineage: Eukaryota > Metazoa > Arthropoda > Insecta > Diptera > Syrphidae > Chrysotoxum > Chrysotoxum bicinctum. The sequence goes on along the minus strand of OU426987.1, from coordinate 140,542,303 downwards.
AATGCAGTCGATAAAGTTAGTGATTGGACGCAGAAATGGCGTATCAAATTAAATGAAACAAAATCGACGCATATAAACTTTACAAACAAAAACATAAACAATGTTCCAATATTTATAAACAGTACAGAAGTACCTTACTCCAATACCGCCAAATACCTTGGAATGAATTTGGATGCAAAGCTTAAGTGGAAAGAGCACATCAAAAAGAAAAGAGAAGAACTAAACTTAAAGTACAGAAAAATGTACTGGTTACTAGGAAAGAACTCTGACCTATCTATCCAGAACAAACTAATGTTATATAAGCAAGTATTGAAACCCGTTTGGACATATGGCATCCAACTATGGGGCTGTACAAAGAAAACAAATGCTGAACCCATCCAAAAATTCCAAAGCAAGGTCCTTCGTGGAATAATAAATGCCCCTTGGTATATAAGAAATAGCGATCTACATCGTGACCTTCAAATTGAAATGGTTACAGAAGTGGTTAAGAAACACGCTGTATCACACAATCAGCGACTGCAAAGTCACACTAACTCTGAAATGGAGACCGTATTAAATGTACGAGACAATGTTCGGAGATTAAGAAGAACCAAGCCTCATGAGCTGATGGTCTAAAAGTTATGGGAAAGTGTTATTACATTAAACTTCCCCCAATGCGATTTAAAAATTAAGAAATAAAAATCATTTGTCGATCTTTTCATAGATTGGTCCTGATTCACTGGTGGTTTTAGTGCGGTAAGAGTCCCACACTACTCGGTACCGATTCTTACCGAGTGTCTTTTGAAGATTTCCATCGGATAAAAAAAAAAAAAAAAAAAAAAAAAAAAAAAAAATTTTTGTTTGTACGAGATAGAGGAGCCGAGATATTCGCAAATGACCAAAAAATGACACAAAACACATTTTTACCAATAACTTTGGTAAAAAAAAGTTGTCATGTAGTGCGAATTTGGTTTTAAGCTTTTCTCATAAGCATCTATCGATCCATGAAAAAAAAATTGACCATGCCTCTGCGCGCAAGGTCAGGCCCTTTTTCATGACGCTTTGACTGGACTACAAGTGAAAATACTTTTAAATTTATCGATTGACAACCCTATTCAAATTTGTAAAGACATTATTTATCAAAATAAAGGACATATTTTATTTGTACATAATATTTAATTAAAAAATGAAAATATTTTTTGTAAATACCTTTCGCAGACAAGTATAATCAGGAATTAAACTTTTTCCTCTGGAGTCTTCGCGTTTTGATATTGCATCTAATACATACTCGTAGAGGGTATTCTAAATAAGAATTTTAGATAGTTAGAGGAAATAACTTTTTGTTTTGTCTATTTTTACTTACTTGTACATCAGTCATCGGAATAAATAGCACGTATTCAAATTTTTGGGGTAAAAATGATTGCAGGAGCTCAGCTTCTTTTCTCTGTGTTCATAATAGAAACATTTTTCTAGTGACTAATTTTTGTTTAATAATACATATCTAATATATTAGTTTAAAAAAATTATTCAATGAAATCTTACTTGTACGAATTTGGATAATTTTTTATGAAGCACAAATGACCTTTGTTTCATGACTTTTATGTCACGTTTACTAGAATCTTTATGCTGACCATTTTTAATCGGATTTGCATACAAATTCGCAAATTCTTTTTCTGTTCCTAATATCAAAGGTTTAATGAAATTGACCATAGCGTAGTCTATAAAAATTATAAAAAAATTACTGCCACAATTAATTTTTAATTGCAAAATTACATTCTTTTAGATTGTTTTGAATAGGCGTTCCGGTTAATATTATCCTTTTTGGAGTTATAATTTCTGCGGCTGCTAGACTAATGCCTGACTTTCTATTCTTGATAATATGACCTTCATCACATACCACCAAATCAGCGCCTTGATAAATTAAAAAAAAAATATGATTAAATTGAAAAAAAATTATTGATATCTATTTATTGTTAACCTGGTTTAAGAAGATATTTATGTATATTTTCTCGTATGTCTTCCACTCTCATATTTGACCTCGCTTTAGTCTTACTTGTATTATAAAATACAAGGGAACGAAATGCTTCATATCCCATAATTAGGCAACCCGATTTCTGGGATACAGCAGCCCATTTTCGAAGAACATTAATTTTGTCATAGATGTCTCTAAAAAAAATACATTAAGAGAATATTTTGTTAAGTGAGAGATTATCAGAAGGCATAATTATAGCAATGTGAAGTAAAGTTCCAGACAAATTGTATTTTTTTTATTTTCATTTACTTATAAATACCTTAAAACTAGACAATAATTCATAAAAAATTAACCAACCCTGCCATGACCCAAGCGAAAAAAATACAACTTTTCTGCTTACCTTGTTTTATTTTTAATGTTTTTTGTCAAAATATTTTAAATTTGTTGTTCTAATTTATTTATATATATATATTGCTTAGAATTAAAAAAATAATAATATAAATTTTGATACAAAATAACCTGGATTAAGAGAGGGAAACCACCTTTATTTTAATATTTTCTGAGTTGACCTTGCTGCAATAAGCGCCCTTGTTCTTCGGGATATACTATTAATACTCGATAAATATCTAGCGCAAAAGTACAATTTAATCGAGTATTAATAGTATATCCCGAAGAACAAGGGCGCTTATTGATAATATAAATATCTAGCGCAAAAGTACAATTTAATCGAGTATTAATAGTATATCCCAAAGAACAAGGGCGCTTATTGCAGCAAGGTCAACTCTTATATATACATATATGGTGATTCTACAAACGATGGAATTTTCGGCGGCCCAAGAAATATTTTAAAATCCGTTCAATTATTTAATTTGATTTTTTTTTATAAAATTAAATCTGATTGATGGGTGATTCTACAAACAATGGAATAAAATGATACAAATTTCGGCGCGACATTTTTGGATTCCAAAAGTCGTAAGAGTTGTTCTAGATGATCATTAGAACGTCCCTTTGCGTTGTTGAAAGCGGCCAGTTAAAAAAATAAAAAATGATGATTTTAAGGACATTTTTTGAAAACGGATGTTCAGGGTACTGAGTTTTTGTTTAAGGGAACTGAATAAATCTTTATTTTTTTTCTTATTTTCTCTTGGGTACACATTGAAATATAGAAATTAAATTTAATTATTCTTCATAAACATAAAAATTCATGGTAAATAAATATTATTTAGCATTTTATTAAGAGAATATAATATAATATAATTAAATATTTTTTTTCTAAGAATCAATTTAAAATAAATTATATTCTTTTTAAAAATTTTAAAAATATTTCGCAATGAAGTTCGAAGTTCAATATAACTAAAAATTTCTCAGGTTTCTGAATAAAATATCATTTACTCATTTATTAACCAGGGGACTGAGGCCAGGGGACTGAGGTTTTTCATGGTTTTTGCGCAAAAAAGCTATTAAGGTTTTACTTTAAAAACTAAAAATATATAGTAGCAACAGTCTCCGTCTAGCATTCGTTGCGTTAAGATCGTATCCCTAGTCTGCGGCTTTTCATTTTTTCAGTGCTTTATCTCTTTCTTATTGTCAAACCGGTAACTTTTGCTTTTTCAATTCTCTTGCCCCTAGTTTTCCCCTGTGTATAGTGTTTGCTCCTTTTAGACTGAGCCCATCCCGACGGGCCAAAATGAATGGGAACAGATTCAAGGGGTTATCTCCGGATACACCCCTAAACTCACCACCCCTCAACTCTCCCCCAGCCAAACGATTGAAACATTATACTAATCTCAATCAATTCCCCCAACTACCCCCATCCAACTTTAAAAACCCTAAATTTATTGTTATATCTTCAAGTGATGTAAATAAACCCCTTTCAAGTCTGAGTGTCTTCTTTTTAAAGAAAGCTATAGACGCTATTAGTAAGGAATACGAAAGTATTACCCAGCTCCGTGACGGTAACATACTAATCCTTACAAAAAACAAAAAAGTAGCAGAAAAATTTCTAGCACTTTCCACCTTAGCTAACCAATGCCCAAAAGTCGTAAAATACCATGACCGCCTTAATTCAAGCAAAGGAATCGTGTTTGCTCCATTCCTGATTAACGTCCCAGAAACCGAGATAATATCAGAAATGTCCTCGCAAGGTGTTACTGAGGTATTTAAGTTTATGAAAAATATAGAAGGAAAGCAACGTCCAACGGGCCTCATGCTTTTTACATTCGACTTATACCAAGCTCCAGCCTCGGTCGAAATTGGCTTCTACAAAGAAAAAGTTAAAGAACATATTCCTAACCCAATGCGGTGTCGGAAATGCCAAATCCTTGGACACACAATTAAAAGGTGCACCAAAGAAGAAATGTGTTCTACTTGCAATCTTAAAATACACGATAACGCTCCTGACAGTTGCACACGTGTTATGTGTGCAAACTGCCCACCAAACGCAGAACCACATCCATCCTCCTCTATCAAATGCCCTAAATACATAAAAAACAAAGACATTCTAACAATTAAAACTAGAAACAAATGTAGTATGGCTGAAGCAAGACGCCTATATAATCTCAATAACCCAGCTGAAACAAACTCCAATAAAACTTCTTACAGCGAAAAAGCAAAAACTGGTAATAAGCCTTCTATAGATAATGCCATTTCACATGAAAAGTCAAACAATACAAACACTCAAAACTCTCTTCCTTACTCACCAACTGCTGCAACTTCTTTTAATTGCGCAATATCTTCTTCCTCCTCTTACTCATTAAATTCTCAAACAAAATCGATATCAACAAATATTCAACGTCTTAAAGAAATTCCCAATACCCTAAAACATACATCAACCACAGAATCTGCTTCAAAAGAAAAACAAAACAAAGTTACCATAACCCCAAATTCAACTAATAACCTTATCACAACCACAATAGAACCCGAAAAAATGAACGTCTCTGACTATGATACAGATGACGTTACAATTAACTCACCCATATCAAATATAACCCAAACCCTCCTACAACAAAGTGCATGCTTTTTGCCTGATGCTTCCAACAATAATCATGGACACAAACCCAAGTAAGAAACATCCATTCGAAATTACTAATCCCGCTGATCGCTTGTCGAGATGTCCGGACCATGACTATGGTCCGAGCACCTCGACCAGAAGTCAGCGGGATCAGAATATCAACACCAACATTCAACCGTCTACCACAAATTTGTCACAACCAATCTCAAAAGTCGACAAAATTGTAACAAACATAAATTCTTTTAGTACTTCGAATCACACCCTTCCTTCTACAAGAAGAAAGAGCTCGTGTATTCAAACTTATCGCAATAACAAGGTTTTAAATATTCTGCAATGGAATATTAATGGTCTTTTAAATAACTTTGATGAATTAAATTTACTTATAAAAGACCAAAAACCGGATATTATATCATTGCAAGAAACACATTGCCCACATAACTTCACTCCTGCTATCCCTAAGAATTATGTGGGTTTTTTCAGAAACCTATCTAACAACACGACATGCAAACAATTAATCAAAAAGAACATTGCACATACATTTCGTCCTATAAACTCTAATTTACTCGCTATAGCAGTTGACATTGAATTACAGACTAAATTTACTTATATTGGTTTATATATCCACCCGAACCAAACTTTCTCTAAAAATGACCTTGACAACATCACCAACCAATCCAATTCCCTTGTTATCCTTGGAGGTGACATTAATTCGTGGAACACGCTGTGGGGCTCACCAGTAACCAATAATAGAGGACAAACTTTCGAAGATTTTCTACTAAGTGGAAACCTTATTCTTCTAAACGATGGTTCCCCAACACACCTATCGACACACAATACTCTCACCCATGTCGATGTTACTTGCTGCTCACCTGAACTGTTTCCAAAAACTTCATGGAAAACTCTAAACGACCTTCATAATAGTGATCAATTTCCTTTAGTTTCATCCATAAATCTAGGCACTATATCAACAAAAATCCCACAAATCCCAAAATTCAAGACCGACTTTTCGAGTTGGGAAAAGTTTAGAAAAATTGTTGCAGAATATTTATCGGATAAAACTGTTACACGAAACATAAATAAGGAAGCTGCATTAATTCAAAAGGCAATAAGAACTGCCGCTAACTCGTCAATACCCCAAACAAATCCAACAAATAACTCCCTGTCTAAACGCATGGTGCCATGGTGGAATCCTTATCTTACCAAACTACGCAAGGAAAAAATGAAAAAATTGAAAGACTTCCAAAAATCCCCTTCGCAAACAAATTTAATCTCATACAAAAAAGCCAACGCCATATTTAGGCGAGAGCTTAAAGAAAGTAAAACAAAAAGTTTTGCAAACTTTACAGCTATTATAAATCCCGGATCTTCCATTACCAAAATTTGGCAAAATATTCGATGCCTCACTGGCAACCCTAACCCCCAAACAATACCGTCCATCCAATCAACAGATGCCCTTATTACTAACCCAGCGCAAATATCTAACATATTTTCCCAAACCTGGTCCGACTACTCAAACGATATCAATTTTCATACTACTTTTAAAATTAAAAAAGAAGAGTTTCTCAACCTTCCCCATTATCCGACCTGCCAAAATGTCTTTGCCCAACGTATTGAAGAACCAATATCACTAATTGAATTCGAAGCATCCTTAAACACCACCAAAGGTAAAACGCCGGGTAGGGATAGAATTAATTACCCAATGATAAAAAATTTGCCTTTTGACGTAAAACTGCGACTTATTAAATTATACAATAACATTCTCGATACTGCAGTGATACCACAAAGCTGCAAAACAGCAACCCTAATTCCCTTGCCCAAACCCAATAAAGACAAAAAGAAAGTTGAAGGATATCGCCCTATATCCCTTATCTCTTGCTCGTCCAAAACGCTAGAAAAGATAGTTGCAAAACGCTTGATATGGTTCGCTGAAAATCGTTGGGGGTGGCCGTGGCGCGATGGTTGTGTGCTCGCCTGTCAACCTCATGATCACAGGTTCTATCCCTGCCGTGTCGTCTTCGTCTTTAATTCCATTAAAACCTTCTTAAAATTGTCATCAATGGGTTGCTGGTTTACTCATTACATGTTGTTTAGGCATAACACTAACAACATGTGATTAAGTTAAACTAGTATGCCCAACAAGGATGAATACAAATAAAATAATGCGAATTATAAGGGACATTGAAATAAGACACGGCATTTCTCCGCTTTAGTTCAGCCGCCATCCCTGGAGATAAAAAATCTGAGACAACCACCTTCAGTCTCAGAACATCGTGCCACCCATCTTTCCTATCCTTCTTTCTCTCCGTAACTTCTCGCCCGCGCTGTGTTAAAACATTTAAAGGGTAATCATAATCCCTTGAGCGTGAGTAGATTATATAAAAAAAAAAAAAAAAACTGTTATCTCCTAATCAACTAGCCTTTAAATCTAACCGAGGATGTGTCGATGCGCATCTACACTTAGATTACTACATATCGAGAGCATTATCATCAAAAAACTATATTTCAATATTATCACTCGACTTCGAAAAAGCCTTCGACAGGATCGGTTTACATGTAGTACTTAAAAAACTAAAAATATGGGGCGTGGGCATAAAAGTGTTTAACTTTGTAAAATCGTTTCTCACAAACAGAAAATTCTATACAAGAGCTAATAATTTTTATTCGTCTACGTACTCCTTGCAAAATGGTATACCGCAAGGATCACCATTATCGGTAGTCCTATTTATTATCGCTTTTGATGAGATTTCAACCATAATTAATAATTATAAACTTTTAGATAGTTGCTTCTATGCAGACGATATTTATATTTTGAGTAAACTTAATGATTTAAATAAATGTAAAACGCTTTTTGATAATGTTGTCAATGATATACTTGAATGGTCGTTTGCATCAGGATCAAAACTTGCGTTACAAAAATGTAAATTACTGCATATATGCAGAAAAACTCATTGCCCCGAAATTATATTAAGTATAAACTATGTTCAAATTGAAAATGTCAATAATCTTAAGATCCTAGGTTTAATATTCAACAATAAATATAAATGGAAACAACATTGTTTAGATCTAAAACAAAGCCTAGTTGCGAGACTTAATATAATTAAATATTTGTCTAGTAGAAAAAGCCATGTCCATGTAAATACTCTTTCTTATCTCACAAAAATGTTAGTACTAAGCAAAATTGATTACGGACTTTATATTTATGGCAGTGCTCCAAAAACAACTCTAAAAATAATAAAACCAAGTTACCATCAAGCAGCTAGAAGAAGCATCAACGCCTTTTCTACAACACCACTGAAAAACATCCTCACCGAAGCAGGTCTTCCTTCTGTTGAACAACGTTTCCAACAAACCATCTTAAAGTTGATTGCAAAAATAGTGTTTTCATCAAATTCAATCATCGACAAAGACATTCACCAAACCATAAACCACAAAGGAAAAAAACGTATTCCATCTGCATTAAGCACGATCCTCGACATTGCCAGAGAAAAGGAAATACCAACGAAAGCACCGAAAAAATCAGCTTTAACACATCCCCCTTGGAAAATAAAACCAGATTCCTTTATACTGACTCTAGCTCAATACAACAAAACGACCACAAGCAATTTACTTTACCAATCTTTATTCTTGAGTATCTCCTCAGAACTAAAAAATCAAGGCTGGAAATTTATGTTCACAGATGGATCCAAGTCAAAAAATAATACATCGTTTGCTACCACATTGGAAGACGGACATATCCTTAACATTGGTATTCTCCCTGATTACGCATCTATCTTTACTGCAGAAGCTTTTGCTATTCTGCAAGCTACCAAATCGACAACTTATTCCCACGGCAAGTTTGTTATATGTTCGGACAGTATATCAGTGCTGAAAGCAATTAAAAATCCGAATAACCAATCAGAACTTATTTCCGCTATTAGGGATAAAGTAATATTGATGCCAAAGAGAATAAAACTGATGTGGACCCCAGGCCATTCAAATATACGTGGAAACGAAGAAGCCGATAAAGCCGCAACATCTATTACCAAGGCACCTATATATAATTTCAGCATATTCACCAAGAAAGACCTGAAAAAGTATATACATAACATTTGGAAAAGAAACCAAGAAGATGAATGGCACCTTTACCACCACCATTACAAGAAAGTAAATGATAACAAACTCCACCCTCACTTCCCCACAAACATGTCAAAACAAAAAATCTCTAACTTCATCCGTTTGAGACTTGGCCACACCGCAACAACTCATCAGCATCTTCTAAGCAAAACTAATCCGCCGATATGTAACACCTGCAATACATCATTGAATCTTACTCATCTCCTGGAAAACTGCCCATCATCAAAACCAGTCCTTTCATCAATTTTCAAAAATATATCAATCTATGAAGTATTAAAAAATCCCAACTGCACAAATATCGAAAATGTTAATAAATTTATCACAATTCTGAACTTAAATATATAACGATTTTATAACAAGCAGAGCCAATAGTCCTCGCAGCTAGGCTCCCTACTTTGTATGTACATTACCTTGTAATTTTAATTACTAGCTAATAAATTATAATAATAATAATAATAATAATATAGTAGCATCATAATACATCTTTGCTATGAATTAGATAACTATTTTTTAGTAATTGATTTTATTACAAAAGAAGTTAATTAAACTTTGTCCCCCGCATTTCATATCAGTCCCCTGGAATATTGAAACAGTCGAAAAAATCAAAAACTAGGATATCGATCGAGTTTCCAGTACTGGCAATTTGAAGTACCAAGTCTCCTTACAATAAAATCGTGGTGCAACTCGATTCTGTTTCTTATGTTAGTACTGTGAAAAAGACATTTGTGCAAGAAGTCGTGGATTGTCCATTTAGTTTATCAGTCCTCTGCTGAGGTTTTACAAAACAAATTTGTATGTAAGTAGGCATATTTGTTAGCATTATAGTATAGGTTTAATAAAACTGTAATATTATATATATTTTTTTATTTTTTTAAGTAAGACTTTAATATCTTTTTTGCGCCAAAACCATTAAAAACCTCAGTCCCCTGGCTAATAAATGAACAAATAATATTTTATTCAGAAACATGAGAAATTTTTAGTTATGTTGAACTTCGAACTTCATTGCGAAATATTATTAATTTTTTTTAGAAAGAATATAATTTATTTTAAATTGATTCTAAGTAGAAAATAATATTCAATTATAATACAGGGTGTCCGGTAATTCGTGTGCCATACTTTGGGATGTGATTCTTGGTCACATTCTAAGAAAAAAAATTGTTCTACAGTAAAGTCTGATTTTCAACTTTGACATCACTTTTTGACGTTTTAAAAAAAGGCTATCTTTGGTGTACCCTGACCCATGTTAAGGTCAATTTCTCTGTCAGTACTAGTAGTAGGGACCTCATTTTGGACTTTTTTTTTGGAAGAAATAGTAACCTTTAAAACTACGTTTAAATTGAGCTGATGTCTTTTCAGGGTTGCCAGATATTCAATTTTAAATGGTGTTCAATTTTTCTTGTCCGAGCAAAATTTTGAATTTGAGGTCAATTGTATTCAAAAAACGCGTAATAAACATAAAGTTTTCTTACTTTTGCCTGCTGAAAAAAAACAATAATAAAAAACTCATTAATAAGTGCACCCAAAAACCAATACTTTTTATGATACTTGAGAAAATCTAAAACAGGTAAAATTTTTGCCCTGAGGTGTAATGGGTTTGAATAAAACAATAATATGTGTAGTTTTAAGTAATTTTTTATTTTATGTACACACAAATACAGTCATAATAAGTGCCCTCCTGCGTTTTGAATGCATGCTAGAGCCCGGTTTTTGATTTTATTTTGAATGTTTATTCTTAATAACTCTTGACTTACGGAGGCTGTTTGAAAAGTTCTCGGCCTAAAATAGAAGGCGTTGTTTTAATAAATAACTTCTAGTTCCTCAAACAGCCTTATATATAATAATTGTATGTGAAGTTTCATTAAAATTGGTCGCGTACTTATATCAGTGCAATTTTTTGTTTGAACGAACCTATTGCTAACAACGAAAATGGAAAAAAAATGAAATTAGAGCCGTCAATAAATATTTGGTCAAAAAGAATATGACACCAAATCAAATTAAAGATGACTTCGATGAAACATTGGGGGAATCTGCACCTTCGTATTCCACGTTCAAAAAGTGGGCAACCTTATTTAAACATGGCAGACAGAGCGTCGAAGATGATTGCAGAAGCGGAAGGCCAACAACATCCACCTCTTCAGAAAACGTCGATAAAGTTCATAAAATGGTTTTAGACGACCGAAAGTTAAAAGTGCGAAAAATAAGCAACACCATGGGAATCTCTTTTAAACGGGTTTACCACATTTTGACCGAAGAATTGGGGTTGACAAAATTGTCCGCAAGGTGGTTGCCGCGTTTGCTGAGCGAAGAACAAAAATTCAATCGAGTTGAAATCTCTAGAGAGAATCTAGCTTTATTTCGGAGGAATACCAGCGATTTCTTGAGAAGATTCTTTACCACCGACGAAACATGGATTCATCACTATATTCCTGAGACAAAAGAACAATCAAAACAATGGAAGCATAGCGGTTCTCCTCCACCGAAGAAAGCCAAGTCGTGTGCTTCAGCGGGGAAAGTGATGGCGTCAGTCTTTTGGGATTACAAAAGAATTATTTTTATTGATTACCTTCCCAAGGGCCAAATTATCACTGGTCAATACTCTGCAAACCTGTTGGACAAATTGGCTAAAAAAGTTGCCAAAAAAGACCAGGATTAGCCAAAAAGAAGATCCTTTTTCATCAGGATAATGCTCCAGCACACAAGTCGGTTGTTGTCATGGCTAAACTCCATGAACTTCGATTTTGTGTACTGAACCACTGAACTCCAGATAGTTAGTAGAATTAAGCCGGGTGGTAACTTGAAATGCCTGATTATGGAAATTCGTAATACCATCTGCTGTGAATTGAGATTCGTCTGTCAAAAGAATTCTGTTTAAAAACTGGTTATCATCCAAGCTTCTCTCTTGTTACAAAATTCGAGTCTCTTTTCAAAATCATCGGGAAGCAGTTCTTGCACAGGTGTATGGTGATATGGATACATATTTTCTCCATGCAGTATACTGGAAATTCTGTATTTGGAAACATTAAACTGTAGAGCCATGCGTCTTGTCTGATGGAAGGATCGATTTCAACAGCTACTAGTATTCTTTCACCCACCGAAACTCTTCTTGTGCATTCCCGCATTAGGTCTTGCAGTTGAAACTGATCCAGTTTCTCTAAGCCTTCGAAAGGTATTTCCAAAAACATTTCGAGAAGGAAGCCGTCTGTTAGGATAAAGTTCCTGGTATCTTCGTTATGCCCTTCTTGAATTTCCATTGCAAAACCCATAAACGAATAAAATGTCTGCGTATTCTTCTCTCGTAAATGAAAGCATTTCAAAAACCGCTCTTATCCAACTGTATTCGTGACTTAACTTGATAATCTGATGAATGAATTTGTTTTTCTATTCTTTTCTATCACTTGTTTAGTTAATTTACAAATTAATCATTCATACCCCAAATTTAACTCTCCCCAAGAAGAGGTAAGGTGAACAGGGATTTTATAGCAAATCAAGTAGACATAAATACACTTTTAACCCTTTTGATGAGTGCACAGCCTTAAAATTACATAAAAACCACTCCAATTGTCAAGTGCTGCAATAAAAGTAGCTAAAAAAAACCCAAAATTCGATTTTGTACCTGTTTCAGGTGCACTAATTAACGAGTTTTTTAATTATTGTTTTGTTCATCAGGCAAAAATAAGAAAACTTTGTTTATTACGCATTTTTTGAAAAAAAAAATTGACCTCAAATTCAAAATTTTGCTCGGGCAAGAAAAATTGAACACCATTTAAAATTAAATATCTGGCAACCCTAAAAATACATCAGCTCAATTTGAACGTAGTTTTAAAGGTTAGTATTTCTTCAAAAAAAAAAGTCCAAAATGAGGTCCCTACTACTAGTACTGACAGAGAAATTGACCTTAACATGGGTCAGGGTACACCAAAGATAGCCTTTTTTTAATTGTCAAAAAGTGATGTCAAAGTTGAAAATCAGATTTGACTGTAGAACAATTTTTTTTCTTAAAATATGACCAAGAATCACATCCCAAAGTATGGCACACGTATTACCGGACACCTTGTATATTATATTATTTCAATAAATTAATAAAGTTATATCAATGTGTACTTACGAGAAAGTACAAAAAAAAATAAAGATGTATTCAGTCCCCTTAAAAAAAAACTCAGTCCCCTGAACATCTTTTTTCAAAAAATGGCCTTAAAATCGTCATTTTTTTATTTTTTTGACTGGCCGCTTTCAACAATGCAAATAGACGTTCTAATGATCAACTAGAACAACTTTTACGTCTTTTGGCCTCCAAAAATGTCGTGCCGAAATTTGTAACATTTTATTCCATTGTTTGTAGAATCACCCATATATGGGTAATTCTTTTACAAACCGTAGGAAATCGAACAAAAATGACCGACCGATTTCCGATCTGGCTGAAAATTTCAGATTTCGGTGATTTTTGGCTTGAAGACTGATTTTCAAAAATTCATAACTCCGGTTCATTTTAAGCTAGAGACACAATTTTTTTCATTTCGAAGGTAAAATAATGAATTTTAAGAAAAAAAAATAGATTAAAAAAAATGTTTGAACAATTTCATATTGTTATAAAAAATTGAAATGTTTGAATCAATTTTTAACAACGAAACCCACCACTTAGCGTGTTTAAAGTATGACCATCGTATTCTACGTCCAATTTTCCATCGAAAATGCTTTTTTTATTAATGGAGAAACGATTATTATTATTGCAAACAAATTAAAAAGACGAGCGCGTCTGCGCGCCAGTTGCAAAGTAAACCTCATATTCTCGCCTTATACCGTTATTCTCTGCATTATATTGCAAATAGTATGAACAGTATGTTTTAAATTTTCAATTGAACAATATTGTTTATCAATAAATAATGTTTCATAAAAAATTGTTGTAAAATAAATAAAAAAAACAACATTATTTCAAAAAACAAGTTATACGAGTATATTAAGATTTCAATTCATTTCAATTAATTGCAATATTAATTTTTTACTTAAAAATTTTCACAATTTTTTTATTTTCGTAAGAGAATTGCTTTGCTTTCAACTCTTGCAGTAAAATTCGAATCATACTCGTACAATGATATGTCAATGTTCCTTTAATCATTACAGCTTTTTCAAAACGTGCTAATAATAATATTTTAAAGCAAGCTGTTACAGTTCTATTGCTTCAAATATAAAATTAACCATTTGTTTCACTGACTTGAAAATTACTTGGTATGCTTGTTTGAAGCTGAGCTCGTCGGAATGAGGGGGATCCTTTTTTCAAAGCCAGGGGGGTTTTTGACACAGAAGACAATTCGCCTTTGATAACAAAAGCATCCTTTTTTATTTTTAGTTATCCCTTATTTAATCTTACATGAGTATTTAGCGCATTTGAGAATTGGATCAGCTACAACTATTCATATCCCCATTAAATCAAACCAATTAAGCTTTCATATTTGAATCCATAACTTACAAATTGTTTATTTAAATTTTAAAAATTAGTTTATATCTAAAAATCATTTTTATAAAAGAATGTTAAATTAAATTTTAAGGAAGAGAAAAAAAAAATACATACAAAAGAATTAATTTTAAGTTAATGTTATGTTTAATTTTACGTTATATTGAAGAAAAAGAAAAAAAACTAATTTAAATGTAATTTAAGATAAGAGATATTATATAGTTGAACACTAATAAAAAAAAACTATTAAATCAAATTGAGTGTAAAATTATCAGGGTTATAAAAAAAAAGTATTAAACACAACTTACATGCATGTATTCCTGGTTTCGAAGACTTGTGTGCACAATTTCGATGATCCAGTTGCTTGCTGTTCCTCAAATTTTATTTTGAATTTACCACTGATAATTTATATACAACTTTTACAAACAAAAATTATGATGAAAAAAAATATATATACTCTGCTAATTAAACTAAATAACACCACAAACACTGCGTTGTGAAAATAAATAGCACTAAAAATGTTGACCTTTTTAAATTGTAAGGTAAGAAAAATTTTTGCTTTAAATTATCTTTTTTTTTTTTAAAAAAAACTTTTAGATCAGTTATCTTGAGTTGATTTCACCATCAAACATTCTTGAAATTATTAATTGTCTTTTTTTATTTTTTTATTATTCCTTGAAGAACCTTTCTGCTAATTAAATAACAGAGGAACACTGGAAATTTCCTTCTGATCCAAATTTTCACTCAAATAATAAAAGCCGGTTGTTTTGGTCTTTCGCAATTTTACCCAAAATCGAGCTTCTTTGAAGAGCCCTAGGGTCAATCCAAAAAAAAAAAAACTGCTTCGAGAACGAATTCCAGAATGGCTTTGGTTATTAATAATATTTTATCAATCCAAAAGATTTAGGCTTAATTTATATACTAAGAGAGAAAAAAAACTAAAATTCTATTCTTTTCGAGAACAAAAATGAATCGACATACCTGAAAGCTATATACATAAATGTATATTATGTATGTATATCTATATTATTATTTTTGTTATTGAAAGTAACTATTTTTTTTTATTTTTGTTCTTTCTCCTTCGACTTTTGAATTCACAATGATTGAAAAATATACTTTTGCATAGACAAAAAAAAAATTTTTTTTCAAAGCTAACTAAATAAAAAAAAAATCAAAGTATTCATGTCTTACAGTAGATTTTAATATAAGGTATTTAGAAATAAAAACATCCGTAACAAAGCATCGTTACGAATTCCGTCTTCTGATTTTTTACACGGTTTTGGAGGCATGGTTTTGTTTTTTATCGGCGCCTTAACCTATACACACGAAATGTTGCAATGACTATGGAACGAGCATAAAAGTATTAGCGTGACAGAGAAGGTGAATAAGTAAACTGTTAATTGTAATAAAAACTGCGACACTATGTAAGAGAAAATTAGCACAAAACGCTTTAAGCGATTTAATTGAAAAAACCACTCAATAGCACGAACTCACTTTATCGCATGGATTGGTGAGAGACAGAGCAGAAGCTGGAACAGCTGAAGTAAAGATTAGATAGAGTCTTTAAAAGAGTCATAAAAACTAAGTATCATGACTGTCAGCCAACGCTTGTTGGCGGGAATATTCAAATTTAAAATCGAAGATTCTTATTAAACGACGGATGTAGTGTAATCACTATTTTTCTTAATTTTTTTTAAATTTTTATAATTAAATAAAAATTTAATAATAACTGCATTGTACATCATTCAGTTCATTATTTATCATTTCACTACATTATAATATATATATTATACTCTAATACAGAGAACACACAATGGTACTCGTATGAGGCGAGAATACGAGGTTTACTTTGCAACTGGTGCGCAGATGTGCTCGTCTTTTTAATTTGTTTGCAATAATAATCATCGTTTCTCCATTAATAAAAAAAAGCATGGAAAGAATACGATGGTCATACTTTAAGCACGCTAAGTGGTAGTTTTCGTTGTTAAAAATTGATTCAAACATTTCAATTGTTTATAACAATATGAAATTGTTCAAACATTTTTTTAATCTATTTTTTTTTAAATTCACTCTTTTACTTTCAAAATGAAAAAAAAAATGTGTCTCTAGCTTAAAATGAACCGGAGTTATGAATTTTTGAAAATCAGTCTTCAAGCCAAAAATAACCGAAATCTCAAATTTTCAACCCTCTCTATTTTCGAAAAAAAAAAAAACAAAAAAAAATAAATTCCTCGGACAGGTGTCTTTTCTTTTTCGATAAAGAACGCGTAAAAAAAATTTCAGCCAAATCGGAAATGGGTCGGTCAGAAAGGTGTTCGATTTGTAAAAGAATTACCCATATACAGGGTGCATTACATTACATTACATATTACACTACTTCGTAGATAAATCTACAAAGTAGAGACACTGAAAGCACTGGCAACTGAGGCCATCGGCTTAGACATTACAACAGAGAGAGACAGACAGAAAGAAAGAACAGCAGAAGAAACACATGTCAACAGCACACGGTTGGTATTTGAACGGTCCCCCATCCAAGTACTAACCATGCGCAATGATGCTTGATTTCGCTGATCGATGGGAAGCGATGCTTTCATCAAAGCCAAGGCCGTTGACTATACAGGGTGATTGGCATAAGGTGTGACAAAAAGCTAGGGCGTGTAGGTTGGACTTAGACAAGAAAAAAATCGTATGGGAGGGGGGGTCTATTTCCCCCCGTTTAGGCGGGAGGGGCAATTTAAGAAAAAATCACTTAAAACAGAAAAAAAATTATTAAAAAATAACGGTGATAACGGTGATAACTTACAGAGTAATGCTATAGCATTTTGAAAAGCCAGAAATACATTCTTTTCTCAATGAAAAAAATGTGTGAAATATGGTTAATCCAGTACTTTGTCACATTATTGTATGTTTATAAGACGATAATTAAAAAAATAGTAAAAAGAAAGTTAATCCTTTCAATCGTAAATTCACCTAAGAATCCAAAAACGTATAAAAACTAAAATAAAAGGCTTTTCTTAGAACAAAAGTAGTTTTTCTTATTTTTGATTTTCTCAAAAACTACAAAACATTTTGACATCCGGTTTTTTGTGTTTGATCAAAAATTAATATGAGCATTGAATATTGAATAAAAAAATAATACTTAATTACGTAAAATTATGAAAAAAATCTGTTTAAAAAAAAAAAATTTCATTTTTTTTTTTTCAAAATTTTCATTTTGAAAATTAATTTTTCAAAAACTATTCACTCGAACAACTTTATTTGAAAACAAAATTAAAGAATGTATTTCTGGCTTTTCAAAATGCCATAGCATTACTCTGTAGGTATCACCGTTATTTTCTAATAATTTTTTTTCTGTTTTAAGTGATTTTTGTTTTAAATTGCCCCTCCCGCCTAAACGGGGGGAAATAGACCCCCCCTCCCATACGATTTTTTTCTTGTCTAAGTCCAACCTACACGCCCTAGCTTTTTGTCACACCTTATGCCAATCACCCTGTATAAGTGATGAATACTACACACGCCCAACAACCCAGTAGGAAATTTGCTCCTCAAGGAAAATACGTGCATAACACAAATTTAATTTGTTTTTTCATTCAAGCGATAAATTTGCCTTCATTTCAGACGATTCTATTCTTCTTCTATTGAAGAAATCAATTCATACTCCTTCTAATAAAATATCCCCTAAATGCATTCCTTTTTTCAATACTGAAAAAACGGGCTTCAAATATGTACGCATTTCTGTAATGAATAATCAGTATTTTCTATGCTTCTTTCCGCCAGGCAATTGATTAAATGTTGACACACTTTTCATTAACTTATTTCAATTAAGGAAAGCATCACATCACTAGAACCAGAAAGTGTACCTCCTTCCAATGACTAGCATGTGTTCAATTCCTGATAGGATTCCGTAGAAAATTCATGGGTGCAGCTCCTTTTCCATGAGGAAACACCTACTTCTTCATTAGCCAATTTTTGGAAAGTTCCTACTAATAAAGCAAGCCATACTGACGCATCGATATTCTGATGTACGTGACCAACAAACACACAATCAACTGTGTACGTGATCAGACGAAGTCGTTATCAACATCAGCAGACATTCAAGAACATTCAAAGATAAAACGAACAAAGAACATATTATAGCAACGCAGTATCAGAACTAGAGATGCCGTGAATAGTGACTCGGCCGAATACCGAATATTCGGCCATACTCGTCGGTCGAATACCGAATATTCGGCAGCCGAACATTCGGCCAACGAACATTCGGCCAACGAAACTATGTGTTGTGTATCTATCTCCTACGTGACTTTTGACGAGGCACATCAGTTTCTGGGAATATTTTGATGAAGTTGCTATGGACAAAATGATAAAGATGTTGAAAAAACTGCCATTGAAAACAAAATAGATTTTTTTTTAAGAACTTTTCGCCAAGATCGGATGGCAGACCTTTACAAGTGGTGGTCAGCAAATACAAAACTGTTTCCCCAATTTGACAACATTTGCTGAAATCTACCTCTCGTCTCCTGGTATTAGTGTATTAGTGAGAGGTTATTTGCAGAAGCTGTAATTGATTTCGAATATAGACGTTACATAAAACGTAAGCCACCAACGAATGCTGAAAAAGCTGTTTTTATTCACCACAACTTACCATTAGTAGATTTTAAATACTAAAATAAAAAAATTTAATAAAAATACAACATTTTTTGTAAGATAATAAATCCTTTTTATTCTCCATTTAATATTCGGTATTCGGCCGAATGTTGTGAACTATTCGGCCGAATACCGAATATGAAAAATATAGGCCGAATGCCGAATAGTGGCCGAATATTCGCGGCATCTCTAATCAGAACAGTATAAATAGAAGTACTTTCATAATTGGAGTTCAGAGGACACAATATAGTGTTCTTAGCAGTAATCATAAAGAAATGTTTTAAGACTTTTTAATAAGAAACTCAATAAAGACGGAGTTCACTCCGAATTACTTTTTAAAAAATTAAAATTAAATGTTTTGATTAATTTTGGCGCAGTCGGTAGGATGATATTAAATTTGTATCATCCTTGTAAAAACCTATCGTGGTGAAAATTATTTCTTGTAACAAAGCACTTATGCAAAGAGATGCCTAAAAGTGAAAAATAAGTAACGTAACGATTGTAAAATGACACTATAGTGATCATACAGTTCAAGTCATAAAATAAAAGACAGAAGCTTAATGAACTTAAAGTTTAAACTGTCCAAGATAATAAAAATAATTAAAATATTAAACAAAAAAAATTACATGAAGACAATATTTCGAAGAATAAAAAAGAAACATCAGTTGAGAGCAATATCAGCGAGAGCAACATCAAAGAAGATTCAACTATAAGCGAAGACCTAAGCAACGTAGAAGACGACTCATCAACTGAAGAAGATAATCATTTGCAGAGCATCACGAATCAAGAAAAACCGAAAAGTTGTAAGAATATTTTTAAGATTACAGAACCTTTTTAAAGAAGTGAATTAATAAAGGAAAATATAAGTGAACTATATTGTGACGGAAAATTGGGCGAAGAAAATTCAAAAAAATTGCTACTCCATTAACTTTAAATCCTCTTACATATTTTGAAAAATAGTGTAGTTTCGATGGTATACAGGAAGATCTATATAATTTAATAAATAATGTAGAAGGAATTATTCCTACCTTGAAAAAATATGACGATCAATCATAGTTAATGTGCATTAGGGTGTGTCAAAGTGCTCAACTATGGTATTTTCAAATGTAATAGCTTTTAAAAGTTGTATTGCTTATCAAAATTAAATCCTGCGTTTACAATTTTCATTTTAATTAATATCTTTGGCTCGCTCAAAAATAGGATGAAATCCAAGAAATTTTGATTTTTCGAGATTTTTGAAATATGGTGTTGTTTTAAATTGCACCGTGTGGATACAAAAAAATTATATAAGATATTTTTAGGCTTCCAAGTCAAAGATAATTGCAAGGAAACACTTTTAAGCTTATATTTGCTTAAATTTAGCACTTGATAAAGAAGTTATGAAATAATAAAAGAAGGAAGAAAAATCATTTTTTTATGTAAAATCGTTTTGTTTTTTTTTCAAAAAAAATTCTTAAAAATCAACGGAACCACCTACAATATCGTGGTATATCTTTTTGTAAAGACAAAAATTCTTTCTGTATTTTGTTTAGTTTTTTTTTTTAGTAAACGTAAAAAAAAAAAAAAATTTTACTGTAAATTAAATTTTTTTTTTCAACTTCAACCGATTTGAGCGAGCCAAAGACGAACAAAATCTTATTTTTTTTTTTACATGTTTTTAAACCTCAGACCCTAATACAACTTTTGATCACTATTACATTTAAAAATAAGAGTACTTTTTTGCGGCCATACAAAAGTGACACACCCTAATGTGCATCAACGTCCTTAAGTCTAAACTTTAAGGGAAAGCTAAACGATGTATTGAAATACATCCTCATTTGCACACGTGGAAAGATGTAACAACAATACTAGTAGATAACATTTAGTGTTGTAGACTCCATGTTGTGTGTTTTTTTCTATTTAATATATATAAAACGATTAAAATGAAATTTTTTTATATATGTAATTTAGATTTATTTAGTTAAAATATCACAACATTAATTTTATGTTTAAGCGACGCGTTTCGGATTTTATTTATCAACAAAAAATCCGAAACGCGTCGCTTAAGAATAAAATTAATGTTGTGATATTTTAAAAACTAAATAAATCCAAATTTCATACATACAAACATTTTCATTTTAATCGTTTTATATTTATTAAATACTAGTAGATAATTTTGGAGGTTTACTTTTTAAAGGAAATATCATGGGATTTTATAATGAATATCAGAAATCATTATGCGAACTAAACAAAAAAAAACGATGCAAGAGAACAAACCTCAAGAAATCGTACATAATAATTAAACTGCACTCAATGTATTTAAAGAAAAACTTCCTATATATATGCGTTCCGTTTTATTCTCATTAAAA
Organism: Chrysotoxum bicinctum; assembly: GCA_911387755.1. Lineage (NCBI taxonomy): Eukaryota > Metazoa > Arthropoda > Insecta > Diptera > Syrphidae > Chrysotoxum > Chrysotoxum bicinctum. The sequence continues at coordinate 140,520,788 of OU426987.1, read as the reverse complement.
CATAAAGATCTACAATCAGCATTAAATGAAATAATTCAGACAGAATTCGTAACAGACTACATAAAAGAAGAACCAACTGAAAGATTTAGACAAATACAAACTAGAGAACAAAAACAATTTGTACAACCGACACGAATACATAACAATTACAGACAAAATTCAGGACAATATAGGAATTTTAATAATCATATATGTAATAAAACGGCGAACATGTTTTTTGTGGTACACTTTTCGCGGCCCACAAAAATCGAAGGGGCATAAATTACATATAAAACGAAAGCATTTTTTGCATAGATATGCAGAATACCAAAATTATTAAACATACTACACAGAAATTGTTTAAAACAATAAATAAAAATTGCAAAAAAATTCCCGGAAAACAAAAACAATTAGAAATGTCAAATTGACTGACACATAAAATGTCAAATCCAGAATATGAAAAATGAAAGCATTCAGTGAAAACCTCAAAGCCAGAACCCGAAACATTAAGGTGGATTCACATACACCAATCCGCCAACACGATAAAAGTTGATGAACATGTTATTGAATGTGGACCCCCCTGAGTGAAGAAATATTATTAATGTAAATATTAGGCATGTGTTTTTTTAGTAGTTGAGCTCTTAAAATAATATTTTGAAACATTAAGCGTTAACTATAATCGGCACTTTTTGCAGAAAGTGAAAAAGAATACACACATACACTAGCCACATCTGCTGCTGAAAAGAGCGTATAATTTACACCATACAATTTCAGTTCAGACATCTATCGGTGATTTTCTGAAAAAATGTATTCCATCTAGCCCATGTATTCAGTTTGCCGACATCTATCGGTCATTTTCTGAAGCAATTTATTCAATGTATTAGTGTTTTCAAAAAGTGAAACATTTCCTTTTTGGTTTTTTGAGATGGGAGACAAAATTTTAAATTGAGTTGGAAAAGGAGAGCCGATTTTTTTTTTAACATTTTCACTTTTCAAGTTCATTGCAGTTATGGCTTTACAATAATAGGATTATTCATGCAAAAGTGTAAGCTCTGCGTATTTGTATAAGTCAATTATTTTCAAAATTTATTTACATTTGTCTGCATTTGAATTTTAAATATTTGCGAAAAAGAGAATACAAAATACTCGAAATGTATTTGTCAGGGAAAGAGAGAAGATAGAAAATGCAGACGTGAGACGTCGTCGCGTCGCGCGGACGAACATGACTTACGATAGAAATTTAAATCTTCATGGCTGAATGCGTTCCATGGGCTCAAACCTACCTCATTTTCGGAACACATCATATTTATGTAATTTTTTGTTGACAATAAATAGCTGACCGATCGATGTGCAAACAAAAAACGTTTTACAAAAGTAAACTGAATTTATGTTTTTGAAGTTAGCTAAATTTCTTTAGGCGCGTTATGAAAAAATGATGAGTTAAATTAAAAAAAATGCACATGTATGTAACACAAAATTCACAGGTTGACGTCACTACAACGACGTGGGTTCAAGTCCCAATAGAATGATAAATATTTTTTTATTGCCGCGATATGAAAAAATGATGAGAGTGAAAATTTTAGATGTAACACAAAATTCACAGGTTGACGTCACTCCGTCGACGTGGGTTCGATTCCAATATTATGGCCATAACAACAGCTGAAGGACAATGACATGAAAGAATCGAAACAAAAATTGTTTATGTGTCAAAAATGTGTATAGGTTTGAAAGTTTTTTTACCATTAACTGTTTTCCTTTGGACTCCAGGATTGAGTGCTTAGTAGGTACTTCTCATTGCATTCAACAATTTAAAAAAAAATCATGAATTCTCTGTCTTTTATTGAATGATAATGAATTAAATAAATAAACTGGCACTCGAATTTCGAGAGCTGGGTCGGCTAGTAATAACTATAACAAACAACAACTAACTCCTCACAACCCTTTTAGACCCCAAAACTATCAGAACTTTAGACAACTGTTTAACTACAAAAATAATAATAATCAAAACTATCAACAAAGACAGCATAATTTTAATAATAATAATTTCGTACCTAATTATAATCGCGGACAAAATCCGAAACCTATGAGTATGGATCCTCGCTCAATCCAACTAAGAAAAGCACAAGTAAATTATAATAAAAAATAGAGATGAAACACAAGAACATGAAGATAACAATGATGCAAATTTTAGGTTAGCAGCCTCGAAAGATACGGAGGCCTACCCTTTGTTAGTTTACCGAAAAATAATGTCTCCATACGAATGTTAATCGATACTGGAACAACTAACAGTCTAATAAATAAGAAAGACGTTCCTTCAGAAAGATTTGCTTTCTTAAAGGAAATTACCAGGGCTATAAAGTTTGAGAATTTAAAGAAAAAATATGCACAGGGTGTTTCAGAATCTGCTGCTGAAATAAGAAGTTTTAGTTAAGGTGGTTAACTTATCTGGTATTTAATTTTAAAAAGGTTGAAAGTAAATTTATGAAGTAATTTGAGTGTAATTTAAGTAAAACAATGGGGAAAAAAGAAAACAACCCAAATTGAATGAAAATGTGGCGAAATTTTTTTTTTTTTTTATTAAATGATTTTTTTTTATTTTATTTTTGATTTTTTTTATAAAAGAGTACTTATAAGTATTTATAAAATATTTTATTAATAGATTACAATTCAAAAAGTAGAAGAATAAAATAAAAGGAACAAAAATTTACATACAAACATTAAATTTCTTCGAAACTATCATCTAAGTCCGGGGAAATGCGTAACAAACTTATCATTTCTGGTGAGTATTGGGCTTTCAGTTTTTTTTGGAAGAAATAAGTGGATCGGATGAGATTGCTAGCATGTTTAATAAGTCTTCATACTGCCGAATTCTTGAAACTTTGCACTTATTTTGATATCTGTATTTCTTGTAGTCTTTATTTTGGGACTCTTGGGCTTCTTCTGAAAATTCTCCAAGTGGTAGAGATTAGTATTCGATTATATTTTGACTATCAACCAAAATTTTATGAAGAGTAGGTGTTAGTAGTTTTTCAGGGTACTTTTGTTTCAATAACTCTGCGGTTTTTTTTGGTATACTCTCCAAATTTAACTGTATTCACTTCTTCCCTGCAATTCAAAACATTAAGTAATATTTTGATCCCAGTTATAACCTTTTCATTGACCCCAGTTATTCGAGCGGTTACCTCCGATTGTTCAAAAAATCTCCTTGAAGTGTTTCCATCATTGCTATTTCCAAATCCTTGATTTGGTTTATCCACAGCAAGTCCAAGCTCATCGTGAAAACGTCTTTGAATCTCTCGTTTTCTTCGTATTTCTGCCTCCTTGATCCCAATAGATTCATCAAATTCCTCTCCCTTTGTCGAAGTGTATAAGCAAGTTTTAAAATAAATTCCATGCACCTGATTCTAACATGCAATGGAGAGATTCCATATTCGTAATTATGTTCGTCGTTTTTTTATTCATCCTGGTTATTGAAGTTTTTTTTTGGGTTCTTTTACATATCGGACATGACCGCGTTAATTCGTTTAAAACTTTTCCGTCAATCATAGTTAAAAAGAACTCGTGTTTCACCAATATAATTATATCTTCATTAACTTTATACTTTGTTGGTTGAATATCTGCTATTTGCCTTTTCATATCGTTGACTGTTGTATTTATGAGGTCAATAGTTTCTTCGGCATATTGGAACATTATGGGTCGGCAGAAATGAGTTGATGATGGGCGAGGGTTCCTCCAATGTTCGCAATCTGCACTAATGAGCCTGAATGGAACAACTGATGCCATGAACATGTTTGCGTCTGTTTCTGCTTTCCTTGACTTTTTTGACTCGAAGTGGACTTGCAGTAGAAATTGCCTTGATCACATCACTCTTCGCCTTTTCATGGTCTTTATTATACCTTATTACTAATGCATCAGAGAGATTTGCAGTACTTATCTCCTCTGTTGCATTGATTAGTTTTTGCTTTTTTGTGAATCTTGCGCACTCATTGACTGACTTCCTTGGCCTTCCGATGACCTTGATGTACTCGAAGTTGGGAGATCACACATTACTTCTGATTGTCTGGTGATATGGAGAGATGAAGATAACCATTGCTCATTTTTGTTTATAAAATTGACTCTCGATCTATGGCCTGCGACCCATTTTTTCTTAGTAGCGCAATGAAAGTGTCTTAATTTTGCTTCATTTTCCGGTAAATTTTCAGCAGATAGTTGGTGTTCACTTATTACGGCAGAAATAAACTCGTCAGTGCTATTAACTTTTAAAAAAAGTTCAAACAAAATATTGTTTGGTATATCCATTTTAAATAATTTTTCCTTATACAACCGCTCGATCGTTATACGAGTAGTTTTAAATAATAACTCCATCCCAATGTTTTATTTTTTTATACCTTAAAACTAAATACCTTCACTAAAAATATTCTTTTTTATGACATCCCAATAAGGTAATCTGTTTACCTAAAAATATTCTAATCCAGTTAAGAACCCTTATCCATCAAACTACCTGACAATAATTAATCATACCCGAAATCAAAAACATTCATGCTTAAAAGTTTTATTAGGGGTTACACGAAATAAGCTATAAAGCCGTTTTAAAAAGCTAAGCATAAAATATGTCTTCCTTCTAAATTACAAAACCATTTTATTTAAAACCAAGACTCATACCTGCAAAACAAAGAAATAATAATTTCCATGATTCTTTTTTTTGCACTTGAAAAAAAAACTCAGAAAAAATTACTGACTTTTTTAAATCAAATCTCTTTAGCTCAGTGTTATGCAACTTTATGCAGCTGAGTTTTTGGTTGTAGATAAAGAGATATATAAGGATTCATTATCCGTCCAGTTTCGTCCAGTTTGGTTTGACAACTTTTAAAAACTTTTTTCTACTCAATGTAAAGTTGAAAAAGTGCCTAAAAAGTGGTGTTTCAAAAAACATTAAATTTACTACTTTAAAAAATTTATAATTTTTTTTTATTTCTGATCATAGTAATTAACACATATATCAAATAAAAATAACAAAAAAAAAGTTTAACTTATACTCTTTTCCTAGTTTTTACACTCAAAGTTAAAAAAAAATTTTTTAAAAAAATGTTTTTTTCTCACCTTAAATATTTGTCAACTTTGACTAGCTCTACAAGCCAAACCGTTCATAGAAATGAAATAATTTTTGCGATTACTAGAGCTCCAAACATTTGTTAATTCAGATAATGTAAAAGTTTTTCATTATAAACCCACCCGAAAAATGAATCTCGCAAGCACTTTTGCCTAAACGGGCAACTGTGCGCCTATAGGACCACATATACACTACCACATCGATATATGGATTCTACCGCATCCGACTAAATACATTACCAGCCATATTTATAAACTCATTATAGTGAGTACATAAGGCTATGCAACCCTTATAATGCCTCTAAACGCAAAATCGTTATTTATAAAACTTATGTGACGTTGAATAGGGGCATTATAAGCTAAACGCGTTTCGAGGTTGAATAGTGCCTACATAAGGACATTTTAGTATTGAACTGTCACATTCACTTTGACATCACATTGAATTATAAAGATTATCAACAAAAAAAAATGCATTTGACTTTATATTGAAACTAAAACTTTGTGTTATTTTTATTTATTGAAACAAAAATGTTATACTAATATATTAAAAACTAATTGAATTGAAAATTATTTAGAATTAAATAGATAAATATACTTGTTGGTGATGTCTCTCATCCTTCTTCATCCGGTGTGTTAGTGTTGTAATTATTATTTTGCATTATTGAATTTAATCCTCAAGAACTTGTCTGAGGAGTATTCCAGCTATAATGAAACGAATAACAATTTGATTTCCAGTATTGTGCTAGAGATAATAACATACTTTATCTGATGAATCAAAGTTAATTGTTGGAATTCTTTTAGCTTTTGGTAGTTTCGTTTTTGTTTATTAAATTCGATACACGGACAAGATGTTTTTTTTTTTTTTTGATAAACAGCTGAGTGTTATGAAGGCTAAATGTAAAAGATTCTTACTTTTTGGTACTTTATTTGACACAAGCTCATTATAACTATACAGGGTAGGCAAATGTTTTATAAATATGAATTTACATAGTGGATGAATAAGTCCTTATGCATTGCATAACTATTCACGCGTTTAGGGAATTCTAATAAATACGGCTGTACATGTTTAGGCAAGTTCAGCAAATATATATGTATGTAGCTGCAGAGAAATTGAAGACTAAAAATCAAAAAGATGTATTAAATGCCTTGGTAAAAATATTTAACTGTATGTCGAGACAGCAAAACATAACAATGGATCAAGATCCAACATTCCAAACATACACAATACAACAATATTTACGCGATAATAATATTTAAATTCATAATACAACGATATATCGACACACAGGAAATTCTGACATTGAACGATTACACGGAACACTGAACGAAAACATAAGACTTTTTGAATCAAAAGATAAGTTAGTCGACGAAGTGACTTCAGCCATAGAAGTATACAACAGAACAATCCACTTAACGACAAAAGAAAGACCTATAGTCATCCATCTCGGAAAAATAGATAAAGAAATTATATTTAAACGTATCGAAGAAAGTAAAGAAAAAAGATTGAAAGTTTTAAAAATAAATCGTGAAGATAAAGATATAAATCCGAATTACACTAAAATAAATAATCCTGAAAAATTTAACAAACTCAAAACTATGTATGTATGTTATATCAGAGCCTACTTGTGCGCTCCCTCAAACACTTGACTTCCAATTCAATGAAAATCGATAAGATAAACAAAAAGAATATTTCAATAATAATGTAAACTGACCCAAGAAATAATAAAGAACCAATCCTATGTTATTTGTTGACACAAGTGTCCATTGTTTATAATACGAGTAGCAAGATCTTTCTTGAGCAAGTTCTTTCTTGAGCAAGATCTTTCTTGCACAGCATAATATAAAATAATGGTTATTTCTTGGACCAGCCGAAATGAAGCAAAGGAAATGATCTTTGCTGACTTTTCAAATTTAAAGTATAAAAGGGATCGATTGGTCTCAATAGAGTTCAGTATAATTGTCAAGTCTCTACGTATAGCTGAAGATTTCCCCCCCACCAGTGGTAAGGGATCCGAAGCTTAGACATTAGAATTAAATACTCAAATAAAAGATACTCGTTTAAAAGAAAATTAAAAGTTGTTTTTTTTTTTTTTTAAGCGGGAGATCTATTATAAATGGCGCAGTCGGTAGGATTGGCAAAAAACAAATAGAATAAAAATCTATTAAACGTCGATCCGTAATACGAACGACGCGAAATTCTGAAATCGCGTAAAAACATTGGAAATACGGCTTTTAAACGAAGCAATATTACCTTGCGATTTTTAAACCCGTAGGAGAGAGACGTGTGTGGTGGCGGGGTTACATAAGGCGGAAGATGACTCCAAAAGAGAAACTAAGATTAAAAATCGCTTCCGTGTAAAAGCAGTAAAAGTGAAAAGAAATTAATTTTTTTTATTTTGTGTTTGTTTTTATTGTCAATTTATCATTCATTATCTTGTCTTGATCTCTTTTGCACACTTTGTAGATTTCATATTCTTCCAGTGCATCGAGCTTTGTGCCTTTCTTACAGAAGTGTATTGGCGTTAAGTTCTTGTCAAAGTTTGTGTAATTGTGGTTCTTGTCTATTAGGTGTGAGGCGTATGTGGATTTAGTGTTTTGTTTTGGTTTGTGTTCAGAAAATCTTTCGTAAAAAGTTCTCCCTGTCTGTCTGTCCTATGTAGAATTTATCGCAGTCTTCGCAATTAAGTTTGTAAACGCCAGAGCGAGTTTTTTTGTCTTTTATTGTTTTGGATTTTAATATTTTTTGTATATTGTTGTTAGTTTTGAATGGTATATTAATGTTGATCTTTTTGAATTCGTTTTTTTAAATTTGTGGTAGTAGGTTTGTGTATTCAATGTCTATGTATTTATTAATGTTAGGTGCGTTATTGTTGACATTGTCGTTTTTGTTTTTTATTTTCTTTAACCTTTTCTTGATTAGTTTGTCTATCATATCTGGTGTGTATCCGTTCGCTATTGCTATGTGTTTTATTGTATTAACTTCATCATCATAATCTTTTTTGGACATTGTTACTTTTAGGAACCTATTTATGAATGCATCGTAAGCTGTAGATTTTTGTGTGAAAGGGTGGTGGGATTCGTTGTGTATTGTGATGTCTGTTGTTGTTGGTTTCCTATATATTTGTTGTTGTTTTTACTTATGTTTAAATCTAAGTAGTTTATTGAGTTCTTTTCTTCAAATTCATATGTAAACTTTATTTTTTCTTTAATGTTGTTGATATAGACCGAGAGCCCACAGCAATTTTTGGGTGTGATTGATAACAAAAAATAATTAGCATAATTAGTTAGGCCTTTAGTCCCCCTCACGGTTTCCGCCTTGACGATGGCGAGGGGGCTTACGTTTGACCCTCCAGCAATCCAGCTGCAGGAACCTTCAACTAAGAGAAACCAACAAAAAAACAGGGATGTTTATCCAACAAATAAAAAATTATGGAAAAAAGTTTACTAGAGGAATATAAAAATCGAGTGGGGATATACACTCAAGTATCGGCAGAAGTCACGGCTGCCGGCGAGGGCTTGGCTTCGCAAGAAGCTAAGTCGCCAGTGACAAAAAAAAGTAAACAAGCCAACCCTAGTGAAACAACACAACCTTGCAGCGGCTCTTCTCCCTGCTCTAGATAGCCTGGCTATTGACGGTAGGGAGACCTCGAACAGACCTCCATCTATAGGAAGTCGGACCGAGGACGAGTTGCTGGAAGACTCGAGTCAAGAAGAGACTATGCTGAAGTCTACTGCACCGCCCAATGCTTCGAGGCAACGCAGTAACTACAGATCCTCTAAAAGATTCGTGAGTGTTACGGAGAAAAAGGACCCAACTTCTCTCAGTCCAAGAGACAGGGCCCTTTTAAAGAAACATAGAAAGTTGATAAAGAACTATGAAAGTCAGATGGCAAAGACTTCCACTGCACCCATAGCTTCCTCCCAACAACAGAAAGAAACGAAACCAGTCCGCGAAAGAGTAGTTGCTTCCACATCGAAGTCTATCCCTAAAAAGATAAACCGAGAACAGGACAACAATAACTCAACAGCTCGTACCGGCAAAGATACGAATAAGACGACTTCCCTCAAGAAACAGCAAACCATCGCTAAATCGAACCCGAAAGGGAACGACAAAGCAAAGGTAGGCAACTCTTCTGGGACAAAGTCAGTTTCGTCCAAGAGGGCAAGATCGGAGGAGACAGCCAAGGCCGATGGTTCTAAAAAGTTTAAGACCAACAGCTTTGACAACACCCCGATCGATCTTCAGGTGGCCATTATTAGTCGAGAGGATCCGGATGGGAAAATCACGGCCAAGAACTGGTTACTCGTGGAAAACGAAATCCTAAAAGCCATGATGGCGACATCCGAAGACGATAGTGCTGAGGACTATACCTTCGACGGAGCTGGTTGGCGGAAAGGAGTAAAAGTGGTTTGCTGTGGAGACCAGAAATCCTTGGAGTTCCTCACTCATACAATCGCCAAAATTGGTGAACTGTGGGAGGGTGCATCTCTCGGGGTTCTTCCTGTCACGGCTCTACCACTTCGTCAGCAGATTAAGATATGGATTCCTCCTCCTGCCACGCATGAGGACTCATCCATTATTAAACTGATGGCAAAACAAAATAAGGAGCTCCCCATATTGGAATGGAAGCTCTTGAATTCCAGAAAGAGTCTCAACGGGGAAGGTAAGGACCTTTTGTTCGCTATCGACAAAAAATCTGACCTCCTCCTGAAAGAAAAAGCAGACGTGGTGAGATATGGTCTCGGTACCGTAAGGGTAAAGAGGCATGAAGGCAAAGGGGAGTCAAAAGCTGCTGGTGGTGCAAAGTAATTTGCAGCACGCTAAAGCAGCAACGCACGACCTAATGCTCTACATGTCTCAGGAGAACGTGGATGTGGCCTTAATTCAAGAACCTTGGATTTGTAAGAATCAGGTACTAGGGTTGAGGTCAAAAAATTACAACCTTTTCCACTCCACGTCAGAAGGTGATATTAGAAGTTGTATTCTAGCCAAAAAATCGATTAATGCTTTCTTTTTATCTAGGTACAGCAACAGGGATAACGCGGCAATCAACGTTGAATCCAAGGAAGGCAACTTCGTCTTGGCGTCAACGTACATGCCGGGAGATGAAGAAAATCCTCCATCAAAAACGGTCCGCGATCTTGTGGATTACACCACAGCAAGAGGGACACCTTTGGTGATTGGATGCGACGCTAACGCCCATCATACACAATGGGGTGGCAAGGATATCAACAAAAGGGGGGAGTCAATTTTTGAATACATTCTCTGTTCTAACCTTATGTTATGTAATAGGGGCAATCACCCTACATTTCGTAACAAAATCAGGGAAGAAATTCTAGACCTCACTCTTATGAGTAATAATGATAAGATCTCTGTAGGGAATTGGAGAGTCTCTTCTGAGAAATCCTTTTCGGATCACTTAAGGATACTCTTTACCTTAGATAGGAGAATAAATGATATTAAACCTTTTAGGAACCCAACTAGGACGAATTGGACAAAGTATTCAAAATGGTTGATTGAACGAATCGATCCTCCAGAGGAAGAAACGCTTTCGGCAACCTCAATCATTGACAATGCTGTTCAAAATCTTACTAGTAAAATGAAAAAGGCATTTGAAAAACACTGCCCCATATCTCGTAACATTAAACCCACTAATCCACCATGGAGCAGAATAACATCGCTGCTTCTGTTTGCGAGTGACGTCTATTTTTGCGCTTCATCTAAGTACTTTAATATTTGACTTAATCATCAATAAAATTTAACTTGTTGGTTATATATTTTATTTTATTTAAAGTGTTTTTTAATTCGACTTTGTGTTAAGCTAAAAATACAAGTGATATAAAATTAATTAACTAAATCTTTCTTGCATTTTTTCATTCTGTGCTTGACAATTAATCTCTATGAAGTGTTTTTTTTTTCTATTTTTGTTTGAGTGAAAAATTTCCAAATACCTATCGTTGTTTCTTTCTCTGGTTTGTGTAATTGCTTGCATACTTTAATGATTTTTATACAATATTTTTCGCAAATTCATTAAAATATATTGCATACTTTTTTAAGTTTCATTGCATACTTTTGTGCTATATATGGTTCAATTATTATAACCTATGCAAATCACCAGGGCCGTAGTTAATATTGCCCCCGAACTTAAGTAAGTTTAAATAAACATAAAGAAAAAATAAACATTTAAATAATGGAAAATGTCAGTGGTTACATTAATTCTTTGGAACTAAAAGTTGATAAACTTATTGACGCTGTTGCTCTGATCAATGAGCAACTTTCAAATCTCTGCTTGTCCTCATCTAATGCTGTTACTCCAATGACTCCTAAGATTCAAAATCTAAGAAAGGCGGTATTAACATCCCACAACTCTTCCCTTAAGATAAATGAGCGCCCTGGTCCCTTACGTGTCACTCGCAATACCCTCAAAAGAGCAAATTTAGCTCTCTCACCTTTAGTCCAAAAGACAAAGAAACCTACTCTTTCAACAACTGTAACACAACCACCATCTGTGACATCTTTATCTTCAATTCCTGCATCTTCTACATCTTCAACTTCAACGCTTTCACCTAAGACATCTTCATCCTTTTCAACTCCTTCAACTATAATACCATTACCTTCAACATCTATATGTACAAATTCTTCATCTACATCTTCATCTTCTTTATCAACGACTCCATTACCGTTAACATCTATATCTACTACATGTTCTTCTACGACATCTTCATTAACTACATCTTTGACAACGACAGCTTCACTTTCAACTTCAACATCAACTACTTCTTCATCTTCGACAACTTCATCTTTATCTACAGCTTTTTCACCTAAAACGTCCACATCTACTACTTCTTCATCTACGACACCATCTACACCTTTAACATCTACATATGCAACATCTTCATTTATGACTTCTTCATCTTCACCATCTTTATTTACTTCATCTTCATATATTATGACTCCACTTGAAGCATGTTCACCTTCAACGTCTACGACATCTTTAACATCTTCACCAACAATTTCGTCACCACCCCCTTCGTCATTCGCATCAATATCATCTTCATTTTGTTTACCGGCTTCTAATACCTCTTCTGCGACTTCTGCGACCTCCTCAATTTCAAAGTTCTCCACAACTTCAGTGCCCCCGTCTTCTACGTTTGTATCGTCAGTAGCTTTACCAAATGGTGATATATTACCTGCAGTTAAATTAAGAGCCGCTGAGAGATTTAAATGCATTTTTCTATCAAATTTCGATGCTAACACTACCTGCAATGATATATCTGCATATGTTGATTCTCATTTCACCAACATCAAATTCAAAATTGAGCAGTTACCAACAAAAGGAATTGACTACTCATCTTTCAAACTATTCGTTCCACATGAAATATTCACCCGTTTATTGGATAAGCATTTCTGGCCGGAAAACATTATCATCCACGAGTTCGTTAAGCGAAATACTCAGCCCTATCGCCAATATCATGGGAACTTTTTTTCCCCGGAAATAAAATGTTACCCGGGAAAAAAAGTTTCCCATCGGGAATCTCCCAAGAAATCTTTTTTCCCACGAAACAATTCATACCAACCTTCAACTGTTTAAATCAATTTCGAAGTTTTCTTGACAGCACCAAATCGTGTTTTTTGTAAAAAAAAAAAATTGTTTTGTGTCCTAAAAGGAAGAAAATATCAATTAAAATGATAAATAATATTGGTTTTGTGGTAGCAGTCGAAGATGTAATGCAAGATGAGAGAAATAGGCAAATATCTTTCAGAAGATACTTGAGGGATATATCAAACCCACTTGAGTTACCAGAATCCATGTAAGTATCTCCGCAATCGAAGTTCCAACTCATAATTATTCATTTTGTATCCTTAAGATTCCATCAATACTATCGCGTTAACAAGCCAATGTTTAGGTGTTTGCTTGATACCTTGATCGAGTCGTTACCAGAATCCAAAAAACCATTTGCAGTACCCCCTGTTGTGAAGCTAAGCGCATGCTTGCGCTTTTTTGCTGAAGGAGCGTACCAAAAAGGTGTAGCAAAAAACTACGAAGTTGGCTTAGCACAGTCTTCCTTTTCAGAAGTTCTTTCAGAAGTACTTTAAATTTTTGAAGCTAAGCTTTGTCCAACATGGATTCATTCACAAACAACTGTTGAACAAAAACGACGTACCAAGTTACGATTTTATAAAAAAAAACAACATATATACATGGAGTAGTAGGATGCATAGACGGAACGCACATTCGGATTATTGCCCCTAAAGAAAACAAGCATCTACACTACAATCGTAAAGGATATTTTAGCTTAAATGTTACGAGTATGCTTGTACTAAGTATTAAATCTATATTTATATTTTTTTATTATTTAATTTCACATTTTTATAAAGAAATTCTTACATTTTGCCGTGCTACAGGTTTTTCCCCGACAATCAACTTGGGGAAATTTTCGCACTCAAATAAGAAAAAAGTTCCCTGGAAAAAATTATTCACGATAGCTATTTGCCAAAAGAAATATTTTTCCCTCTTTTCGAAGATCATTCACGATAGCAACTTTCCCAAAATGGGAAAAAACTCCGGAGGAATTTTGTTCGCGATAGGGGTGACTATGAATACTCCTTTTCGAAAGACTTTGACAAGACCAACACACCGTCGTTGCAACTAATTGATATACTCTATCAAAATGTAAGAGGCCTACGGACAAAGACTAATAAGGTCTATAGTCCAATCAAATTAGTATTTTATATCTACAAAAAATACTGCGTCGAATTTTTTTTTTGTTTCTTAAAGAGTACCTATTGGAGAGTGTAAATCCAAAAAGTTCGAACAAAAAACGCCCTTGCGTTGTCCGCCATTTTGAAAAAGGCTTTGGAAAGCTTGAACTCGATTTTCTCGGCTCCTATCATATATAGAGCTGTATTTTTTTTCAGGTTTGTACGTTAAAATATCTTCTTTAACTTTTGTTGAGAAAAAAATTTGAAACCTCTTCCCAAAAAAAAGTTATCGACGAAAAACTGTCGAGATTTTAAAGTAAAAAATGGTTTTTAACGTTTATCTCGCCTCATATTCATCTGATCAAAAAAATACTTAAGTTGTTTTTTATAGATCACTTTATTTCCTACATTTTGGTATATTCAAATTTTATGTGCGACAAAAACTGTAGGAAATATAACCTGTCAAAATGGCCAATAGCCTGCGAAAAATTTCTTATATCCGAAAGAAATATAATTTTGGTCCCGCAAAAATATATTTGATTTTATTTTATTTCAAATCTATTTTTAAGCGCGCTATTGAATACCTGTCAGTTTTTTATCATATCTCATATGCTTCGGAGCAAAAAAGTTTTAAATATGGGTGATTGTTTTATATGTGAAAAGCTATTTGGTAACGAAAAAGTTTCGGTGGTGAAAAAAAAAGGTGTAAGTACATTACAATCGTTTGCATTTAAAAGAGATAATATCGAACATGCGCGTATGCTTGAAAACGTTAATAATATAACGGTTCATGTTAATTGCTGGAAAAATTATGGAAATGAACGAATGGCTATTTCAGAATTTAAGCGTGGGAGTGAAAGTGATGCAACTTTACCGTTAGCTTCTTCCTCATTTTATCAACCGAATGATGCAAGCCAATTCGATTTCGAAAATAAATGTTTTTTCTGCATAGAAGAAATTGGAAGTTTTGAACAACAGACAAAACATCCAAAAGAGCGACGAAGGGTAAGTCACAAAGTTCATGACATCTTAACTCGTGATAAGATAGTAGGAAAACTATCAGATCGAAACGACATTTGTTCGCAAAACGTTATTAAACGTTTGAACGGTATCCCTGAAATTCCTATCGTTAATGCCCAGTACCATTTTGAGTGTTATCGGCGATTTATGTATCTCCCACCCCCGACTCTAAGTCAAATAAAAGGGAGACCAGTGTCGGAAAGTATTGATTCCGCCATTGAACGCATTTATACCTTCCTTCAAGAAAATTGTGATGAGTGCCAATTCACACTCAATGAATTAATTGACCAAATTGGAAAAGAAAATGCACCAGATCGTCGTACCGTTAAAACGCGATTAAAAAACAAATACCAAGAGGATATACTTATTTTGGATATGAACAAGCGGGAAACTATTGTTTGCTTTAAAAATACCGGTCATAAGTTGCTTGCCGAAGACTGGTATAACAAAAAAAATCTAGTCCTGAAGAGGAAAGGTTGCGCGTGATTCGAGAAGCTGCCGCTATTATCGTTGAAGATCTATCTTCATTGCCTCCTAGTGCAGCAGCTGCTCGTCAACACACATTCCGTACCTACCATCAAGTACAGACTTGGATCGATATTCACCATGACCCACTAAAATGGGGTTGGAAAAGAACTCCGAGAGGATTAGAGCCAGTTACAACCACTCAGGATCCAGCTCCACAAAGCATATTGCGAACTATATCCTGCAAATGCAAGGACCAGTGTGGTCGAGCTTGTGGCTGTCGGAAATCTGGTCTGAATTGTTCCTTAATATGTTTCTACTGCAGTGGAAAAACATGCGAGAATGTTCCTTCCTTGCAAAATTTACTGGAAGGTGAAGACGCATGTGAAAACTTTTCCTCAGCTGAAAACATTGAAGAAACTACCAATGACGATCCCAGCAGTAATAACAACGTTAATATGATCATTGATGTTCGCACGCCAAAAAAAAAAAAGGAGAACGACATAAAAAAACTATGCCACATTGAGCTATCGATAGGCTGAAATAGAAACGAAAACGATTGAATCGTGGATTAAACCTCCTGGGGACACCACATTAAAAAAATGCGCCGTAGCTCTACCTCGGTGGTGGTGTGGAAAAGAGTTTGAACAGTTTTTTTTAAATTTCATAATGAACATAATCAAATTTGAAAATTTTCAAACGTGAGTAAATTTTTTTTTTTTTTAATTTTCGCAGGCTATTGGCCATTTTGACAGGTTATATTTCCTACAGTTTTTGTCGCACATAAAATTTAAATATACCAAAATGTAGGAAATAAAGTGATCTATAAAAAACAACTTAAGTATTTTTTTGATCAGATGAATATGAGGCGAGATAAACGTTAAAAACCATTTTTTACTTCAAAATCTCGACAGTTTTTCGTCGATAACTTTTTTTTGGAAAGAGGTTTCAAATTTTTTTCTCAACAAAAGTTAAAGAAGATATTTTAACGTACAAACCTAAAAAAAAATACAGCTCTATATATGATAGGAGCCGAGAAAATCGAGTTCAAGCTTTCCAAAGCCTTTTTCAAAATGGCGGACAACGCAAGGCCGTTTTTTGTTCGAACTTTTTGGATTTACACTCTCCAATAGGTACTCTTTAAGAAACAAAAAAAAAATTCGACGCAGTATTTTTTGTAGATATTTCGAATTAATTAATTTAATTTGACTGGACTACTACTACAGCTCTTCAAATTCTTCTTACGATGTCATATCTTTGACTGAAACATGGCTGTTTGGCGAGATAAATGACTCGGAACTTTTTGATTCTTCGTTTAATGTATATAGACGAGATAGACACTCCGATCCGAGTATCAATACTGTCGGCGGTGGGATCCTTATTGCTGTTAAATCTTTTTTTGTGACGTCACTAGTCAATGTTCCTGTTTGTTTGAACGAAGAGTTCCTATGTGTAAAGATGATTCTTTCACACAAAACTATCTATCTTGTAACTATGTACATTGTTCCTGGGAGCCCAGTTAATACTTACAACAAAGCCTTCTCTTTTTTGAACTACATTTTTGAGATAATGAGTTATAATGATGAAGTTATCTGCCTTGGCGATTTTAATCTAACCAATGTATCTTGGAAACGTTGTCCCGATACATACGCAATGGTTCCAACAGGAAATCTATCAATGGATGATTCTCAAACTCTTGACAGTCTAACGTCACTTGGTCTTCACCAAATAAACGACATCAAAAACTCTAACGCCAAGATCCTCGACTTAATTTACACAACAATTGATGCCGGTATTTCACTTGACAGATCAACTGATCCTCTAGTGAACGAAGACTCTCATCACCCAGCACTTACCATATCTATTCAAAACTTTGAAATGAATAATCAGGATCCTGACAATGTTTTTAAATTTAACTTTAAAAAAACTGATTATACTAAATTAAATAACTTGCTATCTTTAATTGACTGGTCATGCCTTTGCTCTTGTTCAGATATTAATTCAATGGTTTTGAAATTTTATGACAAAATATTTGATTGTTTTTTAGCATCTGTTCCTCTAATATCTATTAAATCAAAATCTCTTGCTCCTAGCTGGTATGATAGTTAACTGCGAACATTAAAAAACCGTAGAAATAAACTATGGCTTAAATACAAACAAACTGGACTAGTTACCGATTTTAATATTTATTGTGAGGCCAGAAATATTTTCAACATAGAATCAAGTATTAAGTATCTTTTTTACATACAAAAGGTTCAAAGTAATTTAAAAATGGATCCTAAATCCTTTTGGAACTTTATTAACAGCAAACGAAAATCTTGTCCTTATCCGTCCGTTCTTATGCATAACAATATCTCAGACCATGACCCACGTATCATAACACAACTATTCTCAGACTTTTTTCAAAGTGCATACATCTGTGATTCTTCTAACTGTGATAACTTTTCGAACTGTGATAACCTAAACTGTGATAATCTTGACGAAAATGATCAATTATTTGGTCATTTGAAATCATATTCTCACTTGACTGATATAAATTTTCATATAACTATTGACGATATTATGAAATTTAAAGCTAATTTAGAAGATAATGACGCGTCTGGTCCTGATGGGGTACCAGCTTCAGTTCTGAAAAAATGTGTCAATAACTTGTCGATGCCACTTTCTGTTCTTTTTAACTGTTCATTGTCTACTTGTAAGTTTCCTCATGTATGGAAACAATCTTTTATAATTCCTTTACATAAAAAAGGTAAAAAGGACCAAATTATTAATTACCGTCCAATAGCTAAACTGTCGGCCATTCCCAAACTTTTTGAAGCAATTGTTTGCATAACATTAAGCTTTTACACAAAATCATTTATTGTTCATAACCAACATGGTTTCTCAAAGGGCCGCTCGACTGTCACCCTACTTATGGAGTTAACGGAGTTTTGTGTCGATTCCTTTAAAAACAAAAAACAGACGGATTGTGTTCTTACAGATTTTAGTAAGGCATTTGACAAACTATCGCATAGAGTTTTGCTTAATAAAATGAGTAGGCTGGGGTTCAGCGTAAAATTCATTGCTTGGCTAAAATCTTATTTACTTGACAGATCCTATTCAGTGAATTTTAACGGCTACTATTCAAATAGTTTTGTCGTAAATTCTGGTGTTCCCCAGGGTAGCCATTTGGGTCCAGTTCTTTTTATATTGTTTGTAAATGATCTTCCTTCAGTTTTAAAGTACTCTAATTGTCTTATGTATGCAGACGATGTTAACATATTTAAAACTATTTCTAGCAATCTTGACTGTGAAAAGCTTCAAATTGATCTAAATGCTTTCTATAATTGGTGTGCACGTAATTATTTGTTGTTAAATATCGATAAGTGTAAGATTATAAATTTTACAAGAAAATTGTCCGTTTTATCTTTTGACTATAGTTTCAATGGCGTAAATCTATCAAATGTAAATGATGTACAGTATTCCGCGCTTAATTGCACTGACCATTTTGTCAGATTTTTCAGTCAATTATCCGGGTGGTTCAATTAACAAAACCCCGCTTAATTGACCGACCTGTTCAATTAAACGAAACCCGTATAATTGCACGAGTCGGTCAACTAAAAATTAAAATATTCATCCCAGAAATTTACTATGAACATTTCATTTTCAACTTACGAAAACCTTGAAAAAACTAAAAAAGAATATACACACAAAAATAATTGAACACGTTTTATTTAAAAAATAAACATACATACTAGGGTGGGTCAAAAAAATCAATTATCTTTTTTTTTGGATCCGACACATGAAAACAAGTTCCTAGGTACCTCTAGAAAGTATTTACCAAATAATAGCTCTTAATATTGACGGGAAGATTATGCTCATCATAGTTTTCCATTTTCAATTTAATATCATATAAAAATGGTCATATCTTATCAACAATAGATTGTTTAACCAATTGCATAGTCAATATTTATAGGAAATTGAACGCTCTACAAAAATGGTCTTATATACTTTTTTCATTAAACCAACCATTTAAAAGATATTCAACGTCAAAGATTGAAGTATTTTAAGGAAAACAACTTTTTTGTTTTGAATTTTGTAACTTAATAAAAAATAATTATTGTCAAATAAGTTTCAATTATTTCTATAGGAAATTGAACGCTCTACAAAAAAGATCTCTGTAGTTAATCGATTACTCTAGCCATTCAAAAGATATTCGCAGTAGAATTTCAATGCCTACTGATTTTAGTAGTTTTTCAATAAATATTCCCAATTTACCCAGTTAATTTTTGAATTTTAAGATAGTTCATGTTCTATTTCAGGAAAAGAAGGTTTTTATTTAAGAAATATAATTTAACATGTCAGCAGAAAAAAAAAATTCTATTTCACCATATGAAATTTTATAATTTAATAAGTATTGATACAAAATGATTCAAATTTGAACTAGTTTTCATGTGTCGGATCCAAAAAAAAAGATACTTGATTTTTTTGACCCACCCTAATACATACATAATTAAAACTATGAAACAGAAATAAATTATTCTTAAAAAAGTCACTGTTAGCTTCGAAAAGGATAAAAAAAATCATAAATACAATAGTAGGTATGTACCTCAAAAGGCTCATAATGGTTATTTGCATACATTGGTTTGAAAAAATTTGTGATTTTATTTTGATTGATTGTTTTGTTTTGAACAATGTCTTCTTGTTTCTCAGCTCAACTGTAAATTTATTTAGTGGTAAGAAGTATAAACGTAGAATTGCAATGTCCTGAAGAATTTCGAAAGCCGATGGTAATATGGCTTCAACTTTTTCTTTTTCTTTAACCATTGTACTTAAGTATGTTTCTATGACCACGATATCATTTTCCGGCTGCTCTTCATCTTGAATAATACCTGTCTTTTAAAACACCACTTCAGACGTAGATTAAGTAATAAAATATTTCTAATATTTGTTTCATTAAAATGTATTGTACGTCCAATTATCCGAAAAATGTCCATATATTTTTTTTTTTCGGGTGCATATTTTAAAGTTCAATTAACCGAGTAATTCAATTAAGCGGGGTTCAATTAACCATCTAAAAAGCTATGCTACTAATACGGGAAATTTTGCAATGCAAATTTTTCGGTCAATTAAGCGGGATTTTTTTTTTTTTTTTTTTTAAATAAAATCAATTTCTCATACACAACAACCGTGAAGTCTAATATCATTTAAAAACAAAATAAAGTACAAATAGTCAAACGCCTTAATGACTTCACTTTTATTATGCGTTTATTTTTCGCTCTTTACAATTATACAGAATTAAAACAAGAGACAAAAAACAAACGTCAATTTAGGATGCATTTCGGCATTTTACATGCCATCTTCAGCACTTCTTTTTATTGACTAAATAAAATACTGTTTACAATAAAGCTTTTGATCTACATTTAACAAAAAGTGTGAAAGAAAAAATATATAATAACCCAACGCATTTAATTAGTTTCTTCTAATGATGTTGAAAAGAGAAGACTTTATCGGTGCATCCATCGTGTTCATCAAAATGTTGTTGTTTTTATGCATGTAAATGCTTTCATATGCGTCCAAGTACCTGTCATCACTCACATGCTTGATAAGTTTTAAGCTTTCCTTCGTCACATCATGTTCATTTTCCAGCATGTGTAATGCAACCGCAGATTTGTTAGGTCTGTTGAGCTTTTTGTTGGCCAGATGCTCGTTGAATCTTGTTTCAATGTTTCTCTTGGTTTGTCCATAATATTTTTGTTCACAATCATTACATGCAATCTCATAGATTCCCGGTTTTTTAATATTTTCTGTTCTGTCTTTTGTTGATCCAAGTTTTGTTTTGAGTTTAGAGTCTGATGTGTAAACTAATTGTATATTTTGTTGCTTAAACACTTTTGTCAGTTTATTTGTTATTGCAGGTGCAAAATGTATTTTCAACCGTTTCTTTTCTTCGTTGTCTTTTACTGTTTTAAGTGTTGTTAAATTTGTTCTTTTAATTATTTTGGATTGCTTTTCGGTCATTTTTGTTATCATTTCCTTTTCATATCCATTGAGCATGGCAGCATATTTAATGTAGTTCAACTCCTCCATGTAGTTCTTTGCACTCATTGGAACCGAACATAAACGAAATACCATGCTATTAAAAGCAGCCTTTTTATACTGTATAGGACAGAAGGAATCACTTGGGATATATCGTGGAATGTTGGTTGGTTTCCTATATATTGAAAAATCCAGTCTGTTTTCAGCGTTTCTCCTTATTACCACATCTAAAAATGGCAGCTCCCTATCTTTCTCCATTTCAAAAGTAAATTTCAAAGAAGGCCATTTTGAGTTCAACATGTTCATGAAGGGATCCAGATTGTTTGGATTTATGCAGGCAAAAATGTCATCCACATATCGAAACCATACCGCAGGTAAATTTCCTTCTGCTTCAATTTGTTTTTCGAAATTTGACATGAACAAATTTGCTAAAAATGGAGAAAGTGAATTTCCCATTGTTGTGCCTTCAGTAATTTTGTAAAACTTGTCCAGAAATTGGCAACAGTTGTAGTCCATACATAACTTGGCTGCGTCAAAGTAAATCTTTTTCTTTTCCTGGTTATCTTCTCGTTCATCAAGCCAGTTTTTCAGAAAATCTAAGGTTTCTTTAATCGGAATACTCGGAAATAATGATACCACATCAAATGATATTAAAACCTCATTTTCTTTCATTTCTAAATTTTTAACTCGTTCTATGAAATCATAAGTATTACTCACGCTTCTGCTTTCAGTCTGTCTGTAGTTCTGGAACTCAGATACCAACCATTTGGCAATTTTTTCCGTTGGTGCATCTATATTCGAGATAATCGGTCGCATACTCAGTGTAGGTTTATGTGTTTTGGGCAATCCATATAATTTTGGAACTGCAGGATTTGCCACCATCAGCTTCCATTTTACTTTCGGTCCGAACACACGTAAAACTTCTTTGAGTAGTGCGGTTGTTCCTTTAACCATGCTAGGCAGTGGGGTTTTATTTAACTGCACAAAATTGTTTGCCGATGTTATTTCACACATTTTTTCTTTATACTGTTTTTTATCCATGATGACCAAATCACGTGCCTTATCAGATTTCATGTAAAAACAATCCCTTTCGCAAAGTTTTTTAATGGTTCTTATATGCGAGGAGTCTTTCTTTTTAGCTCTTTGTTCGGCCTTAATAGCACTTTGAATGATTGGTTTTGCCGCATTTCTTATATTGGTTTTAGTTGTTTCAGATAAGAACTTGATTCCTGTCTCTATGTCTGCAATTATATCTTCTACCGGTAATGTTTTCGGTGTTGTTGAAAATTGCAGTCCTTTTTGTAAAAGATTAATTTCGTTGTCGTCAAAGGTTTGAGATGAAATATTTCGTACAAAACTTTTTCTATCTTTCTCAAAATCAACGATTTGCCTATCGCTATTCGTTAATCCTTCATTCCTGTTGACTAACTTTTTAAACTTTTTATCAAGCTTCTTTCTTTTTCTCAAGCTGTTTTTTATAATTATTTCACTACACTCATCCAGAAAACTTAATAAATTTTTCAATTCCATATGTTTCATAAGCCATAGATGAATGTTGTATACTTGTATTTCAATTTGAGACAGTTTACTATACGTGTGTTTGATCTCATAATTAAGCCAAAGTCTTTTACTTTTTTTCATCACCATCTCTGTTCTGCTGTTACTGACACAAAATTTAATTTTAACAAATTTCGGAAAAATATTTCTTTTTAAACATTTCTTTAAGAAAAATAGATCAGCTTTCCATAAATGTATTTTGGTTTTGAGTCTCAAAAAAGATTTTTGTTGCGTTTTTAGTGTTGGTTGGCTCGCCATGTTTATTTTAAATAAAATCAATTTCTCATACACAACAACCGTGAAGTCTAATATCATTTAAAAACAAAATAAAGTACAAATAGTCAAACGCCTTAATGACTTCACTTTTATTATGCGTTTATTTTTCGCTCTTTACAATTATACAGAATTAAAACAAGAGACAAAAAACAAACGTCAATTTAGGATGCATTTCGGCATTTTACATGCCATCTTCAGCACTTCTTTTTATTGACTAAATAAAATACTGTTTACAATAAAGCTTTTGATCTACATTTAACAAAAAGTGTGAAAGAAAAAATATATAATAACCCAACGCATTTAATTAGTTTCTTCTAATGATGTTGAAAAGAGAAGACTTTATCGGTGCATCCATCGTGTTCATCAAAATGTTGTTGTTTTTATGCATGTAAATGCTTTCATATGCGTCCAAGTACCTGTCATCACTCACATGCTTGATAAGTTTTAAGCTTTCCTTCGTCACATCATGTTCATTTTCCAGCATGTGTAATGCAACCGCAGATTTGTTAGGTCTGTTGAGCTTTTTGTTGGCCAGATGCTCGTTGAATCTTGTTTCAATGTTTCTCTTGGTTTGTCCATAATATTTTTGTTCACAATCATTACATGCAATCTCATAGATTCCCGGTTTTTTAATATTTTCTGTTCTGTCTTTTGTTGATCCAAGTTTTGTTTTGAGTTTAGTGCAAAGAATTTACTTTTGAAATGGAGAAAGATAGGGAGCTGCCATTTTTAGATGTGGTAATAAGGAGAAACGCTGAAAACAGACTGGATTTTTCAATATATAGGAAACCAACCAACATTCCACGATATATCCCAAGTGATTCCTTCTGTCCTATACAGTATAAAAAGGCTGCTTTTAATAGCATGGTATTTCGTTTATGTTCGGTTCCAATGAGTGCAAAGAATTTACTTTTGAAATGGAGAAAGATAGGGAGCTGCCATTTTTAGATGTGGTAATAAGGAGAAACGCTGAAAACAGACTGGATTTTTCAATATATAGGAAACCAACCAACATTCCACGATATATCCCAAGTGATTCCTTCTGTCCTATACAGTATAAAAAGGCTGCTTTTAATAGCATGGTATTTCGTTTATGTTCGGTTCCAATGAGTGCAAAGAACTACATGGAGGAGTTGAACTACATTAAATATGCTGCCATGCTCAATGGATATGAAAAGGAAATGATAACAAAAATGACCGAAAAGCAATCCAAAATAATTAAAAGAACAAATTTAACAACACTTAAAACAGTAAAAGACAACGAAGAAAAGAAACGGTTGAAAATACATTTTGCACCTGCAATAACAAATAAACTGACAAAAGTGTTTAAGCAACAAAATATACAATTAGTTTACACATCAGACTCTAAACTCAAAACAAAACTTGGATCAACAAAAGACAGAACAGAAAATATTAAAAAACCGGGAATCTATGAGATTGCATGTAATGATTGTGAACAAAAATATTATGGACAAACCAAGAGAAACATTGAAACAAGATTCAACGAGCATCTGGCCAACAAAAAGCTCAACAGACCTAACAAATCTGCGGTTGCATTACACATGCTGGAAAATGAACATGATGTGACGAAGGAAAGCTTAAAACTTATCAAGCATGTGAGTGATGACAGGTACTTGGACGCATATGAAAGCATTTACATGCATAAAAACAACAACATTTTGATGAACACGATGGATGCACCGATAAAGTCTTCTCTTTTCAACATCATTAGAAGAAACTAATTAAATGCGTTGGGTTATTATATATTTTTTCTTTCACACTTTTTGTTAAATGTAGATCAAAAGCTTTATTGTAAACAGTATTTTATTTAGTCAATAAAAAGAAGTGCTGAAGATGGCATGTAAAATGCCGAAATGCATCCTAAATTGACGTTTGTTTTTTGTCTCTTGTTTTAATTCTGTATAATTGTAAAGAGCGAAAAATAAACGCATAATAAAAGTGAAGTCATTAAGGCGTTTGACTATTTGTACTTTATTTTGTTTTTAAATGATATTAGACTTCACGGTTGTTGTGTATGAGAAATTGATTTTATTTAAAATAAACATGGCGAGCCAACCAACACTAAAAACGCAACAAAAATCTTTTTTGAGACTCAAAACCAAAATACATTTATGGAAAGCTGATCTATTTTTCTTAAAGAAATGTTTAAAAAGAAATATTTTTCCGAAATTTGTTAAAATTAAATTTTGTGTCAGTAACAGCAGAACAGAGATGGTGATGAAAAAAAGTAAAAGACTTTGGCTTAATTATGAGATCAAACACACGTATAGTAAACTGTCTCAAATTGAAATACAAGTATACAACATTCATCTATGGCTTATGAAACATATGGAATTGAAAAATTTATTAAGTTTTCTGGATGAGTGTAGTGAAATAATTATAAAAAACAGCTTGAGAAAAAGAAAGAAGCTTGATAAAAAGTTTAAAAAGTTAGTCAACAGGAATGAAGGATTAACGAATAGCGATAGGCAAATCGTTGATTTTGAGAAAGATAGAAAAAGTTTTGTACGAAATATTTCATCTCAAACCTTTGACGACAACGAAATTAATCTTTTACAAAAAGGACTGCAATTTTCAACAACACCGAAAACATTACCGGTAGAAGATATAATTGCAGACATAGAGACAGGAATCAAGTTCTTATCTGAAACAACTAAAACCAATATAAGAAATGCGGCAAAACCAATCATTCAAAGTGCTATTAAGGCCGAACAAAGAGCTAAAAAGAAAGACTCCTCGCATATAAGAACCATTAAAAAAAAAACTTTGCGAAAGGGATTGTTTTTACATGAAATCTGATAAGGCACGTGATTTGGTCATCATGGATAAAAAACAGTATAAAGAAAAAATGTGTGAAATAACATCGGCAAACAATTTTGTGCAGTTAAATAAAACCCCACTGCCTAGCATGGTTAAAGGAACAACCGCACTACTCAAAGAAGTTTTACGTGTGTTCGGACCGAAAGTAAAATGGAAGCTGATGGTGGCAAATCCTGCAGTTCCAAAATTATATGGATTGCCCAAAACACATAAACCTACACTGAGTATGCGACCGATTATCTCGAATATAGATGCACCAACGGAAAAAATTGCCAAATGGTTGGTATCTGAGTTCCAGAACTACAGACAGACTGAAAGCAGAAGCGTGAGTAATACTTATGATTTCATAGAACGAGTTAAAAATTTAGAAATGAAAGAAAATGAGGTTTTAATATCATTTGATGTGGTATCATTATTTCCGAGTATTCCGATTAAAGAAACCTTAGATTTTCTGAAAAACTGGCTTGATGAACGAGAAGATAACCAAGAAAAGAAAAAGATTTACTTTGACGCAGCCAAGTTATGTATGGACTACAACTGTTGCCAATTTCTGGACAAGTTTTACAAAATTACTGAAGGCACAACAATGGGAAATTCACTTTCTCCATTTTTAGCAAATTTGTTCATGTCAAATTTCGAAAAACAAATTGAAGCAGAAGGAAATTTACCTGCGGTATGGTTTCGATATGTGGATGACATTTTTGCCTGCATAAATCCAAACAATCTGGATCCCTTCATGAACATGTTGAACTCAAAATGGCCTTCTTTGAAATTTACTTTTGAAATGGAGAAAGATAGGGAGCTGCCATTTTTAGATGTGGTAATAAGGAGAAACGCTGAAAACAGACTGGATTTTTCAATATATAGGAAACCAACCAACATTCCACGATATATCCCAAGTGATTCCTTCTGTCCTATACAGTATAAAAAGGCTGCTTTTAATAGCATGGTATTTCGTTTATGTTCGGTTCCAATGAGTGCAAAGAACTACATGGAGGAGTTGAACTACATTAAATATGCTGCCATGCTCAATGGATATGAAAAGGAAATGATAACAAAAATGACCGAAAAGCAATCCAAAATAATTAAAAGAACAAATTTAACAACACTTAAAACAGTAAAAGACAACGAAGAAAAGAAACGGTTGAAAATACATTTTGCACCTGCAATAACAAATAAACTGACAAAAGTGTTTAAGCAACAAAATATACAATTAGTTTACACATCAGACTCTAAACTCAAAACAAAACTTGGATCAACAAAAGACAGAACAGAAAATATTAAAAAACCGGGAATCTATGAGATTGCATGTAATGATTGTGAACAAAAATATTATGGACAAACCAAGAGAAACATTGAAACAAGATTCAACGAGCATCTGGCCAACAAAAAGCTCAACAGACCTAACAAATCTGCGGTTGCATTACACATGCTGGAAAATGAACATGATGTGACGAAGGAAAGCTTAAAACTTATCAAGCATGTGAGTGATGACAGGTACTTGGACGCATATGAAAGCATTTACATGCATAAAAACAACAACATTTTGATGAACACGATGGATGCACCGATAAAGTCTTCTCTTTTCAACATCATTAGAAGAAACTAATTAAATGCGTTGGGTTATTATATATTTTTTCTTTCACACTTTTTGTTAAATGTAGATCAAAAGCTTTATTGTAAACAGTATTTTATTTAGTCAATAAAAAGAAGTGCTGAAGATGGCATGTAAAATGCCGAAATGCATCCTAAATTGACGTTTGTTTTTTGTCTCTTGTTTTAATTCTGTATAATTGTAAAGAGCGAAAAATAAACGCATAATAAAAGTGAAGTCATTAAGGCGTTTGACTATTTGTACTTTATTTTGTTTTTAAATTAAGCGGGATGTTCAATTAAGCGAGGTGCAACTAAGCGGGGATTACTGTATCTATCCTTGGTGTATTGTTCGATAAGAAACTCGAATTCACACAGCATATCAATATGGCATGTAATAAAGCCAATTCAATATTAGGTTGGATTAAAAGGGAATCACGTCAGTTTTCTGATCCTTATGTTATCAAACAACTATTTACCACATTTGTCAGACCCATTATAGAGTATGCTTGCCAGGTATGCACCCCCTACTAGAGTTGTCACAAAATAAGAATTGAACAAATTCAAAAAAGATTCCTAAAATTTGCTCTTAGAGGCTTAGGCTGGCAGAATCCATTGAATCTTCCTTCATATAGCAGCCGTTTAAAACTCATAGATTTACCCAGTCTGGAGCGCAGACGTTCTTATTTATGTTTTGTTTTTATTGTTAATCTTATTGATGGTAATATCGATGCTTTAAACCTTTTGTGTCGTGTTAATTTTAATGTTCCAAATCGAAATCTAAGAGGTTTTCGTGACCCAATTTACATAAAACACTATCGTACCAACTATGAGCAGAATTCACCATTGAATACAATGTTTAATTTGTATAACGTCAATCATAATTTATTAATAAATTTTTGTGATGTCTCAAATAATAGTTTTAAAAAAATTTTCTATAATATTGTATAATTTATAAATTCTTAATTCTAAGTAATATTTTTGGTACGCTAGATATTAATTAGCTTGATTCAAATAAATAAATAAATGGTGGAATAGCGATCTTAAGAAACGAAGAACAGGGGTCAGAAAACTTTTCAACAAAGCCAGACTGAGTAAGATTGGAATTTATATAGATCCGAACTTAACTCATACACCAAAGAGTTAAGAAGGGCCAAAAAGGATTCATGGGCAAGACACTGTGAATCCATTGAGAACACAAGTGAGGCTGCGAGACTTCGAAAGATCCTTGCACACAATCCCACGATTCCGGGATACATTAAGCATCCCGATGGATCGTGGTCGAACTCGAGCCAGGAAACACTTGAACTCTTTATGGAAACGCATTTCCCGGGCTCTAAGAATCATCAAGGACCGGGTTTTACACAACCACACACCTTAGATATCTTACAATCAGTACCAGAATTGGAACAGGTTATCACAGAGCAGAAGATTATGTTGGCAATAAACTCGTTCAAACCCTACAAATCAGCCGGACCAGATGAGATTATTCCGGCATTTCTTCAATATGCTCTACAGATAATCACCCCATGGCTTAGGGTAATCTTCAAAAGTTGTATCAAATGGAGATACGTCCCTATCAGTTGGAGGAGAGTTAAAGTAGTCTTTATTCCAAAAGCTGGAAAACCGACACACTCGACTGCAAAAGATTACAGACCGATAAGTCTCTCTTCGTTTCTCCTCAAGGCACTAGAGAGAATTATTGATCTGCATGTTAGGGACCTACTCAAACCAAGCAACCTGTGCAACTACCAACACGCTTACTTGAAAGGTAAGTCAGTGGAGACTGCGTTGCACGAGGTCGTCTCACAAATTGAGAAAAGTCTCGAGCACAAAGAATACACCATGGCAGCATTTTTGGACATCGAAGGAGCGTTTAACAACGTAAAAACGGAGTCCATTAAATCTGCTCTAGAAGAAGTTGGCGTTGAATCTGCTATTGTGGACTGGATTTATACCATGCTCAATGGTAGAATCATTAGCTCGCAACTTGGGGATAGCAAAGTAGAGAAATCGGTTACAAGAGGCACTCCACAAGGAGGAGTAATTTCACCTCTTCTCTGGGTCCTGGTTGTTGACAAAATTCTCACAAGATTTAAGAATCAGGGCATTAAAATAGTAGCCTATGCGGACGACATAGTAATTCTGATATCGGGTAAATATCTTACCACCATCAAGGATATTATGGAATCTACACTTAAAGAACTATCTTCTTGGACAGCACAAAACGGTCTCGGAGTTAACCCTTCCAAAACCGAACTAGTCCTGTTTACGAAGAAAAGGAAATTGGAGGATTTTACCCCTCCAAAGCTTAACGATATTCCCCTGAAACTTTCCAACGAGGCTAAATATCTTGGAGTAATTCTTGATTCCAAGCTAACATGGAAACGTAACACAGAGGAAAGAATGAAAAGAGCATTATGCGCTCTCTACACATGCAAAAAAACCTTCGGTACACGGTGGGGCATGCGACCGCAGGTCATACAGTGGATGTACACGGCGATAGTTCGTCCCATACTTACCTATGGGTCGATCGTGTGGTGGACGGCCGTAGAAAAAAGAAGCTATCTCAAAAACCTGAATAAGGTACAGAGACTAGCCTGTTTAGGAATAACGGGGGCACAGAGTTCTACGCCACAAGCGGGGCTGGAAATTATTTTAAATCTTCCAGTCCTGGACGAGCACATAAAATGCACAGCAGCCAAAAGCGCAATTCGGCTTAAAGAAATGGGCTCTTGGAAGCACAGCAGTCATGGTCATGGGTCTATCCTGCAAAGGTATGACAAAGTGGCAGGGCTTAATGTGACAACGGACTACTTACCACCCAGAATAGATTTCAACAGATACTTCTCCACTACTATACCCGAAAGACAGGAATGGGAATCCAACTCACTAATTAGTGAACAAGGTATTTCATTCTACACCGATGGGTCAAAAATGGAAGAAGGAACAGGAGCTGGGGTGTTCTGTGAATCTCTC
Source organism: Chrysotoxum bicinctum (assembly GCA_911387755.1). Classification (NCBI taxonomy): domain Eukaryota; kingdom Metazoa; phylum Arthropoda; class Insecta; order Diptera; family Syrphidae; genus Chrysotoxum; species Chrysotoxum bicinctum. Next base: position 140,490,247 of record OU426987.1, on the reverse strand, counting down.
AATATAAAAGAATCATTCAAACTCCCAGATGAGTGTAGTGTCTTTCAGGCTGAGATTTACGCTATTGAAAAGGCGGCAGAATTGGTACGCACGAAAGAATTGAACTCGTCGGAGATCACATTTTTCGTGGGTAGCCAAGCGGCCATCAAAGCTTTAGCCAGTGAGACTATAAGATCCAAAACAGTAACAAAATGCCGAGACATGCTGAACAATATTTGCAACACCAACCAAGTCAACCTCTGCTGGGTTCCTGGACATAGTAATATAGAAGGGAATGAAATAGCAGATGAACTGGCAAGGAAAGGGTCAGAATCAAATAAAAACAGCAGTAGCCATTTAAATTTGGGACCAAAAATCCCGATTGGCGTGATTAAAAGGAAAATAGACCTAATAACGAAAGAGCGAATCAATAACTCCTGGTCCTCCAGGGACGACTGCGTTATCTCTAGAAGTTTATGGCCTAGAATTAATGAAAAGGAAACTCGATATATCTTATCGCTCAGTAAAAAGAACATCAGAATCCTGATAGGTGTACTGACGGGTCACTGCGCCATTGGCACAATGGCCATAAGAATGGGTGCATTTGCGCCAGATTTCTGTAGGAGCTGTCAGGATGTCGAAGAGATTGAAACCATTAAACACTTGCTCTGTAACTGTCCAAACCTCCAAGCAAAGCGCCTCCGCTGCTTTTATTAATAGGGGATCACAATGGACCAATAGGCCCCCGTGTACGCAACAGCCTTGTGCTGTGCACACCCCTCCTAACCTAACCTAGGCCTTTAGTAGTTATTTACAAATGTGAACGTCTTGCATACTCTAGTGGGCGCAATAGTGCATTATAGTGCATCAAGTATGCAGTTCTTTCCTTATTCTAAAAAATTGGGAAAAAAAATTTGCCATAACTTCAAAATGAACAGCTAAGTGCCCTGATTGCAAATATTGAGGTCCATGACGTTTTGTAGGTGGCCTTCTTAGTGCAAGAAGTTGCCTATTCTTATCGCGTCTGGCAGGCAGAAGGCTATCTGTAAAACGTCTTGGACCTCGATATTTTCAATCAGGGGGCTTAACTCTACATTTTGGCAAAGTTGTTATCACAATTATTTGGATTTGGAAAGAACTGCATACTTAATGCACTATAATGCACTATTGCGCCCACTAGAGTATGCAAGGCTTTCACATTTGTAAATAACTATAAAAGGCCTATCTAATTAAGCTAATTATTTTTTGTTATCAATCACACCCAAAAATTGCTGTGGGCTCTTAGTCTAATATATTTGTTCATGATGATGAGTGTCATCTACATATACTTATTATGTAAAAGATTGTTTATTTGTTGTTGATTTTGTTTGGATAATATGTATGTGTTTTCAAAATGGTTAAGGTATATGTCTGCGAGTAGGCTGCTGAGTAGGGATCCCATGGCGAATCCTTCGTCTTGTATATAAAATTGGTTGTTAAATGTGAAATAGTTTTGGTTAAGTGTTATTTGTAATAGAGTTATAATTTCGTCTATTGTTTGTTTGTTTATTTTGGCTGCTAGCGTTAAATTATTTTTCAGTATTGTAATTGTTTCATTGACTGGAATATTTGTGTACATGGTGGTGACGTCAAAGGAAATTAATTTATATTGGTGCTTATTTTGACATTCTCTTTCGTTAGAAAGTGAGTCGAATTCGTTGAAACTTAATTTTGAGACTCGGCGATTAAAATGTTAATCGAACAAATCGAAAGTTCACCCAATCCATACGACCCAAACGCAAAATAATTGGCCTACTCATCAATTAACAAATTAACATTTTTTATGTGCCTATATTTTCTGGTCCCCAAGCAGTTGTTTTTTAATTTTTTTTTGTCGATGTAATAAATTACATTTAATAAGTAAATTAGACCAAACAGAACTAAATTCGAGAAAGCACATAAATGGTTCCAGTTTGCATTCCCTCAAACAAAGATAGAGCATAATAGTTGGACTACTCTCTCTGGGATGCAAAATAGTTGGCCTATGAAGATTTAACTGGATTTTTAGTTAACCGTTATTAAAAAAATGACATGCACTTGTTTTGTTGTTTATTGATCTCTCGTTTTATGCAAGTCAGCAACAATTTAATGTCAACCATGGTGCGTGGCGTTGCATTATCAAGAGATCTTAGAGAATCCATAAATAAAGCCTTCGAAACGGGATTATCGAGCTATAAAATCGCAAAGCAATTCAATTTACCGCGCTCATCAATTCGAAACATTATCTCAAAGTTCAAAAATAGTGGAAATGTGGAGATCGGTAAAAAAACGGGACGCCCACCAATTGCAAAACCTCGAGATTGCCGAGTTTTAAAAAAAATAATAAAAGAAAATCGACGTCAAACGGCCGCTGCAATAACTGTTCAATAGAGGGAAAGAATAAAAAAAAGTGTTTCGGTCGACACTTGCAAACGGACTATGAAAAAAATTGGATACAAATTTTATAAGGTTTGTTTTAGATTTATTTAAATTAGAGCAATTTTAATTCGTTAAAAACATAGGCCAAAGAAAAACCACTTTTAACACCTAAACAAAAGAAAAAGCGGCTAGAGTGGGCCAAAAAACGTAAAAACTGGACTTTAAGTCAATGGCAGTCCGTTATTTGGAGTGATGAGTCCAGGTTTGAAGTTTGCGTGGGCGACGAACGAAAACGAGTCATTAGAAATTCAAGAGGTTTTTGACAAAGATTGCCTTAAAAAAACGGTCAAGTTTCCAGCATCTCTAATGATATGGGGATGCATGTCGGGGCGAGGTTTGAGCAATTTGCATTTTGTAAATGGAAGTGTCAATGCTGCCAGGTACAGGGATATTCTGGAAAATGATCTTCTCCCATCAATACCACGACTTCAAGCTAGTGATCGAGACTATATTTTCCAACAGGATGGAGCTTCTTGCCATACATCAAGGTCTAAAATGGCGTGGCTATCTGCTGAAGCTATTCCTTTACTTGAATGGCCTTGCAGCAGCCCTGACCTTTCACCAATTGAAACTGTCTGGCATAAAATAAAACAAAAACCGCGAAAAGAACCATGCCGGACCTCTTCAAGACCTTAAAGCTAAAATCATAAATATTTGGGAATCTTTTGGCACCGAGGAATGTCAAAAATTAGTTGACACAATGCCACGACGCATAGAAGCAGTTATCAAGGCCAAAGGCGACGTAACACCATGGTAAAATAAAAATTAAGACCCATAGGCCAACTATTTTGCACTTAAAAAAATGTTTAAATCGTTATTTTATTTTGTAAGATTGCTCTATACCGTTATTTAATTGAAGTCATTTTGTTTTTGTTACTTATTCCTATTCAAAATAAATATATCTTAAGAAAAATACCAAAATATTGATTATATTTCCGATGGAATTTAAGAATCAGAAGATTTTAGTTTTTTATCATAGGTAGTCCAACTATTTTGCGTTTGGGCTCGTAGAAAGGCACGAGTACGATAACTTGGCCGCCAAGATTTGATGACGGATTTTTGTAGAAAGGTCAAAAATAAGCACTTTTTACTATGGGAGGGGGGGGTCTATCTCCCCCCGTTTAGGAGGTAGGGGCACTTTTAGAAAAAAATGGTTTAAATTGAAAAAAAAAATATTAAAAAACAACGGCAACACCTACAATAAAGTGCTATACTGCGTTTGAAAGCCAGAAGATTGTTCTATAATCCTGCGTTTAAATTAAATTACTCATATCAACAGTTTTTGAGAAATTCGGATTTAAAGTCCAAATTTTGATAAAAAAACGTGAAAAAAAAAGTTTAGACCGGTTGTTTTCAAAATTGTGAAATGAAATTGTAAATTAACTTATGTGTGTTTTATGTATCTATCAGTTCTTAATCGAACACAAAAAACGGCATGGTTCTACGTCTTCTGGTTTTTGAGAAAACCTCCGTTTAGGAGATAGGGGCACTTTTAGAAAAAATGGTTTAAATTGAAAAAAAAAAATATTAAAAAACAACGGCAATACTTACAATAAAGTGCTATACTGCGTTTGAAAGCCAGAAGATTGTTCTATAATCCTGCGTTTAAATTAAATTACTCATATCAACAGTTTTTGAGAAATTCGGATTTAAAGTCCAAATTTTGATAAAAAAACGTGAAAAAAAAAGTTTAGACCGGTTGTTTTCAAAATTGTGAAATGAAATTGTAAATTAGCTTACATGTGTTTCATGTATCTATCAATTCTTAATCGAACACAAAAAACCGCATGGTTCTATGTCTTCTGGTTTTTGAGAAAATCGAAAATAACTAAAACTACTTTTCTACAAAATGTTTGATATTTTTTGCTTCCTTACATAAATAAATCAGTGCTAGCTTCCAACATTACAATATATAAACAGTAAAGTTATAATTTAGAAAGTGTTTTACCGCCAAAACATCCTCGGCTTCCCACCATAAAAGAGTAACTCAACGAACTCGACAGTTATAGTACGGACGATGGCTTTATTGACGAGACTTACACACCTTTTTAATAGATTTTGACCATTTTTAACTAACTATGACTGACTAACTTCTGACTAACTGACAAAATAACTGACCCAGATGCAATTCTATCTCCTCATGGTGCATTCTGGGTAACGATAAATGAATTGCGGTACTGAACTAACAAAGATTCATTATGTTTATTAACATTAATCCTTAAAATGGAATCACCGTCACCACCAAAAATTTTCTCAAAAACCAGAAGACATAGAACCATGCGGTTTTTTGTGTTCGATTAAGAACTGATAGATACATGGATCACATATAAGTTAATTTACAATTTCATTTCAAAATTTTGAAAACAATCGGTCTAAACTTTTTTTTTTCACGTTATTTTATGAAAATTTGGACTTTAAATGCGAATTTCTCAAAAACCATTGACATGAGTAATTTAATTTAAATGCAGGATTATAGAAAAATCTTCTGGCTTTCAAACGCAGTATAGCACTTTATTGTAGGTGTTGCCGTTGTTTTTTAATATTTTTTGTTTCAATTTAAACCATTTTTTCTAAAAGTGCCCCTACCTCCTAAACGGGGGGAGATAGACCCCCCCCTCCCATAGTAAAAAGTGCTTGTTTTTGACCCCCCTACAAAAACCCGTTATCAAATCTTGGCGGCCAAGTTATCGTACTCTCCCCCATAGAAAGTTCATTCATTTGCGAAAGCTAATTCAATTTTGAGATTCGAAAGAATAGAATTAAATGTCATTTTTGTGTCGTTTCAATTTTTCTGTCGAGTAAACAACAAAACATGTAAGTTTTTAATTATTTCATGGAAAATAAATTACTTTTATTATTTTTGTTGTTGTTTTATGTTAAAAGGTCGCATTCCAACTGGAAAAACCGCGCACAAAAGAAAAAGTTAATTAAAATAATGGAAGAAAACCCGGAGGTAGCAAAGGTTTTTTTTACCACCCGCGTTGATACGGAAAGAAAGAAAGCATCCACTATCCTTATCCTCTGCATTTCTTCAACACCATCTTAATTTATAAACAACACAAATGCCATATTTTTATTTATTATTTTATGTTTTTATGCAAGAAATTTAAATTATTATACAATAAACAAAACAATTACAAATAAACAAAGATTTCACCTTTTGGTTTTGACATTTCACAAACACTTCTCTTTTGTTTTTGATATTTTAGTGTGACCAAGTGTATACGAAAAAAAATAAAAATTTAGAACGCGTCATGAACAACTTACTTTTTTTAAGAATAGTTTCAAAACAGCTGAGTTGACACAAAAAATGTAATAAATATGTAGTTCTTTATGGTTAAACTTTACTTTATAATGAAAAAGTGTATTATTTATTTTGTTTCTTGATTATTTATCCAACATCTATAAAATGTTTAGAAACAAAAAAAAATGTAACACGGTCATACTAATTCAAATAGAAATATAGTAAATGTCAAACAGCTGACAATGAAAATGAATATTTTTTGAAGTTCATTTTATGCTATCTTTCGCAAATGAATGTTATTCGTTCGAATCTCAAAATTAAGAAAGTTCATTCGAAGGAATAGAATCATTCTAACGAATAAACTATTCATTAGAATGTCAAAATAAGCATGATTGTGTTAATATGTTTATGTTTTTAATTTTTTCTATGAGTTCTATGTTGTTTTTTATACTTTTATTGTTTTTTAATGATATATTTGTTGTTATTAGTTTTTGTAGTTCTCGGGCTATCTTGTAACATGGTGCAGTCTTATAATTTATTAGGGGTCGAATTAGTGTTCCATTTTTGTGAATTTTAGGTAGTCCGGTAAATTGTGGGGCTTGAGCATTTGGTTGTTTAAGTTTATGTTTTTTGTGATTGGGGAAAAGGTTATTGCACTTGTTTATTGCGTTGTTTATTTCTTTAACATATGCTTTTGTTGGATCATTTTGAATATTTCTTATGTTGTTGTCATTGATGAAGGTAAGGATTTTTGAATGTATTCTTGTTGGTTGATAATAACGATTGTGTTGCCTTTGTCTGCTTTGGTTATGATTGCATTGTTAAGTGTTAGTTTTTGATGTTTTTTATGTTATTTGTGTATTTGCGATATTTATTTCGTAATTGTGTGAGTTTTATTTGTTTTTATTATTTGTTTGAGCTTTTTATTAACTATTATTCTTGTTTCGTTTTGTGAATCTTGTGTGGGTATTGTTTTTATGGCTGCTTTGGCATTTATCACTTCGTCGTCTATTAATTTATTTATTTTGGGTAAATTGAATTTTAGTCCTTTGTCAAAGGAAAGAACCAAATAGTAGTCATAAAATAATAAATAATTGCTCAACATGCTTGGCAAAGGCAGAAAGAAATCCAATAAAACTGCCATATGAATACTTCATACTCGTAGTACAGTGAACTCCCTCTTAACGGAAACCCCTCTTATTTGGACGATTCCCTTAAGCGGACAATATTAAGTGTGATGGTTGGCTTTTATGATTTTGTTTGAGTTTTTTTCTCTTAAGTGGACAATTCTATTAAGTGGACATGGGCAGTATTTTTACGTTCATTTTGTAAAAATATTCTCTTAAATGGACAATAATTTTTTGTTTTGCGATTTTTTGTTCTTTTCTTTACGCATGTATTCTTTGGGTTTCATTGCATACTCATGCATGTATTTGTGAAACTGTTTCACAACAAGCGCGTGGGGCGTGCACATTCTACAACCAGTTGTCGGTATCGCGACAGTGTTCTGTGCTCTTGCATTCACTTTATGTATGCATGTGTATGCTAAAATGAATGGAAGCAAGTCGACAGGCACTAACACTATCTGCTTGATTAACGGCATCATAGAACGATAGAACATATACTCGTGAAGCATTTTTGCATTTTTAAAAAGGTGGTCAATGGGAATGTTTAATTATTTCGGCAGCAGGCGCAGAGAATTGTTTGTTTTTTTGCTGCGTTACATTTAGTTCTGACGCTCCTGGCTTCAGAAATTAAGTTTTTTTTTGTTTTAAGAAAGGGCTAACCAGGTGTGAATGCTTACTTAAAGTAGTAAATAAGAACAACAAAAAAATTTTCTCAGACATGGCTCAAGTGGATGTTGGACGGCTATCTGTTCCAGATTTGAAAAAAATTATTCAAGATAGTTTAAATAATTGTTTGAGTGAGAAAATGAAAGATTTAGCTACAAAAACCGATATTGCTTCGTTCGCATCGGAACTTAATTCACTAAAAATAAGGATTTATTTATTTATTTATTTCATCTGTCGATAAACATCTATCAGATTAACATTAAATTAAAAAGTATCTACAATTTATGCAAAAAAACTATACAAAAATACGGAATAATCAATTTAAGAAGCAGTATATCAATTACATCATGTAGTTATAACACATTGAGAACATTTTCTTTAAAACCTGATCTTATTTGACTTAGGTCGATTACATTGCCGAGTGAGTTGTAAGCAATACAAGATTTGGTTATAGTGTCGCTGCGACCATATATATTAAAAAGAGAAAGAAGAGGAGGACAAATAATATGGTTCATTAGCACATCCCTAGCGAGCATTATTAAGAAATATTTCCTTCTGGAATGAAGAGTCATTAAGCCAAGAAGATTACAACGACTTGTATAATAAGGGGCAAAATTCCAACTCAGCTTACCGATAGCAAAACGAATAAACCTCTTTTGGACGTTTTCAATTCTTGCTATATGACATGCATAATTTGGGTCCCAAACAACGCAACTATACTCCAGGACTGATCTTACTAAGGATATGTACATTGACTTTAATGCGAAAGGATCAGAAAAATCTTCAGAGTTCCTTCTAAGAAATCCAAACATAGCATTGGCTTTTGAAATAACATAATCATAGTGAGGTAAAAAACTTAATTTTGGATCAAAAATAACTCCTAGATCTGACTTAAAATGTACCCTTGTAAGTGCACTTGAAGAAATGCAATAATTAAATGTAAAGGTATTTTTACGCATCGAAAACGAAAGTATACCATATTACATTTAGATATATTAAAATGCAGTCGATTAATTAAACGTCATTCAGCAACATTATCCAGATCTTGTTGAAAAAGTCTGCAGTCATCGATATCTTTTAAAGACCTGAAGATCTTAAGATCATCTGCATATAACAAGCAATTAGAATTCGAAATGTACAATGGAAGGTCATTTATAAAAAGAAGAAAAAGTATAGGACCAAGATGGCTCCCTTGAGGAACTCCAGAATGATTAAAATTACCTTCGATATTTTATTGCCAATACTTACATATTGCATTCGCCCAGTCAAATAACACGAAAACCATTTAAGCATTGAGGAGTGGAAACCCATGAGTTCCAACTTTCTTATCAATATTTGATGCTGCACCCTATCGAAAGCTTTGGCAAAGTCAGTATAAACAACATCTATCTGATGACCATTTTCAAGTTCGGTCCTTAGAAAATTAGAAAATAAAATCAAATTCGTAGTAGTTGACCTACCGGTAATAAACCCATGTTGGGGATCACAAATATAGTTTTTTACTTCATAGTAAACTCTTTGCTTAACAATCGCCTCGAAGACTTTTGGAATCAACTGCAGTTTAGAAATAGGTCGATAGTTCGATATATTCTGTCTGGAACCTGATTTGAATATAGGTGTTATTGAAGATACTTTCCATGAATCCAGAAATTCACCACTTTTTAACGATAAATTAAAGACCAGTGTTAGTGGTTTAGCTAAAAATTCAGAACAATTCTTTAAAAATATCGATGGAATGTTGTCAGGGCCAGAAGATACCTTTGAATCCAATTTTAATAACTCTGCCCTCACATCCTCTTCAGTAAGAACCAAAGAATTCAGATCAGTAATAGTTTTACCTCTATACAGGGTGATTGGCATAAGGTGTGACAAAAAGCTAGGGCGTGTAGGTTGGACTTAGACAAGAAAAAAATCGTATGGGAGGGGGGGGTCTATTTCTCCCCGTTTAGGCGGGAGGGGCAATTTAAGAAAAAAATCACTTAAAACAGAAAAAAAATTATTAGAAAATAACGGTGATACCTACAGAGTAATGCTATGGCATTTTGAAAAGCCAGAAATACATTCTTTAATTTTGTTTTTAAATAAAGTTGTTCGAGTAAATAGTTTTTGAAAAATTAATTTTCAAAATCAAAATTTTGAAAAAAAAAATGTAATTTTTTTTTTTAAACAATTTTTTTTCAAAATTTTACGTAATTAAGTATTATTTTTTTATTCAATATTCAATGCTCTTATTAATTCTTGATCAAACACAAAAAACCGGATGTCAAAATGTTTTGTAGTTTTTGAGAAAATCAAAAATAACAAAAACTACTTTTGTTCTAAGAAAAGCCTTTTATTTTAGTTTTTACGTTTTTGGATTCTTATGTAGGTGAATTTACGATTGAAAGGATTAACTTTCTTTTTACTATTCTTTTAATTATCGTCTTATAAGCATACAATAATGTGACAAAGTACTGGATTAACCATATTTCACACATTTTTTCATTGAGAACACCTGCGTGAGAGCATTGGTTTAAAATTGACCTGCCACTTTTTTATTATGGTGGGGTCGGCTTGGCTTAGGTGCATTTACGAAAGAAAGGATTAACTTTAAATAAACAGTAATTATGTATTTTGTCTAAATATGCATGTATTTATTATTTAAATTGATTTCAAGATTCAGGAACATTTTTGTTCTTATTTCGCAATTGCATTTTTCTGTCACTAGTTAGGGCATGTAACGCTGCATTATTTAAAAAACATTCGCAGATCAATATTAATCCAATGCTCTCACGCAGGTGTTCTCAATGAAAAAATGTGTTATTGTATGCTTATAAGACTGATAATAAAAAAATTTTACAAAAAAAGTTAATCCTTTCTTTCGTAAATGCACCTAAGCCAAGCCGACCCCACCATAATAAAAAAGTGGCAGGTCAATTTTAAACCAATGCTCTCACGCAGGTGTTCTCAATGAAAAAATGTGTGAAATATGGTTAATCCAGTACTTTGCACATTATTGTATGCTTATAAGACGATAATTAAAAGAATAGTAAAAAGAAAGTTAATCCTTTCAATCGTAAATTCACCTACATAAGAATCCAAAAACGTAAAAACTAAAATAAAAGGCTTTTCTTAGAACAAAAGTAGTTTTTGTTATTTTTGATTTTCTCAAAAACTGCAAAACATTTTGACATCCGGTTTTTTGTGTTTGATCAAGAATTAATAAGAGCATTGAATATTGAATAAAAAAATAATACTTAATTACGTAAAATTTTGAAAAAAAAATTGTTTAAAAAAAAAATTACATTTGATTTTGAAAATTAATTTTTCAAAAACTATTCACTCGAACAACTTTATTTAAAAACAAAATTAAAGAATGTATTTCTGGCTTTTCAAAATGCTATAGCATTACTCTGTAGGTATCACCGTTATTTTTTAATAATTTTTTTTCTGTTGTAAGTGATTTTTTTCTTAAATTGCCCCTCCCGCCTAAACGGGGGGAAATAGACCCCCCCTCCCATACGATTTTTTTCTTGTCTAAGTCCAACCTACACGCCCTAGCTTTTTGTCACACCTTATGCCAATCACCCTGTATATAAAATGGTTTAAATCAGAATTAACGTCTTCCACGAAATTTGATTGGAAAAAAGAACTAAACATATCACAAACATCTTCCTCACTTTTAGAAACTTTCCCTTCGTATGTCATATTTTTGGGAAAGCCAACTGTTTTCCTCTTAGTATTAAGATAAGACCAAAATGCCTTAGGATTAGTCCTAATATTTGATTCAATAGAAAATAGGTACTGCTTATATAAGAATTTTTTTAAGAATTCATATTCTTTTTTATTTCTCAGATATTCGTTACGGAAAGAGGGATTGGCTTTGCTTATCTTATACTTTTTATTCATCACATTCTTTAGGTTAAGAAGGCGTCTATTGAACCAGACAGGTTTATTGTTTGTCCTCATCTTCTTTATTGGAACAAAGTTACAAAATGCACTATTTATAGTATTCAGAAGAAAATCATAGTTATCGTTAAGATTACTGTTAAAAACATTTATCCAGTCAACGTGAGATAAAAATTCATTCATCCCAATGTAATCAGGCTTTACAAAATCAAACCTAAATTCATCATTTCAAATACAGCTTTATGGTGAATGCTATTATCTAATAAAGGAATTTCAACTTCGTACATAATTGCATTAATTATATGATCGATAAATACTTAATCAAGTATTCTTCCTATTGAGTTTCTTACATCATTGATTTGCACTAGGCCAAGAGATATAATAGAGTCCACAAAATTTGATTCAATAATATTAGTTACATTAAGCGGAACAAGGGAACTATCATCTTGTGAACAAACCCAATTAACATTACCGAGGTTAAAGTCACCTAATATTAAAACATGGTCATTATTTTTGATATTTTCTAAAATTTTGTAAATGTTAATAAAATGCAAATTGTAAATCTCATTACTCGAATTAGGTGGAATGTAAGATAAAAATACATAAATACTTTTAAAATTGTTATCAATGCTAGATATACGAGTAGGTAGATCAATACGAACACACAGCTGTTCCACTGAAGAATTTTCCAAAAGTATTTCCTGGCTCACATAATTAGATCGAACGGCTATAATGATTCCTCCACCCACAACATATGTCCCCGGCAAGTGGCGATCTTTCCGAAACACGTTAAAATGAGAATCAAAGAATTCAGTCGTGAGAATGCCATCACATAGCCAAGTTTCAGTCAGAGATATTAGATCATAGGAGCAATCAGACGAAGCAAGCCAAAAACTATTAGATTTAGTGCGCATGCCACCAACATTTTGATAGTAGCATGAGAAATTATCATAATCAACGTCATGCAGTTCTTTAGATGGAGTAAGTGGACGCCGCCGTGTCGGATCTAAGCTTTCGTGGATCCCCCGTTTTTTGAACGAAATTCAAATGGTCTCACTTACATCTTCAGGCCAAAAATCAGCGTGGAAAACTGCTGTGTGGTATTCCCTAGGGATAGCCAGTTTAAAACTAACCCTGTTACGATGATCAGCACTCTTAATTTTTGGAATAAGTAAATAGCATTTCACTTTGGATGGTAATATATTCCCGTTAGAGGACACATATTTAACGATTGCATCACAAGTAGTAGAATCTTTGAAATTTGATACATGAAGCCATTTTTCTCGTTTGTAAACATTAATGCCTTCAAATTTCTCATTTCTATTACCCACGATTGAACTTCGAACATAATTGTCATTGAGGGCTTTCGTATTCCCAACTTCACCATTATCAATTTTACCAACTGCAAGACTGCAATTAACACTTATGTCCGAAAGGTGTGATCTCTTGGAATCACAACTAGAAGCAATTACACGAAAAGCTAACGAAAATATTGTTGTTGTGCACGTCCCATTAGATCAAAAAAACAACGCAACCGATTTTGCCACACAAGCATGTAAAGGTTTACTTAAATTAAAAGAAAAGGATATTTTACAAATAAAAAAATCACGAGAAATTCTAAACACGCGAACACAATGAGGAACTGTCATCTTGGAACTTCAATCGACCGAGCAAGCGGATAAAATAATAGGCGAAACAAGGCAATTAAAGAATTCAGGAATAAGTATCCACCGTGAACAATCGCTTATGTTTAGAAAAAAAGACAACCTCTTTACTCGATAAAATCAAAACTTCTCGAAATAAATTCTTCTGCGAAAATATTAATTAAAGGTGATAAGCTACAAATAAATCAAAATACGTTTGTTTACAAACATTCGCATGGGTTAATTGTCAAATCTGCGAGTGAAATGACGTTCGTAAGAGAGATGTTTGGTGATGGTGCATTGGAATTTTTTGACTGCGGCGGGGGATCGAGGGTAGCTACAGCTGATGGTGTCACTGAATCAGGCTCCCAATCAGCTGCAACGCCATCTGTGTGGCAAACACAAAACAACATTTTGAATAGAAAACCATAGGGTAAACTTGCCGTCTGCCATCAAAATTTTTTTAACGTTTTTAATTTAAGTATTTTTTCATATAATATAACAGGGCTTAAGAGTAAACTTTTGTTACCTGACTTTTTTAGATTTATTTTAAGCTTTGATATAATAATTCTTTTAGAAACTTTTATTGAAGAAGAAAACGAACATCATTTTTATAAGTATTTTAATGGATATAAATTAACATGCATTCCAGCAGCTAGAAACAATGTCATGGGGAGAGCAAGTGGGGGCATCTTATGTGCCATTAAGAAAAGTACTGTTGGTAGTTTTGTAGAGTTCAAACGTGTACAAAACAGGGTTGTTATTCAAATTACAAATAATCTTATTAAATATTATATTATTCCATTGTACCTCAATTGCAACAACTGGGAAAATGACCTCGATATCCTGTTTAATTTAATTAATTGCAACACTCTTGGAAATATAATGCTTATTGGGGACCTTAACGCTCGAATTGGCGAATATCAAAACTCTATATCCCATTATACAGATACTGGAACAGTTTTTAATACGAGAAGAAACTCTAAAGATGGTTTGGTTAATCGAAACGGGAGAAGTCTTATAGAGCTCCTGGAAAGCTTTGGATTTTTCGTGTTGAATGGGGTTTCCAAAAGTGACGCTGAGGGTGAATTAACTTTTATTAGCGGACAAGGACAGTCGGTTATAGACATATGTGCTGTATCTGGCCAATGGTTGTTACTGATTGAAGATTTCGAGGTTCTGGCTGCGACTTTTTCTGCTCATTTACCCATTGCAGTGGAAGCTACTTTCTCTAAACGAACTCGAAATATCGCAAACAATATGTACAATTTGAAGTGGGTTGACAGCAAGGCCTTTCTTTATCAATCTCGGTTGAATACACATTGTGGTACCCTTCCATCACTACAATCTACGGGAGTAGCCGACCAAGTCGCAGAATGTGTAATGACGATTATCAAGATGTCAGCACCGTTCGCACTCAGTAATAACAAAAAGTTAAACGCTGCAAAAATATGGTTTGAGAAGGACTGCGTAAAGCTACGTGAAAAAACATTTCGTTTCTTAAAACTATTCAGACCTACTAACGCCGATTTTTTTTAAAAACCAGTACTTACATTTTAATAAGGAATATAAACAGCTTTGTTCCTCAAAAAAGACTGAATATCTTAAAACTACTGCAAAAAACTTAGTGCTCTGCAAGGACTCTAAAACATTTTGGAATATTGTGAGAGAATTAGGAGGGCGTAAACATACTCCTTCAAATAATAATGCTCTCGGAGCTGAGGTTTTGGCAGATTACTTCAAAGGATTGTTATCAGCAGATGAGTCTCTGTTATCGTTTAGTTACGCCATGCCAAACAACCATATTCCTGAACTTGATGAACCGATATCCTTGATCGAACTAGAAAGTGTTTTGAAAACAATGAAGAACAACAAAGCACCGGGTGCTGATGGAATCCCAACGGAATTTTACAAATATTCTACTGCTGACTTCAAAAACTACTTAGTGGACTGGTACAACCAACTTTATAATGATGCTTGCATACCCATTTGCTTTAACACAGCCATTATTTACGCTATTTTCAAGGGAGGTGAAAGGAGTCTTGCAGAAAACTATAGAGGCATATCTATTCTCAACTCTTTAAGGAAAATCTTAAACTCTATTCTTTACGAGAGGCTTACGAGATGGATAGAGACAAACAACCGCTTAAGTATCTTCCAAGCTGGGTTTCGATCCGGTTTCTCAACGGTAGACCAAATTTTTGCACTAACAAGCATAGCAAGACAACATTTGGAGAAAAAGAAAAAGCTTTACAGCTGCTTCATTGACTTCAAAGCTGCTTTTGATACGGTCAATCGACAAGCATTGATTTACAAACTATCTTCTCTTGGCCTTTCGAAAAAATTTTTACTTTTTTATTCTAACTTTCTGAGTTCAACGAAAGCCTCAGTATGGGATGGCAACAACTTATCCGAATGTTTTGAGACAGCGGCGGGAGTTCCCCAAGGATGTATTCTAAGTCCCATTTTGTTTGCACTTTATATTGATGCGGTTTGTGAAATCCTACCGGGAGGTGTAATATTTGGCGAATCTTTGATTAAAGTTTTACTGTATGCAGATGATTTGGTACTTTTGACGGATAACCCATTTTCTTTACAACTGCAAATCAATAGACTTAAATAATATTGCGAAACTTGGGGCTTACGGATCAATACTAGAAAGACCAAGGTTATGATATTTGAATCTAGGCGGCATGCAATACGTGCTGAAGAATCATGGAACGTCAACAACGAGCGTATTGAAATTGTGAGTGAGTTTAAATATCTAGGTGTATTGCTGACCTATAATCTAAACTGGAGCAATCATGCGAAAGAGAAAACCAGGGAGGCCAAACTGGCCCTAAACCTGATGTGGCCCAATTTTTTTAGCAACCAACTTATCGACCTCTCATCAAAGTACAGAGTCTTCAATGCAACAATAAATACTTGCTTATGTTACGGTGTCCAAGCCTTTGGATACGCTCAAATAGAGGAATTTGAGACTTTACAAAGATACTTTTTTAAAAGACCTTTTAAACTGCCTAACGTTACACCTACGTACGCCATACATGTCGAATCGGGAATAGCACCGATATATATTCAGAATCTGAAACGGCATTCCGACTATTTAGCTAAGGTCATGAAAAGAGAAAATGGGCTTCATAAGACGATCTTGATAAGACTGCTCCGTACAAATGCATCTCCCTTCAGAGAATGGAACGCGCTTGCTGCATGAGTTGATATAGTACTCTCCTTAAGGGAAAATAATGTAGAGGAATGGCAAAATATGTTCGCCGTTTTGATAGCTAAAATTGATGAAAAACTTTATTTAGAACACCTGCAAAGTGCATCCTCATCGGCAAGCAGAAACATATACAAGCGCTTAAACCATCAATTGTCATCAACTTCAAACTATTTTAGTAGTAAAGAATTGACTCCGGAAGCTATCGGCACCATTTTTAAAGGAGGATATAAATCATTTCATAGCAGTTTGTCCAATATTACAAGAAATACGACGGCTATATTTCCAAGTGAGTTTTTTGTCTATGGACCAACTTATTGACATTCTTAACGGGCTGAGTGGTTGGACGAATCTGTTTAAATTTTGCAAACATGCTTTAGCTTATAGAAGTAGCTTTTGAGCGGTCATGTATCCAGTTATGGCGATTGAGAATTTAATATTTTTTGTGTTTCAAATCACGGCAAAATTGATCTTGTTTTCATCTACTAAAATTGTTTTTAAAAACGGGAAAGTTTATTTTAAAGATTTTGTATTTCAAATCACGGCAAAATTGATGTTTTAAGTCTCGAATCACTGATAATGTAAAAACGAAAAAAAAGAGGAAAAAAATAAAAAAAATAGAGCTATTTAAACTCATATTTTTTGTGTTTCAAATCATGTCAAAATTGTATACATATCTTTAAAGATTATAAAATTATTCAAAATTGTTTTATTTATCTTCTTTTTTATAAATATTCAAGTTAATAAATTATTCATCTGATATTTGAAAATTGTTAAGAAAAACCACTAAAAAATACAGTTTTTATTTTCTTATACTAAAAACAAATCAAAATAAAAAAAAAAAACTTTCATAATGTTAAACTATTTTTAAATGAAATGTCTATCAGGCAGACGGCAACAACGCCATGTCCTTATATTCTTAGCTTTAAATTAATGTAATTTTATTATCGAAATAAAGAATTTAATCTAATCTAATCTAATCTACTTATTTTTGTTTGCTTATATTTGTTTGATAGGTTTTTCTTTTTTCAGCAATATCTAACCATGCCATCGAAAAGAACACTTAACTCAAAAGAAAAAGTAGAAGTTGTTAACTTGGCAGTCACAGAGCCAGTGTGGAGTGCGATACATAGCAACAAAAATTTGGAGTTGGGAAATCGTGTGTGGCTGCAATATTGCGAAATAAGAAATCTTTGCTCACTGATTAGAGTGCTGGCGCGAATGACCTTCAAAAGCGGAAGTTTCAAAACAACGAAGGTAAGAAGGTTGATACCTTGACATAGGAATGGTTTGTCAAAGCTCGTGAAAAACGTATTTCTATTTCTGGGCCAATTATCCAAATGAAAAAAGCCAAAGATTTTGCGAAGGTGATTAATTTTTTAACTTTTAAGGCATCATCTGGCTGGTTACGACCCTTCTTAAAGAGGCACAATATTTCGTATAGAGCCATATCGGGAGAATCTGCCGATGTGAATCCTCAAACCGTTGCAGAGTGGACTAGGCGAATTGGGTCATTAATTGAAAAATTTGATTCCAAGGACATTCTCAATGCTGATGAGACGGCCTTGTTTTTTAAAGCTCTTCCTGTAAAGACATTTCACATAAGAGATGAGTCCTGTTCAGAGGGAAAATCTTCCAAAGAAAGATTAACGATGCTACATTGTGTGAACATGCTCGGTGAAGTTGAACCATTGTTGTGATTGGGAAATCCGCAAACCCACGCTGCTTTAAAAACATAAAGAAGTCAAATTTACCGGTGAAATGGTTTTCTAATAAGCGAGCTTGGATGACCAGGGCATCATACAAAATTTTAAAGTTTTTTATCGGGAACAAGTCTTAAACCACCTTATTGCTAAAATGGATCACGTTGGTAATGTTGAAGAACTTTCATCTGGAATTAATGTGCTAGATGGACTAATTGGACTTCTGCTGCCTGGAATAAGGTTTCTCAAGAAACTGTTAAAAACTGTTTCAAAAAATTTGGGTTTTTACAAAATCCAACCACCCAAGTTGAAGACTTTACCTCAGAGGATGACATACCATTGATCTGTTTAAAAAATTTGTCCTCGCTAGTCAAAAAAACCGGCTGCAATCAAGTGGATTACTTGGAGTATGCTGCATGCGACAACAATGTTCAGACGGATGTGGGATGGAACGAAAACTTGACCCAAGATGTAATAAGTGTGAATGATGAAAATGACAATGAAGACGCTCAAATAGAGGAATTTGAGACTTTACAAAGATACTTTTTTAAAAGACTTTTTAAACTGCCTAACGTTACACCTACGTACGCCATACATGTCGAATCGGGAATAGCACCGATATATATTCAGAATCTGAAACGGCATTCCGACTATTTAGCTAAGGTCATGAAAAGAGAAAATGGGCTTCATAAGACGATCTTGATAAGACTGCTCCGTACAAATGCATCTCCCTTCAGAGAATGGAACGCGCTTGCTGCATGAGTTGATATAGTACTCTCCTTAAGGGAAAATAATGTAGAGGAATGGCAAAATATGTTCGCCGTTTTGATAGCTAAAATTGATGAAAAACTTTATTTAGAACACCTGCAAAGTGCATCCTCATCGGCAAGCAGAAACATATACAAGCGCTTAAACCATCAATTGTCATCAACTTCAAACTATTTTAGTAGTAAAGAATTGACTCCGGAAGCTATGGGCACCGTTTTTAAAGGAGGATATAAATCATTTCATAGCAGTTTGTCCAATATTACAAGAAATACGACGGCTATATTTCCAAGTGAGTTTTTTGTCTATGGACCAACTTATTGACATTCTTAACGGGCTGAGTGGTTGGACGAATCTGTTTAAATTTTGCAAACATGCTTTAGCTTATAGAAGTAGCTTTTGAGCGGTCATGTATCCAGTTATGGCGATTGAGAATTTAATATTTTTTGTGTTTCAAATCACGGCAAAATTGATCTTGTTTTCATCTACTAAAATTGTTTTTAAAAACGGGAAAGTTTATTTTAAAGATTTTGTATTTCAAATCACGGCAAAATTGATGTTTTAAGTCTCGAATCACTGATAATGTAAAAACGAAAAAAAAAGAGGAAAAAAATAAAAAAAAATAGAGCTATTTAAACTCATATTTTTTGTGTTTCAAATCATGTCAAAATTGTATACATATCTTTAAAGATTATAAAATTATTCAAAATTGTTTTATTTATCTTCTTTTTTATAAATATTCAAGTTAATAAATTATTCATCTGATATTTGAAAATTGTTAAGAAAAACCACTAAAAAATACAGTTTTTATTTTCTTATACTAAAAACAAATCAAAATAAAAAAAAAAAACTTTCATAATGTTAAACTATTTTTAAATGAAATGTCTATCAGGCAGACGGCAACAACGCCATGTCCTTATATTCTTAGCTTTAAATTAATGTAATTTTATTATCGAAATAAAGAATTTAATCTAATCTAATCTAATCTACTTATTTTTGTTTGCTTATATTTGTTTGATAGGTTTTTCTTTTTTCAGCAATATCTAACCATGCCATCGAAAAGAACACTTAACTCAAAAGAAAAAGTAGAAGTTGTTAACTTGGCAGTCACAGAGCCAGTGTGGAGTGCGATACATAGCAACAAAAATTTGGAGTTGGGAAATCGTGTGTGGCTGCAATATTGCGAAATAAGAAATCTTTGCTCACTGATTAGAGTGCTGGCGCGAATGACCTTCAAAAGCGGAAGTTTCAAAACAACGAAGGTAAGAAGGTTGATACCTTGATATAGGAATGGTTTGTCAAAGCTCGTGAAAAACGTATTTCTATTTCTGGGCCAATTATCCAAATGAAAAAAGCCAAAGATTTTGCGAAGGTGATCAATTTTTTAACTTTTAAGGCATCATCTGGCTGGTTACGACCCTTCTTAAAGAGGCACAATATTTCGTATAGAGCCATATCGGGAGAATCTGCCGATGTGAATCCTCAAACCGTTGCAGAGTGGACTAGGCGAATTGGGTCATTAATTGAAAAATTTGATTCCAAGGACATTCTCAATGCTGATGAGACGGCCTTGTTTTTTAAAGCTCTTCCTGTAAAGACATTTCACATAAGAGATGAGTCCTGTTCAGAGGGAAAATCTTCCAAAGAAAGATTAACGATGCTACATTGTGTGAACATGCTCGGTGAAGTTGAACCATTGTTGTGATTGGGAAATCCGCAAACCCACGCTGCTTTAAAAACATAAAGAAGTCAAATTTACCGGTGAAATGGTTTTCTAATAAGCGAGCTTGGATGACCAGGGCATCATACAAAATTTTAAAGTTTTTTATCGGGAACAAGTCTTAAACCACCTTATTGCTAAAATGGATCACGTTGGTAATGTTGAAGAACTTTCATCTGGAATTAATGTGCTAGATGGACTAATTGGACTTCTGCTGCCTGGAATAAGGTTTCTCAAGAAACTGTTAAAAACTGTTTCAAAAAATTTGGGTTTTTACAAAATCCAACCACCCAAGTTGAAGACTTTACCTCAGAGGATGACATACCATTGATCTGTTTAAAAAATTTGTCCTCGCTAGTCAAAAAAACCGGCTGCAATCAAGTGGATTACTTGGAGTATGCTGCATGCGACAACAATGTTCAGACGGATGTGGGATGGAACGAAAACTTGACCCAAGATGTAATAAGTGTGAATGATGAAAATGACAATGAAGACGCTCAAATAGAGGAATTTGAGACTTTACAAAGATACTTTTTTAAAAGACTTTTTAAACTGCCTAACGTTACACCTACGTACGCCATACATGTCGAATCGGGAATAGCACCGATATATATTCAGAATCTGAAACGGCATTCCGACTATTTAGCTAAGGTCATGAAAAGAGAAAATGGGCTTCATAAGACGATCTTGATAAGACTGCTCCGTACAAATGCATCTCCCTTCAGAGAATGGAACGCGCTTGCTGCATGAGTTGATATAGTACTCTCCTTAAGGGAAAATAATGTAGAGGAATGGCAAAATATGTTCGCCGTTTTGATAGCTAAAATTGATGAAAAACTTTATTTAGAACACCTGCAAAGTGCATCCTCATCGGCAAGCAGAAACATATACAAGCGCTTAAACCATCAATTGTCATCAACTTCAAACTATTTTAGTAGTAAAGAATTGACTCCGGAAGCTATGGGCACCGTTTTTAAAGGAGGATATAAATCATTTCATAGCAGTTTGTCCAATATTACAAGAAATACGACGGCTATATTTCCAAGTGAGTTTTTTGTCTATGGACCAACTTATTGACATTCTTAACGGGCTGAGTGGTTGGACGAATCTGTTTAAATTTTGCAAACATGCTTTAGCTTATAGAAGTAGCTTTTGAGCGGTCATGTATCCAGTTATGGCGATTGAGAATTTAATATTTTTTGTGTTTCAAATCACGGCAAAATTGATCTTGTTTTCATCTACTAAAATTGTTTTTAAAAACGGGAAAGTTTATTTTAAAGATTTTGTATTTCAAATCACGGCAAAATTGATGTTTTAAGTCTCGAATCACTGATAATGTAAAAACGAAAAAAAAAGAGGAAAAAAATAAAAAAAAAATAGAGCTATTTAAACTCATATTTTTTGTGTTTCAAATCATGTCAAAATTGTATACATATCTTTAAAGATTATAAAATTATTCAAAATTGTTTTATTTATCTTCTTTTTTATAAATATTCAAGTTAATAAATTATTCATCTGATATTTGAAAATTGTTAAGAAAAACCACTAAAAAATACAGTTTTTATTTTCTTATACTAAAAACAAATCAAAATAAAAAAAAAAAACTTTCATAATGTTAAACTATTTTTAAATGAAATGTCTATCAGGCAGACGGCAACAACGCCATGTCCTTATATTCTTAGCTTTAAATTAATGTAATTTTATTATCGAAATAAAGAATTTAATCTAATCTAATCTAATCTACTTATTTTTGTTTGCTTATATTTGTTTGATAGGTTTTTCTTTTTTCAGCAATATCTAACCATGCCATCGAAAAGAACACTTAACTCAAAAGAAAAAGTAGAAGTTGTTAACTTGGCAGTCACAGAGCCAGTGTGGAGTGCGATACATAGCAACAAAAATTTGGAGTTGGGAAATCGTGTGTGGCTGCAATATTGCGAAATAAGAAATCTTTGCTCACTGATTAGAGTGCTGGCGCGAATGACCTTCAAAAGCGGAAGTTTCAAAACAACGAAGGTAAGAAGGTTGATACCTTGACATAGGAATGGTTTGTCAAAGCTCGTGAAAAACGTATTTCTATTTCTGGGCCAATTATCCAAATGAAAAAAGCCAAAGATTTTGCGAAGGTGATTAATTTTTTAACTTTTAAGGCATCATCTGGCTGGTTACGACCCTTCTTAAAGAGGCACAATATTTCGTATAGAGCCATATCGGGAGAATCTGCCGATGTGAATCCTCAAACCGTTGCAGAGTGGACTAGGCGAATTGGGTCATTAATTGAAAAATTTGATTCCAAGGACATTCTCAATGCTGATGAGACGGCCTTGTTTTTTAAAGCTCTTCCTGTAAAGACATTTCACATAAGAGATGAGTCCTGTTCAGGGGGAAAATCTTCCAAAGAAAGATTAACGATGCTACATTGTGTGAACATGCTCGGTGAAGTTGAACCATTGTTGTGATTGGGAAATCCGCAAACCCACGCTGCTTTAAAAACATAAAGAAGTCAAATTTACCGGTGAAATGGTTTTCTAATAAGCGAGCTTGGATGACCAGGGCATCATACAAAATTTTAAAGTTTTTTATCGGGAACAAGTCTTAAACCACCTTATTGCTAAAATGGATCACGTTGGTAATGTTGAAGAACTTTCATCTGGAATTAATGTGCTAGATGGACTAATTGGACTTCTGCTGCCTGGAATAAGGTTTCTCAAGAAACTGTTAAAAACTGTTTCAAAAAATTTGGGTTTTTACAAAATCCAACCACCCAAGTTGAAGACTTTACCTCAGAGGATGACATACCATTGATCTGTTTAAAAAATTTGTCCTCGCTAGTCAAAAAAACCGGCTGCAATCAAGTGGATTACTTGGAGTATGCTGCATGCGACAACAATGTTCAGACGGATGTGGGATGGAACGAAAACTTGACCCAAGATGTAATAAGTGTGAATGATGAAAATGACGATGAAGAGGACATGGCTGCTTCTGAGGCAGATAATGAAATGGATTCGTACTCCTATAAGAAAGCATTAAGTGCTTTTGAATCTTTGCCCAAATTCGCTTTAAAAGCTGGAGATGAAAAAGCAATGCAGCTGACATCTATTCTCCGATCTCACTATGAGTCAGTGGTAGTTAGCGGATGTAATCTATATCAGAGCCGCATTGAAGATTTTTTTAAAAAATAATTTGGACTATGTCCGTGCCTACTTATGTATATTTTTGGAAAAGTGAATTAAATAAAATAATTTTTTGTTCTTTTCAAAATTTGAGTTTTTTTATTTAAAAATTTTCCCTTGAGCGGACACTCTCTTATATGGACGAAAAATTCTGGTCCCGTGGCTGTTCACTTAAGAGAGATTTCACTGCAGCTCAAAAGAACACATGAAAATTTTAAAACAACTACAAGAATCTAACGAAGAAGATATACCAATAAAACATGCTCATAAAGCACTTGAATCATACAACAACGTACATAATTCATTTAACTATTCAAGAGAAACCAATAGATGTTCACTATAATAAATTGGATAACAAAATGATGTACGAAAGAATAGAGAAAACCAAAATGAAAATTTTAAACAAAATTAATATAGGACGAAAAGATAAAGAAATAGATGAAAACTACACAAAAATAACACAACCCGAAAAAATTAAAATAAAATTACACCTAAACATAAAAAAGTAAAACTATTAAATAAATTACATAAAAAATACACACTTGAAATAGGTAATAAATGTAAAAAGATTAAAAATAGAATAGCCCATAAGGATCAATTTCCTGTAAAAAAGAAAATTCACACAAAATAACACTTTTAGATCCAATGCAGAAAACGCATCGAACATGGTAACACATGGCTCAACTATACATCATACTGATAGTCATACTAAAAACCCTCAACCCAGTACAAGCGGAGTTAGAAGTCATTGACTTAAACAAAGGAAAATAAAAAGTTATGATACAATTCTCCGTGTAATAAATTTAACAGAGTACGAAAGAAATATACAAATCATGGAAACCAATGTAAAAAGAATGCCTGAAGAAAATGAAAACATTTTGAGAAAAATGGCAAAAATAAGAAGTTTGAAATCCTTTTACCCCACCCCATACAAAATAGATATAAAAGAGATTTAATAAATATCATAGGAACAGGAACAAAACTTCTATTCGGTACTATGGATGAAAATCATGATAGCCAAGATATCGAAGAGCATTTACAAATAATCAAAACAAATAACCATAAAGAAATTACAAA
The DNA here is from genome assembly GCA_911387755.1 of Chrysotoxum bicinctum. NCBI lineage: Eukaryota > Metazoa > Arthropoda > Insecta > Diptera > Syrphidae > Chrysotoxum > Chrysotoxum bicinctum. Next base: position 140,465,585 of record OU426987.1, on the reverse strand, counting down.
TCTAAATAATCAAATTATAATTAATGATAAATTTAATAAGCAAATTAAAATATTAACTGAAACTCTAAATAATGAAACAAACGACATAATCGAAAGAATCAACACATTTATAGGCACTTATTATTACGTAAAAGGTATAGCCAAAATTCAGTACGAGATAAAATTAAGAGAAAACCTCGATTATCTACATGAGGACATAGAAAAAATAAAGCCCTTTGTTAAATTAAGAAAAGGAAACATAACTTAGAATGTTATTAGACACAGGAGCAACAAATAGTCTTCTAAGAGAAGAAGACGCTCCAACAAATTACATCAAAACAAGAGAAATCCCTTTGATTATACAAACAGCAGGAAAACCAATAACTATAAATAAAGAAATTGTTATACCAAAAGAAAAATTCATCTTTCCAGTTGTTAAGGACTGTGAATTTCAAATTCACACATTTAGTTCCGAATTCAACGGAATAATAGGAAATAATATTTTAATCCCAAATAACTGTGAAATAGATTATAAAAAGAAAATTTTGAAGTTGAACGGTAATAGCATACCTTTCTTCCTCAACAAAAATGAAGAAGAGGAGTATGAAAGTACAATCAATTACTTCAATATTATTTCACCTACTGACACAATAATTAACGAATCCTTTACAAACGAACTCAGAATAGAACATTTAAATCAAGAAGAAAAAATTTCATTAATAAAATTATTAAAAAACCTTAAAAATTCTTTTTATCAAAAAGGTGACAATTTAAGTTTCACTTATCATGTTAAACACCATATACCAACAGAAAACACTTCTGCCATATATTCGCGAATTTATAGATATCCCGAAATTCATAAAAAAGAAGTTAATAAACAGATAGCCGAAATGCTTTAACAGTGAATTATACGACCAAGCACATGCCCATACAACGCCCCAATATGGGTAGTACCAAAAAAGGAAGGTAATGCAGGCAATAAAGAATGGATGATAGTAATAGACTATCGAAAACTTAATCAGGTAACAAAAGAAGACAAATTCCCAATACCAAATATAGAATCAATTTTAAACATGTTAGGAAACTGTAATTACTTTACTACATTAGATCTAACAGAATTCTTTTATTAGATAGAAGTTGATGAAAAGCATAGAGAAAATACTGTTTTCTCTACACTCTCTGGTCACTATAAGTTTATTCGAATACCATTCGGGTTGAAAATGCCCCGGCAACTTTCCAGCGACTCATGAATTAAGTCCTTTTTTTTTACACTATCAGAATTGGTCGAAGAAAGCTTATACACACAGAGAACTGTGTTATACCACCGGCTCATCATTTAGTGCAGTGTTAGTTGTTAGTAGGCAAACTCTATTACAATTAACACTGATACAAGAAAACATGAAAAATAAACAAATAATATTACGTAAGAACAAAACAATAACATAACATGAAACAAAGAACATTTAGGAGCGTGGACCACTGGTTTTGAGTAGGTTTTTTAATTTACTTTTATTTATATTAAAATCAAAAATATTTGAATTCCAATTTACAAGTCTACCCATACGTGTCAAGAGCTCATGCATGCCATAGTTGGTCCTATGTGTTGGGACCTTATCATATCGAGGCCTCGAAGATTATAACCTCCTCCCCGATAATTAAAATAAACCGAACATAAAAGATCTGGTGCATCTGTGACGCCTGTTAATAATTGGTGGAAAAATACCAAATCATTGTTTGTTCTTCTTTGTTCCAAAGTTTGCATCTGAACAATAGATAATCGTTGGTCATAAGAGCGGACATACAAAGGATCACTCCATTGAAGTCCTTTCAAGGCAAAACGAGTAAAGTTTCTTTGCACAGATTCTAATTTCTCAATATGAATATCATAAAGAGGAGTCCAAACCTGCGATGCATACTCAAGATGGGGACGCACCAAGGAGTTGTATAAAGCCCGGGTGACATTGGGATCAACAAGTTCTTTAGACCAGCGCTTAATAAACCCTAACATTGAATTGGCCTTATTCCCAATTTTATTAATATGAGCAGAAAAATCTAAATTGGGTGTAAAAAGAACTTCAAGGTCCCTTACAGTCATAACACGAATTAAAATGTGCCGTGAGATAACATATTCATGAGAGGAAGGAGAACATTTTTTAGAAAAAGTCATAGTTTGACATTTTGTCGGGTTGAGGTTCAAACTGTTCTTTTCACACCACAAGGCAAAATGGTTAATATCATCTTGCAGTAGAGCCCGATCATTTGAAGATACTATATTTTTATAAATCTTTATATCATCTGCAAAGATTAGAATTTCGCTATTGCGAACACACAGAGGAGCATCATTAATAGCCAATGTAAAGAGTAGTGGTCCCAGATGGCTTCCCTGCGGAACACCTGATTTGGCAATAAATTCTCTTAAGTATGAATTTCTGAATTTGACTTGATATAACCTATCTTCAAGATATCAAGATATCCACTTGATGAAAGGTGGTGGAAATCCGTATGAATGAAGTTTAAACTTGATAATCTCATGAGACAGTTGATCAAAAGCTTCCGAGAAGTCAGTGTATACACAATCAACTTCTTGACAACTTTCTAGAGTTTAAACATTTATTCAAAAAGACAACAAGATTAGTAACAGTAGAACGTTTTTGCATAAAACTATGTTGTTGGTTGCAGATAATAGATGTCAAACTGTCACATACAACTTGTTCGAACAACTTCGGAATGCAAGAAAGTTTGGAAATTGGTCTATAGTTGGTAATATTGGCTTTATCTCCCTTTTCAAATACTGGCGTTAAAAATCCTTTCTTCCAAACTGCAGGAAATTTACCTAATTTCAAGGATAGAACAAAAATATTACGCAAAGGAAGAGCTAAAACAGACTTACATTTCTTCAATATAGCGGTCCAATAGAAAAGTCGTCTTTTAAATTCGACAGAAAGTCCAAAATTTTGTCATGATCTATTGTTATATTATTAAATGATACCTGAGGACAATTTCGTAAGAATTGAAAATAGTTATCGTCAACAACAACAGGGGAATCAATGAAGGATTGGCTAAAATTATTTGCAAATCCCTCACAGATTTCTGTAGTAGTACTCAAGATTACGTCATTATAAACGAGATTAACAGGATAACCGTCGCTTTTCTTTTTGAAATTTATAAACTTCCAGAAGTTTTTCGGGTCCAATTTCAGGGAAAGCCCCATGGTTTGAAGATAATCATTATAACATTCATAAGAGAGTTTTTGGAATTCTTCTAAAAGGGAAATGTAAACTACTTGATTTTCTACTGTCATGAACCTTATATATTTTTTCCAATCCTTATTTCTTTTATTTCGAAGGCATTTGAGTTCTTTTGTGAACCAAGGATGACAAGAAGAGTTAGAGGGAATAGATCTTTTTTTAGGGATAGTTTCATTTATGCATCTCATCAAAATAGAATAGAAGCTTGAGACAGTTTTGTCAAGATCATTAGAAATCGGTATACGTTCTATACCGGAATTAATTAATTAATGGCCCTGGGCTAAAAGCTGTTGAAAATCACCTCTCCGAAAGTCAAAAGTATAAGAACAGTCTTGGGGATTACTATTTTCTAGTAAATGATCACTCAAGTCAAGAAAAATGTCAAGAGGCGGGTGATAGATTCTACCACAACTGTACTAACGGCGGCGTCAGATGAGAATACAAGGTCAAGTTGTCTATTCATATTATTTCGTATACAGCTAATTTGCTGTAAATCTGTAGAGATAATATTATCCAACATTTGGAGCTCTTGTTGGGGTGAACTTGTGGAAGCTTCAAAATAGGATTCGTCATCAGAGGGAACCCATTCGATATGGGGAAGATTAAAATCCCCTAATAAAATAATTTTACTGTCAAGGCTAGCTAAACTGAAAATAAAATCGAGTGCTAAAGAAAGTTCAGTGTATACGGAAACAGGACTTTTAGGTGGAATGTAAACATTTAAAACAAATAAGACTAAAGATTCCTTAGTTATTTTGACGCATAACAGATCAATTGTCAGATTGAATGGGAAGACTATTTGTGTTGAGCAGAAATTACTTCTAACAGCAATAAGTACTCCCCCGCCAACTGAATTTGTAACGTCAACGTGGCGGTCCTTTCGGAAAACTAAGAACTCATTATCAAAAAGTTCCGTGTCTAATATTGTTGCGTTAAGCCAAGTTTCTGTAAGGCCAAAAATATCGTATGGCAAAACTAGGGAATTTTTGAAAGTCTTAGAAGTTTTACTTCGAAGACCTCTCACATTTTGGTAGTAGATGCAGAACCTGGGCAGTTTTTTGAATTTATACTAGGAGACGAATTTAAATTTGATTTCCTTCTCAAGGGTGCTGTAAATTCTTTTACCAATGTGTTAGGAGGCCAAGAAGTACTACATATGGGTTCGAAGAGAGAATTAGGAGCTATTGTTTTGAAGGAGGCTACCAAGCCGTTTGGTTTGCTTATTTTGGAGCATTTGACGCATGATGAATTGACAATAGCCTTAGTAGCAATCAAATGATCCACAACATCTTCAGGCATCGTTTCGGGTTGGAGACGAGATATAAATATGGCCCTGGGCTTCGGAACTGAAATTAAAGTTTTTGGACCAGTAACGACGGATTCCTGTGTTGTCAAGTCAAGATTTTCGGTGACAGCTTGAGGTGGACTGGGTTCAGTGGGTTCAGAGGAGGTTTCGGTAACATTAGTATTTGGTTCATTAATATGGAGTGATTCGATAACCGGGTCTGATAAAGTAATTGAATTTTTAACGACTTCACTACCAATAAGGGACGTTTTTTTAGGTGCCGGACCTACGTTGACCATGGTGGTCATGTCCCTTCTTCTCTTTTTACTTTTCTTAGAAGTAGAAGGATTTGATGAGAGAATATCATCCGTTGAAGAGGAATTGTCCGCTACTAGCACCGGAGAAGGGATGCTATCAACCGTTGTCACAATATTAGCAAAGTTCAAACTTAACTCTTCAAATCCCTTGGAGATTTTCGTTAGCTCATCTTTTAAGGAGGATAGCTTAAAACAGAAATGAGCTTGCGAAATCTTTCTACAGTTAGGACAATACCAAAAAGCAATACTCGAAGAAAATATAGGCAAAATATGTTACGTTTATTTAGATGACATTATTATATTCTCTTCAAGTCTCCAAGAACACATGGATTCACTTCATAAAATTCTAACATCACTAAAAAAAGCAAACCTCAAAATATCATTCAATAATTCAGAGTTTCTACGAAAAGAAACAGAGTTTTTAGGCCACATTGTAACTCCCAACGGAATTAACCGGTTACTATCGCAAATTTATTTGCGACTATGCTAAAATAATCAAACCACTCACATTATGCCTTGAAAAAGATTCTAAAATTAATATAAATCAGGACGACTATAAAAATGCATTTTTTCAACTAAAAAAACAATGACTGAAGATCTCATTAATCGACATCCAGATTTTAGTAAAACATTTACATTAACAACAGGCGCATCAAATTTGGCGGTGCAGTATTAAGCCAATCTCATGGCCCTCTTTGTTTTGCTTCGAGAACATTAAACAAACATGAATGCAGCTATAGCACCATAGAAAAAGAATTGTTAGCAATCGTTTGGGCTACCGCTCAATTTAGATACTACATACTACCTTTATGTCTTGTTGAAAATTAAAAATAAAAACAAAAAGAATGTAAATCTTCCAACGGTCACTTGTCGACCATTAGAAGACTCGAAAGGGGGAGGTGTTATATCAGAGCCTACTTGTGCGCTCCCTCAAACACTTGACTTCCAATTCAATGAAAATCGATAAGATAAACAAAAAGAATATTTCAATAATAATGTAAACTGACCCAAGAAATAATTAAGAACCAATCCTATGTTATTTGTTGACACAAGTGTGCATTGTTTAAAATAGCAAGATCTTTCTTGAGCAAGATCTTTCTTGCATAGCATAACATAAAATAATGGTTATTTCTTGCACCAGCCGAAATTAAGCAAAGGAAATGATCTTTGCTGACTTATCGAATTTAAAGTATAAAAGGGATCGATTGGTCTCAATAGAGTTCATATAATTGTCAAGTCTCTACGTATAGCTGAAGATTTCCCCTCACCAGTGGTAAGGGATCCGAAGCTTAGACATAAGAATTAAATACTCAAATAAAAGATACTCGTTCAAAAGAAAATTAAAAGTTGTTTTTTTTCTTAAAAAGGGGGAGATCTATTATAAATTATATATATGTATATATCAGTGGCGTGGCGTGGATAATTTTAAATGGGAACCCGTTATAAAATTTTGTCACCTGTAAAAATGAAAAAAAAATCTTAGAACCTTAAAAACAACATTTCTAGTAGGGATATGGTATCTACAAATGCATTCCACATTGACTTAGCAAAAAATGTGTAGCTATATTTTATATACTTCAAGACATTAATATTTCAATCAACAATGAGCTTGAAACATAATAAAAAAGGACCTCCTTTTAGACACCACCCCCTTCGTCGGGCATAACTGCGGCACCTTCCTAGGAATGTTCTATTAACTTTTCCTTGCAATCATTTGTGTCAAAAATATAAAATATATGATGGGACAACTCATCTGCATTAAGAATCGCCCTAACGTCAATAAATACAAGATATCTTTCTTGTATTCCATTCTCTGACAAGAACCGAAATATGGCACTCAGTTGTCCCCTATGACTCAAATCTGATGTTTCGTCGATCATAATCGACACGAACCGAGCTTCTATGATTTCTGTTTTAATTTCAGATTTAATAACAGCCGCGGCACTATGTATCAAGTCATTTTGAATATCGTTGCCCTATAACACTACTCTAAATAGGATTCCATTAAAGTGTCATAGGTACTTATATGTTGATTTCCTTTACCTATACTAAATCAATTTGTCTGTGAAGATTTTGATCCCTCGCCAGTTCCTGAGCACCAAACAAAAATTTATTTTTCTATGACAGGGATCAAAATTTTTAAATCCATATTTAAAGAGGGTTTTACATGTATACATGAAACATTTATATATATATATATATATATATAAGTAAATATTTTACACGTTTATTTTTATTAAAAAAAATTTATTTAAAATTCAAATGGGCAGCGATTCTGCCTTCTAGATTACAATTGGCAATTTGTTCTTAAAAAAAACTAAATCTTAAATACTATTTTTCTACTTAATCAGCACTACAGTTGTTTCTTCGTTCCCACGATGGTGTTCGTTATTGTTTTGTGAATTTTGATTCCTCGGAATGTAATGAGAATGACAAAAGCAAAAACATCAGCACTTTGTTGTTCATTTCATGGGAATGATAAAAGTCAAGCAACAGCGGTTTGATATTTGAATGTTTGTGTCGTTAACTCTTCCGCCGCTAAAAATCGAACGTCTTCGTTTGATTGGTTCTTTTTAGAATAACGGGATTTGGCTGATGCTGGATACCTTTGGTAATGATGATTCTATTGTTTTATTTAGGCAGGTTTCAGATGTGGATTCCGAAGTTACTGGATTTGTTTTGAGTACTGTCTTAATTTCAATGGGTTGGCGGTTTTTCCGAAAACATGATCTATGAATTAAAAATTGGATTAGTACGATAACTAATGTTGATAGGCCAATATTGCTTGAAAGATTAATTTTATTTTTGAACTGTATTAGTTTAATGTTATCGATGTTTTTTGCGTGCAGTTCCTTTATCATCTCAAGTGATAGGAGTTCTTCTAAAGTTCCATTTTTTGAAAAGGGTTGCATTATAGCAGGTAGAGGTCTGATGATTGATACTTCATTTGATGCATAGGTTTGGTTGTCTATTGTAATGGTTTGATTGTGGTATTAGATGATGAATGTACCACTTAGTTTTAATGCTTCGTTGTCTATTAGGATGGTGCTGTTATACTGGTTTAAAAGTAATAATCCAGGAGAAAGTTCCTTAACTGTAGGTATGTACATTTGTGCTGATTGTTTATTCTCGTACAAATAGCTGGTTGGCTTCTTAATAAATTTGTTATACAAGTTGAATTACTTATGTCAATAAGGTTCTTAAGACTACAAATAGAGAGCTTATAATATTGTTTACAATCTGATTTTATGCCAAAAAGTTTGTTTTTACATTTTAATACATTTTCATATGGAATTTTGTTTACATAATTATCTTTTTTTACTGGTTTTAATTGAATTGTTTCACATGTTTCAATTTCTGTTGTAGGTAAACTTAAAATATAAATGATTGTAGTTAGATTTGATGCAAATTTAACATTACTAAATTCTAATGCTCCTTCGAGATTTACATAAGGCATATTTTCTTTTTCCAAAATTTCTTTTGTAATATTAATTTCAATATTTGTTAATATATAAGAATTTACTACTCCGGCCTTAGCCCAATGAATAGCATAGTCAATGTTTATTATTTCTTCTTTTATAATTTCAATTTTATACTTAATATTTGTTATTAATTCATTTTTAACAATTTCGCTAGTTTCAAGATTTCATTTGTTACTTTAGTTATTTGATTTATTTTTTCGAAAGACAACTTATTTATCACAACTTGTTCATTATTATTTTCTAGTACATTATTTATTTTATTGCTAATAATTTGGAAGTCGTCATGGTCTGCATTCCCAGCAATCCACTTCCATGCGCTTCCTATAAAATCGATTGAACGTTTGGTTTTCATTGGTGGTTTTAATCGGGTAAGATGATTCTGGATTAAGGAAATTTCATGGGAAAAGTAGGGATAGAGTGTTTCACTAGTGCTAATGTTTTGATTAATTATTAGTCGTATGTCGTCAATAAGTTTTTGGTATAGATTAAGGTCGATAGTATGAATTATTCTGAAAGTCCCCGTTTGTAACTTTGCTGTCCCTGTCCTTAGTGTTATCCTTTGTGAGTTACTATAGTCCAGTATTTGAATTTCCCCATTGATTAATGTGAGGATAGATCTGAAATAAGAAGAGAAATAGTTAGTTGCGAATATGGCCTTTGAAGACAATTTTCCCCGATTCTGTAACTATAGTTGTAATTCTGTTTTCTTTGACAACTTCTTCTTTAAATCTTTTGGAAAGTTTAGTCCCTAGTCGTTTGTTTTGTCTTACGTAAACTATTTGTCCTGGTAAATACTGTTTAATTTTTTGTCTTTTCTTGTTATTTTGTTCAAGATCAACTTGTTGTTTGTGTAAGTTGCTTTGTCGAGTCTTCTCATAATCGATAGGTCCAAATTCTACATTGCGTCCAAAGAATAAATCAACAGGTTTTTTCCCGTTGTAGAATGAATACTGTGATTGTACTCATTCACAGATCTTTCTAGAAGTTCCTCAAAGTCTCTATGTGTTTCGTTATCTTTAATGCATCTCATTATTTCTGAAAAAGTTGAATGGACTCTTTCAATCTGTCCATTTGCTTCACTACTATATGGGGGTGTTGTATAAACATTAATACCTAGCTTGTCTCTCAACATGAATAATATTGATGAAGAGTTTAGTGATCGCTCATTGTCAATTATGACGGATTTCGGAACGCCAAAGAAAAATATTAGGTTTCTAAGTGGTCGTCTGACGTCTTCAATGGATTTACTTTTGATTATTTTTATTTGTGCATATTTAGTAAACTTATCTAACGCAGTCATAACTAATTTTTTCTCCGTAGAGAAAATATCAATGTGGATAGTATGTCCAGGATAATTTGGCATAGGTGTTTTATTTAATTCTGGGTTATTTGGATGCCTCTCATATTTGTTTTGTTTACATACTGAACATATTTTTATAACCCTTTTAATTTTGCCTGCCATACCGGGGAAATAGTATTTTTCTATTTGTAATCGATTTTCCTGAATATTTCTATGAGCTCTATTGTGGGTTTCAATGATCAAGTTTTCTTGGTCTTACTCATTGTTGATATTTTGAACCTCTTTGTGTGTGAATCGTATTCTATAATTGTTGAAGTGCAGTGGAAAAAATTCTTGAATAAGTCCCATAATCCTTTCTTCTGTTTTGATGCCATTAATTACCGAAGGGTTAAGGTATTTTTTTAAAATGGATGTAGATTTTTTTTATTGAACTCGGTTTCGTTTATAATATGCTGGTGGTACCCTGGGAAAACTATTTTAAACTGCTAAGTAGGGGTCTCAGATAAATTAAGAAATAACTGACTTTTGGAAACATTAATAGGAGCTTCGACTATTGGTATCAAGTTTTGTGATGAGCTTTCATCACTATGTTCGGTAGGAGTTAATGAAAAAATGTGGGTGTTAGGTGGACGCGATAAAGAATCAGCAACTATATTTGAAGTACCGGGTTTGTAGTGTAATACGTAGTTGTATTCCTCCAGAATCGCTTTCCAGCGTTTCATTTTGGAATTCGAATCTTTATTATTGAGCGCGTATGTCAGCGGCTGATGATCTGTGGTGATTTTAACTTTCCTAGATCCGTAAAGGAACATTCTTAGAGAAGTGAGTGCCCAAATAATTGCAAACATCTCCTTCTCGTTTGTCGCGTTTTGTTGAGGCTTCTTTATAAAAATGCTATGGGTTTATTGTCCTGTGATAGGACTGCTCCTAAGGCGAAGTTAGAGCCGTCTGTTGCTAGTTCGAAACTCTTTGTAAAACCCGGATAAGAAAGTAGCACCTCTTCGGACACAAGAGCATTTTTTATTTTGATCCATGCGTCTTGTGCTTCATCATTAAAATCAATTAGTTTCTTTTTTAATATGTGTTTGGACATGCGTCCATTCTCCCCTCTCAAAAGGGATGTCAGGGGCTTAGCTATTTTAGCATAATCTCTGATGAATCTTCGGTAGTACCCTGACATACCTAGGTAAGATCTTAAATCCTTTAAAGTTTTTGGAGGTGAAAGATCCAAAATTGCTTTGACTTTCTTTGGATTAGTTTTCAAACCTTCTTGAGAAACTACAAATCCTAAGAACTCGACTTCCGTCCGCAAAAATTCACATTTGTCTAATTGTACCTTTACGTTTGTATCTTCGAGTGTTCTAAGGATAATTTGAAGATTTTGGAAATGGTCTTCCTCTGTTTTTCCAAAAATAATATCATCGATGTAAACATAACATCGATGACCAATATGTTCACGCAAGACATCATCAACGGCGCGCTGAAAAATAGAAGGGACATTTTTCAGCCCAAAGGGGAGACGAGTAAACTCGTACTTTCCGTTTTTTATTGAAAACGCGGTTTTCTCCCTATCTGATTCTTTTAACGGAATCTGATGAAATCCGCTTTTTAGATCCAAAGTGGTAAAATATTTGTTTTTCCCTAAGTTATACAGAACTTCATTGATTTCATGAATCGGGTAACGATCTGGAATTGTTAATGTATTCAATTTCCTATAATCTATTACCATTCTGTTTTTTATTTTAATTCCCGTTGAATCTTCTTTTTTGCTGACTATCCATACTGGAGAGTTGTATGGTGATCTGGACGGGCGTATGATCCCGTCGCGCAAGAGTTCTTTTACCTGTTTGTCAATTTCAGCTTTCAAAGCTGTGGGATATGGGTAGGGTTTTGTGTAAACTGGACTATCAGTGGTTGTTCTAATTTCTCCTTTCACATTTGTAGTAAAAGTGAGTTTTTTATCAGGTTCGGCAAACAAATTTGGAAAAGATCCTAACATTTCTTTTAAGTGAGAATATTGAGTGTGAGATAAGTGAGAGCATCTGCTACCCAGATTGTATACCGATTCTACTTCTAATTGTTGCAGATGAAATTTATATTTATCTTTTAGGGTGAAGTAATTTTTTTTCTGTATAAATAATTGCACTGAGTTCTTTAAGGCTATCGTTACCGACAATGCCATCGAAAGTTTCTAGTCCGGGAAGAATGAAAAATTTTAGTTTTCCTATTTTGGGTCCAAAAATATCTACTTTAGCATGATGTGTAATTTTAACCTTCCCTCCTACTGAGTGAGCAAAAAATTCTTTACTGTTTTTAATAGGGTTACGAATATAGCAAAATTTCAAATAATTTTTATTAGAACCAGTATCGAGTAGAAATTTAAGTATTTTTCCGCTCTTCATCCTGTATTGAAAATACGGGATCGAAGAGCAGTTTAATCTAAAAAATTAATGTTGTCGAAATCGTCCCCGTACTCGATCTCCTCTCCTTCTTCCATATAAAGTTGTTCATCAACTTCGTCTGCATCGTCTTTGGAATTTTGATCAGGGCTAACATTTTTTGTGAGGGTGTTATCGTCTTCTAATGGATTTGTTTCCGTGTAAAAAGTTCGTTGGAATTTGTTCGGTACGTGCATTTGTTGAGATGCCTGATGTTTTTGAGAATGATATGGTTGTTGATTATTTTGTCGATAGTTTTGTTGATAATTTTTTTGAAAAACTGGCCTGTTTTGGTAGTGTATATTGCGCGATTGTATAGAAAATCCCAGTTCCATTAGTTCCATTCTTGGTTGTTGTTGTGGTTTTGGAGGAAGCGGAGGATGGTTGTATTGAGGTGCTTGGTATTGGTATTGGTATTGTTGGGGCTGGAGGTTTTGAAAGAAATATTGACCTTGTGGAATGTTTCGTCTTTGTTAAACGAGAGGCATGTGTGCTAATTCAGGATAAAATTTGGTATTATGTCGTGGAGGTATTTGGGGTGGTAGTGGTAGACGTTTGAGATTTACTTGACTATTATGCGCGTAATTCATTCTATACGTCATATTGTCAAGTTTTAGGCACATGTGAAGTGCTTGAGGTAAGGAAGTAGGTTCCCGAATGCTCAATAAGCGAGGTAAGTCACCGTTAAGTCCTCGAATGAATGTGTCAAGTACTTTATCACGGTAGGAATTAGTCATTGCGGCTAAGGAATCTTCTCCTAAATCTAGGCATGCAATTTTATCTAATATCAACGAAAGATGTTGATAGACTTGCTGATAGTAGTCAATTGGTATTCAAGTGTACCAATATCACGTTTATCTGAGAAGTGCATCATCAGGTACTTTTTAATTTTTCCCCAGTCTAACAGTGTTCTGTAGCTGTATCTGCATCTCCTATTATTTTATGACGAAACCATATGGAGCATTGCATAATATTTAGAAGTACCTCGTAAATTATCGTACATTGTAAAAATTCGATCAACAGTTTTCCTCCACGAATTAAATTCACCAGGTCTACCGGAAAATTCACGTAAACATTTAACAATGTCTGATACTTTGTCAATGTCGTTAGTGTGTGTTTGTTGAAAAGTCAATAGGTTGTTCTACATCGTCTGAGTCAATAAAAGGATTATTTAATTTTCGTACTGTATTTACAACTAATTCACTTATTTGTCGTATGAGGTCAGAGGATAATTGGTTTTGTGTATTAGAAGAGGATGGTTGATGTTGTGAAATAGAATAAGCATAACCTTGGGGTTTTTCATTAGGTCTTAGCGACATGTTTTTTAATAAATGTTCAACCGATTTTACCTCGTCTTTTGACATGACTGATTTTGTTTATTTTAATTTTTCTTAACTAGACAACAATAATAATTTACGTTTTAATTAATACAAATTTTCTGGGCTTACGAATTTTGTTTCACTATAATTTAATTTTAACTTTCTTCTTTGTTTTATCTTTATAATATGAATTTAATTTAAAATTTTCTTTAATTCTTTCTTAACTTACAAAATTACAATAATGATGTCCATCGACGAAAATTTTGATGCGACCTTGGTGGAGCGACTAGCTTATTTTTGCTTCCTTTTCTTCAGCCGTTGAGTTGTTAACTAACGACAGCTACTAGGGGGCCCTTTCCATTGGTTTCTCCACACTATTAACCTTGAACGGCTTGAACACAACACTGTTCTTGTCTTTGGTTTTTATTTTTTATTTTTTCTGACAAAATTTCACCTTTCTACCGCCCGTTAACACTTCTTGAGAGTTTTATATTGCGATAAATCGAACGAAACACGTCGTTGGGTTCAGGACATAGACTTTTCACTTTTTCCCGACCGGTTACACTTCTTGAGGGTTTTCAGTACGGTATTAAAAAATGAAAAAAAAAGTTATTAATTTGTACTACTTAAGGACTTTATTAAAACGCGATCTATGTCCCTGCTCGGGCGCCAGTAAATATTTTACACGTTTATTTTTATTAAAAAAAAATTATTTAAAATTCAAATGGGCAGCGATTCTGCCTTCTAGATTACAATTGACAATTTGTTCTTAAAAATTAAATCTTAAATACTATTTTTCTACTTAATCAGCACTACAGTTGTTTCTTCGTTCCCACGATGGTGTTCGATATTGTTTTGCTGAATTTTGATTCCTCGAAATGTCATGAGAATGATAAAAGCAAAATTATCAGCAGTTTGTTGTTCATTTCATGGGAATGATAAAAGTCAAGCATCAGCGGTTTGATATTTGAATGTTTGTATGTTTGTGTCGTTAACTTATATATATACAAATATATACAGTACGCACTCGATTTACGCAACCCTCGATTCGTGCAACTACTCGATTTTCGCAACTCCAAATTTGTAGCATGTCTTGACTCTATGGCTAGGCGCGCACATTCAATTTTTAGTTCGCAACTGTTTGGTTGCTAAAATGATACATATGGGCTTGTATGGGACACCGCGCACTTAGAGCAACTCGATTCTCGAAAGTAAAAAGTTTGTGTCGAAACACAAACTAAACGATTGCCTCGCAAAAGTTGAGCTGTTTTTTATAAGTGCAAGAGAGAAAAGAGTGCAAGCGTGGGTAAAAAGTTGCCAGTGCGCGGTTCTCTTTCAACTGGTGATTAAACTATTTGATTTCGATCACAGTTGCCAGTGCGCGACTAGCCTATAAGTGCAACTTTTCAAAAATGCTACCTCGATTTGTATTCAACTGTTTTTTATTTGCATTCTCCTTTTTATTCTGTATTCCTGCCGTTAATTTACAGCCAGTTTGTCTGAACGAAATTTCATGTAAAAATAATACACAAACACATAAAATGCATCTGTGTTTATTTGAATGGGTTGCAATTTCATTAGTGTCTACGGAAAATTTGTGCAGGATGGGTGTAACAAGAAAAATTACAAAATTGTCTATTAAAAAAAGAAGTGATATTTTATCAGAACTAGAAACATATTATGTTAAACATATGTTTGCAATGAGCCGCAGAGAACAACATTCCAATAGAAGAGATTTTATTGCTATAAAAAATAAGAGAGGGCAGTTTTAAAAAACAAAGATTTGCAAAAAACTCAATCTAAAATATCTAACTTCTTTAATAAAAAAATTAATACATATTCTGTATTCATTCATCACTTATTAATTTTTGTGGAAATTTTCGTATTTAATAACAATATTTTCAAAAATAATTGTTTGTTTTGGTTTCACTGAAGTTTTTTCATAACTTGTCGTTATCTATAAGAAAACAAGCTATTTACACTGTAATTTGTATCGAAAAAATAAAACCCAGTAAGTGCAACAACCTCGGTTATTGCAACTGCTCCGATTTCTATTATTATTATTATATTTATATATATTATATATATTATTATATTTACAGCTCTGTGAAAAAAAATAGCACCATGTTGCATTTTGTACTACTCTTACAAATTGCGTTCTTCTCTATTAATGATAACACAACGCATCTACTGAAAAGTATTTCTATTGCATTCAGTAGTATAATGAACAAGGAAATTTGTCTAAAACTCTCACTTTTTCCGTTGATTTGAGGGGTGACCGTGGCGCGATGGTTGTTTGCTCGCCTGTCAACCTCAATATCACAGGTTCGATCCCTGCTGTCGTCTATGTCGTCTTTAATTCCATTAAAACCTTCTATAAATTGTCATCAATGGGTTGCTGGTTTACTCATTACATGTTGTTCAGGCATAACACTAACAACATGTGATTGAGTTAAACTAGTATGCCCAACAAGGATGAAAAACGAATAAAATAATGCGAATTATAAGGGACATAGAAATAAGACACGGCAATTCTCCGCTTTAGTTCAGCCGCCATCCCTGGAGATAAAAAAAAATCTGAGACAACGCCCTTCAGTCTCAGAACATCGTGCCACACATCTTTCCTATCCTTCTTTCTCTTCCGTAACTTCACGCCCACGCTGTGTTGAAACATTTAAAGGGTAATCATAATCCCTTGAGCGAAAAAAAGAAGTATTGCAGAATATTTTATATCAAGAAGCAAAAAACTTTATGTATTTTTCATCGATTTCAAGGCTGCTTTTGATACGATAGATCGAAGAGCTCTATTTTATAAATTATATGGTTTGGGCTTGTCACGGAAGTTCGGAAGAGTGCTAGAAGTGCTCTATAAAGATACCCAAGCTGCAGTATGGAATGGAGTTGGATTGTCGGATTGGTTTGATACTCTCACTGGTGTAAGACAGGGGTGTTCACTAAGTCCAACATTATTCGCGCTTTCTGATTTATTATCTTCCTGGTGATGTGGAATTTGCGGGAGAACGGATAAAGGCACTGCTCTTTGTGGATGATGTGGTCTTCTTTGCATAATCGCCTCAGGCTTTGCAAAGAATGATCAACAGGTTATATGACTACTGCCGTTCATGGAATCTCATAGTCAACATTGAGAAATCTAAGATCATGATATTTAGAAGAGGTGGTGGGAAGTGCTCCGAATGAAAGGTGGAGTTTCAAAGGACAAAACATAGAAATTGTCTCAGAATATAAAAATCTAGGCATCTATTTCACCAAGAACTTGAGTATGGTAAAACATTTCAAAGAAAAATTGCTGAAGGCGAAAACCGCTATAAATGTTTCTTTGCGAAGTTGTTTCATGAACAAACACAGCACATAGTAGCAAATACAAGGTGTTTCAAGCAGTTTCGGAGACCATTCTATTATATGGAGCACAAGCTTGAGGAGGTTTAAAGTTTGATGCAGTCGAACAACTGTTGAGACATTTCGTTAAAAGGATATTTCATCTACCACCAAACACTACAAACTATGTTATTATGATAGAAACGGGTCTATCACCGCTGTACGTAAAAACTCTCAATCTGCAAGCAGATTACTTGGTTAAAACGATCAATATGCCCGCGTCCAACTGGTACGGAGAATGGTTGGAACTAGCGAAGGAATGTAATATGAGTTTGAACATCAACATTGAAGATGTAGCCAACATTGAAAAGAATCTCTACGAAATAATAGCCAAAATAGACGAGAAATGTAGAAAAGAATATAATATAGCCGAGGCAACCGGACCGATCTACAGAACAATGTACAGCAGACTGAATCATAACTTGCTAGACAATAATTACTTTCATGACGCAAACAATGTTGACCTCATTAGTACAATGATCAAGCTGAGGAGTGAATTACTAAACCTAAATTATATCCGTCACAGACCTGATTTACCTTTGGAGTGCAGTATATGTAACCTAAGAGAAAAGAAGATACTATTCACTTCATTGGAAAATGTCCTACGCTTAGAGAAACGAGAAGGTGTATCTTCTTATCAGAGGATCAAGTTCTTGAGCAACTTAATCAAATGAAGGTTTCTCGTCTTTACGAATATTGCAAAAATGCCTTGAAGTATAGAGAAAGAGTTCAAAGCGGAGATTTATAATTAAAAATCTTTTTGAGTGTATTTACCTTTAATATAAAATAAAAAAAATAGTTATTAATTGTTACATTAAAATTGCATAGTAAAATTTAAAGAACGCTTTTTACAAATTATGTACTTAAATATTTCATAGTATAATTGTCAATCTGGCAGACGGCTATGCCATGCTATATAGATTATTGTTATTATATTAACATTAACAAAGTTTAAAAATGGTTTTTTTATTAAAGTAATTTTTTATATAACAAATTCCTTTAACATTTTTCGAGAACAAAATTTGGGATGCCAATTTTAAGTATTTAGTAGTATAGATTTTAGGAAATAATTTCCAAAATTAATCGTTCACACGTTTTAAGGATATTGATTTTTCAAAAAAAAAAAAACTTGGAATTTTTCTTTGTTTGAAAAATAAATAAATTTGGTGGTGCAACAGCTCGAAGAGATCCAGGACCTAGTGACTTACAACTCTTAACCATTCCTGTGTGCGTGTTTTCCAGAAATGGAAGGTCCTAAGATTTTCTGCTGGTATCGAACGGCTAATGAGCAGCACTTTTCATGACAAGAGAAACTCTTAGACAATTTGTCAATTCCTCGTAAGAGGCAGTACAACCCTGAAAAACTTGTTTGCAGCAGCTGATAATCGAACCCAAGACCTTCTGCAATCTGCATGACAGTCCAATGCACGAACCATTATGCCAAGGCGTACTACTACTACTAGAATTGATTTGGTTAAAGTTATATTGACCAAAAAGGTATATAAATAAACATTATAGTTCAGTTGAAACTTTAAAGGGAACTAAATACTTGTCTTCGGAGTCAAAAGTCCATTCAATATTACAAAGGTTGAAATCTCCTGTAAGTAATAGATGTTGCGAATATTTAATATTTTCTAAAATTGATTTTGAGTTATTTAAATGTAATGTTATAATAGTCTAAATTGCGCTTCGGAAGAATATAACTAATAAAAATAAGTAATTCAGATTCACCTGCTTTTGCACAAACAATAAGTTCATCAATATCAATGTCTGAACTAGTAGAGTTTCCAATTTAACTAGCCTGCTTGCCAGAACCAGAGTGGCACGGGCAGCAATCAGCACTCCCCACCTAATGACAGGAATTTGACAAACAACGAAATTGACCAATACTTAGAACAAATGGACGAAACAATCCTACGAACTATGAACAAAACTATACCAAAATACATGCGGAAGGTTTCGAGTTCGATTCTCAGCCGCTGCAAGAAAGTTTTTTACAGGGGTGTACTGTCTCTTGCGAGGAATTGACAAATTCTCCAAGAGTATCTCTTGTCATGGAAAGTGCTGCTCATTAGCCGTTCGGAATCGGCAGAAAATTGTAGGTCCCCTCCGTTCCTGGTAACACGCACACAGGAATGGTTGAGAGTTGTAAGTCACTAGGTCCTGGTTCACTCCGAGCTGTTGCACCACTAAATATAATTTATTTTATTTTTTTAAACTGTTGGAAAATGAATTGAGCACATGTCTAGTATTTAAATAATAATGTTTTACTAGTATCGTTTATGGTCGAAATTTGACCATTAACCGTACTTTTTCCCAGTAAAATACTTTCATTTATTGTATTCTGAAATTGATTACACAAAAATAATCGCAAATGGAAATTAAACAATATCGCTATCAACAAAATGAGGAGCACAAGATTTGAGCATAAGCATTCATATCATAGTGAAAAGGCATAACGAAATAAAATCGTTCGATTCACATTTCTCTCTACATGTGTTTTAACAATTTTGAGTACCGCTATGGTTAAGAAGACACAGAAGAAAGAGAGAACTATTAATAATTAAATTGTAATTTCACATTTATATATCGTATAGTGCTGGCATAATTTGATGTGTACTCTTTCTTTCAGAAGCGATCGCACCAAAAAAGGGTTAAAAACGATATTATTAACCTGTTTTCACTTTTTTGCAGCTTTTGGTGTTGCATGTGTGCGTAGAGTGTCCCTGCTCCATATAAGTAGATGTATTCTGTTCCGAACGAAACAACAAAGATTGAATGTGAGCAACATGAAACACGTTGGAAGTGAACTTTGTTGACAAACAGCTGTGTGTATAGTGTATTTATTATTTTAGACATTTTGTATGGTGAATCCATGATTTCTATTTCTATTGTCACAGGCAAATAGTCGACGGATTCACATAATCTCTTCTGATGGCACTTCTAATTAATATTAGCTTTCAAATGGTATATTTTTTATTGTCGGGCGTTCAGTTTAGGTATATTAAAAAGGAACTACAAAAAAATTGTTAACGTATTAATATATAGATGATTTAATGCAAAATATAGTGATTTTAAGAACAAAGTACATAACAATATGATTATTCTGAATCGGAAGAATCATCTGAACTTATAATAACTGATGTGGCCGAAGTATCCGAAATGAGTGAGTAGTCAGGTGCCTTCAATAATTCAAGAACATCCTTATCAATATTATTTGAACGTTTTTGAGGCAGTTTTCGCAAACTTGTTATTAATAGATCCGAAGAAATCAGAAGAGAGTTCAAAATACCTTCGTTAGTTTTGACACGCGATACCTTACGAGAGAAATTTTCTGTGTATTTATTAAATTCTTTATTTCGTGTCTCCTGCGCTTCTTCACTTGTGGCATTGTGTACCAATAATATTTTTACACAAATAGTCTTGGAGTCTCCATAGCATATTTTTGGAACTTGTCCACATTAATTTTATATGTACTAGCTACTGTTTGCAATACCACTTTAAACCGTTTGATAACTTCAATATCCAACACAGTAATCTTTGCTACAACTTCTGGATCGCTGACAAATCTCCTAGCCATATTCCCCCATCATTATTGCTTTCAAAGCCAGGTTTTGGCTTATCAACTACCAATCTTATCTCAGTTTTAAATTTGCTTTGGATTTCTTTTTTTCTCTCAGCAACGATTTTCTTATCTTCCTCTCAACGAACTTGCCACTTCATCAGAGGTAGTTTGTAACTAAGGTGTAACAAAGATTTGAAGAACCCTATCTAGAATCCGAATTCTAGTTGAGAAGTGTCTACTATATTTGTGTCAGATACTTTTTCAATGGTATTAAAATTTTTAGAAGTGGGTCTGCATTCAAAGCATCTTTGTGTTGATTTGGTGTCTGTTATGGCATTACAAATCTTTACACCCACCATTGTAAAAAGCATAGCAATTGTAACATGTATTTCGATGTTTTTCATGTGATATGTCACTTGCTGTAGTTCTTCAATTTGTTTGCGCATTATTTCAACCTCGTTTTCTGCTAGTCCTGTTGTTTCATGTTAAAAAATAAACTAAATTGGTCTGCAGTATTGTGTTGATGAAAGGTTTTCATTTTTGCCAATTAATTAATTGCTGCTGCTCTCCTGGATTGTTTGAGAGCAATCGTATAGGTACAACGAATACATTGAAGATATTAGAGTCTTTGGCATTTGGGACAGAAAAATTTTATTTGTTTATAGTTTTTTATTTGTCAATCAGAATTATTCTTACAGACTTGAATATATATAACAATTGAAGAAATAAATAAATGATAACAAAATTTCATAATAAATAATAACAAGTATAATAACAAATAAATAAGCAATAACAATGTTATGATTTAAATTTATAAATTAGAAATTTGTTCAAAATTTACTAACGTATATAAAAGCTTATTTTTAAAAGACTCTCTTGTACAATTTTCAAAAAAGTCAATTAAACTGCAAACAGAATTAGCTTCTTTGACGCATCTTGAAATTGGTTCATTGCAACCATAATTAGTTCGATGATGGCGAACGAAAAAGAGAACTGAAGTTCTAGTATTTCTTGGGGGAACACGAAAACCAAATTCATTTAAAAGAAATGAGCATTTAACTCGAGAATTTAAAATATCACGAACAAACATAATTGAAAAATATCTTCTACGAAGAGCGAGAGTATGAATTCCTAATAATAAGCACCTAGCATTATAACAAGGAATATCACTGTTCCAATAAATTAGTTTCAAAAAGGTGTACCTCGTGAATCTTCGTTGCACCCTTTCAATTCTTTCAGAGTGAGTTGAATAAAATGGGTTCCATACAACTGAGCAATACTCTAAAACAGACCTAACCAACGAAAAATAGAGGATTTTTAGTGTAAAAAAATCAGAAAACTCACGAGCGTTTCTCTTAATAAACCCAAGCATAGAGTTACTTTTACTTATTATCCAATCTATATGAGGTTTAAAAGATAATTTAACGTCTAAAATAACTCCTAAGTCTTTCTTTTGAGAGACCCTTTCTAAAGACACATTTGACAAATTGTATCTGTAGTAAGAACATACTCTCTTTTTAAAACAAGTTAATACTTGACATTTAGCTATATTGAGATTAAGGCAGTTAGTTTCGCACCATTGCGCTAGCCTTATAAAATCTTCTTGAAGTAGTATGCAATCCTGAATTGATTCGATGTGCCTGTAAAGTTTCAGATCGTCTGCATAAAGAAGGCATTTTGAATTAATGAAGACCTCAGATATATCATTAATAAATAAAAGAAAGAGCAATGGTCCAATATGACTACCCTGAGGTACGCCCGAAGGAACAAAAATTTGATTCGATAAATATGTATCAATTTTAACAACTTGAACACGATCACTTAGATAAGACTCGATCCATTTCAGTAAATTGGAATGAAAACCAAGGCATGCTAATTTATGAAGAAGAACTGTATGATTCACTCTATCAAATGCTTTTGCAAAATCGGTGAATATAATATCAGTTTGAAGGTTATTTTCAAAATTAGAAATTACATAATTGACAAATAAAGAAAGATTAGTAGCTGTTGACCTCCCTGGTACGAACCCATGCTGAAAATCCGATATGTGCTCTCGAACAACAAAGAGAATTTTATCACTGATAATTTTTTCGAATATTTTAGGAATGACTGAGATTTTGCATATTGGTCTATAATTAGAGATTGATTGTCTGGATCCTGCTTTAAATATAGGAGTAAGATAAGAAACTTTCCACTCACTTAAGAAAGTTCCGCTTTCCAACGAAAGATTAAATAAAAACGTTAGTGGTTCAGCTAAAGATTCAGCCGCATTTTTTAAAAATATTGGTGAGAAACCATCTGGTCCAGTTGATTTGGATGTATCTATAAGCTTTAATGCAGTTAATACTTCATCCGAGTTGATTCGGAGACTTCCCAAACTGAATCTTTCAGCCACATTAGGAAGATTGCCTGAAAACGAATCACGAGAATACACCGACTCAAAATATTGAGCAAAAAGATTACAGATCTTGGATAAATCACTTGTTGTCGTTCCTAAGTAATGCATACAATTTGGAAAACCACTACTCTTACGTTTAGAATTAATGAATTTCCAAAAGTGACTACAATCATTTTTGATTTTATCTTCAGTGGAAGATATGTAATCTTTATACAAAAACGAATTTAAAGAAACAAACTCCCGTTCTAAGTCTAAGTACTTATTACGTAAATTAAGGTCGTTTTTATTACGTTTATATCTCTTATAAGCTTTATTTTTTTGATTCTTAAGTCTTGAGAGTCGTTTATTAAACCAGATTGGATTTGAATTGCATGAGATTCTTTTTATTGGAACAAAACGTTCAATAGAATCAGAGATGATACTCTTTAGAATGTCATAAGCCAAATTTAAATCAAGTTGGCTCTTCATGTTCTCCCACGAAAGTGCAGATAGATAAGCATTAATTGCATCAAAGTCAGCGTTCTGGAAACAGCGTACGATTCTGGAATTATCTGATTTATTTGACTTTAAATAATTATAAAAGCTAATATTGGCAACTATTTGTATTCTGACTGTGCCGAACCATCCAAGCCCCACTTACATATTTGCTTCAAATTATTTAAAGTATCCGTTTTTTGGGCTTCTTTCTGAGCATCTAATAGTCGATTGACTGTGTGATTAAGTAAAGCCTGCAATTTAATTTCAAGAACAGTATCCGTAACAGTAATATGTTCTTTAAGTGGGTAACACTCCTTTTTGTCAAGTTTAATTTTTTTTATAAAATGGAAACTTGGTCTTGACATGACATCGCCTAATTGTTTCATATATTCAAATAATGATCGCCTCGTAATAAAAATATCACTTGACCCTGAACCTACAGCAAAAAAAAAACATTTTTTTTATAAGTCAAGACTCCAACCCATTCGAGAAGCGAAATTTTTAAAAAGTGCGAAATTCCGCAGATTTTCATTAATGTTGCTATAAGTACACATGATACACTAACAAATAAGACATAATTCGAAGGCATGTTATGATAAGTAGAACTTTAGATGAAAAAAAGGAAAATATTTTTTTTGATCTAAACCCACACCCAACTTTCAAATATTCACAAAAATTTTAATTAATCACATCGAACTATAATTTTACACTAATATCGTTAACAAACCTGTGGGGGATAAATCCATTGCAAAAAATATACATATAATTTAAAGCAATGCTAAATATTTCACTAGAACACTTGTTCGATTTTTCGATTTAATTACGGCAGCTACAATCACAATCTCACAATGCACCAGTTCAAATGAATGACTAGGTTAACATGAACACATTATTATCATAATGATCACTTGTTTGTACAGTTTGGGTATTTAACTGTACGACCCAGCTATTTTTTTTTAATTCTCCAAGAATTCATGCATTTGGCCCTGTGTGCGACGGCGACGGCTTACTGACTCACGCGATTTGGAGATTAGGACACTGAAGTCGTCAATTAAGAACATCAACCAACTGATCAAAGAAAATTATAGGTTGTCTATCAATAATTTGTAGTGGAACAATAAAATTCGGGCCATTAAGTCTAGCGACCCGAGTATGTTTCCACAAATTAACAAAATATTTAGACGGAATGATCAAAACGAACTTCCATGTCTCAAGCTCCAGAGAACGACAGAAAACAGAGACGTACTTCTAACAGCAGGTATAGATCCACCGCCGTGTTGGACGATGAGCTGTTTATTGTCGAAGATACGCTAGAAAAAGTGGAGGCTGTGGGGGCTTCAGCAAGTGTACAAGGTGAATGCAAGCATTCACCCAACCATGATCTGGAAAACATAGCTTTACTCCATCACTTCTACCTTTGTAACGAAATGTCGCAAGTTCTGCATTTGGAAAAAAAATCGAACTCGAAATTTTGATCAATGTTGACATTACGATGATAGCGAAGACGAAAAAAGTGGGTCCGGCAATTCCGTCTGTCTGTCTGTATGTCTGTACCTCGAACTACAGCCTAAACTACTGGAGGTATTTTCTTCAAACTCGGTACTTAAGGGTCATCGGTGATTCCCTAGAGGAGAAATTGAAAGTTTTTTTTTAGCTCTAAAACAAACGGTACCCCTCATACACCCATAATGCATAATCTTATTTATCTCGAAAACGGCTCTAACGATTTTGATAAAAAATTTTATGCAGGAGCTGCTTGGCATTTGAAAAAATATAAACTAAACATTTTTTCGAAAAAATAGTTTTTGGATTTTTAAAAAAATAGTACAATTTTTTTTTTTTGAAAATTCAATATCTTGAAAACCGATACACGATTAAATTTTTAAATTACGTTTTAAAATGTATTTTATTAAATACTAACAATTTGCATATCAATTTTTCTTATACAAATTTTAAGTAAAATTTAGTACACAAAAAACATGTTTCAGTGTGTCTGTATGTCTGTACCTCTCACTACAGCCTAAACCACTGGACCTATTTCTTTCAATCTCGGTAGTTAAGAGTCTTCGGTGATTCCCTAGAGGAGAAATTGAAATTTTTTTTTTAGCTCCAAAACTAACGGTACCCCCCATACACCCGTAATGCAAACTCTTATTTATCTCTAACGATTTTGATACAAAAAAAATTAAATGTGATACAATGGACATGGACTACATTTTGGTTAAAAAAAAATTGGGGCAAAATGTTATTAACAGTACCTGTCATAGAACAGTTTTTTTTTTTTTTTTGATTTTCGACTTTCTCATTAACGGCTCTAAGGATTTTAACCAAAAATTTTCAGCAGGAGTCCCCTTAATTTTAAAATAATCATCATCATCATCATCGGCTCGACAACCGGGTTCCGGTCCTGGCCTCTTTCAACAAGTCTCTCCACCTAACCCGGTCTCTAGCCGACGCCATCCAGTTGCGCACCCCAAGGCTTCGGGCGTCCTGGTCTACGCCATCTCTCCAGCGCAAGCATGGTCTACCACGCTGCCGTCTACCATAGAATGTACCACAAAGAACTTTCCGAGCAGGTTCCTCTTCGCTCATGCGAGCTAGGTGCCCTGCCCACCGGAGTCTACCGAGCTTAATTTTTGTCACGATATCTGCTTCTAGGTAGATTGCGTACAATTCATGATTGTACCGTCTCCGGAATCGTCCTTCCTCACATATGGGGCCAACAATTCTTCTTAAGACTTTTCTCTCGAACGCAGCTAAGAGGTCGGAGTGCCTTTTGCTAAGCACCCAAGTCTCGGATCCATACGTGAGTACTGGCAGGACCATGGTCCTGTACAGCAGCAGTTTTGAAGTTATGGTGAGATTTCTGGATTTGAAAAGCTTTGACAGACTATAGTAGGCTCTGTTGGATTTGAGAAGCCGCCCGCGTATTTCTTCTTCTATATTGTTATCGGCTGCTACTATTGACCCAAGGTATTTAAAGGATTGCACCACTTCAAATTCGTGCTCCGCATTCGACGCCACCATGTACTTTGTTTTACCTTCACTAATGTGCAGCCCCAGATTTTGTGCCGCCTGCTCGATCTGGATGAAGGAATCGTGTACAGCTTGTTCGGATCTTCCGATGATGTCAATGTCGTCTGCGTAAGCTAGTAACTGGCTGGACCTGTTGACGATGGTCCCTCTTGTTGCCGTGCCAGAGTCACGGATTGCTTTCTCCAACGCCAGGTTGAAGAGGAGGCAGGCCAAACCATCCCCTTGTCGGAGTCCATTAAAGATTTTGATTGGTCTGGATAGCAATCCGGCTATTTTTACTTGGCTTGTTACGTTGGTCATGGTCAACCTACATAGTCGTGTCAATTTATTTGGGATGCCGAATTCTCTCATGGCTTTGTAAAGTTCTACCCTGGCTATGCTATCATAGGCGGCCTTAAAGTCTATAAACAGATGGTATGTTGGGATGTTAAATTCTAGACATTTTTCCATCGCCTGCCTAAGGGTAAAGATCTGATCAGTTGTTGATTTGCCTGGAATGAAACCACACTGATATTGTCCGATGACGGTTTTAGCGTATGGGGTTATCCGGTCTTGTAGGATAGAGGAGAGTATCTTATAGGCGGTACTCAACAACGTGATACCTCTATAATTGCTGCACGTTGTGACATCTCCCTTCTTATGTATGGGGCATATTATGCCTTTTCGCCAGTCTTCTGGCATTTCTTCTTGCTCCCATAGTGCACTATAATATCATGAATTGCTTGACGTAAGGCTGGCCCGCCGTGATGAAATAATTCGGCTGGTATGCCATCGGCTCCCGGGGATTTGTTCTGTTTAAGCCGGCCTATAGCCTTCTCAACCTCTTCTATGCTTGGTGGCGGCAACATAGGGTATTCTTCTTGAAGTAGTGGAGCCTCCACTTCTGCAGTGAGCTGACCATTTAGCAATTCATTGAAGTACACTTCCCATCGCTCCAGTATGCTTTCAGGATCGGTGATCAGATTTCCCTCTCCGTCCTTGCAGTATGTGCAGCGTGGTGTGTACTGCGTCATGTTTCGGACGGATTGGTAGAACTTCCGCGCCTGGTGCGGACCTCGCTCTCGGCTGTTTTCTATTTCACAGATTAGGTTCTTCTCCCAGGCTGATTTCTTTTGTCTGTGAAGCCGTTTTTCTGTTCTTCTGAGCTCTTTATATTCCTCTTCGCGTGCCCGCGTTCTATGAGATTGTTGCATTGCTCGGTACGCAACATTCTTACGTTCAGTCGCTAGCTTGCATTCATCATCAAACCAGTCGTTCTGATTTTTACGACTGCTGCCTAAGATGGAGTTGGCAGTACTAATGACAGTATTTTTAAGACGTGTCCACTTTTCATTTACGTCCAGCATACTGGCTCCAGGACTTACTCTCCCTAAGTCAGGTGTTTCTAGAGCGAGTCCTAACGCTCTACTGGTGTTTTCATTGCGCAGGGCAATTCGAAACTGATCGGCGGATGCAATGCGTCTTCTCAAGGCAATCCGCCCTCGGAAAACTATACCAACAAGATAGTGATCCGAGTCGATATTGGCACCTCGGTACGTTCGTACCGTCATCAAGTTCGAGTAGTGGCGACGGTCTATCAACACGTGGTCTATTTGGTTACGAGTGAATCCATCAGGTGATACCCAGGTGGCTTTGTAGATATCTTTACGCGGGAACCTGGTACTCGCAACGACCATGTTTTTCGATGCTGCCAATTCTAAGACTCGAAGTCCATTGTCATTAGTGTTCTCATGCAAACTATGGGTGCCTGCGTAATGCCTGAATACCGGCTCCCGACCTATTTTTGCGTTCAAATCCCCAAGGATGATTTTAACATCATACCTTGGACAGGCATTGAGGGCCCTCTCGACTTGTTCGTAGTAAATAAAATAATATTGTATATAAAAATATTCGAAAAAATATTTGTTGGGTGTTTTTGAAAAATCAATATCTTCAAAACCTATGAACTATTATTTTTTGATATTATTTCCTAAAATCAATATTATTAAATACTTAAAATTCGCATCCCACATTTTTTTCTTGAAAAATTTAAAAGAAATTTCTTATATAAAAAATTTATTTAATAATAAAACGATTTTCTAAAGTTTGTTCGCATAAATTCATACTTTTCTAGAAATCAGACGGCAATTTTATGCATTTGAACATTATTATCTCATTAAATCCATGTTTTATATTTGGAGGGCTCACAGCTGTACCGAACCAAGTCATAAAAAAAATCCAAAACTAACGCCAAAATTTCCGCAAAATTGACCTGTATTTAGAGCTGTAATGAACTACATAGTTCATTTAGAGCTACATAGATTTATTTAGAGCTGTAATGAACTACATATAGTTCATTACAGCTCTAAATAGAGGTCAATTTTGCGGATATTTTGGCGTTAGTTCTGGATTTTTATTTTATGACTTGGTTCGGTACAGCTGTGAGCCCTACATTTATAAAATGTATCTTAAATTCCAAAGTACTTTTACATAAGAGCAAGTTCGTGCGATCCAGTCGTGCATTTTTTTTTTAATCAAAATTGTTAGAGCCGTTTTCGAAATAAATAAGATTTTACATTACGGGTGTATGGGGACTACCGTTAGTCTTGGAGCTAAAAAAAAATCAATTTTCCTTCTACCGAGTTTGAAGAAAATAGCTCCAGTGGCTTAGGCTGTAGATCGAGGTACAGACATACAGACAGACAGACGGAATTGTCGGATCCACTTTTTTCGTCTTCGCTATCTTCGTAATGTCAACTTTGATCAAAATCTCGAGTTCGATTTTTTTCCAAATGCAGAACTTGCCCTATAGTACCTATATCGCAAGTAAAAAATAAGGCATACAAATTGTATAAATCTGATAAAAATAATTCTGTACCGAGTATAAATTATATAGATAGCCAACGAGAATTCAGTCTTCTCAATAATATTGAAATTACCTGTTTTCTATCGAAAGTGACCAAATTAAATACAAAGCGTTTTTGCAATTTTATAAGCTCGAGGCGTAAATCAAGTGGATTACCATTAGTATGAAGTATCAAGATGTAATTACTAGTGATGTACCTACAATTTGTAATTTATTCGCTGACTATTTTCAATCAGTATAATCTTAAGGTGATTCCACTATCAATAAGCTACCTTATGTCAGTAGAGTTGTCAATACTGGTTTTTTAGTTTTTAATCCATTTTAAATAGGAGAGGTTTTATCTAAATTGGATGTTGATAAGAGTGAAGGGCGTGCTGGAATTCCAGCTATTTTGTTGAGGCAATGTGGTATTGCAAAAGTTCAACCACTTTAAGGGGAATTCTTGGATTACTGGAAGGTCTATTTCTTGTCACTAATTTTTAAATTGGACTCAAAACAGGATATAATCAGTTATAAGAGATTAGTTTGCATAAGGTTAACTCTATTTTTTTTTTTTTTTTTTTTTTTTTTTTCAGAATTATATTTCAGTTTCTCAAAATAAGTTTGTAGCAGGGAAATCAATGGCAGCAAACTTAGCATTATTAAGCAATATCATCATTACAAATATGGAAAAAGGGTTAGAAACAGATTTTATTTTTACAGATTTTACAAGGCAATTGACAGAGTCAACCATTAAATCTTATTAAATAAACAAACTTCTCTATGTATCCACTCTTCACTATTAAAATGGTTTAAATCATATTTAGCAAATAGTAAAAGTTGATAGCTCTTTCTCAAAATATATTTCTATCCCATCTAGCGTTCCACAAGGAAGTCATTTGGGTCTATTATTATTCTTGCTATTTGTTAACAATATACCTGATATTTTTCAAAATTCAAACTGTCCTCTTTTCGCGGACGACCTCAAACTTTACCGTAAGATTTCTTATCAAACCGACTATTTTCTTCTTTTGAAAAGCTTGATAATTGATGCAAGGCAAATCGTATTCTGTTAAATGTTTCTAAATGTCAAGTTTTTTCGTGTTTCCGAAATTCGAATCCCATACTGTTTGATTATATTATCAACCATACAATACATTCAGAGCGTGTAACAGGGAAGAAAGATTTTCGAGTAATTTTAGACACAAACTTTTCATTTTTACCACATAATGGTTTTATTATTATATATAGAGCAAATCGAATGCTTGTTTTTTTTTAAGAAACAAAAGAATTCACAGATTCATATACTTTAAAATCTCTGTACAATTCTCTGGTAAGGTCAGTTCTTGAATACTGTAGCATTGTTTGGAATACTTATTATAATAATTCAATACATGCAATTGAAAGAGTTCAGAAACATTTTATATGCATTTTTCAAGCTTAATTGGAGAATTGCAATGCCTTCTTATGACTTATGATCGTCTGGCTTATTTTTCATTAATTTTTATAATAGAAATCGTAACAGTTCATATCAATTGTCCTCCTTAACTAACATTAGTTAACTGTGCTATTGTAACCTCTAGAACTACATGCTATCGATTTCATGTGTATGAGCAGTTTTATAGAATAAATAATGGTCGTAATGAACCCATCACGCGTTGCACAAAAGAAGTAAATTTAATTTGCAATACGATTGATTTTAATCTTAATGATTTGAGAGATACATTTAAAAAATATTTTATTAATAATATTCAAACTGTAACTTCATAAAAAATTTAATCTTTGTTTCATAAATTTGTTTTTATAAATTGTAAAATTATATATAAAAAATGTTAATTATAGTAATATTTATTTAAGATTGTAATTTAATTGATTACATAAACTGATCCAAACATATATGTAGGCTGAGTGGCAGCACTGATGCTACGATCTCTACGAACTTCTTATCGCTTCTTATCTCTTATCTTACGATAAGATGACAATTGAATTATGAAGAGGATTATTACAAATTCAAGCCGTCAAGCAGTGCAGAGCTGTTTTATTTAAATAATTTTGTAATCTTTCTTCTTTTTTTGTTAATTAAAATCAATGAATTTAAAATATTTTTAAATAAATTAATATTTATAAAACGTTCAATTGATTTAGTTACTACATATATGTAATTGGAAAACATATACGAACATATATAATAAAAACACTGTCCAATTATAGATACCTTATTGGATTTTTGATTTACTTCTACGTGTTCTTACTTTGAAAAGGGAAATTACAAGTATTTTTGTATTGAATCAAACTCTTCATTTTAAACATAATTTACATATGCATATATACATACATTGTGTCCCTTAATACATAATATATTAGGGCGTGATTCTTGGGTATATTCTAAGAAAAAATCGTTTTACAGTAAGGGTCTATCTCCAATTTGTATATCAAAGCGAACCCACCATTGCAAAGCGGGTATAAAAAGAACCAAATTCTTACATGACCAGAAATTGAGGCAAAAAATCGTGCAATGTCCCAAAAGCAGTAGGAATTTCTTGTTTATTTGTCAAGAAAAACAACTTCATTCTCAGTTCCAACTCTCAAGGTAAATGTACTCGCAGCTTATTTTGCTGCTATTTCTAGGTTGCCTGAGATTAACATTATCCCTCTTGTACTTGAGAACGTAAAACATTCACTTGGACAGGTATGTTTCCGAACTCGTAAAGTTACATGAGCCCTTCGAGATCTTGATATAAACAAATCCGCTGGTTCTGATGGTTATCCCATTAATCGCTGGCAAAACCATTGCTTAAGCTTTTCCATTGCTCCTTCTGTTATGGAATTTTCCTTGGAATTTGGAAAACAGCATTATTTATCCAGAACATCCTATAAAAAAGCGTGTTATCGCTTCTTTCACAAGCAATGCTCCGTCGAAGTAGCCAGCTGCATTTCGCTAGGAATTTCCCCATTGCTCGTGCTGTCTTACATTATAAAGGTCTATCAATAAACCCTTGAGCGCGTGTGAATTATAAAAAATATATTTATATATACATTAACAGCCGTATTTATTAGAATTCGCTAAACGCGTGAATAGTTATGCAATGCATAAGGACTTATTCATCCACTATGCAAATTCATATTTATAAAACATTTACCTACCCTGCAAAGTTATAATAGACGTTTTTCTTTTTTAGCTCCGAGCGGGGCACTGAACTGTCAAAAAAAGAACTATGTTACTTTTTTAACCCAGAGCGCCCTAGGCGCTCAAATTGCATTTCTTTTTTAGCTCCGAGTTCGAACGGGGCTCGCTCGATAAGCTCGATAATAAATGACCGAGCAGACCGAGCAAAAAGCTGAGCGCGGCTAACTTCATTAATATTTTTGGAAGGGATGATAGTAAAAGAAAAAAAAAGAAAGAAAAAATCAAAACAAATGGAAATGGCGGGTGAAGCTGGTTGCTCTCCCAGTGAAGGTAAGGAAAAATAAATATAATTATGAGCGAGTTTTCCTCATCATCAAAATCAAAAAACAAATTGAACGCTTCCCTTAAAATATTTGCTTTTTCCATTTTCATTAATTAGAAATTAATTAAAAACAAGTTTTCAAGAATATGAAAACACAAATTTCACAAACACAGCTGAGAATTTTGACAGTTTATTTGAAAATTGATACAATGACAATTCAGTGCTTAGATGTGTTTCTTAAATAGCTCGGAGCGCTCAGATCACGCTCGGTTCGGAGCGACTCTAAGTGCTCCGGCCCCGCTCTGTGCCCTGCTCGGGGCTAAAAAAGTAAAACGCTTAATGAGCTTGTGTCAAATAAAGTACCAAAAAGTAAGAATCTATTACATTCATTATTTAGCCTTCATAACACTCAGCTGTTTGTCAAAAAACAAAAAAAAAAACATCTTGTCTATCATTTAATAAACAAAAACAAAACTACCAAAAGCTAAAAGAATTCGAACAATTAACTTTGATTCATCGTACTCGAAATCAAATTGTTGTTCGTTTCATCCTAGCTGGGATACACCTCAGACAAGTTCTTGAGGATAAAATTCAATAATGCAAAATGAAAATTACAAAACTAACACACCGGATGAAGAAGGATGCGTGGAGAGAGATCACCACCAAGTATATTTATCTATTTAATTCTAAACAATTTTCAATTCAATTTGTTTTTAATTTTGTTTCAATAAATAAAAGTAACAAAGTTTTAGTTTCAATATCAAGTCAAAGGCATTTTATTTTGTTGATAATCTTTATAATTTAATGTGATGTCAAAGTGAATGTGACAGTTCAATACTAAAATGTCCTTATGTAGGCACTATTCAACCTCCAAACGCGTTTAGCTTATAATGCCTCTATTCAACGTTACATAAGTTTTATAAATAACGATTTTGCGTTTAGAGGCATTATAAGGGTTGCATAGCCTTATGTACTCACTATAATGAGTTTATAAATATGGCTGTAACTGTTCAACCCGTATGTCGTCGCAAAATCCATGTTGTTTGCTTGCGCCAAAATATTTAGAATTTTTTTAGGAATTTTCGAATTCATAAAACATAATCCTCTTGCTCAAACTAAGCAATAGTAAAGCATTCCTAGTACCCTTAATATTATACATAAATGTTACACCTATACTCACGCAGTATCGCTAAAATTGAATATTTGCAAGTTTTTTACTTCAAGCGGGCCGAGCCATCGTTTGATTTCATCAGCCCAATTCATGATAGTACTTTTCGGACATAAAACTAGTATCTTGGAGGTCTTGAGTTCTTTATAAGATGTCACCGTATGCAACAGGGCAATTACCTAGAATTAAATAAATATTAGCTAAACAATTTATGACAATAAAGAATGGGTCAATTTATTTACTTGAAGTGTTTTTCCAAGGCCCATACAATGAGCCAAAATGCAACCGGAGCCAGAATTTTCTTTTAGACCATCTACACAGCCATAACAAGAGTCGTACATAAATTTAACACCATCTCTTTGATGTGGTTTTAAGTGTTTAACTATATCCGAATGAACTTTGATGAATTTTTTGGTTGAAGACGCGAAATCCAAAACAAGATCCTTTTCACTGATATTTTCACTCTGAGTCTTTAACATTTTTACCAAAAAATTATTTCTCTTTTCTAATCGACGCAGACGGTCGGCTTCTTTTTTTTGCGCATTCAAAGTTTCACTTTCCAATTGGTCATGTCGTAACATTGGTTTTATACGCAGGTTTTTCTCTCTGGTCTCAGGGGAGATTTCCTCAATATCAGAATTACTACTCTCAGCACTTAACTCAATAAGGTCTTCTTGCATTTTCTGCGCTCTTTGCCGAGTGTCTTTTGCTAATATGGTCTCAAAGCATTTATCTTCCTTTTCATTTTTTTTTGTATCGAATGTATCGCGGAATGATGTAATGGAGTTTTCAACTGTTCCGTCTGCCAATAATTCTTCGTTATTATTGATTGAATAGATGCTGGACTTTGTTGTATCCATTCCACTTTGTAATTTATCTTTTTTAGCCACGTCATGCTCATGTATAGAAAATTTGCCTTCGTCGTCAACCAAAGTTTCAAGAAACTTATCAACATATGATTCACGTTGGTTTTCTTCATCACTTGAATTTTCATTAATTTTATTAATAAGTTCAATATCATCATTGTTGGTAGAATTTTCAGAGTCACTACTGGCACTATCGAGCAGTTGTTTCTTTAGATTTTCGTTACATTTTACTAAAAATTGTCTTTCAGTTAAAATCTGTTCACTGTCCTGTGAAAGATGCATTATTAACAAAAATATGAAATAAAAAATGTTTTTATGTGTAAATAAATTAATTTTAAAGTATCGTAAAAACAATAAGACCATTGTTTTATTTAATAAGAGAAACCTTTAAAATAAATATTTCTCTTATATTAAAACGTACAATCACCGCAAGGACAACAAGACCTGAACAATCCGACCGAGATATGAAGCCGCAATTAGTTAAGGTAGATAGATTCGTTAAATATAACTAAAGTTTTTGAAAATTAAGCAAAAATACACAAAAAGTTAGGTTTTTTTTGTCAACATATTATTTATAATAATTTT
This sequence comes from Chrysotoxum bicinctum, assembly GCA_911387755.1. Taxonomy (NCBI): domain Eukaryota; kingdom Metazoa; phylum Arthropoda; class Insecta; order Diptera; family Syrphidae; genus Chrysotoxum; species Chrysotoxum bicinctum. The sequence continues at coordinate 140,430,453 of OU426987.1, read as the reverse complement.
AGGCAAAAAACTTTGAGAAAGTAGATTCTAGAGCGAACATTCATATAGAACGGACATACATATGTGTGATCTGCAACCGATAATTAACGGACGGCGGCGGTGGTATATCGAATTCCCTGTTTCGTTCACCTTATATGGCTCCGCAAATCATTTCAGTCTAAGAAATAATAATAATAAAAAAAAAATAGCTAAAAACCCAAATAAAGAAACACAAATGTAGTGTAACTTATTTAATAATTCAGTGCTGTATTATTTACAACTGCAAAATTGAATTATAACACCCCAAATGGCCTATCAAAACAAAAGGACAAGTGCAATGAATATTTAGAAACATTCATCATAGACAGTAGGTTCGTTCACATTCTCAAATATACATATGTCACAAGCACGGCATAATTGGCTTGATTTTGATAATGCGAACGTTCTATTCAGGGGCTTGTTAAGTATGCTGGATGGATCTCAAAATGTTTTGATATTTAATTTTCCATAAAGTTCTCGAGCTGTGCACATCATAAGAAAATATATCAAAATGAGTTTTATAAGCAGTATTAGTAACTCAGGTGGATTTTATTAGATTAATGTAAGTTTTCTGCAGACTTGGAATATAAAAATCAAGTTAAATTTCTCATCAAAAATTTCATCTATGATCCGCCATTGTAAAAATTCTAATGAAAAGTAATGTTTGACGAATGTGAACGCTAATGTTTTTCATGCATTTTTTTTAATTCATTTTTATTAACATTAATCTTATAATTATCTTGAGGCTAGAAAAAAATTAATAAAAACTTGCCTACTTATCATAACTTACAGTTAACTTGCGCGGGCGCTCTAAGTTAAACTATAATTTTAAGTCTAATCCATCCATTCATGATGTTGTGACAAATTTGAGAATGTGAACGCCCTTAGTGACGAACGGTGTTCTATACTTCTTCCCATCCTTTCTTATTCTATATTGCCTAGGTCTGGCCATCCACCATAGCTGCTGTGTGGATAATTTTTAGTTCACACAGCTAATGGGTTCGATAATAACACTCATGTAATGTTCGGCGCATAACTTAGTAATGGTCAAACAGGCAATCAAGAATTATTAAGAATTGTTACTCACTTCCCTCGCATTGAAATCTATGTCCATAATTCTTCTTTGCTTCGACAATTTGGCCAGACAACGGCCGAAGGAAGTTATGTATTTGCTTAGTTAAACCAGCCAGTTAAGTCAGCTTGTGAACGAGCCAACTCAAAAACTTGACGTTGAAGGTCATTTCGACAGTACTCTTATTTACAGTAAGTGTGAATGGTTCTATGCGACAAATCTTCTTTCGCACTCATACAGTCGCAAGAGTCCTTAAAGATCTTGACATAACCAAATCTACTGGTCCAGATTGTTTCCGAAGAGGTGTTCTTTTACGATGGCAAAACCAATGCGTAAGCTTTTCAATCTGTCTGGCTCTTTCCAAGTAGATGAAATACGGCATTTATCCAGCCGATTCCTCTCCACAAAGCTGTCTTCTGTCGGCCAAGCGAAATATACTACCCTTGCCATTATCCATGAATTGCTTTTGTATTAAAGAAATTGAAAAGCTTTCTATTGTCGGTTTGTATATCACTGACCATATCTTATGGAATGATCATATATTCGACGTAGTCAAAAATGCAGCGAAATAATTATGTTTTCTTAAAAGATGCAAGAAATTTTGTTCCCCATCTGATCTGGCTACGGCCCAAAAATAGAATATAACTCTCATATCTGGGCTTGTTTTCCCATTACTCATTTTATTTATTTCGCCTATAAGTATTACAACTCTCTTAGACTAAGATACATATGTACATAATACTAATTATTAGATAACATATTAAAAATACAGTAACAAATATTTAACATTAGGTTATGCTTAAGAAATTACTTCTGTTTTGATTAAAATCGAAAACATTTGTATATTTATTAAAATTAACACAAGCATTTGTTATTGGCTCATTTTGGCCATAATTTGTTGCATGTCGAGAGACATACAAAAGTACATTACATCTAGGCCTTAAGGACCTAGTAGGTGCATATATACCGAACAAGGCTAAAAGAGGCGGACAATCAATATGACCCGTTATGACATCTCTTGCGAATGTTACTGAGTAGTACGTTAATCTATTTACAAGATATAGGCCTTAAATCAATTAATAAGCATCTACTATCATAAGATGGCATTGAAGCAGACCAATTCAATTTTCGAAGTGCATATTTAGTGAATCGCTTCTGATTTTTTTCAATACGATTATAATCTTTTTTGAACAGAGGAGACCAAACGACACAACAATATTCCAAAATAGAACGAACCAATGTGATGAAGAGTTTTCAATGTATAGGGATCACGAAATTCATGGAAGTTCCTAAATATAAACCTAGACATAGCACTAGCTTTCGATATAATATAATCAATATGTATACTAAAACAAAGATGTGGATCTAAAATGACTCCCAAATCCTTTTGACTAACAACTATTTGCAATATCACATTAACCATTCTATAATCAAATAATATAGGCATAAATGATCTTGAAAAAGACATAACTGAGCATTTGTTTACATTCAAGTCAATCAAGACTTAATTGACTTAAAGATTTTATCATCGTCCGCGAACATCAGACATTTTAAAAATTAATCACTTTAGGAAGATCATTAATGAAAATTAAGAATAACTAGGGTCCATGATGACTTCCCTGCGGCACACCTGAGTAGTTTTGAATTTTAAAAGATAAATTTGATCCAATTTTTACAAACTGTGAGCGATTGCATAAATAATTGCTTAACCATTTAAGGAGTGTAGAATGAAATCCCAAAAACCATAGTTTTTGTAATAAAATTCAGAGGTTTGGACAAGTGACATGCACAGTCTTTTAAAAACCTAGCTGGAATATTATCCAGTCCCAAGTTTAAACTTATATCTAAACAAGAAAGTTCCTTAAAAACCTCTTCCTCAGATATATCCATCGAACCCATATCAAGTATTTCAGAATAAGCCGGTAAAACATTATTATTTGAGCCATCCAAAACAAAATTAGACTGAAAAACATGTTACAGATTTCGGATACGTCGCTACTGACGATACCATTGAAATTCATATTTATAGGAATTCCAACCGATTTTCTTTTTGAATTATAAAATTGCCAAAAAGATTTTGAGTCATTTTTAATCTTCGATTCACCAGACCATAAATATTGGTTATATAAAACTTCTTTAAAAAATTATACTCTTTCAGCAAACGACAATAATTGCTTCGAAAAATTGAATTGAATTTACTTCTTTTTTGAGCCTTAAGTAGAGTAGAGCATTTTTTAAGCGAATTAATCCTTTTGAAAACCATATTGGCTTATTTAATCCTCGTCTTATAGCCTTTTTAGGTATAAACTTACCAAACAATTCTTGGATTACATTAATAAAACTAGAAAAACTTAAGCCAATCCAGATTGAGGCAAAATTGAATCCCAATCTAATCTTTGAATATATCTATTAATGCAAATGTAATCGGCTCTGTTAAAATCGTATTTGACATTTAAAATAGATAACACTAGTTTACACAAAAAAGTACCTAAAAAAAAGTATTTTCTAGATTAATTTTGGCTCTCTGAACACGAAAATGGCAATCATTTATTTTTCCAAAGAAGCGTTTTCGAGATATGACCAAAAAACGCGTTTTTCTGCTCCTTTTCCATGTATAAGCCTAATTCTCAAAAACGGTCAAACTAATTAACATATACTTTATATTTTTGAACAGATATTTTGTTTGTCTTTCCAACAGTATACGACTTGTGTAAATCGGCCCAACTATCATCAAGAAAAAGCCGTTCAAAGTTTCAAAAAACACAATTTTTCGCCGTTTTTTTGAAAATCGCTTGTTTTAAGTCATTCCGTAAGGATAGAAAAAAAATATTTAAAATAATTTTAAGATCTCACGTGGAAGATATTCTTTTTACAAAGCTGAAACGCACAAGATCAATGAAATCGAATAATAAATGTGGAAGTTATGAAACAGTACGTGAAGGCAGACCATTTCAGTTTTTTTCATTTTTTCATAATTTTTATTGAAAATATGACGTATTGCTTAACACTTCTTCTTTTATGTGCCGTTGAATCTTCGCGGAGCTGCATCCAGCAGTAGTCACGTACTGGCCGGCAGGGTGGCTACACAAAATACTGCTGTTTTATGTGTTTTTGGGATAGCAGAGCAGAAGAAAAATATTTCATCCAACGAAATTGGCCACTTCGTGAACATCATGTAGTAGAAAAAAGCAACGTTGCTGAAAAAGCACTCGTTGAAAAACAAAACGTAATACTTCCACCATTGCACATAAAACCCCACTTTTGGTTTAAACTTCAGTTCAACAATAAATTTGGTTTCATAGTCCTTGAACAGAGTTCATTCTGTAGTTTGAGTTAAACGACACTATTCTGCCGTTTAAACCTCAGGTTGACAACCCCTTCAAACATTTGAAAATAGAATTTATTTTCATTTTGAAATTTGTTTTCCTATCACAGGTCACAACTGTAACAAAGCAAACTTTCCTTGATTGTTTTTTCTTTGATTCAGAGAGAACAATTTACTTAAACCACGTTCAATGAACTGAAGTCAGATAAGACTGTGAAACCGGACGAGTTAAACTTCAAATTTAAACTCCAGACTTAAGTTTAAACTCTCACTGTGAAACTGAGGGTTTGCAAAAGATCCCGAAAACAAAGGATTGGCATATGTATATATGAAAACAAAGTTTCCCAAGCTGTCAACCGAAAAAATTAAGGCGGGTATATTCGTTGGTCCACAGATAAACAAATTGGTGACACCGGATTTTTGAATTGTCTAAAAAAAAAATACGAGAAAAGAGCATGGAATGCTTTTCAAGACGTAGTTCATGGTTTTTTGGGAAACCACAGAAGTCCAAACTATCGTCATTTGATCGAAAAAGTTATGCTATTCATCCCATGCTATTGGTGAGTATTTAGCAGATAAGTGTTTCAAAAACAAAGATTCCACCAGGACCTTGCAATCATGGAAAAGAGGTATGAGGGCTTTTGGGACCAAGGGATGATGAGTGACTATTGCTGGATGCAGCTTCGCGAAGATTCAACGCCAGAAGAAGTGTAAGCAATACGTCATATTTTCAATAAAAATTATGAAAAAAAGAAAAAAACTGAAATGGTCTGCCTTCACGTACTGTTTTATAACTTCCACATTTATTATTCGATTTCATTGATCTTGTGCGTTTTAGCTTTGTAAAAAGAATATCTTCCACGTGAGACCTTAAAAGTATTTTAAATATTTTTTTCTATCCTTACGGAATGACTTAAAACAAGCGATTTTCTAAAAACGGCGAAAAATTGTGTTTTTTGAAACTTTGAACGGCTTTTTCTTGATGATTGTTGGGCCGATTTATACAAGTAGAATACTGTTGGAAAGACAAACAAAATATCTGTTCAAAAATAATATATGTTAATTAGTTCGACCGTTTTTGAGAATTAGGCTTATACATAGAAAAGGAGCAGAGAAACACGTTTTTTGGTCATATCTCGAAAACGCTTCTTTGGAAAAATAAATTATTGCCATTTCCGTGTTCAGAGAGCCAAAATTAATCTAGAAAATACTTTTGTTTTGAGGTACTCGCCAAAAACCAAAAATTTGTAAACTAGTGTAATTGATCTGATAAAGAACAAAAAACTGATAAATTAAATGAAATATTTAAGGCTTTTTGGTGAATACTGTTATTTAATAATGGGTTTTCATCTTCAAAAATTTTAACATCAAGCTCATTATGAATATATATTAAATTTAGAATTCTACCTATTTCATTTACAACATTGTTCACTTGAACTAAATTAAGAGCAGAAAATGTATCGGAAATAAACATTTATTATCTTCACAATACAGCCATTTAATGTTACAAAGATTAAAATCTCCTTAGACAATAGCAAAACAATTATCCTCAAAATTAGAAATAATACTTTTAATATTGTTTACATGACATCATAAATAAGAAATTCTGAATTAGGTGGAATATTATGAAACGAAAACATAAATTTGAATCTTTTTTAAAAATAATATCATGAGATCTTATGAGGAGTTCAACACAAAAACATATTTGTTCGATCATACCCGAGCAGTTTGACAATTTAATTTCTCTGCAATTCAAACCAGATTTGACGACAACCAGCACACCACCCCCTCTATTCAGTCCAGTACATGCAGCACTACGATCTCTTCTGAACACAACAAAGCTAGAATCAAATAACTCTGTTGATAGTAAGCCTTCATACAGCCATGTTTCCGTGAGTGCAATCAAATCATGCATACAATCCACCACAGATAAATAAAATTGATTGGTTTTAGTGCGCCTACCTCCCACATTCTGATAATAGAATGAGAATTTGCAGTAACAGCAGCAGCGGGAACAGCGGGAGCAAGGACAGCAGGAACAACAACAACATCAACATCAGCATCAGCAGGCAAAACATCAAATATAAGAGAGATTTTTCATTCTCATTTAATCGAGCAGAAAACGAAAAATTGTAATCGTCCACGGCGGCATCAACATCAGCAGCGGGATCAGCAATAGAGAAAACAGGTTTTGTTGTTGAATTTGTTATGCAGAGAATTGGTGGCTTTGATCGTTGGTAATTTTTTGGCAATTGAATAAATTCTCTTACACGCACACCTGTGGGATAGAATCCAGAACGTAAAAAAAAAACTTAAAAAAGACATATCAATTACGGCAACTTTTGTCACTCTTGAACACGTCAAAATCTTTCCTATATTTCATTTTTTGTTTGCTTTTTCTATCAACAATGCTCAAATGCTATTAGTATTCCTCCCCTCAAAGAACTCGGCTGTAATACTCGTCTAGCTATGAATGCACATCAATTAACCCTTGAGCCTAGCTTCAGACCTACTGGCATTAAAATGTGGAATACTTTGCCTTTCTCGATTTTGCTCTCTCATTGTGAGGTACAATGTGTTTAAGTGGTACCTGAAATATATCTAATGCAAGATAGAGTTGAAAGTACTTAACATGTTGAACAATTAAATCAAATAGTTCTATTGATGGTGAAAGAATGAAAACTTAAAAATTGAAGGAAAAAAATAAATTATATTACAAATATTTTCAAAAGCATAAGTTTTTCGGGTAAACAAACGAGGAGCGTAACATGATAACAATGTGAAAAATGATTTGTTTTTTATGGTTGGTAACATGATAACAATGTGAAAAATGATTTGTTTTTTATGGTTGGTACAGTTCAAAAGTTTCTGGTGTTGATCCGCAAGCCATAGTCATCTTGAACTCTAGTTACATAATAACCGGAATTCAGGAAAAATATCTTTAAAACTTTGTAGCATGTTCAGATGCCTTAAAGGAAGAATTTCAAGAAATTCTCAAAAGTGGTTCGCTTTTCTTTCGGCCTTTTATGGAAATCGGGAGATCTTTGCATCAAAATGTCATGTGTTTTGTGTAGATGAAAGATTGTTGGCGGGTCGGAAGAAAATGTGAATAATAATTTTACAAAATTATATTTGAATTTCTTTTATCCATCATATGAACTTATTAAGTTTTTTAACTGAATTTATTGTTTTTGTTAATTCATATTTTTTTTAATCAAGAAGTACAAAACAAACCGCAGAGCAAAAATTTAGTGCAATGTTGACTTAATGAAGGAGAACATTGTAATAATAATAATAATAATAATAATAGCTTAAGGCATTTATTGAACTTTTTTTGGTATGAAACCTCTGCTAAAAACCCAAGAGTAGCAGCAAGCTTCAGTATTGGAAGTAAGGAGCCATTATTTTACCGTATAAAATCATCATTGATGAGAAAGAAATTTGGGATGCCAATTTTAAGTATAATATATAATATACGTATAATATCGATACCTTCCCGCAAGAATGTATTAAGAGACAATTTTTGCAAAAATGACTTTTTGATGTGGATCTATACTAGAAGTTAAGCGGCACATTTTGGCCTGGGTTTTACTGCCCTATCATGTATGCAAAAGGAACTAGAGAGAAAGCAAAATTGTAGCAACCGCCAAGTTTTCTCACTGGAATAATGTTGCTCCCTGAAATTTGAAAGAATTTCAAGAAATTCTCAAAAGTGGTTCGCTTTTCTTTCGGCCTTTTATGGAAATCGGGAGATCTTTGCATCAAAATGTCATGTGTTTTGTGTAGATGAAAGATTGTTGGCGGGTCGGAAGAAAATGTGAATAATAATTTTACAAAATTATATTTGAATTTCTTTTATCCATCATATGAACTTATTAAGTTTTTTAACTGAATTTATTGTTTTTGTTAATTCATATTTTTTTTAATCAAGAAGTACAAAACAAACCGCAGAGCAAAAATTTAGTGCAATGTTGACTTAATGAAGGAGAACATTGTAATAATAATAATAATAATAATAATAGCTTAAGGCATTTATTGAACTTTTTTTGGTATGAAACCTCTGCTAAAAACCCAAGAGTAGCAGCAAGCTTCAGTATTGGAAGTAAGGAGCCATTATTTTACCGTATAAAATCATCATTGATGAGAAAGAAATTTGGGATGCCAATTTTAAGTATAATATATAATATACGTATAATATCGATACCTTCCCGCAAGAATGTATTAAGAGACAATTTTTGCAAAAATGACTTTTTGATGTGGATCTATACTAGAAGTTAAGCGGCACATTTTGGCCTGGGTTTTACTGCCCTATCATGTATGCAAAAGGAACTAGAGAGAAAGCAAAATTGTAGCAACCGCCAAGTTTTCTCACTGGAATAATGTTGCTCCCTGAAATTTGTATTATCCGCCAGTAAAATTATGCTAAGCGACATTTTTAAAAATCTTTTTGTCTTAAGCAACCGAAAAAATTTGTTAGATGTCGCATAGTTTAACCGAAATTGTCGCTTAGCACACTCATCCAAATAGAACTTGATCCATTTTTGTCGCTTATAATACTCCAGATATGGTTGTCTTTGCTTTTAAATATTTTTCTATCAAGTAGGCTACTACTTTTTTCCCATTTATTTTGTTTATTTTGTGTGTTCTTTGTTGTTGTCATCGTAATCCTGAAGTGTCCTTTTTGAATTTTCGTTTTGAAATCAATGTTGTGTTACTTTTTACATAGATTTTTATTTATTTTAATGTTAATGAGAAAAAAAATAAAAAATCTATATATATATAAAAATCAATTGCTGTTCGTTTGTCTCGCAAAAACTCGAGAATTGATGGACCGATTTTGCTAATTTTGGTCTTGAAATATTTGTGGAATATCAGCGAAGGTTTAAACGGTGAGAAACATAAATAATAGGTAACGAAATATACTAAAAACATTTGATGTCTTTACATTACAAATTACTGTAGAAATTTACAATGAGACATTGATTATGATAGAAGATATGTGTTTTTTAATGGTAAATTAATTTTTGTCGTTTTTGGGCATGACAGCACCCAATCGTCGTATGAGCGTGGCATTTAACCATGAGTTGCAAAGAGAACAACAATACAATACTGAAGTATTGGCCGAAGCAGTTCGTTCAAATATTTCGCAATTGTATGAACAATAAAAAAACAATTGGAAAAACGTTTCTTATTTAATTGCTGTTGGCAAAAATCAGATAGCAAAATGAAGTAGTCCTAGCATTGGCTTCATCTGGAATAGCTGCAACATTGTTAGAAGGTGGACGAACTGCACATTCTGCTTTGAAATTACCACTAAACATGCAAATCAACGAAACACCAGTTTACAACATCGCCAAAAACGGCGCAATGGCGAAGATTCTACAGACATACAAATTGATCGTTTGGGAGGAATATACGATGGACCACAAGAGGTCACTTAACAGAACGTTAAAAGATCTTCGTGGCAGCCAAAAAAATTTTGGTGGAGCCATTATTATGTTATCAGGAGATTTTCGTTAGACTTTTCCAATTATTCCTCGATCAACTGTTGAATGAATGAATAAATTGTATTGGGGGTTATTGCACTGCGACCTGTAGATCTATTGTGTCCCCCTCTTATAAAAACTGTTGCTGACGAACTAAATGCAGGCTTAAAATCATCTAATTAGGTTAGGTTAGGTAAGTGGGCTGACAGTTGATCTTGTTACTGTCAATGTAGATCCATTGTGATACCCTAGGGTTTGTGACCCCTTTTATTGAAACCTATGATAATCCTATGTCGATCAAGCCCGTTAAGGGTATGGTTGGGTTTCAGCAAGCTTTAGCCTGAAATGTACTTCTCGGGGGTATTCCTTTCTTTACCTTCACTTGAGAAATCATTCCCCCCACCAGACCCGTAGGAGCATGTGGCTCCTTGCAACGCCTGGTAGATGAGTTTGAAAAGTCAGTTTTGGTGTATATGTTCGTTTGTTTGTTCGTTAGTTAAGTCGAAGAGGTTGCTTCCAAACTAAAGAGGATTTTACCAATCTTAGGTAGATGTGGCCCCATCGACCCACTGATGCACATGCTTAACGTAGGAGTGGCAACCGCAGGTGTATAGGCGAGGTGCCCATTCTCCATTGGTGCCACTCTCACAAGAAACACGTGCGTTGTTGTCACTTACGTTCGTACTACACTGTCGTACTGTAGTTGAAGGCGGTTTTCATAGATCAGGAATTCTCAAGCCATTTGGTATCATTAACGAATTTTAATATGATTTTGCTTGGAATGTCAGAGAGCTCCTCTAAGTCGTTGAAGAAGTGCCTCCCTAGATGTCTGTTTCTTAGATGATATAGCGCAGGGCAGTGACACAGGTAGTGAGGAGTGTCCTCATGTATCTCTTCGTCACCGCATCCTCTGCATAAGTCGTCCATACTGAGTTTCATCTTTTTCTTGTGATAACCGAGTTGGTTGTGACCTGTGATAATGCTCACGAGAAGAGAGAGAGACTTTTTATTCAGTTGGATGATATTTTCGGTCTTTTGTTTACTGAAACTAGCCCATAATTTTTTGGTTGTAAGACAGGAATCGAGAGACATCCATCTCTTGTTTGCTAAGGCTAGAATTTTATTCTTGATTACCTGTTTAAGATTGCAGGGTGGGATTTGAACTGTTTTGTCTGCTTGATTAGGATCAAGTGTTGATCCTATTCTTGCCAGCTCGTCAGCGCTTTCATTTCCTGGGACACCACTGTGACCAGGAACCCAGCAGAGTCTAATGTTGTGCTGTGTACCAAGAACCCTAAGCTCTTCGCGACAGCAAGCTACAAGCTTCGATTTGATTTCAATGGCAGAAATCGCTTTTATTGCCGCTTGGCTATCAATGAAAAAGGTGATATCAGCTTGTGGTATTGCCATCATTGAGACTTGTTTCGCAGCTTTCGTCACTGCCAGGACCTCAGCTTGAAAGACACTGCTGTAGTCAGGAAGTCTGAATGAGCTGGATAGTCCAAGGGTTTCTGAAAAGAATCCTGCACCAACACCAGTTTCCATCTTCGAACCGTCGGTATATATAGATATCATCGATTCGCAGATGAATGGCTCGTTGATTTTCCAGTCCTCTCTGCTAGGAAAGACGGTCTTGAACGGTTTGTAAAAGTCTAAACGGGGTGTTATGTAGTCAGTACATACCCTATTTCCTATGTATTTCTGTAAAATCTGCGCATGACCTATCGCACTATGTCGCCAGTTACACGTCTGGCTAAGTCGAAGTGCGCTATTGGCTGCCGATTCTTGTGTAAATAGATCTAGGGGTTTTAGATTGAGTATGGCTTCCAGCCCCGCTGTCGGGGTGGACCTCATTGCCCCAGTAATTCCAATACATGCCATTCTTTGTACCTTGGTCATAATTTTAAGGTTGGTAGGTTTGTCTAGTGCATTCCACCAGACTACGTTACCGTATGTCAGTACAGGTCTGACTATGGCCGTATACATCCACTTGATAATTTTAGGGCTTGGTCCCCAAGTTTTACCAAATATTCTCTTGCAGGAGTAGAAAGCGAACATGGCTTTATTTGTTCTATCCTTAATGTTGAGACTCTTATCCAGGATCACGCCGAGATATTTAGCGTGATCGGAGATTTTCAGTTGGGTCCCTTCAATTATGGGAATTTTAAAAGTCGGTAGTTTCCTTTTGTTCGTAAAAAGAACCAGTTCGGTTTTTTGCGGATTAACCGCTAGACCGCAGTTTTTAGTCCATGCATTCACTATACATAAGGCATTCTCTATCTGTTCGCTAATTGTGGAGGGAAATTTACCTGTCGCTAGTAATGCTAGGTCGTCAGCATAAGCAATTACTTGGACTCCACTATATTTAAGTCTCATTAGAACTGCGTTCATCACGAGTGTCCAGAGAAGCGGAGAAAGCACTCCACCTTGTGGAGTCCCTCTAGAAGTAGACACTTTAATCTGTACTTCTCCTAGCTCCGAGTTGATTTGTCTGTTTTTTAACATACACATCATCCATCTGATGATGGTATTATACACATTAAGATTTACGAGCGCTCCTTCAACCGCCTCTTTTCGGACATTATTAAAAGCTCCTTCAATGTCTAAGGAGGCAGCAAGGGTGTATTCCTTGTTTTTGAGCGTTCTTTCAATCGTGTAGACGACACTATGAAGTGCTGTCTCAACACTTTTTCCTTTAGTATAAGCATGCTGGGCTGGAGATATGACCTCCGGGCTCAGTGTGCTACGTATATGTATGTCTATTAGTCTTTCAAACGTTTTCAACAGAAAAGATGTTAGACTAATGGGTCTGAAGTCTTTGGCATTCGTGTGGCTAGGCTTTCCAGCTTTCGGAATAAATACCACTTTGACTTCTCGCCACGCTTTAGGCACATATCCCCAATTCAGGCTACTTAGGAATATGTTTTTTAAGTGTGGGATGACATGATCTTCACATTTTTGTAGCATCGTGGGGAAGACACCATCCAAGCCAGGTGATTTATACGGTGAAAAGGAGTTTATAGCCCATTTTAACTTTTCTTCCGTAATCAGCTCTGCTGGTGTCGCGTTCTGTGTACAGAGCTCCATTTGTGGGTTGTAATTCAAGTTAGGGATGCAACCAGGAAAGTGAGCGTTTACTAGGAGTTCCAATGTTTCGCCGCGCGATTCTGTCCAATGCCCATTGGGTTCCTTAAGAGATCCCAGAACAATAGGTCCCTTAGCAAGTATTTTCCTGAGTCTTGCTGATTCGTTAGTACTTTCAATTTGACTGCAGAATGTTCTCCACGAGCTGCGTTTGCCTCTTTGTGTTTCCATCTTGAAATTCTTTTCACTGGACTTATACGTTTCCCAGTCAGTTTCTGCTCTAATTTGTGGCGGCATGTAAAGACACTCTAATTACCAACTTACATGCGAGTGTTTTTGCAAACAAGATCAAACTGCGATTATGGTTTCGAAGCAGTTATTAGATATTTGAAATTGTAAGATAGCAGTTGACACCTCGGCCGGATTAATACGTAACTCAATGACTTTTTTCACTTCGTCGACTCAAAAGAGCAGCTTATTCAGCGTGTTTTAATGGACATACAGTTCAGAAACCATAATTGGCTGAGTGAACGGCAGCCAAAAACATAGATATCGATGAACTCAACCATTTAGAATTTTTTTTCCCAGAGAGCTGTTTTCGTACAAATCATTTGAGACTGTTACAAACCAGAATGACGTAGACAACTATCCCAGAGTTTTTAAATTCCTTGGATTTGCCTGGACTATTGTCTCACAATTTACAATTGGATCAGCTGTTATTATGCTGCGTAACATTAATCAACCTCGACTTTGCAATGGAACGAGGCTGTAAAAAAGCTAATGAATAACGTCATCGAGGGAAAATACAAAGAAATGATGTCTTGATTCTGCGTATACCGATGGTAGATAGAAATTTTATAATAAGTTTTGACCATATTTTTCAAAAATATATGTGGGTGATACGAAGTTCACCGGGTCATCTAGTAAAAAATAAAAAATGAATTAATCGACACAATTTAATTTCATACCTTTATTTTTTGTGACCATTACAGTGTTTTAAGCGCCATTTAACATTGTATTAAGCGCCAATGTTTTGACCACGAAAATGTACTAAGCGACAAAAACTTCTTATCTGATTAAAATTTTGGTTTTGCAATGATGTTAAGTTTTGTATTGTAAAAATCCCTCTCCAAATCTGTTTCGTCCAATAAAATACACAAAAAAATAAGTAAATGAGACGTTTTTTCGTTTCCTGAACAATTTTAAAAATGTCGCTTAATACATTCTTACGGGAAGGTATCGATATATAATATATGTATGTAGGTAAGTATAATATATAATAATATAGATTTTATGAAATAATTTCAAAAGTTCGCTGCAAAGTTTGAACAATCAAGACGTGCTTTGTTTAGTCTCTGTCGTGATGTCTGAAATTTCCCTTAAATGTCATAAATCTTTAGACAATGATAAAACTAGATGCTTCGGAATTTGTTCCTTAAAAATTCGTCTTTTGTACTCAAACATCTGTGATAACGTAGCTGAATTGATTGAATCAAATGATAATACATATATGCTGCGGGTGCAATTCTTGCATACACTATTCTTCCTTTGAATGTCCTGTTAAAGTGAATAATATTCAAGCCTATTTAAATAATGTTCAATCGTCTATTACTAAATTGAGATCTGATCTAAGTGGGCAATTGCGAAAGTGTCAATATAAAGAAGTCTAAAAACCAAAAGTCTAATGTTAAAGCAAATATTAAATAGAATTCTACGTTCTGTTTCTAATGCTGGAAAATTGGCAAGTAGCGATTATGTTCGGAGAGGTCAACGTAAACTTAAAAAACCAAATCAATGTCGATCCACCGCTCACACCAAGCGGTCGCGAGTGCGATAAGTTTTGCAGTACGCCCCATTAAAGCCTAATATTATTAAAAAAATATATAAACATAACAACAACAAAACAAAACAAAAACAAAAAATTACTACAACATTGGCTAGACAACACCAGTTAACGGCGCGTTCTCTCCATCTCCCACTTATCCGCTTGTTTTCCAATAACTGTTGCTTGCTACCCATTGCATGCCTCTTGTGATGCTTATCGCATGATTCTTGTAATGGATAGTTAAGTGACATCTGATGTATAGTTCGATTGTGTTTGTATGTCTTGATTGATTTCAAGTACAAAGCGTTCTATGGGCATAACACCTTTGACTTGTACGCCTATTCTGTTAAGTACAGACCAGCTGTTTTGGCACTAGGTAAAACACGGGTTGGTGCAAATACTGATCTTTCAGAATTTCGCCTACCTGGCTATAACGTAATGCCTTTACTCTTTCGCCATCACGGCCTTTTAGTCTACGTTAGAAATGATGTTGCTTGCCAGAGTCTTCCTCAATACGGACATTGTTCTAATACGAACTTTAATTTTATGTGGCTGAAATTTACTGTCCGCAAGCACATTATCCATTATTGTTTCATTTATAGGAGTCCGAATCTGGACAGCAATTCAACTCTTAATGAGTTTGATGCGCTGTCTGATTCCGTTTCCCTGATGTTGCTTGCCAGAGTCTTCCTAAATACGGACATTGTTCTAATACGAACTTTAATTTCATGTGGCTGAAATTTATTGTCCGCAAGCACATTATCCATTATTGTTTCATTTATAGGAGTCCGAATCTGGACAGCCATTCAACTCTTAATGAGTTTGATGCGCTGTCTGATTCCGTTTCCTTGTACCCTCACACTGAAGTCGTTATTGCGGGCGACTTCAATGTACACAATTCAAATTGGCTCCGCCATTCAGGATAGTCAACACCCGAAGGAAGATATGTTGAGATCTTTGCTGAGATGCACAACCTTACTCAGCTGGTAGATGAGCCCACAGATTTACCAGATGTTGCTGGGCAAAACGCTCACACTCTTGATTTGTTTCTTATTTCTTACCCTGATAAGTACCATAACGGTAAAATCTCCATTCGGCACTTCAGACCACTGTGTTATATCAGCCAATTTCTCGTGTCCCATTCATCCAGTTAATAAAGAAGGATCCCACTAGGACCGTTTGGTCAACTGGGACGGTCTGAATAATTTTTTTTTTTAATTTTTTTTAACTACGAGTATGTTTCCTCGACAGTGACGTTGATGCTGATATGATCACAGAAGTGATTTTTCTTGGGATGCGTACATTTATTCCTTGCAGAATTAAGGGTATAAAGCCTAAAGAAAAATCTTGGTTAGATACAAGCTGTTAAGAAGCTATCAGGTTGAGAGAAGTAAGCCAACCCAACTGAGAAAAATTGGAAAAAGTTTAAACAAGTCAGAAACCAATACAACGCTGTTATAAAGAGAACCAAATTCTTACATGACCAGAAATTAAGGCAAAAAATCCTGCAATGTCCCAAAGGCAGTAGAAATTTCTGGTCATTTGTCAATAACGTAAAACACTCGACTTCATCTTCGGTTCCAAGGCTCATCTACAATGACAAATCGATAACTAGCTCTTTAGAGAAGGCAAATATACTTGCAGCTCATTTTGCTGCTAGCTCCACGTTGCCTGTTAGCAACATTGCCCATCCTGTACTTGAGAACGTAAATCATTCAATGGGACAGGTATATTTCCGCACTCGTACCCTTGTAAGAGCTCTTCGAGATCTCGATATAAACAAATCCGCTGGTCCTGATGGTATACCCCCTATTCTTCTGAAGAGGTATTCTTCATCGCTGGCAAAACCATTGCGTAAGCTTTTCCATCGCTCCTACTGTTCTGGAATCTTCCCTAGAAGATGGAAAACAGGTTGGACCTGTTCCTAAAAAAGGTGACCTCCCCCTCCTTCTATCGACCAATTGCACTTACGTCCCTTCTTTCCAAGGTCATGGAATCGCTGATAAATCATCAGCTCCAGAAATATCTCGAAGATCGAAAGCTTCTTAATGACCGGCAATATGGCTTTCGCAGCAATCGGTCCAATGGTGATCTGATGGCATATCTCACCGAAGAGTGGAACAGATCTTTGCATTGTTTTGGAGAAAGTAAAATTATTGCGCTTGATATTTCTAAGGCATTTGATAGAGTTTGGCATCAGGCTCTCTTATCGAAAATGCGTGCGTTTGGCATCAACGAAACCCTTATTCGTTGGATTAGAAATTACCTTCTAGATCGTTCAATACATGTTGTATTGGACGGTTTTAAGTCTGATCTTCAAAAAATAAATACTGGTGTTCCCCAGGGCTCCGTTTTGTCTCCGACTCTCTTCCTCCTTTTTATAAATGATCTCTTGTCTGAAACTTCTAATCCACTTCATTGTTTTGCCGACGACTCCTCTCTCAGCTTTTCATACTCGTTCTCAAATTCACGCCCATCTCCTTCGGAAGTGGAATTGCAACGGTATCGTATGATAAGCTCATTAAACTCAGATCTTTACAACATTGTTAAATGGAGTATAAAAAACCGTGTGGAGTTTAATGCTTCGAAAACTCAATGCTGTATATTGTCGTTGAAGCAAAATGTACCCCTTATGCCATTGTCGCTGAATGGCACTTGCATCGAAGAAACCGAAAAGCTCTCAGTACTCGGTATATGTGTTAACGACGATCTTCGTTGGAATGATCACATTCTCGAGACCGCCAAGAATGCTGCTAAATGCTTAGGATTTCTATAACGATGTAAGAAATGTTTCACCCCATCTGATCTGGCTACCATTTATAAGGCGTTTATACGTCCAAAACTAGAGTATAACTCACACCTTTGGGCAGGCGCAGCACAATCATCTCTCTATTTATTGGATAGAATTCGGAACAGAGCGTTAAAACTGATAGGAAACAGAGCTATCATGGATTCATTCCCATCTCTTGAACACCGTCGGAATGTTTCATGTATTTCCCTGTTTTATCGCTTCTTTCAGAAGCAATGCTCACTCGAAGTAGCCAGTTGCATTCCTCCCCTTTATCAATTCACTCGCTAGGAATGCTCATCAGTTCACCCTTGAGCCTAACTTTGGTCGTACCGTCAAATATAGAAATTCGTTTTTTTAGCCGCACAACACGATTATGGAATAACTTACCCGGCACAGTTTTCCCTTGCCATTTCAATTTTCAAGCATTCAAGACCAATGTTCATCGACACCTCCTTTCCGAATGATATGGATATGATTTCATTTGTTGATACCAATCTAGTTGATAATGCGGATAACGATGAGATAATTGATGTTGTTGCTGATCCAAATAAGAAAATTAATATTGATGGTTTAGACTCTGTTGGTGTTGATTCTGTGACGACCCTTTTTGAGGTTTTCATCGGGTGTACTTATATTGTACTTCGACGTCTACCTAAGGAAGCAATTGACATTTATGCCACACTGTTTAACAACGCAATGAATAATGCATATTATCCAGGGCGATGGAAGACAGCTGTGGTCATCCTCTCCCGAAAAAGGGAAAGGACAACTCCAATCCGGCGAATCTCCGGTCGATAAGTCTTCTACCAAGTATCAGCAAGGTATTCGAGAAAGTCATAAAGAGCTCTGTCCAAGTGGGCGGAGGACAATAATATCATACCGGATAATCAGTTCAGGTTTAAGGCGGGACATGACACCATTCATGCCGCGTCTAAACTCGTTTCTGATATCCAAAGGAACAAAACTAAAAATCAGTGTACAGGTGCTTGTCTAGTTGATTTGGAGAAGGCTTTCGACACCGTATGGTTAGAGGGTCTCTATCTAAAATTGACAAGGCTTGGCATAAGTAAACCACTATTATATATACTTTATGACATGCTCAATGGTAGAAAGTTTGTTGTCAACTTCTACGATATCAAGAATGGTCTTTAGCAGGGAGCGGTGAACTCGCCGATTTTATTCAGCATTTACACCAGCGATCTGATAAGTAGTCTAACTCAGGCAATTGCGTATGCCGATGACCTAATAGCGTACAGAACAGCTACAAAAGTTGAGGTTATCAGAATTCTCTTACAGCGTGACTTCGACAAGATTCAGCGATATTGTGATGACTGGAAGTTGAAAATCAACTTTCAGAAATGTGAAACGATTCTGTTAAGGACTCCGTTGGCTAGAGCCAACAGACATATAAATGCTGCTCTGAACAGGGCTAGGGGAGCCTTTGCCCTGACGAAACGGTTGTTTTATAGCAGCCGGCTTCACACCAGAGTGAAGGTGATTTGCTACATGGCCCTCATCCGGCCGATGATTGCCTATGGGTGCCCGGTGTGGTTCAACGTTGCCCCATCTCAAATGGAAAATATTCGAGTATTTGAGAGGCAGTGTCTTAGACGTTGTCTTGGATTACACAGAACACCAGAATCGGAGTACAAACATTACTATTCCAACAGGACTCTATACAACAGAGCCAACATTAACATAATAGATAATTTTTTGATAAAGCTGATTCGGAGTCACATTGCGAGAGCGATGACCTCAGCAAATAGCTTAATCTTTGGGGCTTACTACCACAACACAGAATACTTCGAGAGTGTGCGTTTAAGTTGCCATATTGCACCTAATGCATTCCTCTATTTAGATAGTATAGGGTTGATCCAGGATAGAGAGGCGGTTCCGCTAATCTACCATCGGCCGTAGTACTGTGGATAGGCGGCTCCTTTATAGTCGAGACGTCCTCGCACAAGACGGAGTTGAGCGACTTCGGTTCAGTTGGACTGTGTCCGATCGAGACCTGAAAGACAGGGTAAGACAGGAGAACCAGTTTTGGTGGTTGTCTAATGATGATAGTTGACAAGTCGTCTTGGCCGACTTACATAGTTTTAAGGTATTCTTAGGTAGGGACAGTCAGGGTGGCACAAAAAAAAAAAAAAAAAAAAAAAAATTAGAGTACATTCTTCTAATGTACATATAAAAAAAATCTCTGCTGCTGTGGCTGTTCTAGTTTTTAAATAGTTTTAGTTTAGTTTTAATTCATTTTAAGTAGTTTAAGTTGGTTTAGGTAGTTTTTAATTAGTTTTACTTTAGTTTGTAAGTTTTATATAAAAAATATAAAAAGTTAAAGAAGCAGAGTTTTTTAAATTTTCTCGTGAAAACAAAAATAAAATGCACGACTGGATCGCACGAACTTGCTCTTATGTAAAAGAACTTTGGAATTTAAGATACATTTTATAAATATAAAACATGGATTTAATGAGATAATAATGTTTAAGTGCATAAAATTGCTAAAAAAATTTCAATTTCCCCTCTAGGGAATCACCGAAGATCCTTAACTACCGAGATTGAAAGAAATAGGTTCAGTGGTTTAGGCTGTAGTGAGGGGTACAGACATACAGACACACTGAAACATGTTTTTTGTGTACTAAATTTTTCTTAAAATTTTTATAAAAAAAATTATTATGCAAATTGTTAGTATTTAATAACATAAATTTTTAAACGTAGTTTAAAAATTTAATCCTGTATTGGTTTTCAAGATATTGAATTTTCAAAAAAAAAAATTGTATTATTTTTTTTTAAATCCAAAAACTATTTTTTCGAAAAAAATTTTAGTTTATATTTTTTAAAAT